>OU974012.1:6250000-7500000 GCA_918843925.1 Eulithis prunata
ATAATAATAAATAATAAATATTCACTGACGTTAACACAACGCCTTCTAGTTCTACTAAGCAAAGCTTGTACGATGGAAACTAGATGGCTGATAGAATACATACATACATTTTTTTTTGTAAATACATACAAACATCTATGTTTACAACACACAAATGTTTGTTCTCGGTGGGGATCGAACCCACGACCCACAGCACGGAAGGCATATAGGATTGGTGTTACTGTTAAGAGCGGCATAATAATTATTTTCGATTTGATTACATACAGCATTCAAGAAGTAGGTACAGTTTTGTTAGAAATAGTGAAATAACGTGATATAAATTCTGCCGCGCAAATCATAATCACAGTAAGTCGGATTTTTAACTTTTGAGTAAACGGCGATCAAAGTTTTTTTTATACTTTTTGCCGCTACTCCCGATGTATGAGGAATTATCAAAATGTTTTTTGTTTGCCAAGTGCGATTAAATTTACTTTATCTTTTGTATACATTATTTTTAAATTAACTATAATATTTATTGATATAAACCTTAAAAATGTGATTATGGCTAGGAGTAAAATAATTCGAAAAATATGTTTACTATGCATAAATACAGTAAGTATGTGACTTACTGTGAATATGATTGGGGAGAGAGACTTACTGTGTTTATGCTAAGTGAGTAAGCTTAATATTAAGGAAGGGTGCAAAATTTACTTCATTTTCTTAGTGACTTACTGCATTCAAAATTAAAATACTATCAAAAAATCACATCATAAATTTGAAAGTTTATGAGCGTGGATTTATGTTTGTTTCTCTTTCACGTAAAAACTACTGGTCGGATTTTGATGAAACTTAGCAGTGACATAGCTTATGAATTATAAAAATACATAATCTATAAGTTATAATCTAATAGTCAAGTAGGGTAAAAAAAATTATTAAAAACATTTTTTACAATAAGCATATTAATACCTAAGGTGTTACCTCATCCTGAGGTTATGAAACAAAATGTCACAAAATAGAGATAACACTAAGTGTATTATTTTCTTTTTGATCAGAGCCACGAATTTTTGTCATCACTCTAGAGTACATTTTTTACAGAGTGCTTATGTAGTATATTTTTTGTGCATTTATGTATCAAAGTTTGATTTAAATTGAACCTGGTAGCGCTGCTAGGACCACCGAGAACAAGCATTTGTGTGGCAAATATAGACGTTTGTTCTGTGTCGGGTGTTGCTATGTATTATTAGTACCTATGTATTTACAAAAATATATGTATAAGTATTATATCAGCAATCTAGTTCGTATTACAAGCTTTGCTTAGTTTGGGACTTATTAATTAAAGTATTGTGTGCGTAAATGTAAGCCATACAGTAGAATACTAACTGCGTGCTCTACAAAGAGTTGCGTTTCTGTACTGACTGACGTTTACGTCCAGGTCTGCACCAGATAATATATCTGGTCAACTGGCTATTAATCTACTGTGGTTACTTAAATTGATCAATTCTAATTCATGTTATTGCTTGCAAATTCTAGAAAAGATTTAGCTTTTTTTATTTATTACATCTTAAATAGCTATTCAAATTGTTTGCAAGAGTAAAAAAATAAAAGCGTCGATATATAGGCCAATATACGTTGATTATATCTAACGGAGTCTGAAAAGTAAATGATTGAAAATTTATTTTACTTGAAACTTTTTTTTTTTATAATTTTGTGTTAGACTTTACCTTATTTAGAGACAAATAAAACAAATAATTATTACCGCACACGTTCTACTCCCCGACTGCCAGCGATTTGATTACTTCTTAGCACACCCCCACCCCGCTATTCAGTTTTCTTTAGCAATTATTGCATTTGCTCTAGGTAGAACTACGCAAAAGTTACGCATAAATACAGTAAGTTGTTATACGGTGACAATATCATGGCCTGGTAATTGCAAATAATTAATTCACGGCTCTAATAATAAGTACAGTAAGTACTATAATTATGCTATGTATTATTCAGATCATTTTTTAGGTGGCCCAAGGCATAAATACAGTAAGTCTGCTTACTGCCATTATGCTATATATTTTTTTTTAAATAAAATTCCTTTTACCAAACATATTAAAGGCAAGACGTGTTACTGCAGAAATGGTTGGGAAATAGTTTCAAATTATTGAAAATCCATGGTAAATTGAAACGTATGTCTACATCCTGTAATTATGACAAGTAAATCATTCTTCTAAACGGGACTTACTGTGATTATGCTTATTGAAACACGAGGTTCTGGGTCGAATTTCGATAATCTGAGTATACAGAAATGTAGATCTCGTTTCAAGGATTCCGAACATGTATCTAACTCAATACCGCCAAAAACCCGACTTACTGTGATTATGATTTGCGCGGCAGAATTATGATCTATATTTTATTACAACTTTTCATTTCTAAGGAGGTTGAATCCATCGCGGAGAAAATGATTTTGTTTTCCGTTTAAAAAAGATCCCTTTCCGAGTGAAAATGGTGAAGAATAAATTGTATATAGGTAGATGACAAAACCATTTTGTGCCTTTTTCAATTAAACGCGATGGCTGAAACGAGCTCAGCTAGGCCGGGAATTAATTCCGCGGCTAAGTAGATAATGTAAGGAGTCCCTCGCGCCGCCTCTTTACGCCTCGAGGAGAACTTTCAATTATGATTTTGTCTAATTTTAATTAAGAGCTCTCAAAAAGGCTTTTCTTCAACGAAATTAATATTTGAATATAATTTGGGCGGAGCGGACGGGAGGAGTTCGCCGCTCGACGATTAATTAATTCCATTATATAATAAGTGGTCCGGTCGCACCCGGGCCGCTCCGCCGCGGCCGCCGCTGCTACCGACCACTTTCACTAGAGGATACCGCTTAGCATAGACTCGCTTCTAAACATTAGTATAATCAATTAAACTGTACAACCGCCATCGTTGCCAGCGTGAATAGAAAACATACTACTGAAAAGATCATTAGTTGAACTGGTAGACAGGAACCAGGTTTTCGGGTTGAGACAATTTGCGCAACAGGTCGGGGCGGAAGCGACCTGCAACGGTGGAGTGTGATTGCGACCAAATGTTTCCTACGAAGCGTCTGGTTCAGTTTTTGCCGTGGTTTTTGCTTCCACGGGCCGATAAGTACGCTATCGATAGTTTCGGCTGCGCTGTTTGTTTAGGCCGCAACTAAACTCGTAACGGAAGTGATCACGGTGATATGTCCTTACGGTTAAGGGCGATACGAACACGCTTAATTCCTGGAGCAGGAATGCCCCGTAGGTTAACTTTAATAGATCGGCAAGTCTACTTATGAACAATAACATTACTTATACCTACTTATAAATAAGCATAACTCTATTTTCAGACGAATACACCTATTATAACACTTTAATCAGACGATGATTTACAACTATGTCTTATTTTGTTGTAGGTGTGTCGGTTCGACCGCTTTCGAGCATGCGTCAAGAATCTCTCCCAATGCTGGCGGAGCGACTGCTAGCACAGCGCGCGGCAGCGCTGGTGGCTGGGCTACCAGCCGAGCTGTACTCGGGTGCGCTGCTGGCGGCGTGGGCGCCAACCCCTGCTGCGCCACCGCCGCAAGCCGAGCTCGAGCGAGCGCGCAAGCGGCGCCGGACGCCCAAGCTGGATGAGGCGGCGACCGCCCCGCCCTCGCCGCCGTCCTCGGGCTCGTCCCCCGGGGCAGCCGACCCGCCGCGCGACAAGCTCTTCACCTGCAAGGTGTGCTCGCGATCGTTCGGCTACAAGCACGTGTTGCAAAACCACGAGCGCACGCACACTGGTGAGAAGCCGTTCGAGTGCGGTGAGTGCCACAAGCGCTTCACGCGCGACCACCACCTTAAGACGCACTTGCGCCTGCACACCGGGGAGAAGCCGTACAGCTGCCCGCACTGCCCGCGTCACTTCGTGCAGGTCGCCAACCTCCGGCGGCATCTGCGCGTGCATACTGGCGAGCGGCCCTACGCATGCGCGCGCTGCCCGGCGCGCTTCTCCGACTCGAACCAGCTAAAGGCGCACGCGTTGGTGCACGAGGGCGACGCACCGTTCGCCTGCCGGTGCGGCGCGCGCTTCCGGCGCCGGCAGGCGGCGGCGCTGCACCGGTGCGCGGCGTCGGCCGCCGAGCGCGCCGCCAGCCCGCCCGCCGCCGCCGACTGGCGCTGGGACGAGTGGCCAGAGCAGACGGAGCCGGAGGACTTGTCGCTGCCGCGGCGGCCGGCCACGCCGGACTCGCCCACCGACCTGCGCGTGCACACCGCGTAGTCGCCCGCGCCCCGGGGCGCCGCCGAGCCGGTATACGAGTTCCTCCCGTGTAGACCTCGCGCCTCCGTCGGCCGCCGCCTGCGCCCGTTTCTCACAACCTAATATTTCCCAGCAAAAGCTCCTTTGTGCTTACAAAGCTTTATTGTAAATTGGAGTTTCGTATTGCTTGTTGCAAATGTTGCGATTTGCAGTAGACCGCGTACCGTTTTCAGTTTTTTTTTGATTTCTTGGTATGACTACCGGTGTAGACTCGTTAGTTAGTTGGTCTATTACTTTTTCCAAAGTTTATTTCATTATACGGTGCGCGTCATAAAGTATTGTTCGCTCATGCTACACTTTTTAAATTTATTGTCGTGCTATTTGCATACTCGGAAGGCGATGTGATGCAAAAACTGGACTGTTTTGTTCCTTTGTTTCGCAACATGCAAAACGTCGAAGAATTTTTGTACAAAAGATGTTTTTTGATTTATTGGCGTTGATCATTGTTTCGCAATAGGAACTTAAAAAAACTGTTTCGTTTGCTAAAAGTTTGATGTTAAATCGACGTCCTCCCTCCTACTTAACGAACTGTTTCACTGTATTGTTTAGGAGGAACAAGGCCAAGGTGATTTTTTAAAGTATCACTCACAAAAAGTAGTCATTACCTTCATTGATTCTTTAGTTCAACCCAGAAGACGGGGAAGCACAACACAATGTTTGCGCCCCGATATCGCACGTTTGTTACCATAACCGGTTCGTAATCATCAGCACCCCTTATTACTTGCCTACTTTATTTTACTATTGAATTGTTTCGAAAAAAATGTATAGACGGATTTTTAATATATTAAAATATAATTTTGGGTTTACTGGGTTTAAAAAAAAATGAAGTGTTACTAGGAAACAGAGGTTGTTTTAAACTGTGAGAGCTTTTGCTGGTTTATATGTTTGAAATAGGGACAGAGGGTCAGGAGCGGCACACGTCGCCCGTGGAGCCGACATAGCCGACAGAGCGCTAATTGCTTCTGTACATATTGCTATCTCTAAGTATTTATTGTTTACCTATTAGTCAGTTAGTAGTTGGTTCGTGTATTAAATTTGTATCAAAATGTATATAATGAGAGCATACCGAAGAGAAGAGATACTTTTTCTAAATATGAATAAATAAATGTGAAGTTCTTGATGTGGTCGTGTCCTCTAGGGCAAACTTTACATTAGTGATTTTGAAGATTTTCTCAGTGTAAAATATACCTACGACTAATTTTCTTCTCGTGATTAAGTTATAAATTGTGATTATCTTTACTATAGTCCATAAGAACTTCAAAATAATTATTGTGAATTGTATTTTGTAAATAGATTAATGATGAATATTTTAATGGATATAAATGTTTATGTGTACGAACGTACACGAGTTAGATAGTAAGGTTGAGGCCGCTATGCGGTGCTATTCAAGTGAGCGAATGCACATTCAGCATTATTGCAATTTGTTCTACGGGTATTAGTTTCCTACTAGGTGTAATGTTTTTATTTTATTTGTTTTTGTGGACAACTGTAATGGTTGTTCTAATGTTTTTGCGCACATGATTTATGATTATCGTTTGTATGTAGTGAAATAATTGTTGATTATTATTATTTTATCTTACATAGTCATTAAATATTCGGATCGTAGGGTAATGTATATGTATGAAGGCGTATATGTTAGAGATATTTTCCCAAAGAAATTATTGGTACAAAAATTAATGTGTACAAAATTAATATTAAAATTTGATTAGAATTCGTAACTTCATGTTGCAATGTTGTATTAATTATGGTAGTTAGTGTAAAGTTAGGCGATCGGTGCCATTATCTACCTCATTCGAGTATACTGCGCCAGGGTAAAGAGCCAAAGTTCTTGGAATATTTTCTATTGTTTATCTCTCTTGAGATAACAGACAGACAGGATTTAAACTAACTGACCAACTATGCAAGTCTTGACAATTTTTATTGTTAGACTGATTTTGAGAATCAATACAGATACCTACACATTATAATTAATTATACAATCCTACAGGTAGCCAATTATGATGTTAAATAATACCTACCTTTTATAGTTTAGGGTTTGGTCTCAATTTTTATTAAACTAGTAACATTTGCAATTAATTGAGTTCCTATTAATTAAATCTCTAATGTTTTATTTGTTTATTTTGTATAAATTGTTGTGCATTTTTACATTTTTTTTCACAATTCATTACAATCTCATCCTAATTATTTAATATTTTACAATAAATAATAACAATGTTACTACAGATCTACCTCTTGTAATTTGAACCAAAATACAGGTAATTTTGTCAAATAAATAATCACAACTAAGTATCTATAAGTAATTGTACAAAATAATATATTAAGTTATACATAATTAAATGTGACACGATATGGTACTAAGAATATAATATGTATGTATCTTCTAAATGTCCAATCTAAATATTAATAAAATGTTTGTTATTTATACAGCACTATTTCATTTACCCTTGATATTTTTCTATGAATTGATATATTTTTAAATTGGTATTAAGTACTATACATTGTTTGCTAATTAGATTTACGAGTGTCGGTCAATAGGTAAGTAAACAATTTGATCGGTACTGATTTGGATCAGTTGAGCTATCTGTAAATCGTTTGCACTTTCTTCTTCTCTTCGTTAATGGCCTCTGTCCGTCATTTCGACAGACAATTTTGCCAATGTCAAGTGTTAAAATTGTAATAAATAAGTCAAGTCAAGTCATTTGTCAAGTCGGCTGTCGTTTGTTTTGAAAAGAAAATGGTGGATTTTCTCTCCAAAACCTAACACGAATTTTCACATTCAGAAAAACCACTTTACACACATTTTTTCCAATGGCTCACACTTTATGTTACGACCTAAGTATTATTGGTTAAAATTCCACCAAAATTAAACAACAATACTCACAATAACACAAGAAAAACTATTAAAATAAAAGTGCTATGTGTCGTTTCAAAAAATGTCAAAACTCGTGTCCCGTTTGCATTTTGTAAATATTACAAATACTGTTTTTGTCGTAATTTTTTCATTTTAATAAAAATTGGTCTCAGGTAGATATTATTTTGATAGTTTTTACTAAAATCAAGTTCAGGTTAGTACAAGAATCTATTAAAATGTAAGGAAAGACGGAAGAATGGTGTCTACGTAATAATTTATCTAAGATCAGCGGTAAGTAATGAGTTGTCCCACTAATACAACTAAGTACAACTACCCCTGGCTCGGGTGGTAGAATCGCACGCACACACACGCAAACCACCCTTATGAGCACACATACACGTATAGTGGAGACGGCCTTTGGTCCAAAAGCTTATACCGAAAATCAACATGCTATTATATTTTAACTGCGTAAGTATTGGTAAGTACTTCTGATTTTAAGTACCTAGCTATTGCGTATAACTTAGGTATGAACCTGAAGGCCTCTAAATAATAACCTTTTAGAGGTGCGAGGTCGACTCCTGGCAGAAAAAATTTTTGCATGCTGCATGCCGATTCGTTAGTGGAACACAAAACACTAGGAAACCTTATACTGTCCTCATTCATACGCAAGAGTAGTACCTATTTATGTATTTTTATAATATAAAAAACTAAAGAGACAAAAAACACAGCGACATGTATAACAAACTCACATCAACGGAGTTAAAAAATCCAGAACCTCTACTTAGTTTGTTTCTTTATTATGAGTTTTTACTAAACAGCTGTTGATCTGTACACAATAGCCTAAAGTAGTAAACACGGCTTACTTTAAGTGTTGGAATACTTGACCAGTGTAAACGTAGCTGGTGTCTGTTTAACAAAAGGCTAGTATGTAGGTAGGTACTCTGAGTAGGCACCTACTTTTTTTTTTTTTTTAATGGCAATCGTCCAGAGTTGGACATTTCTGCCAGCGTCACGCCATTAGGCACCTACTTACAGTCGAAAGATTTCAAGCACCCTGTGCCACACTCACACGCGCCTCTTAGATTGTTATAGTACGCATTTATTAATTCGATCAACCCACACAGGTATACGGAGGTAGATAAAGGTATATTCCTTTATTTATTAATAGTTGTAGGTGAAATAGAATCGTAATTCAAGAGACGTCTGACACCGCATAGCTTAGCCCGGAGACAAACGCACCGGAATCCGGTTGGTATTTATTAAATTAATCGTTCACCCTGTCCCTCCACCACCTCCGATTAGTTTGGCTATCATATATCTACCTAAGTACCTATCCTATACCACCTATATCTACGTACTATTTTGTAGAGATCTAAATGCAAAATATTTCATTCCAGAAATCTGTATATTTTTTCTTCAGAATATTGGTTTAGGTATTATAATTTTATGAAAGGAAAACTATAGGAAACTTGTAAAAGTTAGAATTAAAGAAATTAAATTAAAAACAGATATTTAGTGTCCAGCATAACCTGAACCGTATCCTCCTTAAGCATCCTACAAATGCGAGCTCAGTTACATTGGATTCTATTGAAAGTGGAAAACTGGTTATAAAGCGAATGTTTGACCCTAAGTACATCACAAAGGTTATTTGACTTGGAACACTACATTCGCAAGTAAAACATGCGATTCTGTTTTTTGTAATGTATTTTAATCTGCGTCTCGAAAAACGAATCATTTTTCACACTAAAGATGGATATAGTCCACAATCCACATGGATAGTTTGCACTACTACAGTACTCTACTTTTGTTTGAGAACTCTATAATTTTGAATTAGCTTAACATCAGATGAAAATGGAATGGACCATGGGTTTGTTTCATCATTTAGACAAGTAAATTATGTACGGTAAATATGCTATTGCTATATTTTTTATACAAATAAAAATTACGATTTACGGAACATCTTAAAAAGTTAATACTGTTGCATTTTAATTCGTAAGCATTGATTAATTAATAGCTAACCTTATTTAAATACAGATTAATAGGTGCGTAATAGGTATCTTTGCACCAGTAGTCCGTCGCTCGGGGCTCGAGAGCGGCGAATTATAATTTATTTGGAGAAGTGGCAACGAGCCCCGCGCCCCCGCCCGCCGACCTACCCTTTGCTTTCGCCCTTCGTTACAGACGCACAAGCCAAGCGTTGTAACTCGCAAGTTGTTTTACATTTTTGTAATTTTTTTTTAGTTAGGCAAACAGGCCTACTAAGCAGTCTAAGTTCCGAAGTAAGAACGACCTTTACCCATCTGATTAGTCGATAACTATTTTTTTAAATTAAATTTTGTATGTTAGATTCTAACATACAAAATTTTATTTAAAAAAAAATTCGCGATGTATCTTCTACAAAAAATGCTAAAAAAATTCTGGCCAGGATATGATTAAATTAAAATTACTTTTTATCAAGGCCAAGACTTACACGGCCCTTCGATTTAAAAATCGATGGCAATCAAAGGGGAAAATCGACGGCTTCGCTCGTCACTGTTTCATACTATTTTACTGTTTTTCCAATTAGGTACATGAATCTGATAAACCAAGAAAAAGAGCTTTATTAATTTATTCCAAACCTTTCAATTTAAACTTTTGAGATAAGACTCCAACCATAAGATAAGGCGCAAACGGCCACCGCTGGCCACTGGTGGGTTGCGATATCCATTTTTTATAGTTTCACATGGTGTAGCCAGCCACAAATGTACGCCGAGCCTCTACAAAATGCATCAAAAAGCGTGTGTCGGTGGCCCGTTTGCGCTCAATCACGGACATCTAAAATTCTATTATTCATGAGTATAAATATTGTAGTTCTTGAGATATTGGGGCACTTGAAATATGCACTTAGATAATTTTAGATCGTGATTTAAACTTATATAATATGCTATATCCATCATCATCATCATTGTCATTATATGTTCAGAAATGGACTTTGCATTGCGGGACATACTCGTAGGCCACACGAAACTTCTCTATCTACCACGATGTTTACGACAACGTCATCGCATCCGTCCATCGTTTGGGGTACCGTGCCACACTTAGTAGACGTTACTTCAGAATCAATGAACACATAATTCATAAGTTTAATAACTTTAACATCCGACTTCAATTAGATACGCCTTCATCATTAAATGATGATGATGGCAGTTCATTGGGACCATTTAGCACCACAGAAAGCAAAATACGCAATGTCGTTTACGTGAATGAAGTTTACCTATTCTTTAACATAGTTAATGTTTTGGATGAGATTCTTATTACAACATGAGTGATTATAAATTTAACTTAAAAATGGGCTGGAATTAATTTACAATTACGATTGATGGGATCATACTAGGTACTCCACAAAAATATACCCCCTATCTTATAAAAAGTTAGAGTAGACATTATGTCCTGATTACGTATGGTAATCAAGACTTAATGTCTATACTCTAACTCTTTATAAGATAGACCCCTAGTCACTAATAGATGCATTAATTAAGTTACAACGCTTGGTCAGTCAACTTTATACTTTGTGTTTTTTCTGTACGTAGGTTGCGTTCAAAGGAGCTGGTGGGCGCGGGGCGAGGCGGCCGCGGGGGGAGGTGAGAGGGGGCGGAATTAAGAGGGAGACGTGGGGGGCGCCCTGGATACTGAGAGGAGTTTTAACCAATTAATTTTGTTCCTCAACGCAAACTCCGCTATATAATAAGGTATAAGTAGGCATTAACTGAGGCGCGCCGATAGCTGCCCCGGCCGGGGGCGACTCTCTCGGCTCTTAGCCTCCTATAACGATGTTTTATTTCATGTTAAGCTCTCTGTTTCTCCACTTTTAATATTTAATGGCATTTTCATGACTCATTTTTTATAGCGCACTTACAAATACCCGACATTATTGATGTCCTCTTTAATGACCGTTGTTTTCCGACGCCGCTCCTTAATACATTTAATTAATGCATAACTTTTGTTTGTCTCCTTCGTTGTTTATTTGCCAATTTCTAAATACAATCTGCATTTTATTTTAACTCATTAGATTTATTTGATTTACCGCAAAGCATTAATCTGAGAAGGAATCGTTCTTCCAATAGGTAGGTATTTATTGTATTTCATTCAACCTACCACCTGCGTCCCGTGAAGACATCAGAGACTTTGTCTAACAAACCATATGTTTCATCACCACTGCACCGCTCGTGCTTTACCCTATTCTCAAGAATATAAATACAAATTATACATAAAAACACAAAGATCTTCCCCTTTACCGAACCGTAACTAATTGAAGTTGCTGTATCTCCCATTATTTACCCGAAGCGTTCCGATTTAAAAATAAAAATAAAAATAAAAATAAAGATCCTTCACAAAAACACTAGCTAGCTGGCACCTCGCGCCCGCTCTGTTCCTTCTCAATATGACGCTCTTAAAAAACAATTCTACGGCAGTATTGTGTTGTTAAAAAACAGGAACGCATTACACGAAAAAACAAACCGCAGAATACGGTTAAAAAATGAAACGCAGCACGCGAGTCGGCCGAGACACCCTTTCCCTTTTACGCGACGCGAGCTACGTTTTTTCTTTTATCTAAGTGAGGGTTGAGTTTTTTACTGCGATGCTACGTATAAATTAATAACTGAACGTGCTCATATAATCTGCTGTTCGGAACACTTTCGGCTTTGTTATATTTTTTTCTTATAAGTTAGTATTCATTTGTTTTTGTATATTGGCGGAAACGAACCGGGCTCCACTGATTACGTCCGCTGAAGCGACAGGTGTTGGATTATAGTTTCTGCTATCTATTTGGTGTTTGTTTTACTCACTTTGTCCAAGTCATCGGTAAATATGCCTTTAAAATAGACAAAATAAAAAAAATTATGCATGCTATTGCTAATACAATAATTTATTGTAAAACTTGGATTTGCAAAGCAATTTGATAAGGTTGAACGAGGTCGAATGTTTCAACTGTATGTTTTCAATAGTTTCGGTGTAAGTATTTAACTTTATAGACGTCTGGAATAGTTTGGATTAAACCGTTTAAAAATCACCGGCTAAGTGCGTCAGCCAGTCTGAACTTGAATGGTGCAGGGTTCTGAAGATATATATTTCGGTGCAGCCACTTATCAACCTAGTTTTGGTTATATTTTGAACAAATTGCATTTATTGGTAATGTATAAATTAAATACATGTCAGTACTCAATATGATATTTAGTTTTGTATTTGATGACCTCCATGGCCTACCGTTATAACCATACCACTAGTCCACTGTTACTTATATGACATGAATGAGTATATTTTGTTGTAAAAGTACAAAAAGGAGTCTTTACTCGTCATCAATATCTTTTTCAAAGCAACTGGGTTAAGCACAGAGAATGCAAGAGGTGCATTGTTATTATTGAGTGAATCGACGCTGTCACACGTGTGGGATGGCTCGCAATTTTATTCACGTATCTTAGATAGATGACAAACAATTTTCTTGCTCTGTTTACTTCTTTTTGAAATAATCTCTTGTAGTAGATACTTACCTACACTGTATGAAGTGACAACAAGCATTGCCAAGATCTTTTCTTAGTACGAGTATCTAACAATGAAAATCCTTAATTACTTGCAATGCAATAATATGTATAGATGGTTTAATTGATTTATTGACAGTATATAGAGATAAGCAGAACCCTAAAAATCTACAAAATAACTTATATTCAATCATGTTCTCAAGGCCAAATGAATATTTTGTTTATGTTAATTTCGGTAGAGCCGTCACGTCAGAAGTGTCACGTTTGAAATGGTACTAACAAAGAATATGTAATACTGCGTAATAGGTACTAATACTAACCGCGTGGCGTGGCTAGTTCATTCAAAAATATTTGGTCCCAAGTCCCACTCGAGTCTGAAGTAATGATATAAAAAATCCACCCGCACATAGCCGCGTCACGCGGGACCATTTTATTTTGATAGTGAATTCGCGTAACCGCCGTCCATTGTCACGAGGACTTTAGATTATTGATTTTTACGCTAAATGTTCCCTTTTTCAAAAATTCTATTCATCGCAATCACAACTTCTTTTAACATTTTTGATGTATTTACGTCTGCGGACAAAAGGATGAAGCTGCACAATATCATTAATAACCCGTAGGTATGGCATTGAACTTGTCGCTATTCCGCATTTGTTCGGTCGCCGCGGTTCCCGCGACACTATTTATACAAACAGTATATTTACCTGATGTAGGTCTATGATGTTTTAAAAGTCACTCTGAGAAACAAGGTACCTAACTTACCTCTTCAAATTTTCTTTGTATATTAAACCATGTTTGTTCAGACTTGCTCCAACTTGATAAAATAACTTCCTATCAAAAGTCCTAATAATCCTAGAACTAAGTACCTATATAATATACAGGGTGTTACCAGACCACTTCCGAAAACTTGGAGGTTCCAATCAGACCATGATACTGAAAACATTAAGCGAAAAAAATCGCGAAAAAAAAAAATTGACTTGACTATCTCTTTTTCATTTTTTTTCTAGTTACATACACACAGTACAACATAATAAGACATATCTACCTAATTATCTCATTTAAAAAAGCAAAAAAACAAATAAAATAAATAAAGCAGCAATGTACACGCAGCACGCAGATTACGTCTACTACAGCATGAACAGCTGAGAGTTCATCGCGGGTCATTCAAGTACGCGACGTGCGAGCGACCTACGTTAGTACCTACCTACGTTAGTAGGCACTTACGACACAGAATAAATAATAGTACTACGCCTCGACCTTACCTACGTGAATGCGTACATTGCGGGCTGGCGAAATAAATACAAATCTTTAAACATTGTTTCCTCCGGCTATAATTATTTTTCAGGATAACTGATTTTTTTTTGGTTGGGTTTTGGTGTGCTGTAGCTCCCCCTTTCGTTTTCGGAAGTGGTCTGGTAACACCCTGTATATATTATATATATTGTCCCAGACACTACAGTGTCCCGTTAAGTGTAGGCATAGGTTGCCTCCTGACGCTGTATAAATCATCTTCGATATATGTAAATGCCCATAGGCCTTTCCAACAAGTACCGTAATATATGTTTGTATAGTATGTATAGATAAGGTAGGTAGGTACGTAACGTAAGTATAGTAGCAAAACGATGTGCAACGAAGCCTTTGAAGATTTACCGCTGAACTTTTACTATTTTGTATGAGTCACAAGCTTTACTAGAGCTCGCGACTGTATCGGCAAGAAATGAAAAGAAATTCGTGTGAAGTTGTTTATAAAGGTGAATAATCCTTTAATCCTCCAGTATCAGTACCGACCTATGTCGCCGCGTTTCAGTCTAGATAACAATGCTAAATTGTCACTGAAATTGAATAAGGACGAAGGTATGAGTCGACGCCGAAATCCAACAAAAGGGTTTGTTTGTCAGCATTGCATTACTTATAATGGTTGTTTGTGAACCGCACAGTAGTAGATTTGTTTGCGCATAATCCCTTTGTAATGAGCTATATTGAACGCGATGATAACAGTCAGTGAAAAGAAAGCGCGCGACGGTTTAGAACTAACAACGCACCGACTCAGAAAAAAACTTCACAGCATCTTTTCAATAAGGTCCAAGATATTTAGCATTTATTCGCTAACCACACTAATGCAAAATAACTTCCACACTATGGTTTCGTTGTAGGTAACGCTTTTTAAGGATTTATAGGTATATCTAATTAAGTAACTAAACATTTAATTATTAAAATCTTACTCTGTCACTCACTGTTTGAGATAACCTGTTAGGAAAAGACATCAGTAGCTAATTTAAACAGCTGAATAAAGTTATGCAACGGTTATAAGTAGACACGTTAATTAAAAACATATTCATGGCTTGCTAAAGTATTTTTTTCATAAAAAAACTGATCATTTGATAAGCTATCGGACTGCTTAGAAATTCTTTTCCAATAAAATATACGATATTTAAAACGGCCGTCACCCGAGCCGTGGCCTTTGGTCATACCTAGAATATAATTAAAAAGAACTCTTAGAAACTTGTCTATTGATGAAATTCTATCTTTGCGAAACAAGATCTCGACCGACTCACTCTCGGCTTGAAGAAAAAGCTAAAGTTTTTTCGTTTCTTGGTAAAAAGTAAGGTGTAGGTAGGCAACGGGGGCGGGCCCAACAGCTGCCACTAATTTTAGAATCGCAAGTAGTTGATGGGTTCGAAAGTAACAATAGACTTACAGACTATTAACTTTAATCAGATAATTGGTTAACTATAGATCGCTACCTAACAAATTCTTGGATACCTATGGCATTAAGATTCGTTTTGGTATTTAATTTAATTAGTCATCCAATTCCTTAGTTGAAAATTAGAGAAATTTTGTTTTTTTGTTAAAAAAAAATTTTTTAGATAAGTTTTTAACAATTTGACATACCTAGGTAAGACATACCAATTCCTCTAAACAATGTTATTGTAACTATGCTGAATGAACATCAATAGGTACCTAATTTTATGAGGATTACTTAATTTTGAACTACATAATTTACAAGCGGTTTCAACTCGAAAAGAACGCGATTTGTGTTGCAAAAAATGAAGCTCAGCACCGTCGAGCACAGCAACTAAAAGGGATAGTTTTTTCTGATCTCCAAAAAAGAGTTTAACAAAAGGCTGCGTTGTTGAAATGTGCGCAACATAACGGCTTGGAATTTGATAACCCTTAACACCTTGATCAATGTGGGTTACTAGAATGTAGGTAACCATTGCAGATTGTTTTTTACCCCGATTACCCAAAAATGAACGGCTGTGCTAAAGAAAATTGACACCATCCGGCAGTAGTACCGACGCTAACTGTATCACGTACGGTAATATGATAACGCTACTGTAAAGGGTGCACAAACGAAATTAAACATAACATAAAGTTTAACTTTAAGCTTAGATTTTGACTAACCCAAATGGTAGAGCAAGCAATATAATATCAAATTATAAGTAAACCTAAGGGCCAGCAACGGCATTTTGTAAGTATTTTATAATTTTTTGAATACCAGGTTTCATGAACCAACTTGGGCTTGGGTATTTTCACTGAGCTCGATAAAGTGAACAGTAATGTTTCCCTCACCTGTCAGCTCTACAATTTTAGAATAATGTTGTGTTTACAGATGTTTGAAAATATGGTTTTTAGTGCGTACTTTTTTATTTAGGTAGGATTTTTTTTACATTAAACAGAAAATTACAAAAAGTGCGACCTTGAACTACACTAAAAATCAATAACGCATGATCACAAGTGCTCTTTTATTCGTCAGCTGATCGCTTGTGGGGTCATTGCACTTTCTATTGTTCTCTGCGTAGGGTCCATAGAGAAAAAACTGCATAAAAAGCGTGACGGTCCATAGTGAAAAAATTCAACCCTACCGTCAGTCGCGTGGCAGGTACCCCATACACAACCCTTTACAAAAACGCTTACAAAAAACTCTCTGGGTAGTGAAAGGGTAAAAAGGGTTGATATTACGCATGCGCCCCGTGGGATCAGTGCCCTCGTTTTTTCATTTTAAAACTTTGCAATCTGCATTATTATGATCGACGAAATATTTTAATGTTAACTCGTGGTTCATATTTTTTTTTTCAATATAAATTCCCATGGCTTGATCCATGAAGTCCTAAAGAACTTACTAAGTACTTACTAAAAGCTAAGCCGATTTTCCAAGTACTTACCAAGAAAATGTAATGAAATAGATACTATCTTTAAAAGCAGAGCTGATTTTGCTGACACTTAGCAAGTGAACGATTTCTAAGATAAAATAATTCTATGAAGCATAGCAAATCGTTTTAAAGCAGCTCTGACTTGCTTCTATCTAAGCATTTTTTTAATATGGTTTTAAGTGGGAGCTTATTTTAGTAATAAGCCCGCGGCTGCATGACAAATACAACATTAACGACAAACGAATATAATTCGATAATAACACAACGTTGTAGCAAAAACACGCACAGAGCTACCAAATAGGCGAGTGGAGCTATAATTAAGAAAGATAAATATCGTTTATTACTGTTAGGAAAGTCGATTAGAAAAAACTACCCCTTTCACCCCACAATTTGTAACCCGTACAGTGGGCGCCGTCGACCGACACGCATAAAAACTTACGAGTCGGCACCGCTGTGTGGAGTAAGCTTTTGTACACATAAACAACAAATAATACGGCAGTTTACTATTTTGTTACTTATACCAAATTCATTTTTGCTCTAAAATTGTTAGGTACTTATAAAAAAAATAGTACCTACTTTTTGATAATTAACAATATTAAGAGTAATTTTGAAGTAAAACTCATGGTGATAACGAATAAAATCATAGAAAACTATGATACGAAAAAGAGTACCAAACCTAAGCGACACTAAGTGAATTAATAGACTATTAATAACCTTCGATATGCAAATCAAGAAGCAAAATTAAGATTAAAACTTCGGCACTTACAGAACAGATAATAATAACGAGCAAGTACATAGGTATAGGTAAGTAAAGACCAGAACATAATTCCTTGGTAGAAAACAAAATATACAAGCAGCTTCCACACTTTCACAGTCGTAAGGAAAAAATGTTACAGTTACATTACGCTTTTCCATAATAATAGAATCATTATCGAAAAACAGAAGAGCGACCAGCTGATTTATTGGACGATAATGGTCGCTGTCATAAATAGCTTTTTTCTAATGAATGTTTTTGTATCACGCGCCGAGGGCACACCGGGCTTGTTTTTATTAATGCACTTTACGTATGCATGTGTGTTTTTTCATCAAAAGATGTTAGGTCACCTTTAGTCATAATTGAAAATAAAACAAAATTTGTAACGGTGTCAAAAGCTGACTAGACGACATCAGGTGAAATTGGATCTTGATTAAATTGATACCTAGAAGTAATAAATGTATGCAGGTATTTATATTTAGATTTAAGTAGAGGCAAGCATACACTCAAACATGCTATTGTCATCTACGTTTCTAAATCGGTGCTTAGGCATTTTATAAAACTCTATAAATTAACTCTAAAAATGTAAGTAATCAATCTGGTTGCATCGTCTCGTCACCCACATATGGTGACCTTGACGAATGTATACGCATGAAACACACTCGTCTTGCATTGTGTGATTTATAGTTCCCGATCAGAACAAATATTAGCACTATCCATTCAGCTTGCGATGCGTGTCCAATACATCCTACACGCGCATAATTCTGTTTCATTATCTCGGTTCTTTACGCCGAATAGTTAAATGACTTAAAAATTCAACATTTCCCCGTTGAAAAAGAGTTAATATTGATCGTAGATTTCTCTTCGTGGGGTGCAGCGGCCGGTTGAGTCACCCCACGGTTTTTTACTCACCCTAAGTTATATTTTTTGTAAAGTCCCCCCTTTGCCCCCCTTCGGGCCGCTTTAAAGGATGAGTAGTCTCTATGGAAACGGCTCGATCTAATTTATAGGCGGGAGAAAGTACGGATTGCTTAATTAAGAATTTAAAATGTATCTTCTAGTAATTAATTACGAAATTTTAGTCCGGCAGCGACGACGGGCTTTGAGATAGACAATTGTCCTGCTCGCTCGCTTTACTGAAAATTATAAAGAATTTAATTAAACAAGAAACTAGACAGGCACTTCGTCGAAAAACGAGACGCAGAAGACACGATTGCTATTTATTTATTTTTTATTCTTTTCCTTCTCAGCAATCATCACTTTACTTAATTAAGTTCACAAAGAATCATTATTGAATATTAAAAACTGCTCGCCCACGATATTTTATCTCAGCTAAGTTTAATTAACACAAGCATAATTCTTTTGCGATTCTGTAAAAACCCTAGAATAGAAATGTAACAAGAATCATACTTAATATTTTTACAACTTAATATTTTTTTCGTAGTGATTTGCATGAGTTACGAGTATGACGTATCGCTTTATGAATACGCAAGGGTTGATAATGTGAGCCCGCGGGACCGAGGCGAGGGCACGCGCGAGGGAGACTCTACAATCATCTGTGGATCTTAGTACTGACTATTTGATAACCTGTAGCACTTGCGTATATTAACTGTTACACTATCTGTGTCGCGGGTTGAAAAACTGTGGGTGCTTGCTTCTTGCTGTGGGTCACGGCCGCGTGGGCTCACTCAGTTGGCGCTTTTTTGTTGCGGAGAGCGCGCGTTTCACCCAACGACGCCAGCGCAACTCACCTTGGTAAGTTTATTTTGTTTTTTAATGTATTAAACTGCTCTAGTTCATACCTACGGTTCGGCATGCTATTGACAAAGATCGAACCGTCATTATTTTAGAACATACTATGTGGGAAGCGATCGGTTGTTGAAACACAGTTTAACATTAATTCGGGGGCTAGGATTTAAATAGATCAATTATCTGGGTGTGTCAATAGAATCATTTTTACCTTACTTATCCGCGGATAGATTACCAACTTACTACTACGCAGATAAATATGTCTCAGTGGCACAGTTCTGCTAACACAGGGGTTTTGCTAAAAGCCACGACATTCTCGTAATGTGGTACAACCTATCGATCGATAGATTCGCTGATCATAACAATTAGATTTCGTGGGTTAGGCGAAAAAAACAATGGCGACAAGGCTGCCTAATGAGCCATAAAGAAGAAAGCGATACGTAGAGCAAGGCGTAGACAAAAAAGGGCGCGGCGGGGTGAGGCAAGCGTGAGGGGGGAGAGGAAATGGCGGGAGAGCTAAATTAATTTGCGCGCTCCCGCCAAACAAAGGCACGCTAATGGAACGCGCCGAATGGAAAAAATGCCACCGTCCGCTCTGAGGCGACTTATATTTTTTCCCCTGCAAACACAACCTTTGACTTTCGCAAATGAATAACATTACATTTACACCCATCGAAGTTCGGCTTTGTCTAGATTTAATGAGGAAGAACAGAGTGCGATACCCTTGTTCTTATAACGCGCACTCTAAACAAACGCAACTTTCTGTGCTAATTACTTCAAGTGGAAAGTTCGAGATGGGGAAGTTTGAACATCCTTTTGTTCATCTTGCCAATGGCAAACATAATTTTCATTGAAAGCACGAATCAGACCGGCATATTGCATTATCATCATCATCCACAGCCCGTCTTCCATCATTATTATTTTTACCACCTGGTGTGTTAGAATCGTAGGCGTAAATGGTAGGGGGATAGGTAGATAGGTAAATATGTATTATCAGATTTGTAAAAAAATATATTTTTTTTAATTATTCTCTTAAACCCCGCAGACATTGGGAAAATAAATCTGCATAAATATAAGTAGGTATGATACGTACAAAGCATTTTTATTGAATTAGTAGTTACTTCAATGGTGTCTATTCCGTTGTTGCATATTTCTATACTTATCTATTAGCAGCGCTTAAATTAAAGCCTTGTCAAAGTCTTGTGTAAAAGTCTTTGTCAAAATGACGGAAAGATTTTTAGCGCCGCGCCGCCGTCAACTTAGGTTAGTTTAGAAAAAACGCAACAGCAGAATCGCCACCATTACCTTCTACTCTATCTCACATCAAGTCTACGGGTTTGGATGAAAGTACCCGCATGTAACGACGCGACAGCCGTTAAAAAGAAAAAAGGTTTCTAGGCAACTAGTCGCTCGTGGGCGCCGCCGCCACCGGCTCTAAGATATTTTTTTAAACTACATAGAATCTTGTGATGGCCCAAAGTAAATGACAATCCCATAGATATGAGTATTGTCTGATATTCGTAGCGCAGCGCCACCGTAGCATGAGCTACGCCGCGTAGCACCAACGCGTAGCACACATGACGTATGCTACGAAGATTTCCGTAGCCTCATGGGCGAGCGTGAGTGTGTGCGTGAGCGTTGTCTTCTAATGAAGGAATCCTTAATGATAAATTTGAGTAGAGATTTTCATACTTTTTACATATTTTACATATTTTATTTATACATATTTTCGTATGATTCAGTATTGCTTGACTGAAAGATAACTTGTAAGAAAGTGACTAAGTTATGCAAGTTTAGTTGCAAACAGAAACTCGGTCGGGAGTGATAATGAGCTGGTGGAAACAATGAGCGATTGTTATCTAAATGCGGCTTCTGGAAGCGCACGTTTTGTCACGAGATGAAATTAATGCGAGTTCCATTACTCCAGTACGATTTATGGTCTCCCAATTAAAAGTTCCCGGAGCTGAAGACGCGAAATTAGTGGAATTCGCTCGCATTTATCAAGACATCAACGTTGCCTCGCGCGACGCGAAACTTCCCAAATTTAAATTAGAGACGATTTTTACAGCTACCTCCCGAAGGGGGGATGGGGGGACGCTACCCTTTCCTTATAACGAGGAAGGCCTCATGCATTTTTATGTGCTTCTTTTTTCGCCGGCGTTTTAAACAAGGGGGTGAGCGTGGGGTGCGCCGGGGGGTGAACTTTTTTATTCGCGTCTTGATAAGTTAGGGTTGAAATTAGACGTTCGAGTTTCGTTCGCGGAATTCATAATGACGAAAATTAATAAGTTTTTCTTTTGAGGGTCCTTCGAAGCTCAACGTTTGCCGATATTTAAGTAGGAGTTGAGGATTCGTTTTAATATTCTACTCAATACACGAATACTTCACCAAGGGAGGCATACGTCACACGTTGGTGGCAATGAAACGTTAGCTTCAGCTTGCTTAACAGCCTTGATGTTAAAATACTAAACTTTATAAAGAAGATGGAGACCACTTAGCTCATTTGATGTTGTAGTTATGGTTGTTTTTTTAGTTTTGATCGCGAAACTTTAAAAAAATATGGTTTTCTAAAAAATCAATAATTGCCATTTCTAAGAAACAATGAGAACTTATCGGCCATTGCAAAGAGAGAAGTTTAGTGCAATCATATTTGGTTATATCTGTAAGTTAAACACAAAATAACTTACTTACCTGCATTTATTTCAGGCCATTTATACTTCCGTGTGATAAAAAGCAATGGCGTGATTTTCCCGAATCTGTTACTTATTTGTGCGATAAACACATTCTGACGGCGTCGGCGGCACATGTGAACACTTGTTGAGCTCGTGTGGGCATGCGCTCACTCTACTAGTATTTTTTACTAGAATTATTTACTGTTTAATTTCAAATAAACGCAAATTAGAATCTGAGCAGATGAAAAGAATTCAGAGTAAAATCCAATTAATATCGAGGAAATTCCGGAAATAATGCAAAAATGATATCTTTTGTCATATAATTGCGAGAAATCAGAGTCTCGTAAATTCCAATTTGAGTAATTATGAGAATAAGAGAAAATCATTAGTCGAATGAATCCGGGCGGGGCTGGCTGGCGCTGCGGCCGGCATTATGATTCGCCTCTGATAACGTCGTTAACAGCGCACATTAAAACAAAACAAACAGCGAGCGCGGGCGCGGGCGCGGGAGGCGCCATCCTTCCTCGAATCCGTGTCATTAATTTACGTAATGCGTAGGTACGCGCTATCCCCAAATATTTAAGAAGCCTCCTCCGGGAGCGCCCGCTCCTCCACTATCACCCTCCCGCCGCCTGCCCCCGCGCCCGACGAGAATTATGGCGGCCGCCTTGTAATTATATTTTTTAATTTATCTTCCTTAGCGAATACAATGGAGGCGCCACCCCGCCACCGGAGCGCTTCTTTCTCATGCTGAATATTGTATCAGGCCGCTGAAAAAAGGAAGGAACGCTTTAATTACAAGCGAGAGAGCGGCCGGCATTACGCGCTAAATATTTGATGTTGTCCCTTTCTACCTACCAAGTGCCGAGCCAGGACGAGCGGCCGCCTGGCAGCCTGACTCCTGCCGTCAATAATTAAAACGCCTATTAACTCATTCCTCTTCAGGTGACCCCTTATTACGATACGAGTACCATGCCCACCTACCAAGGAAATTAAAAAATTGAGCATCACAATACACCGTTGGGTATGTTGAGGCCACTAATAAAGAATATTCACCCTATTTAATAAGCCTCAATTAATAAAATATTCATATGGCTTCTTGAAGTAAAGGAGTTCTTTGAGGAATCCCTCACTAATTAAGTTCTTAATTATATAGGATGTCGTAGTAATGTTTTTTAAAGTTCTTACTAAATCTTGTACCCGCTTGTAATACAACGAATAAATTTAATCCTTGTACATTTTATTCCAGCCACTCATGTTTACTGTGATGTACCATATCGATTAAATTACCCTATCATAGCATTCAGTACTTGCGATGTTGAATTATGCAAATGTGTAAGACCGCGCAGAGCGGGCCCAGCCGTGGAGCGTGCGTTGATTTATCGCCGAACAACAGTCGCAAATTAAGGCAGATTCCTTCGCACGGACACCCGAGCCTGCAGTACTTAGCGCGCGGAGACAAAGTACAAAGCAACCCCCAGCCACCCACTGAAAAACGTCTCTAATATTCTTTTAGAAACGGTGGCATTTACGGGCTATATTTTATCCTGAATTTGCATACGCTCCTTTTTTCGTACCCGTCCTCTATTTTATGGGTGAGTATTTTTTCATCCGGGGGTTAAGATACAAAAGGGTAAAGCGGGAGCTGGCACCGATAATTAAATTGCACCGCGCTGTGTTCGGCACACACGCTGGAAGCGCGTACGGTGGTATTCATACCCACGGCTTTGTCTCCGCGGACGCAATGTCGCGACGCTTTTTATTGTTTCACGATACATTAAATCCGGCGATAATTACACGATTAATCTTGAATGCTGCTCGTGATTTGTCTAAGATTTTTTTAATTAATCTAAAACGCGGATGTTTTGGAGATCTTTCAAAAAAGCTTTGACAGAAATGTATAAGCTACGTAAGTTAGCTGATCAAAATCATCATCATCATAAATATACCTATATAAAACTCTTTTGAAGCTGACAGAGAATCAACGCACAGCCTAAACCATAAGTCCTAGATAGTGTAGGGGTGCACTAACAAAGTAATTTTGAAACTTCACACTCTAAAGGGTAGAACGCGTGCAACGCCGCGGGCGACTAGTATTGAATACAATTACACGAGTGATGACCTAACAGGTGCGTAGAATCGTAGCACAAAGTTCGCGTTGAAGTCTTTTACAGCAAAGTATACGTACTATCCTGACGATACCCCAATTAAATTCTAATGAAGGAAAATATTTCACGTCGTTGCGTCGCGATAATAATTTAACTAACAAATTAGGAGAAATCTTACCCTGCTCTAAGTCAAATTACCATAATTGCTAATCAAATGTTGTAGGAGTTGCGGTGGCGGTGCTACGCTCTAATTACAAATTCTAATTTCCTCTTGTTTCTCAGGCCCTTTGAATTTGTAAATTACTGTCGAGGCTTCAGGCTATCAAATGAATTCGTTTAAACGAAATTTTAATAATAACTTTAGACCAGCTTGCGCAACGAATTAAATTAAATTTTGCTTTTCATTTATAAAATCAGAATTTACATTATGGATACGTTATTCTATTTATACATATTACGTAATGTGATAGACGAGTTGTAGTACTAATACATACTATTTTTACTAATATTCTGAGCTTATACATAGCTCGTTTTATTATTTTGCAGCAAACAATTTGAGCACATCATAAGATAAATCTATTTTTTCAAAACGTCTGATGGGTGCCTATAACATGTTTTTCAGGCCAAATTACCTATTGAAATAAATCGCATTACCTTCTTATTTAGTAAATACTTAGGCCAGTTCAGAGAACACGCTGTAAATTTGTTTGAAGTCTTAGAAAGAGGATTTTCTTATGAGGAAAAATAACTCGTCAACAACTTTTATGAAAACATTTTCTGTGATATCGGTAAAGGTATTCGAAAGCGACGTAGCGTGCGATTTTAATTCTATCACGAGTCTACTTATAAATAACACAGGGTCCAATTAAAAGCGCGCGACGGCTTTGGAAGCGGAATCAAGGAAAGTATAAGTACGGGGTCGGTAGGGAAGAGTGTCCGTGTTTACGGAAAACTCCTCCGGCAAATATTATCGCGAGACGAGCGCGATCAAATATTCAGGCGGCGCGCAAAAGCGGCGAGGCAACCCTCTCCAACTTTCAAGCCCTTCCCTTTGCACGCCCTACACTAATTACGTTTAGAGTTCTTAAGCGAAATTACTTAGGCCCCTTGCCACCCGCGCCCGCGCCACCTCGCGACCCCCTTCCGGAAATGAGGCGCGCTCGAAAAACAAGAAAGAGGAAAGCGTTATATAAGAAGGTCGCTGTCTTTCTGAATGTCCTAAATCTGGGCAATCTCAGAAAAATGTTGATGTAATGATTTTTTCTTCATTTTCACGAACGTTCTGTTCATGAGCGGTTGCTAAGTGAAAAGCAATTAAAGCACGGACGACTGATCTCTGCTCCCACCCCGTGCCCCGGGAGAGCCACCCCCACTCTTGAGACTATCTTGATCAACAAAAATGTATTAAAATAAACAACAATTTATCCCATTTCTTAAATAATAAGATCTTTCTAGGAACTCCTACGTCTCTATATTTGGAAGCGTTATGTGATAGCTAATAATAATTTCTATACGTACCTACTATGCCTTCTAAGGCCCGTATTCCGATTTACTGCTCAAGTACTGATCCAGACTCAAGCATAGATTTTTGTATGAGAATCTCTACTCAAATCTATGCTTGAGTAGAGACGATTTCTTTACCAGAACACAGGCCTAAGTTTGGTTTTCTGTTACACGAGATGACGACTTCACGTAGGCAGGCAACCAATGTTTTTTTCTTAGAATGTAAGATCCAAAATGAAATATACTTACGTACCTACTAATTTTGTGATGGGAATAATTCCTAAATGACTTATCGGGGGCCGGATGGTAATGTCAACGCCACTCGCCGAGTTGGCGAATGAACGCCAAAGCTCGGCGCTTCCGCACCTTTCATGTGCCATCGCACAGTTTAATTTCCTAATTTTCATTTTTCTCCCAAACAAGACAGTCCTGCGAGACTTTATTATCCAATAGGAAGCTACCGTCAACAAATATTCAAATGCTCTGTAAATACATTCCTACAACAACGTTGTATAATTTCCTGTTTAACTAAATCACTTTGATGCTTGTAAATAGACTTTTATGAGAATCTTTGCGATTTATCATTTGGCGAAAATCTAAAAGATTTAAAGCCTATTGACTGACTGCTTTTATTTATCTAATAAGGTGTTTATACTTTTTAGAGACTTATTGAAAAGGAAGTAAGCAGTTTATAATATTGTTTGTGAAATTGTTTACCATTACACCTAAGCTACATTCTACCTTGACTTTTTGGAGAAATTGGTATTTTTTCAATAACCTATGAGTAGTATCATATACTCTAATAATAATACTGACACTCGGTTTTATAAATTATAACTACCGATCGACAAGCTCTGAAGCATCAAGAATTAAAAACGTACTCGAAACTTTATTGGACTACACAAGGTGCTCCATACTGGGAGTACCTTGGCACCTAGAATAGGTAAAGGTGGATTATACTTACCTACAGCCAGATATTAATGTAAAGATAAGGTGTTCATTTAAAATTCCGCGAACATTTCTAAGCGAGTAGGTAGAAAAACCTCGTTGTCCAACGGCTTAAATTAGGTACCTACGCAGAATGGCGTCGCAAAATTACACAACAGAGAGGGAAACTTGCGGCTGTTTAATGAGATTTAAATAATTAATGAGCGTGCAAAATTGGTTTCTTTTTTCAGCAACGGGAGTGTTTCGGGGGCTGCGATGAAAAACAAGCTATAATTGCAACCCCTACCGGGGACAAGCTCGCTAACTTGTGCGTCTCACCACCCGCGCTCGCGATATTACCAAGAGGGGTACTCTAGCGATCATAATTTATGAGGTAAAACTTTTAATTGCTATCGTTATAAATCATAATAAGTCTCCAATTAAAATTTTAGAATGGGAATGACTTGGAGCACATCTAGGTACGTGAAACTTGTGCACTTACATTGTCTTTTGCATATGGTTTTCGGTCTGAAACGTCCGAGATTATGCACCTATATGTCATTTTCGGTCTTCAGAACCCTACCACAGGTTTTTATGTATTAATGCCAACAGACGTAAAAAGGTATATACGTTCTATAGTGTATTGACAGGATCTTAATATTATTTAATGTTTTCAAGACTCGATAATAGAATAAAAAACGCAAATCTCAGAAAAAACTGATTGATAGATCAACGTTATAAAAATCTGGGATCCAATTTACGTGCTCTCATTTTGATAAGTTTCTAAACTGAGATTGAATTGATTTTGAAATAAGATGTTGGTAGTTTGTTAAACTTATAGGTATGCCGGTCCTATTGATTTCAATAGTCGTACAACAGACGACCGTTAGATTTATGTTCCACATGATCGAATGTGAAGTAGTTTGCTTAGAAAACTTACTTTTTGGCTAAAAATGCAACTCTCGATTCGTTGACTTTATTATAATGAAATTCAGTTATCGCAAGATCTCAACGGAATGTGGAAAAGGAACAATGTTCTTATTCAAATGTTTGTGATTGACATCTCTCCGGGCGGTCAGTCAATGAAGTCGACATTCGCGATTTCGCCCCTTCCCGTCCTAAACCGTAGCTTTTGTTGAATTTGACCACGATCAAAGCGATTGTGATCAATCCCAAAAACTATTTAAATTGTATTCAAAAGCATAAAAAAAATATTCACGGTTTCGCTGAGAATTTCCGTTATAAAGTTGTTTTATTAACTTTGGTTCATTCGTCTATGAAAGTTAGGGCCAGGATTCGGACCAAGACTAATGTGTCAAGCTACAGATAACGGTAAGAGGCGTAGACTTGTGCTTTACGTGGGTTTACGTGATTATTTCTTTTTTTTACAAATAAACATTGGATTAAAGTGATGAAGTCGTCATTAATAAGCACTTTAAAATAGGTACGCGCACCTCGCAGATGTTTGCGCTCGCGCGCTCGCGTCACCCTACCAAAACACAATTGTACGTTTTCAACAAAAAACACGGCCAGATTGTTTACCTCACTTTTTACCTTTTTTAAAACTACTGTTTAGCTTTTTATGAGTATTTTTGTCGCGCACGCGGCAACCGCCTTTATAGAGATCTCACTGAACCGTTATAGGAAGGATCGCTCTATTGTCGTCATTAGTGTCGAGGTAATTCATTTTTAATGTTTACGGATTTATTTAGATAATCGGTGGGCTACCAAACAAATTATTAGATATCGATTTAGTGACATATTTATAGACTTTTTTTATAATCTCGCTTTATTCTAGTTCCCATAGTACAAGCTCTGCATAGTTTGGGACTACAGAGCGTTGTGTGAAAATGTCCAAATATATATTTATTTGTTCTTTTAGATTTAAATAAAAGTATTTGCCATGATTATTTCTATGATTTGTCTATAAGTACTATTATAAAACTGTAAAAAGCCAAAAACTAAAATAAAAAATATGGATAAACTAAATATGCAGATTATTGCAGATCTACTAAATAAACGATTCTGATTCCGGAAATCGAGTTTGTCTGTTTATCTTTTTGTTTGTTCGCGGATCACGCCTAAACTACTGGACCAATTTCAATGAAACTTATACCATTCAGAAGCCCTTTTTCCGGATTGAAACATAGGCTATATTTTATTGAAATGAAAGATGTGGATTTTTAGATACAGCTTGACCTCTCTAAACCAAAAGCCGCCTTTGGCACGAGGTTCATCGTATGCTGGTTGACAGATATTTTGGTGGAAAGTTTCCCACGCGTACGAAGTCGCGGGTATCAGCTAGTAGATAATAAAAAAAGTCTTGTCTTGTCGTATGTTGCGAACATACGAGTATCACTAAATCATATTGTGGTGTTAATAACACTCAAATAGCTCATCTATGTCTGAAAGAAATCGCATGTGCACGATAAGACCGCCAATTGTAGGGTTAATATTTACTATTGCGTGCTGTAGCTCAAATTCCTTTCTTAGTGCACCCCTACACTATATAAGGATACTGCCCTCCAAATTTCATACCTCTAGGACTTATAGTTTAGGCTGTGCGTTGATTCTAAGTCAGCTTCAAAAGAGTTTTATATATATTGATGATGATGATGATGATGATGAATGCGATGTTTATGGTAAGTGCCTAATTTAAATTTTTAGTCCACAATAAAGAATTTATTTGAATTTTTGTCCAGGGAAGTACTACCCCCAGTTATATTCTCCGATCAGCATTCCTCAAAGATTTGATCTAAGGACCACACATCTTTGTATCGCGGATATATCTAGCACCCAAGACACAACAAAACCTTATTTATACAGGGTGTTACCAGACCACTTCCGAAAACGAAAGGGGGAGCTACAGCACACCAAAACCCAACCAAAAAAAAATCAGTTATCCTGAAAAATAAATTATAGCCGGAGAAAACAATGTTTAAAGATTTGTATTTATTTCGCCAGCCCGCAATGTACGCATTCACGTAGGTAAGGTCGAGGCGTAGTACTATTATTTATTCTGTGTCGCAAGTGCCTACTAACGTAGGTAGGTACTAACGTAGGTCGCTCGCACGTCGCGTACTTGAATGACCCGCGATGAACTCTCAGCTGTTCATGCTGTAGTAGACGTAATCTGCGTGCTGCGTGTACATTGCTGCTTTATTTATTTTATTTGTTTTTTGCTTTTTTAAATGAGATAATTAGGTAGATATGTCTTATTATGTTGTACTGTGTGTATGTAACTAGAAAAAAAATTAAAAAGAGATAGTCAAGTAAATTTTTTTTTCGCGATTTTTTTCGCTTAATGTTTTCAGTATCATGGTCTGATTGGAACCTCCAAGTTTTCGGAAGTGGTCTGGTAACACCCTGTATAGTTTCCTCCGAAAAATATCTGCACATCATGCATATATTTTGTCCTGATCTGAGACTCAAATAAACACCTCTATGTGTCAGTCCCATCGGCCATAGAGCTCGCCATAAAATGGACCAACTCCGTCGTTATATTAAGTAGTCTGTAGACTTTGGTGTTTTATCTATTTTCAGAATAACGGAAATTACATTGACTGAACCTGTCACAAGTTACTTGATGTAAAGTAATTGATCGAGATGAAATGAGCCAAGATTTTTTTTCATAGCTGCTAGCGCCTCCGATGGTTCTGTGTCTGGATGTTACTATAACATTTTATAAGTATGTATTTACAAAATAAATTATATATGTATTCTATCAGCCATCTAGTTCCCATAGTACAAGCTTGGCTTAGTTTGGCTAGAAGGCGTTGTGTTAAATGTCCGTAAATATTTTTATTTATTCTAAACTTACATGATTTTACCTAAAATTATAGCTATTTTTTCGTTTCAGTTTATGACAAAAGGATGGAGAAAAGCAGCGAAAAAAGGGGGTTAACTGCGGATGTGTATGTTATACTACTATTTTTCGATCATAACGGGATTTCATGGAAAAAACGATTTCAAAGATGTTTTAGAAAAATATTTATTTTTTTAATAAATACTATAGATAAACATAATAATAAGTAAGGTATTATTAAACAAGTACCGAATATGTAATAAAATATAATGAATACTGCTAAGACCCAATTTAATATTTTATAATAAGCTTTTGTTTTTTTGATATTGAGCAATTTAAAAGGCGCAAGTGATATACTTACTCGTATGTACGCGCAATATTTGAGTTATTTTAGTAAGGATGCGATTCTGTGTTTTGTTTTCAATTAAAAGAATCTTATAAGTACAAAATTTCATGGTTTTTCTTAATACAGTTTTAAGTAATTTAAGGAAGATTTTTATAGTCCTTGAAAATTATTCTTAGCTCTTGATTTGAGATCTTATCTGTTTTCATCTGAAGATGAGCTCGAAAGGTTGCAAAACCTTTGCATCCGCTTCATACATGGGCTACGTAAGTACGACCATGTATCTGCTTATCGTTTGCAACTAAAGTGGTTGGAGATCAGAAGGCGCCGGGATGTTCATGTCTTATGTCTCCTCTACAACATTCTGAAAAACCCCCAATCCCCCAACTACCTCAAGGAACGTTTCATGCTACTTTGTGATGACAATCGCCCTGTACGGTCCGCACTCAACCTAAGGCTAACCACTCCTGTACATACCACTTCTGGTTACTCTGACTCTTTTACGGTAACTGCCATTCGTCTCTGGAACAGCATTCCTCATCTCTATCGCGAGGCATCTTCTATTGATGTCTTTAAATCCAAAATATATAATCACTATTTATCTCTAATGAACGAATCATACAAATAAACATTCCCTGGCACAAAAAAGCGAGTTTAAGTTATAGTAGATATATATATACCTATAAATTATATGTATTAGTTTATGTAGTTTATGTACCTTCGTATTTATGTTTATTTAAGATTAAGATAGGTTCATGTAAGTTTTGGCTAAATTGTCTAGTAATATATCCCTATGCGCACTACCCTAATAAATTGTTATCCTCACTACCCAAAGGTTAGCTGGTAGAGAATGCTATTTTAGCATTAAGTTCGCCTGTATACACTACTTTAAGTTGTGCAATAAAGAATTTTCTATCTATCTATCTATCTAAAGATCAGAAATTGATGCAACTTTTCCATTTCCATTCCACTCTTGCATTCCCATTCGTCAGTGCAGTGGGACGAACGGGAATGAATGAAAATAAGGAGGTAAGTTATATATCCAACCTAAATGCTTCAGCTAGAAAAATGCATGATCTTAGAAAGTATTTAAAAAAAAAAAAAAAATGTAGGTAACCACATTATCAGCAGGTGTTGATGGAAGTTAAGTACTCGTTGTATTTCTTTTCCTGGACCTGTTGCAGCTTCTGGAGCTTTTTCAGTAGACCCTTACTGAGCTCTTTGCCTTCGAGGTCATGTGTGGGCAGACCCTAGAAGAAATAAAAAAAAACAATGAAGTTACTATGGTAAAGGTTAGATAAATGACACTCAAACATACTTAAAAAAACACGTACTATCGATTTCTATTAAAAACAGCAATTGCCGCGATTAATTCCGGACTTATTGCCACAGCAACATCGCCTTTATTCTTTACTGACATGAACATGCCGGGAGAAAGGCATGTACGTGTTTAGACTATGCTCATGCCCTGTTCCCTGCCGACTGCCGAGTGTGCACGTGGAATAAAATGTTTTTTCAACATTATTCGATAACCGTTTAGTATTTCCCCTTACTGACCCGTCTTAATGAAATACCCAGTATACGAACCTTTTCATCAAACTTGGAATATTTGTCAGTTTCTTTAGTGAACAGCTCCGAAGGTGGTATTTTTCTTAGCTCTTCCTTAGCCCGCTGCGCTTCAAGCAACTCTTGTTTCTTTCTCTGTTTCTCTGTTTCTAGCCGGGTCTTCTCTTCCCGCTCTTTGGCTAATTCCTCTTTACTCACTAGCTTCACAACTGTGCGATCTGGAGACAAGTTAATAATCATCATATTTTTTCACAGGCGCTATGGCGTCGTTAGTAGTCGTTAGTAGCTCTGCCTTCCGTGCTGTGGGTCGTGGGCTCGATTCCCACCGAGAACAAACATTTGTGTGTAGCAAACATCGATGTTTGTTCTGTGTCTGGGTGTTACTATGTATCATAAGTATGTATTTACAAAAAATGTACATAAGTATTCTATCAGCAATCTAGTTCCCATAGAACAAGCTTTGCTTAGTTTGGGACTAGAGAGGGTTGTGTGATATGTCCAAGAATATTTATTTATTTATATGTAAAATTATATCAGCCTGTAGAAACCCAGTGTTGGACCTCTTCCATAGAATTCTACAAACAACGATTTTGGACCTTCTTTATGCATCGATTACTCCCAGATCGGTGCATCGGGTCCGTCCAACACTGAGTATTCCGGTTCGTGGTAAAAAATTACAGCACGAACTTGAGGATTCAAACTTTATGCTGAGGAGTGAAGTAAGTCGAACCCGCTGCAGAATTCGAGTGGCCATTAGTGTATGTATCTATACTATTGCTAGTTACCAGGTTTATCCTCAAGTCTCACGCCGAGTTCGGGTAACACCACGTCCCGTAGCTCATCACACAGCGCTAGCACAGCAGTGGCCTTTACATCGCGCGCTGCTTCTCTCACGCGACCCCTAAACGTGCTGAGTGCTTCTAGATATGGCATCACCTCTTCTTCAATCTGTCAAATGAAATTGAGTTAATTCGAGGTAATGTTAGAACAGATACAATACTGCTAGTAGTCAACCTAAAATAACCATTGTGGAATAGAAGTTCTATTGCATTATTTATTGCACTTACAAATGGCGTGTTTCTCGGCCCATATGGTGTACTGCTATACAATGTCAGTCAATTAGATATTATATGTAACAGTTTTCACTATTTGGAATAAGATAGGTATTTAAAAAATATGAGCAGCAGATCAGAAGACATCCAACACGTGACACAGTACAATGAATAGTTAGTACTCACGCAAGCGGTGGCGTCTCCTACAGGAAAGCCGATGCCGCCGCGCGGGCCCTCCACGGCACCAAATACATGAAGCACGTCTGTGACGTAGCGCGCTGCTGTCGCCAGTAGAGGCGAATTTCGAGCGACAGTAGCTTGCCGTAAGTAAACGTGGCATGCACCTACTAATTCCCTCAGTGCGTCCAACGCCCCACGTGTGTCGATGTTATCTGTGAAACAGATTAGTGAAATGAATACCGAAAACTTCGGTGGGTTAAAGTATCCATCAATATGAGCGCGAAAAAGAAATTAACTGTTGTTATAATGCTTACTTTGCTGAAATGTTATGAACAGTTAATTTTTTTGCGCTATCACTATTAATTCCATGGAAAAAAGTTGGACATGATGATGAAGATTTTAACCCTGCTAAGTTTTCGAGAGTGGTCTAATTACACCGATATTAAAAATATTAAAATAAATTTTCAAGGTGTCTCAAACCAGTTCATTCTGAAAAAGTCGATTTTCTGCGTGTGTAATATCCATCAAGCTTACCGCATAGCGCAATATGCACTTGCTCTTTTGCCGCAGTAATTTTGGCAGACAACTGTTGTTCTTCCGCATTCCACTCGCCGCCGCAACCTTCTTGATAGCCGCTGCGTAGCGCGTCCTTCACCGTCAGGAAATACTCCTAGAAAGCAGACATACCTATTTTTGAGTCCCGACTAATAAAAGCCGAGCCTTGCAACTCGGCGCGTGCAATCTTTCACCTCATTCATGTAAACTGTTTTTTTTTACCACGTAAAAAACAGGAGTTTCTCAAATACGGTTAGGTTCAAAGTAAATAGAACTTACATTAAAAAGTTTCTCAGTCTGCATAGCCATTTCCATAGTATTTTCAGAGTAGTCGAGCGTCTCCTTCCAGCCATGGAGTAAGAAACCTAACCGCAGTTGGCGTGCGGAATGCCGTTGCAGTGCTTCTGATATTGTGACGAAATTCTTTAATGATTTCGACATCTTGCAGCCTGCGATCGTCAGATGACCAGTGTGAAGGAAATAGTTCACCCAGTTTGCTTCGTCATAATGTGCCTTTAATAAAAACATGTTTGATGGAGAAATACATACAATAATACACACAAAGTGATTTTGTTTCTATTGTAGAGAGTCTTCAAACCTAATCATTGTGGTACTTATTGAAAATCTGATGAATGCTGTACTGTAATGCTATGCAATTCTTAGGCACATCACATAAGTTGATGATGGTTTTACAGATATGGATAATAATACCATCTATTCTAGTCCATAATATACCGATAATAAGATGTTGCTGATTTAAGCACATATTTAAGTCTCACCTCACTCTGAGCCAGTTCATTATCATGATGAGGAAACTTGAGATCCACTCCCCCGGTGTGTATATCCAGCTTAGAGCCACATACATCAGATGCCATTGCAGAGCACTCGATATGCCAGCCTGGTCTACCCACGCCCCAGGGCGACGGCCACGACGGCTCACCGGCTTTACTGCGCTTCCATAGAGCGAAGTCATTTGGTGATTTCTTTTCCCCAACATCATCACTGAGATCACCTGTGTAAATCAAACATAGAAGCTAAAAATGCTTGCGCATAATTACTGCAAATAACATGTAAAAACTAGATACTGATTGGAAAATATGCAACTTCACAAATGTTGATATTTATGAAATGTAATAAAGTGTGATAATGCATTTTTTTGTTATTATTAAAACAGATTGCAGTGCAAAATCTCATTTAAAAATAATGTGCAAGCAAGTAGGTTTGGTTGCCAACATTGCTATATTTCGTTACCTTCTCCTTCCTGCAATGACTTTGTATCCCCGTATGCTTCTGGAACTAGTCGGGCATAATGGTGCTTTTCCTGGCTGTCAAAATCGCTTACATTAAAATATACAGAGCCGTTTGATTCATATGCCAGGCCATTTGCTATTATTTTTTTAATGTAAGTTACTATCTGTGGTATATATTCACTTACTCTTGTTAATACATCTGGTGGTAAGACCTGTAAATGTGAATATAATATGGTATCAGGTATGCTAACTTATATTCCCTTACAGTTCTGGTTGGAACAAATTCGAAAGTACAAGGTATATCATTATTTTGAATTCCTTACATTGAGAGCCTTCATATCTTTATGAAATTCATTCTCCCAATACCTAGGAAGTTCTGTAAATACTGAATGGTCTGTGATGGTGCCACCATACTTATGGTCGAGCCAGTCTGAAATAGGACTTTTTGCAGAGTTCAAGAGAGCACATTTTGCCTTTATGATAGTTTCATCATTTTTTGATTCAATGGCCGATTTCAAAGTTTCGACTGCTATTGCCATACTGAAAATTAAGAAAAAACATGTAGTGACTGATACTCCTTAGGGCACATAAGTGGGTAAAACTATAAATTTTTTGATGATGTAAATTGTAATTTGTTTATACCTTTCAAGCATTTTCTGCATTACATTCTTTTTATCTGGGTCAGTGGTTTCTTTGATGACTGCTTCGTAGTAATCCACGACTTGTGTTGCATCATCTATTATCTGACCCAAACTCTTTTGTTCTTTTACATATTTCTCATATAAATACTGCTGTCTTGCTCTTTTGATGATCTTATCATCAATATCTGTAATATTCATTACATAGAGAATATCGTAGCCAAAATAGTTGGCCATTACTCTTCTCAATATATCAAATGATATGTATGACCTGTAAATTACAAAGAGTTAGTAAGTTAAAGCACCTTCACTGCATTTAGCCTGGAAGAGATCGCTATTGAGCAATAAGGCCACCAATTGTTCATTTAATGCAACCTGTTTTGTTTTATTTCATAAGAATATGTTTCGGTGTTCTTTAAGTACAATAAAGCGCCTTAATTTCACTGTATGTTTAAATAATTAAAGGTGGTGTAAACATACCTGGCATGCCCCATATGAGAGGCATCATAAACCGTTGGACCACAACTGTACCAGTTAACTCGGTTACCGTTAGCAGGGATAAATTCTTCCTTCTGTCTTGTTAAACTGTTGAACAGCTTCAAAGTGGGTCGGCTTTCGGGTCTTACCGGTGGAGACCAATGGGGTTGGTTTCTTTTCGCCATAGTGCTAGCAAAAATTCATGAGCAGCTCAACACTAAAATTATACCAAAGCTAAATAGACTCCAGCCTTCTCTGGCAGCATTTGGGTCGATGTTATAGAAGCTTTTATAGGCTTATGTGCACGAGACACGTATCTAAAGCATGTAAAATACGCAAAGACGTACACCACGTATCGAATCGTCCTTTTCGTGGATGACTGCACGGCAGTTGGTTTGGTTGTACACTGCTGCACACCTGCTGCACACTGTGGTGGGCAACGACACGTCAATGGTTCTTTTCGTTCTTTTCTTCTGCCTACCTATACGTTTAATATATGCGTTTAATGTAGACCACTCACTTGCTTTGTTGTCGTCGGCAGATCGTCAGAAAAGATTGAGGTTAGGATTTTGTGATTTTGTCGAATCTGATTTGACAGTTTTAATTTACAGTCACTGTCAAAACTCATAATGTTGCCAGATTCAATCTGTTTCTGAGTTTTATATGTGGAGTAGTTAACATTATATGCATGAAACTTTAAGCGTGGGAAAAGTAGCACACAGAAGCTGTCGATGATAATAAAGGGATTATGTTATGGATGAAGATGCAAGAGAATTGGATAATAAAATTGCACATCAATTACATAATTTAGGTATGTACCTACATAATAATAAATGTTCAATTTATTATTGTTTGTATGTTTACAAGTTCCAAGTGTTTTGCTAACCACTTTAAACTAAAGTTAACCACTGAGCATATAACCGCTACGTTTTAGTGGCACTAAAGTAGTGGCACTAGAGTTAGCTAGCCAGCTAGAACTTTAGTACCTGACTGTGGGCAACACTTACTGAAACTGGTTGGAAACTGGTAAAAAAAAAACTAATTTGTTGTTTTGCTTGTATGCTCCATGCAGTAGATTTTCTTCTCTAATTCTAATTTTGTAAATCCGATTCAGAAGGAATAAATAGTTTTCGTGGAAAATGGCTCTTTGTGCTTGCAAATGCCTAAACGTAAAACTGGAAAGTGATAAAGTGGATGCCAATGTAGACTTTGAAAAACTGGAATTATCTACCACGGAACAAAGGGATATTTATTTCAGCGAGGTAAATTGTCGGTAAACATGTCTTGCTTGACCTTGATGAAGAGCCTATTTAAATCTTTTTGTAATAGAAAAGTTATTTACCAATGGAAATACTGAATTCCACACTTACCTGTATAGGATTAGCTAATAGTTATTTACATTGTGGTTTGTTGACTTGCTCATAGATAATATAAACTTACAGTACATAGGTTGGTACCTACCTATTTAGGTAGGGTACCTATTAGGACATTTTTAAGTGGTATGATGAGTGATATTTCACTAGTTGGGTGTCTAGGCATGGTCCTACAACCAAAACTATTCCAATTTATCTAAGGATCTACAATAGTCACAATGTTTCTAAGTACCTATCTCAAAGTTTAGCACTAAACCCTCAATCTAAGCCAAGAATAAGGTGTGCAGAGCTACCTGCAACTCGAAGAGACAGATCGAGTGTACCTACCTGATATTGATGGTTTTTTTTGTTAACAGAAACTGCTTATGTGTGCTACAAATGACTTAAAGATTCAAGTAGCTCAGGACTTGCTTACTACCCAGCGCTTTGTTGGAAATTGGATAATGAATTCCTGCCTTTCTTGTGCACAGACTACACATGCCATTTTACAAGATAAAAATCGTCCTAAAATCTGCCTTATTAATAAGACCTTACAGGTGAGACAATTTACAATAAGGATTACAAAACAACACAAACAAACGTTTTTTTCTACCATTCTTTTATCAGACTGAGTAGAAGTCGCGTCATTTAAAAAGAACACTGGAAAACAGTGGAGGTTATGTGTTTGCGCATACAAAAACACTCGCGCCATCACACCCCCTCCCCCTCCGTCCAGCGTTCTTTTTACGTGACGCAACCTATAATAAATAAATGAATATTTTAAATTCCAGACCACCCATGATCAAATAAACAATTTGAAGAAATCCAATAACTACTCACCTGTGTTTAACCTGCTGGTGCCGGAAGTGTCCAGTGACATAGAGATGAAGGAGAATATGGACACAAGCAATTTGATTATCAGTGATAAGAATTGGCCCCCGACTCGCCAAGTGATCAGCTCTCTCAGCAAACACATGAAACAGACTTTGCAGTCACAACTTGAAGCGGTGGAAGAGGCTGTAAGGCAGTTCAGAGATCAGAAATATGCAGAGTTTGAAGGATATAGAGAAAGGGCACATAGAGATCATAAAATATTATCTGGGTTAGTTTCTTTATTTTATAACTACCATGCCATTAGGTATATTGTACAAATACATACTTCCCACTACCTACATATTTTGTGTATAGGTACCTATACTTTTTTGGTTCATGTTATTTGAGTATTGCGGTCCCTGGAGTCTCACCACAATACTCAAATAACATGAACCAATCTGATCGTGGCTAAGTAGCCAATCGCAGATAAATTGGAATTAAAAAAAAAACCCTTTACTTTAACTTTGCAGTATTGTAAGCAAGGCTCAAAGCAACAATGACAATAACAGCTGGAACTCACAAGGGCTACAGAACGGGCCCCCATCGCCACAGATACCTTTACAGAGACGAAGACTGTCCTCAATCAAAGATGCCAAAAAAATACCGCACCATTTTTCTACTAAGGTAAATAACTAGCACCTAATTCTAATTCGTTGTGGGGGAATGAGATCCGCACTGACGTCCCGCGTAGGGGTGTATTGTGCATTGTCCCCCTGCTGACCTCACCCCAACCAGCCCAACTTTGGGTTTGGTTTGACTTTGGGTTGATGACAGCAATGTTCTAGCATGCCCAATGGTGTTGTGAATGCCGAGGTGTGAGACCCAATCAGAATAAGTGTAAACTAGCAGGTGCTAGTTTACTTAGTAGCAAGAACTATTAGCTAATGTAATAATAATAAGTGTAAACTAGGTAGAACTTAACACTTATTATTATTACATTAGCTAATAGTTCTTTCTTTACAGCTTTGATGAGGGGAAAAGTGATGAATTCGATCACATAGCTTATTTTAAAATATGTAGGTTTGTTTCATAAAACCATCAAGCTGCGAGTGAGCTGAGAACTTATTTCATGAAATAAAATCTTTGAACTCTTGCTTCGTAATTCGATTTCCAAGAATGAAAGGTACTCTGGCTTTTTAACCAATATTTGTCGCAAGTTACATCCAAATTGGCCCAGTAAGTAAACTAAGCATAGGCATTCAACAAGTTTTTTATCCAGCCTTCTCTGTATCCCATTTGCTTACGAAACGATTTATTATCAGTATCAGTAAACTAACTATTTCGCATTAAAAACCCCAGTGTGCATGCCATGCACCTGACAGGTTTTTCTCTCTGTTCAGAACAACAGAAATCTACCACAAGAAGATGACTCACTGGACGCCGAAGATCTCTTTGATCTGGAAGGCATGGACTCCATAAACAACATGAACTCGGATCAGGATGACTACGATTCTGACGGTGAGTGTATCACCTAGAAAAACGTAGGGTATGAATGAATGAAAATGCTTTATTGTACGTAGGTACACCTTACAAACTAATAGGGTAGTGCTAGTCTTAGAGGGTTCGCTGTAGAAATGATAATCGAATGGCAAGAATCATTATTGGAAACTGTATTTTACTCGTTTGCAATGCAGTGTCGTTTAAAATCAACTTACAATGATTAATAAGTTGTAAATCTGAAGCAAATACAATATGTATTTAATTTTTATTTCAATTACATGCTGCTATGAAAGGCGGGGTAACAGTTACAACTCTATATGATTCCAAATATCACAGGTTGAAACTCGTTAGGAGTTTCAAACAACCTGTGGATGAAATATTTGGAATCGTATAGAGTTGTTTTAGAGTTCGTGTAATGGCGAGGGGCGGAGACAGAGATACGTACTAATTCTGAAACAAGAAAATTTAAACTTAGTAATTATATAAGCGCGATGCCGCGAATCAAAACAAAGTTATATCAAATCATTTATTCACGAAGCCATTTGTATTATAGCCCCACACTCCGCAGTGTACCCATGCAACCTTTTTGGCCCTTAGCAAAGTTTTTTAACACATCGCGCTAATTTGCCTGAATGTCTTCGCGAATTCGTCATGAGTGCGGGTAACTTTCATAGATTTTAGAAGACTAAATTTATCTCCAGATGGCAGCAACGATGAGGGTATAAAGATAGCTAGACCACGCGGCGGCGGCGGCCACGCCGACATCGCCCGTTCTCTGCCGATGAACATTGCACGTTTTCCCAACGATCGCTCTAAAACACGCGATTTGGATGAAGACGTAAGTACTGCACGGTATATTATTCGCAAGGATTATTTTGAAACATTCAGCCCAGCGTTCAATTGAAGAAAGCTGGGCAGCATGAAGTTACATACTAAGATACTTATATTAGATCATTCTCTGTGTAACGAATTTTTTTTCCTATACTATCCCGTCTCACTGCTGGGCTTTTCCTAATCCATATCAAAATCCTTTCATAGTTTCAGCTAACTTTCAGCACCGCGTTTTTCAACCGAGGCTGAAGTTGACTTCCGTTGGCGTTACTTATTTATAATATTCGTTTAATTCCAGGATTACGAGGAGCCTCATGACATAGCAGCCAGCATCAAAGCTCTGGCGCGCTCGGTGCACGGTGATGATGTGTTCGAGCTGCCCAGGCCTCGTTTCTCCACCCAAATCTAGCGACGCTGCGCCTGTAAGATTCATTTACTATACAAACTAAAATCATTGCTCTAGATACCGACTCTTTGTTTGGCACTTGGACAATTCATGGCCAATATGTTCTATTTTAGAGAACCGAGTTTTTTGAAGGCGCTATGCGTCTTTATCTAAAAATTTTAATAAAGGTTCAAATAGCTCTGCTTCATATTTTGAGAGGTATGACAGCACATGAGTGTCGATCTAAGAGCCGGTAAATGATCTAAAAATACAAAGTCAAATTAAAAAGGTATCTCATCAAATGCATGTTACAGAGTGCTTAAATTTAAACTAGATGCTATAGCCGTATATTTCGTATATTTTGGTGCTCAAAATGTGATTCACAGTGACCCTTTATAGCTTCCGTTTTTATATTTGACCACATGGTAATTTGACTAAACACTAATATTAATGTAGTAAGCATAGAATCTAGAATTTAATCAAAGTAGAATTTAAGTAAGAGGCTACCTTTTAAGTCCTTTGTTTTATGACTGAACCAATCAACCAAGAAACGAAACTTTATAAAAATAAAATAACATACAAAGCTTTCATGACATTTTACAGAATTCGATACTACATTTAAATCAAGTTATTTTATGATCTCAACTTTATAATGGCGGCTATATTATGTAAAGAAAAGAAACTGAAACAAATTTTATCTGTTTCCTCGAATATATTCTATTTCTGAAGATACATTTGGATATTCTACTTACGAACTAAGTAATCTAAAGTATACTGGTTGTAACAAGCAAGCAATAAGTACAGCTAGGATTTCATACATAGATAATTTAAAGAGGGTGTACAAACATGTGTAATCGCTACTAATAGTAAAAAAAATAGTACCAATCTTTGCCTTACGACCTTCGTATCGTAAACTATTGTTGAACGCGCTATGTACTCTGAATTTAGTACTTTAAAATTCTTATCATGAAGAGATGGAAAACGCGTAAATATTGTCTTTTGTTAGACATGTCTCTATGTGTGTTTCCAGTCTCGAATGTATTCAGGAATTTGAGGAACATTCTGTAGGTATGGTACAGTTTAGGACAAGGTACACAAAGATAACTCAGATTTTTTTATATTACATTTAAACATCTACGGATTGTTATAATCTAAGTCATATCTCTATAATTTTATCAGGTGTTAACTAATGATAGGTGAAAAATGTACAAAAATATTAATATTTGCATTTCTTGCTAGTCTATTTAGGGTCACGAATATTAATTTGTCTAACCATTGTTGAAATTTTATTTTGAAGAGTACGTAGTTCGTAATTGTGACCTAAAATTAAGTAAATATATAAATCCATAACAAATACATTATACATACATAACAATCATTGTTCAATACTTCGATGATGGTACGATACAAATCTTTAGAAATCGTTTATTTTTATATCAAATATTGAATGTTTTTGTAATGAAGAAACAAGAATGAGTCATAAGGGTGGTTATAATCATTTGTTAAAGTAGAGTAGGGTTAAACATTTTTTCTTAGGTTTAAGCAGTGTCATACGTGCGAACGCCCAACAAGCGAAGTAATGAACTCCGCTAGCTAAAATGTTTTATCGCGGTTTTGCATGTTGGTTTGGTATTGAACAAAAATTCACAAGTTTTCTTCGTTGCGTAAATGCGCGCGTAGGCTTTGAACGGCTTAACTTTATCTGACACAAGACTGTGTTTTGTATACTTACTGATGAAAATCAGAGTCTACAACAAGTGATGAAAATCATTCGCTCATGAGAGGTTAATTATACTATCAGGAAATGAACGAAATAATCATAAAAGTGATTATAAAACCCATTTCATACCTTCTTTAGAATTGATCGATTAATGTATAGCGGAGTTCAGAAGTAAGTTAGTTTTTGTATAATTTAGAACTAATAGGTATAATTTACGTTTTGTGTGAACCTAGTAGTGGTAATACTGCAGTGTCTTCCAGTAGCACTGTTCTGAGATGTATTTTATAAATTGTGATTTCATATTGTTTTACAGTCAATTCTTTTTGTTAATTTCATCTATTATGCCGTTTATATTTTCAAGGTGTGACGAAATATAAGATGGTACTGGATTGTATTGGATAGTGATCATGTAATAAAATATTGGTCGTCAAATAAACCTCTTGTATTATTCGAAATTCTACGCAAATATAGCTCTTCGTAGGTATACAAATACAAGCCTACGCAACGCAACGTACGTAATGTTTTTTTACTCGCGGACAAACGCGGATAAGTCGCCGAGTATCCTGAAACTGCATAGGTAGCCTTTTACAGAAAGACCTAAGCTCTTGCTAAAGAGTATTCCTTTTCTATGGACTTTTTGTTTTGAGGTCGGTAAAAAAAAACAACGCCATTTATCTATGGATATCACTTTCCTTCAGTTTTTTCGAGGTTTTGGTTTGGTTGTTTTGATGTTTCAATCTCCCTGGTTACACCTTCACGTGTTCCAATGACGTGGTTGTCATGGTGACAGCGTCACAACAAAGGTGGCGGAAACATCGCAGGTGTTAATTTCATGTGTCTTTCATTTTTCTGAATGAAAATATGATAAGTTCACGATATTATAGTGCTTCGCGGCTCGGAACAGACGCTAAACCGCGGACGGCCATGGTATTGGACGAGGATGACGAGTTATATACAGGTTTCAACGAGGTATCTCCAGCACTGGACACGCGTAATTTAAGAGAAGATGAAGCCTTTCAGGAGACACTGAGGACTGCAGGGATTGGAAGGAAAGTTCCAAGTCGAATGGGCACTGGGGTGAGTACAGCATTACCGTCTAATCATATAATTTGTTAGTGCAATCACCAAAAGTAGATAACTTTTTCCGAATTTTATTTTTGGCTCTAATATTACATTCATTAGAATATCTAGGTACTACTTTTACGATTAAGTTTTTACTTCTTAATCATAGCTGGAATTACTGGAAAAAGAAAATGAAAAGAACACACACATAATTTTGTGTGAGCAATTTTTATTTGACTAAAAACTCAAATGTAATTTTGTGCGAGCAATTTTTATTTGACTAAAAACCTGCTTGCAGATGATGCGCCTAGGTACAGTGAGCGTGAGAGGTGGTTCAAGAGCGGGTACCGCGGCTGCGAGACCCGTCACTGCGGTACGCGCGGCTGGCTACACATCCACTGCCAGAGACGTGCCTTCGCGAGAAGAGAATAAAGAAGACACGTATGTATTACACATGGGCTACTTTTTGTTCCGAAAAATCAACAGGATCAAACGGGGGCGCGGACGGTGTCACGGGCAAAAGCTAGTATCGGATTAAATCCGAAAGACGAAGCGTGGGACGGCCCCCCACTCGATGATGACAGCATTACAATGTTATGTGGAAAGTTGGTAGACGATGGTTTATTCATTGTGGTGATTATGAAAGGCTTTGTCTAGCAGTGGACACGATACGGATATAAATAGTGACAGGCGTCGTGGTTCAGTCGGTATTAGCTCTGCCTTCCGTCCACGGGTCGTGGGTTCGATCCCCACCGAGAACAAACATTTGCGTGTGGCAAACATAGATGTTTGTTCTATGTCTGGGTTTTACTATGTATCATAAGTATGTAGGTATTTACAAAAAAAAATGTATATAAGTATTCTATCAGCAATCTGGTTCCCGAGAGCGTTGTGTAATATGTCCAAGAATATTTATTTATTTATTTATTATATCCTTGATACATTTTTCATTTAACGGCTAAAGTTCGTGTCAGCTTTACTATAGCGGTGTCTCAAATGCCACCTTGGCCTTGGAAAACAATCTTCATCGATTTGTTTAATATTTTTTTATATAATACGCAGTTCTTTTGCGGAACTCCGAGTGGTGCTGTGTTCTATCTAAATTGCAATGCAGACCTTTTGTAATTCTTGGTAATTCTATCCCCGCGAAGTTACTGCAAGGACATTCTTTTATTTCTCAGTGCAAACACATATTATTTTTTCAGTATAGAAGACAAGGTCAAGAACATGGAGGCCCGAATAATGACATTGGTAGAAGACTCTTGCATGCTGAGCGCGCGGCCCGATCCAGATGACGAGACTTCAGCCAAAAGGAATGTTGATTTGGCACAGGTCAGTCTAATATATTCTGCTAGCTATCTCCTTATTCTGTCAACATGGCTTTATCTTACATGTTATTAGATATCTATATATGTTTTCCACATCGAAACTAGTTAAATGAATAAATATTCTTGAACGCTCTCTAGTCCCAAACTAAGCAAAGCTTGTACCTACTATGGGAACTAGACATTGAACATGGGAACTTTTTTTTTATAAATACATACAATACATAATAATTATGATACATAGTAACAACCAGACACGAAACAAACATCTATCTTTGCCACGCACAACACATATATTTGTTCTCGGTGGGGATCGAACCCACGACCCACAGCACGGAAGGCAAAGCTACTACTACCGACTGAGCTATGGTTTTATTGCAATTACAGGCATTAACCAAAGCACAAGAAGCTTCGGCCATGGAACGCCAGTTGATCCGCATGCAAGAACAAGCAAATCTTGGTGATACGCATAACTTAGATCTCACTTTTGCCGTAAGTTGGATGTTGGAAACCAGAAAGTACCTCAGTATCGGTACCCATTTCACATACGACCTTATACGTATAGATATAGTACTCAAATTGAATATGCTTATTTGGTTCACAGGTCCTTTGCAACTTGGCTGACCAATACGCACTTAATGAAATGTATACTGAAGCCCTGAATACATATCAATTGCTCACTAGAAACAAACTATTTCCTCACGCAAATAGGTTAAAGGTAAACAGGAACTTATTTGTTGATGATTTTTTAATTAGTTTTGATTAATTATGAATCTGTAGGTCAGTATTGTGTTTTAGGTCAACATGGGCAATATTTACTTCAAGATGGGTGAGCATCCTAAAGCGTTGAAATTATACAGGATGGCGTTAGATCAGACGCCGACTGCTGAAAAAGATTTGAGGTAGATTCTTGGTACTTTCATGCTACGGCCAAACTGACGTTACTAAAACTGTGATACATTTGTCTTGGCTTTGACTTTACTGCCTGCCTCGATTCGGTTTGGTCGAGAACTGAATCGAGGAATAGAGCCTCTATTCGGTTTTAATTAGAGTCTATATTCTCGTTAATTTTTTTTAGGATGAAAGTAATGCACAACATCGGTCTTCTTCTCGTGCGTATGGGCAAGTTTCGCGATGCTGTTACAAACTTTCAGCACATAATGCACGAACAAGGAGACTTTCAAACAGGTTTATAATCATCATCAATCATCATCAATATATTATATATATATAAAACTCTTTTGAAGCTGACAGAGAATCAACGCACAGCCTAAACTATAAGTCCTACAGATATGAAATTTGGAGGGTAGTATCCTTATATAGTGTAGAGGTGCACTAAGAAAGGAATTTTGAAAAGTCACACTCTAAAGAGTCTAGAACGCGAGCAACGCCGCGGGCGACGGCTAGTTTGTTTATAATTTTCACTCTGTTTTGTATTATGAACGTTTGAACATGTGCTGTTACATTGCTTGCTCTTTTAGGATTGCATCTAGTGTTGTGTTCAGTCGCCCTCAACGACGCAGAAGGTGGTAAGGCTGCATTTCATGCTATGCTAGACGTCGAGCCTCCTACGTATCACCAGGATATCACTATCGATGATGTAAGTTTTCTATTATTAGAGAAACCAGGAAAACGTAACTAACTTGGATACGGACTTAGATTTATCACAAGTTATTTTTTTATACAATTAAATGATGGAACAAGCCGATGGTCCATATAACGATGCATTGCCTCACTGAGCACATCCACTGAAGACGTGCTCTGTGTTGCATGGTACTGCGCCCACCACTCTGAGACAAAGGTGTTAAGTCTCATGTGCCTGTAGTTGCACCGGATCAAGAATTTGGTATCCAAAACCATTTTACGTCCAAATTCGCAACAGTATCGGCATTTATTTAGCGCATACATACTATTTGGTAATCTACATCGGGGACAAGCCAGCATGGGGTCAATCAATTCTAACCCTACCAATAGAACATTCGTTTGTCTCGCTGACTCGTAAATTCTTACTTCCCATGGTTGCCGATGCAGCGTCACATTATATATTTTTAGGAAAATGACGCATACGAGTGCGTAGTCCGCGACGTGGTGCGCGGCGACCGTTTGTCGCGCTGGTCGCGTCGTGCGTCTGCTCACGCCGAGCGTTGCCTGGCTCTCGCCGCTGCGGCGCTCGCGCGACCCACGCAACGTGATGACGATTCTGGGTTAGTTTACTTCTCTTATTTACTGTTTGACTATAACATCTAATATAGTGTTTCGGTATACTTCATAACTATATTGGGTCATCAAACGTCGTGTGCTGTCTCAGCGACGTTAATGGCAATTAGCCCCGCTCGACTTTAGCGTTCCCTTTGATGTAGGTACCTATACAAATTTACCGATAGTGCCGCATATAATCGTGATTACAACCTACCTGCATACTCTGCGATAGCGCGTACTTACAGTCCCACTAATATTATAAATGTCAAAGTTTAGATGTTTGTATTTCAATCACGCTGCAACTTGCTGCTCCGTTTTAATGAAACTTGAAATATACAGGGCGTCCCCCGGAATGTAGTTTAAATTGTATTTAAAATCAAAATAAAGTCTTCTGTCAGTAAAATTTCTATCTACATTATTTAAGATACTTTCTCTCAATGTGGCATGGCCGTGGGACGCCCTGTATATTGTGTGTGACCTAGATTAACACATAGGCTACTTTTACCCGGAAAATCAACAGCATCAAACGGTACGCGGACGGATGCTATTGTTGGATAGTACGAGTATACCGCTAGGGTTATGTTGTAGCGGTATGTCGTGGTGCGTGGAAGCTCTCCGCGGGTACAGCGGTAGCGCGGCCGGCGCTCGGCTGGAGCTGGGCGGTGCGCTGGCAGCGCTGCGTGCGCCGCGGCCGGCACCGCGCGCCGCCGCCGCACAGCGCCTGCGGGCCGTGGCACGTGCACACCCGCACGACCGTGTGCTGCGCGCCGAGGCACACGCTGACGCAGCCTTCCTCTCATACGCTGTGAGTACGGCAGAGCAATGCCTGTTATTGGCACATACACTTCAAAAAAGGAAGAGGTTCTCAATTCGGTTGTATTTTATTTTATATTTTTTTTATGTTTGCAACGGTTTGTAGATGGCTCAACTGTTTCATGTGTATTTGGTAAATACTGTATTAGTTGTAATTATCTATGTTTGTTACCTCAGAACTCCGTCATTTATGAACCGATTTGAAAAATACTTTTTTATCTGCAAGGGTATACTTCCAGATTGGTCCCATAAGTTTTTTTAATCAAAATCCAGTAGTTTGGCAGTTAAATAAGAATAACTCGAAAAACACGTCATACTCGTACACGATGTTGCGTATTTTGCTTTCCTGTGACGTTTCTGTAGTGCTTACGATCAATAGAACAGTCCCAATGAACTGCCATCATCAGAATCATATGATGATGAAGGCGTATGAAATTGAGGTCGGTTTTTCCAGTTTTTTAAAGTTATAAACTAGCCACGTGATGATTTTAGATGGGAAACTTCGCGGAGGCGCGCTCACTAGCCGAGTCTGCGTCACGTGACGACCCGTACTCATGCGCGGCGCGTATCACCGCCGCACTAGCCACGGCAACCGTGGCGTCCTCACCCACGGCCACGGGTGGCGGTGACGTCACGCAGGCGTGGAGCGACGCGGCCACGCAGCTAGCGGCTGCAACACATCTCGACCCAGCAGACTTGATAGCTATGCATGACTTGGGTATATACGATGTGCTACATAGGATGTCTATTCTATCTGATATGACAATAGAATGGCCCCATGATGAAAAGTTCTAATACATTTTTTTTTCTAAAAGTCTTTGTGATACTCGAGACTAGTTTTAACTCGAGCCTAACTTTAGGCCGAGCCTAGCTAGGCTGGGTCTAAACCCTCGATAAATCCAGTAACGTAATGAGAGGGAATGAGAGTGCGGGCTCAGTTAGTTGGTTGTTATTCAAGCGCTGGCGATGGAGCGTAGCGGTGGCGAGAGCGCAGGTGCGCGCTGGTCGCGGGTTCGCGGCGCTGGCGGCGCGGGGCCCACACTGCGCGCGCTCGCGGCCGCAGGACTCGCACGCATCGCACGCACCGCAAACACCGACCTCGCCGCAGCAGAGCACTGGTTAGCAACCCTCAACATCAATCCTATTAATCAATCATCAATATAGATAAAACTCTTTTGAAGCTGACTTAGAATCAACGCACAGCCTAAACTATAAGTCCTAGAGGTATGAAATTTGGAGGGTAGTATCCTTATATAGTGTAGAGGTGCACTAAGAAAGAAATTTTGAAAAGTCGCACTCTAAAGGGTCTAGAACTCGAGCAACGCCGCGGGTGACGGCTGGTATTATATATTTTAGTTCATTCGTAGTGAGGGTACCGACTGATCAGTCTGATTCCAACATTCCAGGTATAGCCTCATTGGTAGTTGGGACGCGAGCGTCACTAGTGCGCTCGCGCAGCTGCATAGTGAAATGGGAGACACGCAAACTGCAAAACATCACTACCAAGACGTAAGTTTAACTACCAAAAAGGCATTCGGGCATTTCTGGTCCTGATTTGCATACATATAGTTAATTTTTAGATTAATTTTCTTATTTATAACTTTTGTTGGTTTTATCATCTATTATACGATGAACAACATTGAAAAAGACCGATTTTTCGTAGTAAAATGTCTAATAACTAAATATTCCCGCTGCTTTATAATGACATAGTTACTTTTTTTTAAAGTGCATTGTAACAAGCAAAGTCCCATCATTGCAAGTTTAAAAAAAATGTGGGACCTGGGCTCCATCCAATTTGCCCCAGACCCTATGAACGGGAAACTGTAGTAGGACACATTTTAAATGCTCTTTCAGTGTTGTCGGATTTTTTACAGGTGCATGTCTGACTAAATTGCGGATTTGCTGATGATGTTTTACTTTCACCATTCTAGAGCACTAGCATTATGCGCACAAGTGCAGGACCATAGAATCGGAAGGTGGGTTTGCTACCACTAGACCACCGGCAGCAGCGTTATGACTAATATAAAGATTATATTTGTAAATTATATTATACTAGCTTCCGCCCGCGACTTCGTTCGCGTCTCATTGGATCCAAAAGTATCCTATGTTACTTCTAATACCTCCAAGAATATGTGTACTAAGTTTCATGATGATCGGTTAAGTAGTTTTCTCGTGAAACCGTAACAAACTTTGACAGGCGTCAGGGCTCAGTCGGTAGTAGCTCTGCCTTCCGTGCTGTGGGTCATGGGTTCGATCCCCACCGAGAACAAACATTTGTGTGCTGTAAAACATAGATGTTTGTTCTGTGTCTGGGTGTTTCTATGTATTATAAGTATGTATTTACAAAAAAAAATATGTATGTATGTATTCTATCAGCCATCTAGTTTCCATCGTACAAGCTTTGCTTAGTTTGGGACTAGAAGGCGTCGTGTTAAGTGTCCGTGAACATTTAAAAAAAAAAAAAAAAAAAAACTTACATTCACATGTCTAATATTAGTAGGATATATTATGTAGGTAGAAGCGGTGTGGCCATGTGACCTATCTGCGTTAGAATGGCTCGCCAACGAAGCCACGCCCGACGCAGCACTGCAGTATTATAGGCGGGCGGCGCGATTACAGCCTAATAACGTGAGTATATCTATCTTCTATATCTTCTAAATATATAAAACTCTTTTGAAGCTGACTGTCAATCAACGCACAGCGTAAACTATATAAGTCCTAGAGGTATGAAATTTGGAGAGTAATATGAAACGAAGGTAGTAATTTGTAGGGGTGCACTAAGAAAAGAATTTTGAAAAGTCGCACCCTAAAGGGTCTAAAATTAGGATCAACATTTTAACTCTTATCAAAAATGCACAGCCACAATGGGGCCTCTTGATGGGCGGATGTCTTCGCTCCGGTGGGCGGTACCAAGAAGCTCTAACCCTCTATAAGAAAATGAATGCCCGGTTTCCAGACAATGTTCAGTGTAAGCTATCTCTTTATTTGTTTTACTAACTTCCGCCCGCGACTTCGTTCGCGTGCCGTTGGATCCCGTTGATTTTCCGGGATAAAAGTAGCCTGTGTGTTAGTCCAGGTCACGGACAATATATCATCTAAGTTTCATCCAAATCGGATCAGTAGTTTTTGAGGAACAAACATACATACATACATCCTCACAAACTTTCGCGTTTATAATATTAATAGAATTACAGCGCATAGGGGTGGGCAGCTTTACGGCTTAAATTGGTGCAGCAAAGCCTCACAGATAGACGATTCTATGCTACCAGAAAATTCTGCATGAAAGCCGTGATTTTTAATTAAAAATCTGTTGTATGAATGATGTTGTATGAAATAGGTGTTTTCTTTCACTCATTCTTGGTTAACGATGTCTACGGGGTAGACAGAAGCACATCTAAGCCTTACATTGGTGCCATGATCACATTTTCAAGTAGTCATTTGAGTTTGTTTAAGAGGTTACAAGCCTATTGATCCCGATCATAAAATAAACTAATTAAACAACACTAAAACGATAGCTGTCTTTGTCGTTTCAGTTCATGAGAAAGGGACGGCATCAAGTTTAGGAAATTGAAACAACAGAATCGCAGAGAAGTGCAAGTTCTTTATTGCTTTCATATTGTACAAAGGATTTTAAATTAATTAGGTGATAGGTTCCAATATGAACCCTGATACAAACAAAGCACAAACAATATTAGCCGCTACTGCCGCTAAGCATTGCCACATATTAAACAAGTTTGTATTTATTTAGGTTTGAAGCTGATAGTGAAGTTATGCGGCGACCAAGGGCTCTCGGAAACAACTGCGTGGAGTCGAGAATTGCAACGCGCTCAAGCAAGACTCAAACAGCAGGAAAGAGGTATTAATTAAACTAACTGAAAACTTTCTACATGCACCTTTGTATATATAATTATATGTATATTGTTTGTTTTTAAGCATCAATACTGTAGTTATAAAGACTTCACTTCAAAATATAGTCCCGCAGGTTTTTGAATTGAACATTTTTTTCATTATTTTTATAAAATTTCTTGAACAGTGTTTTTAATTATGAAAAGCCTAAACTGGATGAAATAACAATCAATAACACTCCAGAAAACTTCAGCTGTTCCATACATGTTTGTAAGCCTTATGTTAGACTAGAGATTCAATGATATTATAATTTAAGACCAATTTGATGTACCTACCTAGTTCTACAAACAATAAATATCATTTATCATTGTCATTTGCATCTTGTATGAAACAGTGGTTTTTTTTCGCTCTCACATTTCCGTAGTAAAAGTTGATATTAGGGGTACTTTAACTCCCGAGTTTTCCGGAGTGGTTTCATTACAGCCGTATTGTTGTGTTCGCTTATCAATGTTTTTTTTAGTATCCGTTACATCAGCGGGCAGTGGATCCTCAGGAGCAAGTCAATCGCCTATCGACCAATTCAGAGGTGAATTTACTTTATCAGCTATGGTGATTTTGTAATAACAAATAGTATCTACCTAGAGGGTTTTTAAATGGGGTTTGTCTGATAGCTAATGTTCAGATCAAATCTGTTCAATACATTTTTTCCAAGTGTTACATTTTTTATGTAACAGCCAGTTTTTTTTCTCGTCCACACTGGTTGGTTTAATACTCCTAAAGTTTTCGGTAGTTTAGTCATCCTCCATTCGTTTCCGGGAAAAACTATTTGATACTTTTGCCAAACAACATTTTATGCAATGGACTGTGGCACTGGCGTTCTGTAGGGGGAACAGTCCAATTGTGCTCAGGCGAAGGCATGAGCACATTTTTAGTTAAAAATTACTGTTTGATCATCTAATATCTTGAAGGTCTAGATACAGCATAAAACTTCAATGCATGAAAAATACTTATACTTTACTAGATACTTTAATAAACTACTAAATACTTTTTTTTAAATGATAATAGTAATGGAACAAGCTGATAGCTCACATGTACTATTGACAAACGTAAAATTTGACATTTCACAAGCGCCAGTTGTTCGCAATGGAATGATAGCTCAACGCTTTTCTTCAATTTTTACAATACGATCCATGAGATGAAGGCATGTTTTATACATTTTCTGGTTCATCGAATCGTCCAATCGAATAGCCTTTTCTTGTAGGTGCATCAAGACTTGACAGCGCTGCGCCACGTACTGGTTCGCGACATTCAAGCGAGAGCCGAGTCGACAGCGGCCTTACACGCGGATACACGTAAGTATCAAATGACAATAGCAAAACTACTACAATGTCGGGGTCACCAATGTAAGAGTAGTAGCTAGCTTCTTGTGAAATTGCTTCTTCTTGTCCGGGGAAGTACTACCACGGTACCTATTTCTGCCGCCAAGCAGCGATGCTCGCGTTGCTCTGTTCCGGCTTTATGTGGAGTGGTGACATAAAGCCGGAACAGTAGTAAGTATGTAGTAGTGTAATACATCACAGAGCACGTCCTGAGTGGATGTGCTTAGTGAGGCAATGCATCGTTATAGGCGTTACATTAACATCAGGAGGCCATCGGTTTATTCCATCATTGATTTATAAAAAAAAAGGAATTAGGATTCGGATATACGTTAGTTTACAGACAAATGGCCATAAATACAACAAAAAATCTGCTGCCTGAAATATCAAGGTCACCAATGTAGGAGATTTTTACTCGATCAGCCGAACCATCTTATGTGTTAAAACCAATATTAGAAGCGCTAGTTCCATAGCTTACCTAGTCAATCTTTACCGAGAAGTAAGGCAACGGTCTGCGCGGTTACTATTTGGGTGGTTGACCTGTAGTGACATTTACATCTGAGCGCTTCGGAGGGCACGTTAAACTGTTGGTCCCGGCTCTAGTAGTCGTTAAGTCACGACGGAGGCCATAAGGCGGCCTAAAAACTCCGTCACCAGAGTTAGCCACTAAATTCATATGAGCTTGCTTTGCTTTGCTTAACAGTAAAGTAAGTGTTCACACACTAAAGCCGACCGAGGTAACTGTACAAGTCCTGCTCGTGTGTTATAGGACTAAGATTACGAGGAAATCATAATGAAATAGTTCCTAGCTTGACCCATCAGGTAGGTCAAGGGTTCAGGCTAGGCCATAACGCCAACAACGTGACTGAACTAGCTTATGAAATATCACGTTTGCTGTAATCATTTCTTGTTATTGAAACAAACCAAACCATTGCGTTTCAACAAATCAGCTTACTCCAGTTCAATCCCCAATTGCGTCAACATGGTTTGCATAAATTATTTCGATAGAATACGTATACCTAATCCGCTTCTGTTTAGGTAAATGCTAACTAACCTACATCGATCGATAAACAAAAACTGAGCTTATCGTTTCAGTTTTAAAGTAAATAGATAACGGTTTACGCCGAAAAATGCGTAAGAGAAATAGAATTTTATTTGCCGCGTCGAAAACAACTTTTTCCCCTAAAAAACTGCGACTTTTTATAATTGTTTTTCGCGAATCAAAACAAATTCTCCTCGGATTAGAAAATAACGTCAGAATTTTATTATTCTTATCTGATTAGATGTTTCAATTCAAGCCAACAAAATAAAATTACGATATCATTAAGCATGTTTGCTAATGTGAAACGCCCATTATACTTATTCATGACTACGCTGAATGACGTGGGTTATTTTATTACTATTTATTTTATTTTAGGTAAGTAGGTACCTAGGTATGCTTCTAGTAAACATGCTATTGAGTGGTGGGCGTTTACATTTATCAGAAGTTATAATAATAAACGATTGGTTATCTTACGCATATAATACATTAACATGCCCCTGCAACTGCATCAGAGGAAAATGATCACGTAACTTTTAGATCTGGTGAAAACTGGATACAAGTATTTATAAGTAAATCGTATGAACCTGTCTTGCTTTGGTAAACATTTTGAACTCGTAGGTTGTGGAATAACTGCTGTGATTTTTCATACAGTATGGGGTTCAACTTTTTTTTGGATCACCAATACAATGTGACCAATGATGCAAGTAGTTAGGTGTCTATGGATTCATTTAGGATTTTTAACCGAGTCAGCAGTCACATATGTAAAAATTATGACTCATTTTGTAATGGAAAAAAAAACCTGAAACTTATTTTTACGAAGTCTACGCCGTTGCGTGTTTCAATGATTTTCAAATTGATTTTCTTACCGAACACCCATGAATGGACGGTGCTCTTTATCTGAAGTTATTTATAGAGCGGTTTCGGGCGATGCTAAGGCCGAAAATACATTGCTGAACACGTTTATTCGAGAACACACTGTATTTATAAATTGATATTCACTAGCATATCACACTCGCATATCATGTCACGTTGTTTGTGCGTGTAGACTATAGAGTGCACGCCTTCACAGACGACGCTGGATGGGGATTTAATGAGGTACTGATACTTATATTGGTAGGGTCAGGGGCTGAACCATACACGTAATGTAACCACGTATGTGGTTCTATTTCCTATATTGTTTCAGTTCAGTAGATTCAATGACTCGTTACTGTTGTAAGGAAAACTCCCAGCTTCTTTGGCAATAACACGTTTAATATCACACTTTCGTGGACTCTACATTAATTTACAAACTTTATAGGCAATATAGGCAAATATAGGCAAATAAAACATTAACTGTGGTTGGGGCTACATAGTTCGCATACAACCAACACTTCCAAGCGCTCGTTCGAGACTGTCGTTCCGACGTTTTTACGCCCGACCGCCATCTTCTACCGGAAGTGTTGTCAGTAGGCGGAGCTTACATTTCGAACTAATCGGATGTACAAAACGATTATTTTAAGATTTTAAATAAATCAATTGATTCCTAAAATCATAACTAAATTAGAAAAATGCAATACAGAAATTATAAAAATTATATAAAAAATTCAAACATTAGTTCAAACCAAAAATCGATTAGGTCAATAAAATTACATTTAAATTATAAAAATGAATAAATTGATTAATAAAACTAGCCAATTATTTTACTAAAATACGAAAATCATTTATAAAACCATAATCAAATTAATCAAACCTAACACTGTCGTGATTGATCTATATTTTGACCCATATGGCGACTCGAAATACGTGAAACACAAAGACCCAGCTCATACCCTATTATTAAAGTCGTGGATTTTTAGATACAGCTTGAACTCTCTAAACCTAAAGCAGCCATTTGCTACGAGGTTCATCGTATGCTGGTTGACAGATATTTTGGTGGAAAGTTTCGCACGCGTACAAAGTCACACGTACACGGGTATCAGCTTTTTATTAATACACTCGTGTCAGTTTGGAATATTTATACCGTGTTTTGTCTTTTACATTGACAAGCAGATTCAAATTCAGTCGAACAAGACAAACCAACTGTAACTATTCTAAGCTTACAACAGCGAGAAGTGCGAAAACAGATACTGAGTGCTACGTAAATGGTGTTAAAGTGATTTAATTTTACTTTGACACCGAAATAATCGAAAACGTCTTCTTCTTCTCTTCTTTATGGCCTCTGTCCGTCATTTCGACCGACAATTTTGCCAGTATCAAGTGATATATTTGAAATATTATAATCAAATACTTAATCAGTGGCCTAACTAACATATGACTGAAAGTGACGGCGTCAAAGACCTTCAATCGAGTTATTGCGCATTAAACGTAGCTACGCACTCAAAAATCTAGACTAAGCGCGGCGCCGTCACAGGGTCAACCGCCTGAATATTTATCAAACTTCATTCACTCATGAATTTACAATGTTGCGCAGTTAGAACAGTTGCCTACCTTTTCCTTGTTTCAGATATTCCGATACTTCGGGTCAGGAGACTCTACAACCGATTAGTCGTTCGATACGACGAGCAGAAACTAAAAAGAAAAATATTGAAGAAGAATTTGATGATGATCTACCTCTACCGCCCGAGTAGATTCGTTGGTTATTATGATGGTGGTCATGTTTAAAGATTATAGTCTTTTATACTGTCAAAACTAGTTTTATTTATGCACACAAAAAAGATGGGAAAATATTTCAACAAATAACAGTAGGTTTATGTCTGACCAGATCAACTTGATAGAGCAACTGACCAAAGAATATGTAATACTGTACTGACGCTGTGGTGCATCTAGGTACACTAGATATAACACGTCACTGCCAATTACACATTTCCTACAATCGATTGCAACATTTACAGTGTGAACTCGATTATTTATTATTATCGTAATGTAACTACACAATAAACAATACTAGAGAAAATATTTTTTTCTACAAGTAGCTTATTTTTTACAGTTTATATTATAAAAAGTAAGTTGTAATTATATTGAACAACTGACCTCGATGTGTAAATGTACCTAGTCTCATTAAATATGTTTTTTCTTACAATTCAGTTTTTATAATAATAATAATATGTCTCGATTTATAAATAAACGTACCTAGCCTATTTTGCTATAGTTCTAGGCCTTAACTTATCTCTTTTGGACCATTCACAGTATATAACCCAAATTAAAGATCAAAATATACGAAATAAAAAATAAAAGTAGTTAATTTTCACTTCAATAATCTTATATTTAGAAATATCAACATTCATTAGATCTTAGACTAGATAGGTACCTAACAAACATCCATAATCGAATCAAATCAATAGTAATCAAATAAAATAAAATCTAAATACCTAGAAATCACAAATTTTCATCAAACTAACTTGTTTACCTAATATACAACACAGTACATTGAGATAAAACAGGCTAAAGAACTTACAAAAGATACAATAAATAAATAAAAAAAAAATCGCACATTTTTTTATGTCAGCGAAATCAATATTTATTGCGTCTCAAGTTGAGACGCAATGTTTCAAAAAATGTGAAAACTCGAATCCACCTAACTACCGATTTATTTATTAACATAGGAATGATTGATCAATAAAATAAATTCACTCAATATACTTACATATTGACATTTAACTACCATTGTCTAAAACACATCGATTTTTGCTATAAATTAATATGTAACACGAAGTCACACAATACAAATACATATTTACAAGTATTACCTACAAGTAGGTACTACATTTACAAGTATTTACAGTACCTACCTACGTATGTATTTGCCATACGCGCCTCAGTGCGTAAGAAACATACTCATTTCAAGCAACGCAGTAGAAACCCTTGTTTCTTTTTCCAATTGATCATGACAAACAAAGTTGCGTTATCTTTTGTTTTCACACGCAGTTGGTACCTTCATGAGTTTGACGCGTTTTTCTCAATGCTGTGTTGCGCAATAATAATTAATGATTACAGAACTCATTCCAACACGATTGAGAGAGTTTAGCATTCTGTATGTTCCATAAAAAAATTGTGGAAATTAAAAAAAAAAACTGAAATGCGTTTTGATCACACATGCATTTAAGTTTCTAGAATACAATACAGTCAAACGAAAAGCCTAAAATACTTATATTAACTTAGATTCAGAACATATCGATTATGTACCTACGTTCTATATTAATTTATTATACCTAACTATATTCAAAAGTACTCATTTGCTACATGTTTAAATAACACTGCACTACCTATAATTTTACTAGGTTAACAAGAAAATGTTTGAAAATCTTCATAGACCGTCCAGTCTACGCATATTGAGGTCTAAAACTATAGTATACATCCACTTCCTATATAATTTGATTGATTCTAATACCTAATATATCGATATTTCATGCGTAATTTCATGTTAATTTACACTGCGTAATAGATAGATAAGTACCTAGATCTCTATAAGACTTGCGCCTAGATACTTCCAAACCTTCCAAAGATAGAAACTTAGCTGACTTCTATACGTAATTATTGTTTTACAATTCCTGTATAATACACTCGAGAGCAAAAAGTCCGGGTAATCTATAAAAAGTTAAGAAATTATGCAAACTAATAATGCAATTTACAAAAAAAGAATAATAAGTATTCTTTCAGCAATCTAGTTTCCATATTACAAACTTTGCTTAGTTTGAGACTAGAAGGTGTGTGGAATGTCCATGAATAATAATTAAGAAGTAATAAACTGGTATCAATTCTCTTGTCACATTTTTCTAAACTAACCTAATTTGACAACACTTAAAATGTTGCCGTCCCTTTCCACATAAACTGAAACTACAAGGACGGCTATAATTTTAGAACTGTCAAATTAGGTTAGTCCACAAAAATGCAACAAGAGAATCGGTACCATTGTCTTTTAAATACAATTATATTTCACTAAGCTAGCCTTCATGGTTTCCACGATATTCAAGTTTTAATAGATGACCCGTAATTTTCGCTCTCGTGTGTTATTTATCTGCCAAGCCAGTATTTAGCGTTTAACTTAATTCTAGTTATCAAGCTTATTATTTGCGCCACGTGACCTAGCACGAGGTGAAAAGATGACCAGCGTTTAATAATATAATCGCCAATGTAAAACAGAGAGAGCATTATATAATTGTTTACCTAACGTTTGACGTTGATATAACGTTTAACGTACCTACTTTTGCTATTATTTAGTAACAGATAATATTATGTTCAAAACACCAGCAGAATCATCTGTTCAAACATTATCGTCAGAATTAAAATTAATGTTTCAAGTGCGTAAGAGTTTATATTGTGATTATATTGCAATCTAACAATTTGAAATATAAACATACGATCACAGAACAATTAGGCAATGGTGTCGATTCTATTGGCACATATTTCGAACTAACCTAATTTGACAGAGCTAAAATTATAGGTAACTGCCTTTGTAATTTTAGTAGGTACATGAAAAAAGGACGGCAAAGTTTTCAGTGCTGTCAAATTAGGTGAGTTAAGAAAAATGCAACAGAATCAACACCATTATTTCACCTCGTTTTCTAGGTCTAAATAACAATAATCAAATCTGTTTCACTTGTACTCGATTAACATACTTCGCCAATATCTACCTAATGAGGCAGATAATGAGCGGTACGTTTGCGTCCTGATACCGCAAGATAATTATTGGTAGGCGTTATTTTAGCGATTTTATGCCTAACACTTAGGGGCCATCTCCACGAGCGAGAGAATCGCGGCGATATTATCGTCGTGACACGAATTTCTATACACTCTTATGGTGCGTTCATACTCAGCCGCAGTCTGCAGGGAAGTGGGCATGAGCATAGTGTGAACACGATGCCTCTGTCCCGGCTCCCGGCCCAGGTTCATACCCTTGCTCTCTAATAAGAATAAAGGCGATGTTGCTGTGGCAATAAGTCCAGAATTAACGCGCTAATAGAACGTGTCTCTACACTGCGATGTTATGGCAGCGATAGTTTGTATAGAAATAAGTAATATCGTCGCGATTCACTAGCTCGTGGAGGTAGCGCCTTATTGTCCACGTGGAGACTATTTTGCCTTTCGTTAGAATTATCTACTTATCGTTTAAATAATTATTATCACTCGCACATTCGTGGCATGGGCAATTATAACCACTAAATGTGATTGTCCAGGTACACTGAGATATTCACAACGGCATCGCATGGACCTGTATTGTCCGATATCAACCCGGTTGGGGTTGACCCCTGCACTACGTTATAACTTTGGCGTAGGGGTGTTCTATGTGCCCGTACTGGATCGCCAATAGCGTGTCCTTGACGCGCTGGAAGACTGGTTGTGGTTGCTTCATGGTAGGTATGCAAATGTCTTGATCAAGGAAGCCGACTTTGCTAATTGGACTGATCACCACTGCCGTTCCCGCGCCAAACATCTCTAGCAACTGGAAATTAAGTTATTCGTTAGATATTTTTTTAATGTTATTTTGTGTTTATTCCATTCGCTGAGTTCCCGCGGTCTTCACAATGACATCAGCTCGAAATCGTTATTCCTAGAAATCTTTTAGGAGACTATTAGCGGCAGTGTTGAAGATGATGATTTATTAATATGAACTTACTCGTCCTTTCTTGTTGAGTTGTAAGACGCGTTCCATAGTGATGACCTCCTCTTTGACTACAACGTCTTCCCATTGGCCGACTAGCTCCAGAATTGAACGGCGAGTGACACCGGGCAAAATCAAACCATTCAATGGCGGCGTGCTCAGTTGCTTGTCTGAAAATAAAAAACTAGTTTAGGTAGTTCCGTACATGTGAGATTATCTTTTATTCGACTAAAAATATATAAGATATGTTTCTGTGCTTTGTCTGTGGGGAGGTATTTTCAGTGCGAAATTTAGAAATGAAATAAATAAAAAAAATTACCCCGTTTAAGTCGGTACCAATTCAGATTAGGACATTATTTCCATAGAAAAAAATGATGTTAGTGACCCTAATTGTTGCTTCAGAAGAGACAAGAATTCAGAGTTCAAAGCGTCATACGAGATAACCGTAATATCGGGCAGGTCACTTACACGGATATCTAGTTATACTGGCTCTTTATCAATCTCACTGACATGTTAAGTAAACATTTAAATAAGTAGGTACCTCCTTGTTCGTTGATGTAAACCATAAATATATTCATAGCGCCTACTTCTGTTAGCTCGTGGTTAGGTCCAAACAGCCATAACACTTGGTGGTGACCCAATTTAGCCGCTCGAGCTGTGGCCTCTGCAAAAAAGTGACATATAAAATAAACAGATTTACCTACCCTATAATATTTTATGTTATTAAATATTTAGTCGGTAGGCAGGAAACTACCTTCTTACCTACCTTCATAACCTTCATGAATGTTATCCGTAGGTAATCTTTTTGTTTTTTTTAGTGAATAATTTCAAGACTTATTTATAAACTTTTAATAACATAGGTTTTACTGTATTTTATGAAGAAAAAAGAAAAAGCTTTGATTTCCTACTGAAAAAGAAACTATTCCATAGAATTTTGTTCTGTTCACAAATAACTTACCTATCGTAGGTCCATAGTTAGATCCAACTTTTCTATTGCCAACACCGCCGGGGAAGGCTCGCACGACAGATGGATCAGCAAATATAGAGACTGCGCCATCACTGCTAGCCTTGTAGTACGCACTGACTGGACTCAGGATTACGAACAGCAGCGCTGACTCGGGTGCCATGATGCCGAAGGTTGGCTGTCGGCGAAGAAAGATACTTATCGCAAATATTCAGGAAAGGCCCAATGAAATTTACATAATTTATAAGTTTAAAAACTTAAAAAAAACCGACTTCAATTTCAGCTTCATAATCAGATGATGATGATGAAGCTATATCGTAAGCAAAATAAGCAATGTCGTGTACGTGAATGACGTGTTTTTTCTAGTTATTCCTATGTACCTAACTGCCTAAATACTGAACCGATTTTGATAAAAAAAACAATCTGAAAGTAGGTACCTAGGTAGGTATTTCCCTTTCAGATAAAAAAAGAATTTTTCAAATCGGTTTATAAATGGCGGAGCTATGAGGTAATAAACATTTAAAAAAATAACAACCGAATTGAGAACCTCCTCCTTTTTTGAAGTCGGTTAGAAACACCAAAAATTCCCATCCACAATCTTGGCTATCAGTTTTCTAATCAGCTCTGTCCTCGCATACCTACCTCAAAATGAGTAGGTACCTACACTTGATGAATACCTAATGAGTAGGCCTACTTACCGTCGAGAACTCTAGCAAATTCGAAGAGCACATAAGTGGCACGTCTAAGTAATTAAAAAAAAAAGCATGGTCACACCTTACATCACCTGATAGATACCTAATCGTAAAACGTTTACAACTTTACATCGATGGACCGTGATTTGTCGAACGAAGTGATAAAATTCTGCCCAACGATAAGTCTAACTTAATTATGTAGGTCCTGTTTTTAAGCCCATCCTATGTTTACCTGCCTAGGTCCATTAGGAACAGCTTTACAACAATTTATGGTTGGATGGTTGGTTCGCTTCGTGTGCTTATTTTTATAGATTGAGTAGATTTAATCTGTATTTTTTGTTTATGCCTTTTCAGTATTATTCGATACTAGCTTCCGCCCGCGACTTCGTTCGCGTTGGATCCCGTTGATTTTCCGGGATAAAAAGTAGCCTATGTGTTAATCCAGGTCACGGACAATATACATTCCAAGTTTAATTCAAATCAGATCAATATTTTTTGCGTGAAAGTGGAACAAACATACAAACATCTATAGTAGGTAATCCATACCTCCTTACAATAGGATGGAATACATTATTATAGCGTTAGGTAGGTATACTAACCTAGTAAGGCACAAAATGAAAACACTAATGATAAAGTGTTGACGCATGAAACATGCGTGAAAACAGTTTCTAGCACAATAACAAGCTTATCATATTGTTGGGGGTCTCTTAATCAGATTTCGTGAAATTATGATACCTACAGGGAAATGATAATTTCATGTTTACCTACTGTTGTTACCTTGATTACAATAATGTTTATACGTACATACCTACGTCAAGTGTTTTAGGTAAAAATTTCCAAAAATATGCGTACCTAGTAAGTGAATAAATTATTGTGCTCGGTTGTCATCCTAACCTCTAACGTACTACCTGAACCTATGTACGTAAAAGTCTTAAGCTGAAGAAGTCGACTATCGAAATGAATTAATAATCTTATTAAGAGGGTATCAATTAGTAACTACCAACCAATCTATCCAAAAAAGATAACAAATCAAATTCTAGATAAAAAAAGATATCTTATCAAAAATTAAAAGATAACTTCCAAAATAACGTTCTATTTGCAAAAACGTGGGCAATAATTGTTTTAAATTATCATTCAAATATTATATTAGAGATATGTACAAATTGTACAATGTTAATTAAATAGTTACATCGTCGACCACATCATTGCTTAACATCAGATGAGATTGTGGTCAAACGGCTGCCTAAATTGTATAAAAAAAAAAAAAAAAGTTACATTGAACAATTCCCGAAGAACAATAGAAACAACTGTACCTATTGTATTTACCCATCCCAAGTATAATTAGACATCGTCATAATTTTATTATTTCTTATTAGTCGCCAATAATTAATTTGCGCAATATAATGAATACTAACGTCCATTCTATGGTTTTATACAGGCTGTCCTGATCACTAGTAACAAGCGTAAGTCTGGAAAATAAGAGGGCACCCGAATAAATACACATAAGGTTATTGGACTTCCGCTCGACACTACTTATTGAGACACCTTGTATGTAGGTACTATAAATTTCTTATTTTTATGGTATGTTAGAAGTTTCATATCTATCTAACTGATGTAGGTTTCTAACGACGATAGGATATGCGCACATGTCTATTCGAGCTGTTTTATTGTAATTTATCACACACCTTACTTTGGCATCTGACATTTCCTAATCCTGTTGACTTGCGAAGGGACAAAAAAGTATTTCAAAAGTGTAGCCTTACCTCAGTGCCAATTAAGGTGGGTCGTATATACAACGTGGAGGTTTCCGAATGCGGCACCCACTCTTGATCTATTTGCACGAGTCTTGTGATAATCTTGATTAGCTCCTCTCCGTCGAACATCGGTAGGCCAGACCTTTGCGCTGCTAGATTCATCCTCTCCATGTTGAGGTCTGGCCGGAACAACCGGATTTTATCGTCTACTCCTCGGTATGCTTTCATGCCTTCGAAAAGCTGAAAAAAAAAGATATTACTACCTATATTATTTTCGAATCGGTAATCAGCGTGTCAAAAGACATGTGTTTTGTAACTTGCAACTTACTTGTATCGCGTAATGTAGAGCTTTCGCTGCGGGATGTATGCTGAGGTTCTCAAAAGGCATGATCTCTGGTTTCTGCCATCCTCCCAGTGCCTTGTGGTACTGGACTTTGAGCATGTGGTCTGTGAAGTATCTTCCGAACCCAAGGTCTTTGGCTTCAGGTTTGGGATTCAACTGGTAAGGAGCCGCAAGTCGCACTTGCAAGTCGTCATGCTGAAATAATTAAGAAAGGTTGAGCACTAGGACTATCAATTCTATAAGGTAGGAAGGTAAATATAGGAACCTGGTTAGGTTAGCTACTTATGCAAGCTCCCTAATACCTACCTATAAAGCTTGTTAGAGAGTCGTGATCGAGTTCCGAGCGGTGAACCTTCGAGTTTTACCACTCTCAGTCAGGTCGACAATCTAAATGTAAATACCTTGTATGGATAAAGTAGGTAGGTATTTACATTTAGTGACGGCCAAATCTTGACGATAAGAGTTAGGTACGGCTACAACTATGACAAGCGTGTTAAGTAAAGTTTAGGGATACTCTTAGGAATATCTTACATTCGGTAGGTACCAACCAAGTTTACCACCTTTTGTTACCTATGGTTACCTGAGTCAATCTTAGTTTGGAAAGCATGACGCGTTTGTGGCATGTTTGACTCTACATAAATCATATAATCAGCAACTGGCAGATAGCTTAGAAATAAATAATAGCTCAGGCGAACGAGCACAAACAAGATAAAGGTTCAAAAGATACATTAATGAGGTTATACTCACTGTTTAAAAACAAACTCCTCTATTAACAAAACAGTTAGTAACTCCCTTCCCTACTTACCTACCTAAGGAATAAAGATACTAAATTATACGAAGTAATCATATGCAATGATTAGGTGTGTGATGTGCCAAGGCCGAATTGTTTTCGCAAAATCATTATTCATGCGTTGAGGAAAACAAAATTTACGGTTCAGAAATCACAGGTACCTACAGGTAAACCTGTGGGTGATGCCCTATCATCTTATAAATTATGCAAAAACCAGTTTATTTTATGAGCTTACCTTAAAGGAGATCTCCGGCGTGATGTGAGGCTTAGCCGGCGCTGGCTCCGGCATCGGCTCCAAACTGACTTGAGTAGAACTTTCCTCTATCTCTTTGTATCTCAGCGATGAACTGCAGCATCGTATAGTTTGTAACTTATGCTGGTTCTCAAATATCCACTTCACTAGCACCTGAAACACAGTCTTATCTAAGACCCTGACTCTGCCAGTACCAGTAGGTACTACAGTCTCGAGAAACAGGCACAGCATATTTCCTATAGCCTTTTACAAAGAAATATACAGTGTGATGCTATTTCTTTCTTTGCTGTTCATTATGTTAATTGAACTTGCCTGATCGGTTACAGCAGGATCCATTTTAGGTACAGGTAGGCTCGAAGTCTTGATAGGCAATATTATTTACTAAGATAGAGTCGAATTTATATAGGATAGCTCGTACCATGGCGTGTCTTTCGTAAATCTAAATAGGTATTTATATAAAACTTTTTTGAAGCTGACTGACAGGATATACCTAAACCTAAACACAGCCTAAACCATAAGTCCTAAAAGTATGGGACCTTGATCTACTATTGCTGTATCTATAGGGATCCAGTAAGCATTTTCAAATAGTATCCACCTTTTTTTGAGTGAGGTATCATTTTAAAGATACAAACACACAGTTTTTAAACGCTTTACTAAGATAGTTCCAATTAAATTCAGTTCTAAATTGGTTTGAGATTTGAGAGTTTTGAGTGACCATGGCAGGCTTATGGCAGGCTCAAAAATATGTGAAAACTTATGGAGACTGCAATGTTTCGTTTGTTAATTTTGAATGCAAAAAACACGCGCACGAAGTCGCTGGTAACAGCTAGTAGTTTATAAATAATTTTAATTAACAGCTGTTAAATTTATTTATTTATTATTACCTAAATTACTTTAATCATTATTGTCATTATTTTTATTTTTAGTGTTTCAGTCCACTTTTAGAAAAACGGAACACTTACCTATATAACACTCAGTTCAGACAGTTATTTCGTTTGACTGAGTAGGTATTGTCTAACAATATAGAAAGGTAGGTAGGTATAATTATTAAAAGCAGAGTAACTACGTTGTCATAATCGCAGGCCGTGCATGGGAGAGACTAGCTCAGGACCGTAGTGGATGGCACAAACTTGGGGAGGACTATGCCCAGCAGTGGGTAAAGTCGGGCTGTGGATGATGATGATGATGAACTACACCTGATCGATCATACTGTTAAATTGGTATTTAAACTGGTTTTTAAGCCAACTTCAACTACCAAATAAGTATCAAGGTGCCTAATACCTACTAGAGGAGGCCCTTATTAGTGCAATGTACTACCGTATACCCTACCCATGACTTGATCCTATAAAAAGATCTATTACCTATGTCTAGTATCGATGGCAGTCTATACATAAGTTAAGCAAGATTTTATTTATTTAGTAAGCGCATTTAGATACCTATTTATATGGTTTACTAGCCGTCGCCCGCGGCGTTGCTCGCGTTCTAGACCCTTTAGAGTGCGACTTTTCAAAATTCCTTTCTTAGTGCGCCCCTGCACTATATAAGGATACTACCCTCCAAATTTCATACCTCTAGGAATTGTAGTTTAGGCTGTGCGTTGATTCTATGTCAGCTTCAAAAGAGTTTTATATATATTGATGATGATTGATGATGATGATGATATTTATAAACAGTTTCTCTAGCTACTGCTTTCTGATTATAGCTTCTGATGCTGACTGTACATGTACATCCGGACACGGAACCAAAAGTAGCGACGAACAACATGGTTAAAAACACAAGATACACAGATAATGAAAAAAATGTTTCCGTCATGGGAATAGAACTCGCACCTGTTGCTTCTATGACAACTAGTCGCCCGCTACCCAACAGTTTTTATAAAGTTGACTGTACCTATCAGTCAACTTTATAAAAACTATAAAAACTTAGAGTTAAAAATTCAGGATAGCCATAAAATATAATTCAGTTTTCAGTTCATCTTACCTTGCTACGGCGAATAGGCATTTTAAACTTCTTGGTTGAGAACAATTCACTCTCACTTTTTATGTAATAGATACTTCAACAGTCAACACTGAGTGCACTTCAAGTAGTTAACTTTATCTCGTTGCAATAAATGTTTACGAAAACCAAAGTCAATTTGTTGATAATGTTACACACTCTTCAAAATACCATACTCATATCAGGCTTCAAGTAAACTGACTTCACTGGATCTAAAGCACAAACATATAAACGCAAAAGATAAGACTATGCGACCGTAATTGTAATGATTATGACGTATGTATCATTTATGTGTATAATAATAATCACAAATCTTATTACGAACGTACGAGTTTTCATCAAAACACTGTATAAAAAATATTTAGAAGGTATGTAGTAGTTATTTGCGCACAACACGAGACGTAGAATAACGTTAAAGCAGAGTCGCGGCGACGCGGCAGCGCGGCGGTCGGGAGGTCGAGTGAAATGTATTAGGTCAGAAAGTACCTGTAAATGTTCATACACATTTCTATGAATATGTAAATACCTCCGGCAAATAATACTCATTTACGTATAAGCTTGATTTACATTACGAATTAATCTACTATAGGTATAAGTACCTAGTAAAAAACGCTGCAAATGGCAAATGCGCCTAAATTAATAATATCATGATAGACGATTTAATCCTGCTTTTAGTAGGTACCTAAGTTAGATCATTTTTTTAAATAAAAACGATATTTTAATTCAACATCTAAAATATTTCAATTTAAGTAAAATAAGTAATACTGGTTACAACTAAATCAACAAAAATAACTTCTAGGTTCGTAAAATAAATTGATCTAAAACAGTTACATTGCATTTCCGATTCAAAGGTCAGGTTGGCGGAGTGCGCACTTCTCCTCATTCTTGGCATGTTTCTTGAGAAGATTCATTATTTCATTGTCAAACTCTTTGGGTGTGTCCTTTTTCTCAACAATCCAGTAGAAGATGTCCCAGTCATTGCTCGGTGAGTTGATGAGGCGATCATACATCATTGTCTGCTCTTCTGTGAAGCTGTCCAAGTACTTCTTTGCAAAGGTGCTGAGCAGAAGATCATTTTCCAACATTCCTCGTTTGCGAGACTGGTACTGAAGCCTAAAACAAAAGGAAAATAAATGATGTACAATTTCACCAAAATAATAAAAATAATACACAATTTGATCGATTTACAACGAAAAGTTCTACCTTAATGATTTTTACACAAAGTCATTGCTTTACACAACACTATTCTTTATTTTAATAATTAAAACTCTTTTTCTAATCAATTAAAGTCTTGCTTATAGAATGACACCTGATTGGAGACAACGCAGGCAATTTTTTTTTTTTTTATACAATATAGGCAACCGTTTGGCCACAATCTCACCTGATGTTAAGCAATGACGTGGTCAACGATGTAGCTTGGTTACCTAGAAAATACCTATTCATTCTACTCTTGAAAACTTCCAAATTATAGTCATTCGGGAACACAGACGCCGGCAACATGAATGCATGCATGTGGTTTCATGTCACACAACATGAAGTGGGGTTATACCCAGGGTTGTCTGAAATAAAGATAATAATTTGTATTCTTTTGTTTACCTTGCCTTGCGCTTCTCCAATGACTGTGATTTGTCAATATTGTACAGAGGTATCTCCATGTAAGTGGTGTCCACTGAGTTTGTGGTGCTACTCTCCCAGGCAACATTCAACTTCTTTAGAGTATTCAGCGGCTGGAAATAAATAGGTACATTTATGAAACATCACAGCACAATGTATAACTTCAGTTATGTTGGTTGTGCTAGCGGAATCTTAGCTGAGACGCCAAATAGTGTGGGTTTGTTTCCCATGGTTGCTCAGTGTTGTTGTAACGATGGTTGCATTTATTATTACCTGTGGTACTGCCTGAGCCTATAATAATGGCCTGTCATGACCTCGAAAACGCAGAACAGCATCTGCCTCTCTTATTTTAATTTTATAGAATAACCTATCGGCAGTATGTACGCAGTAGTGTGTTTTATTGTGGGCTTTTTTTCTGGTCTGGGTCGATCGTTAGCAAACGAAGATAGCTTCGAAATTGTTCGAAATACTTACAGCTAGAGTACGTAAACGTAACATAGCGAGAAAGCTCATTTTTTATTTATTTTCTTGCAGTTCTCAATACATTCACAAATGAAAACAAAACTTGACAAAACAAAATCAAAACTAGTCTTGTTGAAAATTTATCGATATATGTATCAATATTTTTTGCCGATATATCGATACAAAATATCCAATGTCAAAAATCATAATAATATCAAAATCGATATATTTTTTTGATAATTTTATATATCCTGATAATTTTATCAGGCAAACAAGAATTTGTCCGGTAAAACTTATTTATTATGATTTTGACTAATAAAAGAGAAAATAATAAAAATACCTTCGTTTTATTCAGATTTTCGTACATTACAATAAAAAACATTTTGGATAAAAAATACTATTGATATAATGAGCTAGGCGGCACTAAATACCTACATGATCTATATTATATATAAATATATTATCTATTTTGAAAATTGGACCGATATATCGATATTTTTTCACCAAAATATTGACGTCGATATTGATAATTATTTTTTCAATATCAATATATCGATATTTTATTTAACTTTTAACATCCCTACTCGAATCCATTGCTGTTTGACATAATTGATTGATTGTTGACACACATGATGACTGACAGCTTTGGCATATGTATAATTCAAGAATGTCAATGCCAAGTCGATGAAACCATGAAATCCTAATACTCTCTTGATGTCTATTATGTATTCTCTATGGTTAGTTTATTGCCAGGGAGGGATTTCATACGGTCTTATTCTAGAACGGGGACTAAAGAAAGTCACGGTATAAATGTCAAGGTTTATACAACCCGGGTGAATTATAATCGGGTATCCTAATAATCTTTTGTATTATATACTAGTTTTTGCCATGCTACGTACTGTGTGTATTTATGTACATGTTTGTTTGTAGTGATGTTTTTGTCTTGCCGGTTTCCATAGACAAAATTGGATTGAGTAGGTACTTACACTTATCTTACCTGATTTCATCCCTGTTCGTTGCCATGGTAACTAGAGAAATGTCAAAAATTATGGTAAGTGTAAACAAACTGAAACCGGCGCGCGGGTGATGTGATGTGTATGTGATGTTCAAAGAGTAATACTAAGTTGTGATGTAATAATAATCACCGAGCATAGATATAGAGACTACTACATACGCAGTAATATAATACAACTCCCTTTTTTTATGCAAACAGAGCTAGATATGTGAGGGTTCAGTTCTACCTACTCATTCAAGTATGCATCTAGCTCGCAATTTTATATTGACCACAATAGGTTTGTACACATGTATTTGGATTTATTTCGTTTGTCCCTGTTCCGTAGCAAAGAACCAGAATGATGTTCTTATTGTTAGACCAAATGGTAACACTACGTATCTTGTAGGAATCTTGCGTTTCCACCAAGAAAATGCCTACTCACAACATGCACATAGGTATACATAGGTGTCTTGATATACATAGGTATCTTGATTTATCTACTGCTCAGGCACTGATCCAGACAGAAGCATACATTTCTGTATGAAAATCTCTACTCAAATCTATGCTTGAATAACAATCTCTTCTTCAGTATAATATATGTCTTACAGCTCTTCCATGGTGTACCTTACTTATGTCTTTGTTTTAGAGCAATTTTACAATAAACCAAATTTAAAATTGAATAGCAAACATGAGGAAGTCCTTTCAGAATTTATCAACAATACACAAAGTCTGTTGATTCAAAGTTGTGTACTTGGTGAAGATAAACTAGTGTTTAATTCTCAGGTAAGCCTAGATAATACAAAATTGAGTTGATAACTTTATTAGATATCTTCTTATTCTTCCTCTAAATATATAAAACTATTTTGAAGCTGACTGACAATCAATGCACAGCATAAACTATAAGTCCTAGAAGTATGAAATTCGGAGGGTAGTATCCTTATATAGTGTAAGGATGCACTAAGAAAGGAGTTTTGAAAAGTTGCACCTAAGGAGTCTAAAATTAGGATGAAAGATTGAAACCAATTAGTGCATATGCTGCTACCACACGAGCAAAGCCGCGGGCGACAGCTTAGTGCTTTTCATAAGTTTTATGTACAGGAACAATGTTTTATCATAATTTTTATTCCAGATTCAATCCTACAAAGAGAAATGTTTAATATTTTACAAAAACTCATCCCAACCTATCATAGAGGAGGATGGGTCAGTCTCCTTGAAGAATATCAACATTATCACCTTGTCAGACAACGCAGCTGAATCACTGTACCACACATTAAAACAAGTTTATTCACCTTTACTTACAGCTGTTAGTATCTTCAAGTTTATTCGCTAGTTTCATTAGAGTCTATTTTTTGCTCCAGGCTGTATATCTGTATATTGCCTCTATGGTTGGTTCACGAGATAATAATTATTACATACATTTTACAAAATATTTACTAACTTCTTGTTTCAGGAAAATGATGTGTACTCAATAAAACTTACGAAATACCTGGCAGATTTAGAAGCTCTTCTTAAAACATTAACTCATGGAAAAGGGGCCACCAATGATGTTAACAGTAAGTACCTACCGCCTACCCTACCTATTAAAGAAATTGTGTTAGCTTGGTAAAAGAAAATGTGAATATTTTTTTTAGTAATTTTTAATGTACAAGATGAAGTTGATTATTGGAAGACAATTGGACAAAAGAAAGATGTTAGCAAGAAGGAAAAAGAAGCAGTGTCAACATTCTGTGATTTATTTCAAGATATTTCAGAAGAAATCAGGTTGGTAACACCCCTACAATCCTATCCTTTTATTACCTAGCTAGGTAGTATAAAATGTGAATAATGTTTAGATAACCAATTTTAACTTGGGTAAATCAATGACTTTGAATATAATATTTATTTATCACCATATCATAGAATTATGTAGCTTTATAAAAACTTCTATAAAAAAGTCTTCTTATACAGGGTGTTACCAGACCACTTCCGAAAACGAAAGGGGGAGCTACAGCACACCAAAACCCAACCAAAAAAAAATCAGTTATCCTGAAAAATAATTATAGCCGGAGAAAACAATGTTTAAAGATTTGTATTTATTTCGCCAGCCCGCAATGTACGCATTCACGTAGGTAAGGTCGAGGCGTAGTACTATTATTTATTCTGTGTCGTAAGTGCCTACTAACGTAGGTAGGTACTAACGTAGGTCGCTCGCACGTCGCGTACTTGAATGACCCGCGATGAACTCTCAGCTGTTCATGCTGTAGTAGACGTAATCTGCGTGCTGCGTGTACATTGCTGCTTTATTTATTTTATTTGTTTTTTGCTTTTTTAAATGAGATAATTAGGTAGATATGTCTTATTATGTTGTACTGTGTGTATGTAACTAGAAAAAAAATTAAAAAGAGATAGTCAAGTCAATTTTTTTTTTCGCGATTTATTTCGCTTAATGTTTTCAGTATCATTGTCTGATTGGAACCTCCAAGTTTTCGGAAGTGGTCTGGTAACACCCTGTATATGCCTGAAGTTTACCATAACTTGAATAATTCTTAACAAGAAATACTTTGTAGAGTAATGCAGAGTAGCAGCATATCTGAAATGAGAGAATCAGCAGAAAACATTGGAGGTCTTCTTGATGATGTGTGGCGTTTCACAACTGTACCATACTCACAGAACCGGATGACTCACGTTTTTGATATTGTTGGTAAGTTATACCTGTTTAAGCCTTTACATCTATTGAAGATGATTTATACAGCGTCAGGAGGCAACCTATGCCTTCACTGAACGGGACACTGTAGTGCCTGGGACAATGTTTTTGATGGAGTAAGGCTTGCCCAGCACCTATACCATCCACTCAGCCTAGTCAGCCATATCCACAGGAAAGACAAGGTCAATACGTGTTGTACCTGTACATGCACTGTATTTGGCATTACCTTCTGTATATAAACCTTATATCCCATTTCTTTCGGGATCTACCTTCCTAATCTTTAAGCACTGTACTACGCTTTTTACATGAGATCGTGCACTAAGCTGAGTTTTTATTTAACAGGTCATTTTATTTGTTCTCTTTTACAAAAGACGTTTTCATCCATCACTCTTTGGATGTTGGACAACGATACAAAGGAATACGAAGTACTGACCCTTCTGTCAGAGAGCCTCAAAGTGATCCAAACTTGGACTAGTGCATGTAGATCTCTTACAGAGACATACTGGCCTAATTACGCACTGCACCCATGGCATGGTAAACCATACATACCGTTGTTCTGTCAGAAGTTTGAAGGCAGACTCAAAGAGGTAATATCTATGTATATTTTTATCGAAAACTAGCGGGATCTCGATCGATATCGAATACTAGAATTTTTCCAATCGCAGTTTCGGAGCTTATTCAAACTTACAAACAAATCTTTCCTCTATATAATAATGTTTAGACTGCCTCTGACAACCGCCTTAAGACATCCGCAGTGGTCTTGAGTTGAGCAGCAAGAGATCTTATGCTAACCGTGTGTGTCCAACATTTGTTTCAGATTCTAGACATAAGATCAACACACAGTCAGCTAAATAAACTCCTGACCAATAGTGAGAAGGCAGAACTACAGACACATACATTATTTGCCCCTTTTGAAAGTAAGTTCCCACTGTATCCTGCGCACACACTTTAACATGCAACCGCGCTGTTGCGCTGTAACGGCTGAACTTTTTACTTTTTATTTGTAAAACTCGTAAGTAGAATCGCACAGGCGATTGTTAGTGTTATTATTTAAGGCGTAGAGTAACATCAAAGAACCTTCTCGCTTTTTATTTAATTAATTTTATATTTTAGATACCAATATTTGGATGTGCAATGGGCCCAACACTTCTTGGGAAACAGCAGTATCAAAGTTTTCAGCGAGCTTACGACCGGCTGAAGCAAAAATAGCTGAGAAGTTGAAACCAAGACTTCACAACACTTCTACCAAGCAGGTAAATTACAATAATGAAGTTTCAATGGGTATTAACATCTCTATGTTAATGCGAATTGAATATTTACTGCGATATTTTTTTTTATCATGTACAATTTTGATGCCGGTACATCGTTTGTTTTATCGAAAACGGACGCACAGTATGTGGTCACAAATAAGTCAGTATGAGTTTAATATTTTCATAAGGTTAGCACGAAATTGCATAATAGTAACGTAACGTAACGTAAAAGTATCGTATGATCTGCGTTACACTGCGCAGCAAAGCTCCAAACCGCAACCTAGATCTAGTTAAAAATCTAAAATGTATGTATGTATTCTATCAGCCATCTAGTTTCCATCGTACAAGCTTTGCTTAGTTTGGGACTAGAAGGCGTTGTGTTAAGTGTCCGTGAATATTTATTATTTATTTTTATTATTATTTACCACGCAGTGTTACTCGCGTGAACTTATACTACCTAGCTTTACTATCGCATTACGATTATCCTTATTCGTGCTCTCCCAAATGATTTGATCATCGATATTTCAGATGCTTTACGAATTCATGAGATATCGAGCGCTGATTGAGCGTCCCTTAGTAAAACACGCGCTAAACAATGAACTAGAGATTTTCGTGTCGTCTCTGCTTTCATTACTGAAGAATATACAGAACCAGCTGGACTCTGATGACGTGGACGTGCAAATGTACCAGCCGCCAGAAATGTCGCCGGTGGTGCATCGGATACAGTGGGCTAAGCAAATGGAAGCTAAGGTTTGTTTGTAAAAAAATATTAAAAAAGCATGTGATAAACTTATAGATCGAGGTCTATTCGTAACAGCTTATCAAATCGGTCATCGAAGCTTAATCCATCATTTTATTCATAAAAAGTGTTGATCATCACTATACCTTTTCGAAAGGCAGTATGAATAACTAATATCACCACCGATATGCTATATAAGAGAACTAATTGAATTACTTATTTGGTGTGTACTCCCGCTGTGCATTGTACGTACAATGTAAGTAAGTATGCGTAACTTATTTTTTTAATAAATTTTTGAATATTCGACCTTATCACCATACTCAATTCCATTCGCTATGAAACACTTTTCAGGTAAAAGAAGTCCACACATGCGCCGAAAAATATTTGAAAGAATTTGAGGGTAGTTCACAACTGTTAAAACTGGCCACTCAATTATTGAAAGAATTAAAAACTATGTATACACAACTGCATGAGGAATGGTCACGGGATTTACAGGTAATCTTTTCACTACACTGTTCCCTTATCCTTTGTATCGTGACATTTTGGAGTTAGTAATTCTGACAAGAACTCTTCAGCCTTCCCATGATCAGAGACCATAGAAATTTTGTGAATTTCAACAAAACTAACATTAAAATCTGTGTAAAATTCCAGGCTCAAGCTAAAAACGGCTTACTTCAGCTGTCAACGAACAAGCCTGTTGTAGAATTCAGCAGTGAGAGTAAAATGATGGAAGTGGTATTCAATCCTCGGCTGGTGTGGGCTGAGCTTGAGGCACGTTCTTTAGCTGTATTGGGCTTACCGCCGCCGCCCGCCGCCGCGGCGCTTGATTCCATCGCTTCAACGCTGACGCAGGCGCGCGCACTTCAACAGGTAATAATAACACTCAAGAACTCGACAGGTACTATAAAATATTCAATCCTAATAGTCTGCTGTGGACTGAGCGTGATGCTTGTTCTTTGGCCGGTATTAAGCATACCATTCCGCGGTATTAAGTAGGTAGGTATCTGTAATTCTGTATATTTTAGGAAGCGGAAACCTTTTACTGAAACAAAACTTTAAGGCGGTGTTTACAAAGCATGAGTTAGAAGTGTAGAAAATCAACATTTTTTTATGTCATAACTGGCAGACGAGCAGGCGGGCCACCTGATGGAAAGTAGTCACCGCCGCCCATGGACACCTGCAACACCAGAGGTGATGCTAGTGCGCTGCCGGCCTTTTAAGAGGAGAAATCAACATGTTTTTTGAATAGTTCTTTAGCTCAATAGTTTATAAATGTTTGTGATGTCATATCCGTTATATTCCTAGGTGGCATCGTTCCACAATACGCTGGGAGAGCGCATGATTCCCTCGACTCGACCCATGATGCTACAAGCGGCCCTCGAGTTGTCATCTCTTGTGCAGAATCAGAAAGCTGTGTATTGGGATGACACAGAACAACTGGCGAATTACACTGATAAACTGAAGAAAGCTGTGCTTAAACTGGAATCACAGGTTATTTTAGAGTTTAATTTGCACTCTCTGTGGAATAATTTACGAGAATACCAACCATAAAATATACCATCTTTTGACTTCAATCTCACCTAGTGGTAAGCGACGGTCTATACACTCTTGTCTTAATCAATACCTTTAACAGCCAATAGCCTTGTGGATGGTCCCATGACAATCTTTATCTTTATCATTACAAGTAGTCAGCATTTGATTCTAAAAAACACTGGCCAGTAACTACTGGCTGATGGAACAAATGTCAATTCTAGCGAGTCTGCAAAACACGTAGATAAATTGATACATGTTTTCAGAATTCTTACTTGACGAGCCAGCATGCAGCTATAAGGAATATTGTTGAGAAACTAATGGACACTGAGTTATTGGCCAAACAGTCAGAGTGGAAGAAAGGAGTCAAAGATATCCGGGACATCATCGAAAAGGTAAAAATCTCCTTCAATCTTTATTCTCAACTAACAATGATCATAGCACTTCGCACGGTAGTTTGGTTACAAAAATATTGATACCTTTAATGTATATTAGTTATGTCTAGCGTAATAAATTCTCCTGACGGCATTATTAAAACCTCAGAAAGTAGGTAAAGAGATCGAAAATAGCTTTCGCCCGCGACTTCGTCGAACGAAGAGTGTCCCGTTTGATCCTGTTGATATTCCGGGATAAAAAGTAGCCTCTGTGTTAATCCAGGTTACGAACTATATACGTATATTCCAAGTTTCATTCAAATTGGACCAGCAGTTGCAACGTGATTGAAATTCAAACATCTAACTTACTAACTTCTGGTTAATAAGATAAATAATATTTTTAGGTGGAGGCTAACGGGCACAAAAGTACCGAGCAATGGAGATTGCACTGGGATTGGCAATTGTACAAGGCACTGGAATGCCAGTACATAAAGACATTGCTCTCCTTACACAAGCATTTCCCTCATGTTAAAGTTGATCTAGTTCTCCGGTACGTAACAACACTTTCTTTTTTTATGCAACTTCATGTCACTGTTACTCTTTATCTAACCTTAGCAGAAATTAAGTTACTCCCTATGATACCAATGTTACTTATGACTCTGTGTATGTCATCTCGAGGTTTATCAACGAGCAATAGAGCGTAGAATGTTAGGAGTCAAACTTACATTCCGCAGAAGAAACACGGTAATACATAATGTGATACACAAAGCGGCAAAACTGAAATGGGTTTGGACAGACCACGTAGTCCGTATGTAAGACATCTTTGGGACAAAATAACTCTTTTACATCGTATTTTAAACTAGCGGGCACGAAGTAAGAGTTCAGCCAGTTATGGAGGAGTTGCGCGTACAACATTACAACCAGCTCAGACGTCTGGTTTCATTACCGGCGCTGTTTGTGGGCGTGCAGAACAACTTGGCCGATCACACATCTATATTCAAGGATATTGTTGACAAGTAAGTAGTTAACGAGAAATAAATGAAATTGGAACCATGATTCTAAATATGACAACCATAATTTTTATGCAGCAATTTATTTTTTGTCTATTTCGGTCATCTAAAAACATGTTTGAAGCAGAAGCGTTATTTTTACACAGTAATGATAGTAATTAGCTACGATAAATATGAATTATATAATATTATGATAGTATTTATATATCTGTGTTTGTCAGACACAGCTGGCTCGGCAACAAAGCTGTAAGTCAACTAGAAGCGGCTCTCTCTTCCCTCGAGCGTGCATGCAAAGCCTGGACTCGTAAAGCGGCACTGGCTTGTGTACCCGATCTAGAAGCGTTATGCTTAGAGCACTTGAAAGAGCCGCATGATTGGGAGATCAATTTCAAAGCGTGCAAAGCTTACGGACAAGCTATCGCCAAAATGACTTTGTAAGTACCATCTAAAATATTGTATTACGCTACTAGTATGTATGAGTTCTTGCTGAAATTAAAATGACTCAGTTCAGTCGAGGTGCCATCTCTTTAGGCCGTCATGAAAGTGTCAAAGACAAGTATACTGTATATTAAGAGCCGTTAATGACGGGAAATAAAAATAAGAGCCCCAAAGTCGTAAGGTTGTAAGCAACTTGGGACTTCCTATTGCTATGTGGCTTTAAAATGCCTTAAGAAACCTGCTCTGGAGCCATACAAAGTTAGAAAGCTAATTGATTTGCAACATTAATTTAAACGATTTATTTATACTTATCCCCATTTCTGACATGTTTTAACATGACTTCAAATCATAGGTCATATCTCTGTGTACTACCTAATTATGCTCCGACATAATAAATAGCACAGGTTTTTTCTTTATATCTATCAACAATTTTCAGTGAGGATGAAAAGATCCACTGGATCTCAATAGGCACAACGACTCTACGACGTGAGTTCGAAGCACAAACGCGTAGTTTATGGGCTTGCCTGATATCCTCACTTCAGACAAGTTGCCGCAACGACGCCACTGAGCTTGAGGCTTTTATAGCCAACGCCACAGTTACGCTGGAAAATAAAATTCTGCCCAAGAATGCTAAGGAGCTCTCTGAGATCAGCGGCAAACAGCAAGCATTGCAACTGAAAATGCCAGAGGTAAATAACAAAATTTGTCTCTGGATTTGATATGTACAAACGTTGTCGCTTCGACGCCACTCTAGTTGAGCAATGGCGAAACGTCATTGCTTTAAGACATAAGTATGTTGACACGTCTTAATATGCCAACGTTCAAACCTTCTCAATCCTTAGAACTACGGGAGAGATGGGAGTCTGGGTTTCATAAAATAAAACAAAGCGGTACTCACGTTTACCCATACCTTTTATTCAGGAGGTAACTTATTCACACTAACTTTTCACAATGACTTCACTTATTAGAAAAGGTCTTAATCCTTCGATAATCGCAACTAGACTGACGGAGCTGTGCTCCGTTTGCCGTGATACCCCCTCTCCAATCACAACCGGCTAACGCCATCTATGTTGTGACTGGTCGAGTCAAAAGCACAACAACGGTCGTTTAGCAACTGAAGTCAAATGCTGCTTTCATCTCAATAAAGCAGCGTTTGCATTCAGTAATTTGTGAATTAATTATTGCAAAATTATTAAATAATTACCATCAAAATAATCTAATACCTTAACAATTTACAACAGTCGGCCATCCAAAACCAAGAGCATGGCCTCATGCTCTATTCACAGTAAAATAAGATGATCACTTTATATCAATGAAATACCTTCTTTGCGTTTAATTTATTAAGATTTTATTGAATGTTTGACCATATTGTTTACTTGATGAGTTATTCCATTTAATTTTAATTTTTAATCTTTACAGTGCCTCTTTACAGCGTATTCTGTGGTAGGTATTTAAGTTAATATTTTAATCACTTTAGATTACAGTTGGTTTATTAATTAGGAATTATTATTTTTTTTTTTATGTATTATCAATGAAATCCTATGTACCTAATGAATGTTTTTACATTGTTATGTACTCATCCGAAAAGTCAAGGCTTGTTACACAAAACTTATTAGGTATCTACTATCAACTAATAGAAAACTGTAAAAAGCTAAAATCCAAAATAAAGTATATGGATAAACTAAATGCAAATGCACTAAGTAAATGGTTCTGATTCTGAAAATCGGGTTTGTCCGTTTATCTTTTTGTCCATTCGTTTACTCGCGTATCACGCCTTAACTACTAGACCGACCCTAACAAAACTTATATATCATATAGGCTTCATTGAAGTCAAAGACGTGGATTCCTAAACACAGCCTGAACTATCCAAACAAAAGCAGCCATTTGCCACGCGGTTCATCGTATGTTGGTGACAGACACTTTGGTGGAAAGCTTAGCACGTGTAACAAGTTGCAGGCATCAACTTGTTACTATATAATATTAATAATATTTATCAACTTTGTAAACATATTATTCTGCTTCTGATTCTGAATCTATACGAACAGACAATATTATTATTCCCACCTTAGAAGCACATATAAAGTTAACTCAGTATTCAGATTTCGGCACAGTACCTACACTTAACATGTAAGGGAATTGTTCAATTAAGGGTTCGACGTATGTAAAACGATGTCGGTTATTTATTTTTATTTTACTATATATAATTATTATTATTATTGTTGTCTAGATGTTCATCAGCTCGACTCGCTAGAGTCGGAAAATAAATGATGCACACGGGCCAAAGCCAAGTGTACATCAGTTGATATTTGTTGAAATATTTGGATTATTATAATTTTTTTTTTCTTAACCTTGCGTAGCCAAGCGTATGCGATACGCAAAGGTCAAACGAATTTGATATGATACGTCCTCGACCTACGAGGGCCCGGCGCGGAACGACAGCTACTTGCAGCGCTGCGCCGCATATTCTATAATATTATGTGATTCCATTTTTTTATTTTTTTTTTATAAAAATAATAAAAGCTTGAACACTAATTTTCTTTTGATTGCAAACACAAAGCCTGAAGTTTAATATACTATGTGTATACCAGTCGTAAACGTCTTAGGTACTCACTTAGAACCAACCGTTGGCTTGAAGAGCAAATTGCAGTGTTTTCAAAAATTTACTTCTCCAATATATTGTATGAACACACTGCAATTTTCCTTAAGGATACAAATCAAGACAAACTGAATATTAATATAAAGTTTTGAAACATCTCTCGAAACTATTTTTATGGATTAAATCAAAGCCGAAAGCTTACTTATTTTACTCATCTTACAAAGACGCGTATTACAAACCAATTCTCTTATAAGATGTCTTATTCAAAAATCTTCCTACATATATTATTATATACATACATTTATTTTGTTTGTAGCGCCATCTAGCTACTGTGTTCTCCTCAAAATCAAACTTATATTCCTACAAAATATAGGTACGTCAGGCAATAGTCTAGATCCGGGATTCCCAAAGTGGGTTCCCCGGAAACTAGGGGTTCCGTAGAATACTCTGCAGGGTTCTGCCAAACTTATCTATTGGTTGGTGTTAGAAGTGAACACCCTCAAATAGCCAAAAAGGCTGTCTTGACATTACTCCCATTATTCACAACGTATCGTTGGGAAACAGGCTTCTCAGCCTAAGCTTGTACAAAAAAAAACAAGTATAGGTCAAGATTGGATGCTGTCCCAGCTATAGGTACGTATACAATAAAATTGTCGGACATAATACTCTACCACAAAACAATTAGATAGGTATTATTAATAAAACAGTGAAACAGTTTCATTCGTCACATTAAACTTTTGTGTTTCAGATTATAATACATATTTCTTTAAATAAATTGCTTTATATAAATATTAGTGTTGATCATCTAATACGGGGTTCCATAAAATGAAAGGTGTTCCGTAATCTTTAAAGTTTAAGAAGTCCTGGTCTAGAGGGCATTCTTACAAAAATTATACCAACACCAGACACTCTAGTCCAGGGGGCATCACAAATTTATACCAACGCCAGACATACTCGTCTAGAGGGCATTCTTACAAAAATATACCAACGCCAGACATACTCGTCTAGAGGGCATTCTTACAAAAATATACCAACGACAGACATACTCGTCTAGAGGGCATTCTTACAAAAATATACCAACGCCAGACACTAGTCCAGGGGGTATTACAGAAATATACCAACGCGAGACATACTCGTCTCGAGGGTATGCTTAACCACAATATACCAACGCCAGACACTAGTCCAGAGGGTATTACAACGATATACCAACGCCAGACACACTCATCTAGAGGGTATGCTTAACTAATAATATACCAACGCCGAACACTAGTCCAGAGGGTATTATTGTATGCACTGAAATTCATACTTACACTAAATTAAATTCTGTTGTAAATGGCTCGTGCAGTGTTACTCGTAAATTCATATATCGAGACTAATATAATTATTAAGCTTTCACTTGCACTGCGGATTAAAGAGTCCCAATATGGTCGTCATAGAATGTAAAAGGTATAAAAAGTAAGAGTTAAACACGCATCGTGACACAATCAGAAATAACCTGGAATGTAAATAGGCTTTGTATATGCCTGAGGACGGTGTAATAATGTCCTAAGCTGGAGCCAGACTATGCCCAGTATGCATCCCTTACATTACGTCATCAGTACTTAAAAACCTTAGGTTAGAAACTGGAAACACTCCGTTTTCTGTAAAACGAAACAAAACAAAAGACCAACCAATGAAATTTTATACAATGGACTTTGCATTGGTGCTCTAAAACTCGACTGATACAATCGTGCTCAGGCGAGGACATGATCGCTCTCCTTAGTTATTCATCAACCACCTAAATACGGTAGATTGACGATCTACAATGTATAAAAATGAATCAGCGTAAAACATCACATTTCAAAAGTGTCAACATTTTTGCCCTTTTGGTATTGAGGAAATGATGGTTACTGCTGTATTGTAGTTCAATCGTACTGATACTACGAAGAGTGTATGTACGCCTACTTCGCTTCTGACCTGATGATACTAAAATACTTAGTCAAGCTGTGAGATCTCACTGTTTCTGGTTCTCTGCAAGGCTACATGCTGCTGCTGGGTAAACGTCTGCATAACCAATAAAGAAACATATGAAGTCACCAAGGACACTCAGCGAAACCAGGTGTGCCACAATTCTACGAGTAATCTTTTGAACAAGACGTTACTTTAAACGTGTTACACTTGCTACCAAACCAAACCCTAGTTAAATATCTATTGAAGACTGCGGAAGGTCTGATTAGATTAGGAATGACCACCACGTCGCTAAAGTTAAAACGCGAACGGTTAAAAGTGGTGGTGTGCATCACTCTCGTTCCATCACGACGAGCTACTACCAAACGTGATCCCTTTCGCCAGATTGGAGTGACAGTGACCTCTGTCGCGCGCGGCTGTTTCATTAGAAAGGGCCGTTAGAACATGTACTATTGCAATCTACTAATCCAACATTCTGATCCACTGGCGATGCTAGAACGCTTCCAGCGCTACGTACCCGGTCTTCATATGTAAGTAATAGCACTTGGCCCTTAAATTTATAAATTGTTTTGTCATGTTGGTGATCAATGAAATAAAAAATAAAACAACACTACCGTCATTAATAAAAGTCCTTATCATCCATTATTTACAGAGTTAGGCTGGCCGCGGTGAGGAGTTGTCAAGACTCAGGAGGCAACACACGTTGAATAATACACCTCAACGCGAAAGGAGCGCTATCACAAGTATTACCTACATGAAAACGACAAAATATCTATTTGCGCGGCTTCAGCACCCAGCATAACAGACCGATCATCAATACTATGCAAGATGCAATATTGTACGTCGATTGACAAAAACTAACCTTTATAATACCTAGTAGGTATTCCCCTAGCGACTAGGTAAAGCAGGTTCACTCGATCCACATATCACACAACATTCGACCGTAATTTTCTCTTGGACATTACAAAAACAAAAACCTTGTCTTGCCATTCTACCAAGTTGAACGACAGATGAAAAACCATCGATGATAAGCCCATCTCAGCAAAATAATTTTGTTTTCCATCCATAGATCTGGTGAATAGTCAAAGTTAAAAACTTTCATTCACCAAAATAACAATAATCACTTAGGATCATCGGTGCTCGTTTCTTGTAACCAGAGCTTAGAAGAACGGGCAAGAAACTACAGCCTTGTTCCTAGCGTTTTTCCTACAAAGAAATATTTATATAATAATATAATTTAAGTATACTTAGATAATGGAGTTCCAGTGTGGTGACATCCACATAGTTATATCAAATTTAGAAGAGGTTTCTATTTTTTTGACTGTAATCTACCCTAGCTGTTACTGAGCATACATTGCCATAAATTATGTACTACTTATCACAATACGGTTTTGTGTGACAGCGTCAAACACTTTGAAAGGTAATTTCTGGTCTCCTTCAGGTCTATTTACGCATGATGATGCAATCAACTGACGAGAACTACATTCGTCTAAATGTTTTCAGAGCCAACTCAGTAGATTTGTTGTTCCTTGGGCAATTAGGATAAAACTACGTGCAATGTGCGAAATGTATGACAGCGCACCATTATCTTTGTGTACCTACCTATACCCTGGCCACCCCTGGCAAATCTAAACGTGGTAGCGGTGCTGATACAACAAAGGATTGGACGTGCCCTAGATGCCTGGAGGATACTCCTTTAGACCGCTAAAAGTGACAGTACCTCAGTTCGTCAGGGCCAGGCAACCAGCACCGCTGTGCGCCCCACAAAGCGGCCAGCATTATCTTTTCCTCCTGTTTTTGAGTTGGCTGGTAATACGTAAGGGCACGCGGACTGCGGCAACTGGCGGCTCGTAGACCATTGAGGCTGATAGCACGCAGAATGTCGTGGCTAGTAGTACCTGGACTGCTGCGGCTGGTGATATGCAGTAGCGCGCGAACTGCGGCAACTGGCGGCTCGTAGACCATTGAGGCTGATAGCACGCAGACTGTCGTGGCTAGTAGCACGCGACTGCTGCGGCTGGTGATACGCAGTGGCACGCGGACTGCGGCAACAAGCTGCTCGTAGACAACTGAGGCTGATAGCACGCAGACTGTCGTGGCTAGTAGCACCTGGACTGCTGCGGCTGGTGATACGCAGTGGCACGCGGACTGCGGCAACGGGCTGCTCGTAGACCACTGAGGCTGATAGCACGCAGAATGTCGTGGCTAGTAGCACCTGGACTGCTGCGGCTGGTGATACGCAGTGGCATGCGGACTGCAGCAACTGGCGGCTCGCAGACCATTGGAGTTGATAGCACGCAGACTATCGTAACACGTAGCATACGGACTGCGGCGGCTGGTGCGGTGACACGCGGCACGCGGCCTGTGGCAGCTGGTGACGCGCGGCTGTGGCACGTGATGATGTGCGAGCTGGTGTGTTGAACGGGTGAGCAGTGGACTGGATTGGCAGCGTGAGCCCAGACTAGTACTACCACCTGACTGTACCTTCGTATTACGCCTTTGTACCCTGATCCCAGTAGTTTCGGGCTCATTGGTGGCATGTGTACTACACGTTCTGACGAGTTCTTCGTGAAGTTGGGCTGTAAAATCAGTTAAGGCCACGCACAAGTAATTTGTCGACGCAATAAAGGTATATTAATTAATATTCTTTTATTTTTTTATTTTTCTTGTAATTCATGCTGGAATAAACTAGGTCGAGAACCTTTAATTTAAGGTTGCCTAAGCGGTTAAACACGGGGCTCAGTTACTTATCTAAAGTTTGAGGGTAGGAAAAAAAAAATATGTTGAACGATAGTCTCGGTAATTTCTATGAGTTCATCCCACTTCTGATCTGTTGACACGTCTTAATATGCCAACGTTCAAACCTTCTCAATCCTTAGAACTACGGGAGAGATGGGAGTCTGGGTTTCATAAAATAAAACAAAGCGGTACTCACGTTTACCCATACCTTTTATTCAGGAGGTAACTTATTCACACTAACTTTTCACAATGACTTCACTTATTAGAAAAGGTCTTAATCCTTCGATAATCGCAACTAGACTGACGGAGCTGTGCTCCGTTTGCCGTGATACCCCCTCTCCAATCACAACCGGCTAACGCCATCTATGTTGTGACTGGTCGAGTCAAAAGCACAACAACGGTCGTTTAGCAACTGAAGTCAAATGCTGCTTTCATCTCAATAAAGCAGCGTTTGCATTCAGTAATTTGTGAATTAATTATTGCAAAATTATTAAATAATTACCATCAAAATAATCTAATACCTTAACAATTTACAACAAGTACCTACTCTAGAATTGCTCTAGGGAGGCAGGCTCTAGAGTCCCGTCCCATGGCATATGAATCCAATTAGGTATGTAATCTTAATTGCATTGAAAAAAGAGTACAACTATCTGAATAATATAACAAAGATAGCTTTTATGACTCGTATAGGTTACTCTGATATATTATTTTTAGGTTTCTTAATGACCGCGTGATTTGTTTTATCATCTCGGTCGTTGACCTAAATATATTAGATTTGAATGAAGTGTACCGGTTTCCTATAGATAATTATGCTGTCCAAAAGCAGTGGGTGTATGTACGATTACAAACAATAAAATGGCTCGTGACATCGCTATTACTCCTCACACATTATTAACTGGTTAACACAAATCAATTTAAAGCTCATGGGTTCGAGCCCCAGCCGGTTAATAACTTCAAAGCTCCTGCCTCGAAGATATAATTCCTTCAGGCACTATTCATGTAAAAACAGAAGCATGACGTAATAACCAATTTAAGGTGCTTTTAGTTGAGTAATAGCTAGAGTTTGACGTAAAATAAAACTCGAGTTTTTTGAGTCCTATCTAAAAAGATACAACATACGAAAATTTCGGTAGCTTTTGTTGCCAAGAGGTGAATTAAGAAAGAGACAGTGATCCTCCAAAGTCTACCTTAGAATGAAGCAAAGGTTGAATTTTGTAGGCGATAAGCACTACCAAACGGTGACGTCACAAACGCCTTGAAATAACAGCAGTAATGGGGTTTCTTGTATTATGCATATTTCTAGATGGAGAAAACAATGGAAGCTCTGAAGAAGAAAGGTCACATGCTTAGGACTTGGGGAGGCGACGCGTCTGTCGATGGAACTATCAAAGAGTGGCAGAAAGTTCGCGAACTCATGTTGAGTCACCAACAGATGTTCGAACATCAGGTATAAGTATGAAACATGCCTGTTGATTGATAAAACATGTTATTAATATACCCAGCAGAATAGTAAACTCAGAATAGTCATATTGGCAAAGGTTTGTACCAAGTGGCATACCGGATACCGCCCTTACTGCAACGATACGGAGATAATCTATTGCTGTATGCATTGTTGTTATATGTGACCGCTTTATTAACATTATATAAAGGTTGGTCGTCTGCGTGTCACATCACTTTTTGTCATAAATTTTTTTTAATAGATATATGTCACTCCATGGTACACATGAAGTGATATATCTATTAATTATCTTTTTACAAGTAATGAATGCTATTTCCCAGGCTGAAATAGTAAAATCGAGTTTGAAAGGCGAATGGGAAAATCTAAACACCGGCGTGGAAGCTTTACTCTCGCGATGGAGTCAAGCAAAACCACGACTCGAAGATACCCACGGCGTGAAATACAATGAGATGACCGATAGATGTCGCTCTGTGCTCGACGCCCGAGAACAATGGAACAAGTTGGTCGCAGATAAGGACGAACTGGTGTATGTACTCGCTTATCTGCTAAGTTCGAGATAAAATTACTATGCTTGAATGAACGCTCATAAACGCTCTATAATGATGGGCCTATGTTAGAATGATATCATTTTAAAGCTATTTTAATTATCTAAGGTCTGTTCGATCCAGTACATTAAACTTGAGTGCAAAATAAAATTTTACGACAGCAATAACGATATTACAGAAAAAGCTTTAGACAGCTATACAATGAATATGTCCTTGTATTAATAAGGCTTCAAAAGTATCAGATTTACATGCTTACTTATAATCGTTGCATAACTTTATTCAGCTGTTTAAATTATTAATGTGTGTTACTAACAGATAATGTCAAACAGTGACAGAGCTAGAGTTTAATTCAACAGTTTACCTATTCAGCTTTTTTAGGTTTGGCCCTCAGTGTATAATATATTATTATGTAGGGAGGGTAAAATGGAATAAAATTATTACAGAAAAGAATGCGAAAAGTTCAAAATCGACATAGAACTGACGGAATCATGGCAGCAAGCCGAAAAGCTGATAAACGAATACGTTGAACTTTGGACTGTATTCAAAGATTACAATGAAGGTAACTTTGTAGAACAAAATATGGAATACTTGTTTGAAATTAAAATTATACAGAGATGGCTTGGCTCCCCTCACTTTTTATAAATACTCAGCTGATAGAAAGTTTACTGGACACTGCATTAGACAAGTCTTTAATAAACGTTTATACTAAAGTACTTGTTTGCAGGTAGTCAAAGGGTTAGTCAGTCAACTCTTAGAATAACTTAACTTTAATATTTGCCTTTTCACAGAACTAGATTCGATGGCTGAACAGGATTGGCTAGTATTCCAGAAGAAACTACATTTACTAGACGAATTCACAACTAAATGGAAGGGATGTTTGGAGCCGTACACTGCTATTACTCTGTATATCCAACAAGAATTGGAAAAATATTCTGTAAGTAATCTTATTGGTTTACTTCTTACCGACGCCCGCGGCTTATACATAATAACACCCAGATATAGAACAAACATTATCTCTCTCTCTTAATGTGTACTCTGTTACTCTGTTACTGTGTACTCTCCTATTGCATACCATTTTAATTTGTTCACTAATTTTAGGATTTGACAACTCTGTTGAAATACGTGCGAGGCACTGACTTCACCGAGCGGCATTGGAGAGAAGTGTTCGGTCTTTTAGAAATGGAGTACAAGAAACCTGAAACGTTGCTTCTAAAGGACTTTCTAACGGTGGCTAGCAATATCAAAAAGCATCTGAAGGCTCTACAGGTAAAACTAAGGGGTGTGCTCTTATTAAAAGATATTGTTGCGAAAGCTAATGCTATTTTTACTATACATCTCAGCTTTCTATATTTGCCTCTGCTCATTTTAGAGAAAGATTCGATGTTTTGCTTCTGTGATTTGAGGGGGCGCTTTACGTATTTTTCCAATACAATAGCTGCAGGATTATAAAGTTATGAGCCTTGAAATATCCGTATTTTAACGCAATTTATTCGTAAATCATCATCAATATATATAAAACTCTTTTGAAGCTGACTGATAATCAACGCACAGCCTAAACTATAAGTCCTAGAGGTATGAAATTTGGAGGGCAGTATCTTCATACAGTGTAGGGGAGCACTAAGAAAGAAATTTTGAAAAGTCCCACTCTAAAGGGTCTAGGACACAAGGAGTATAGAAATCTCAAGTCTAGCTCTGGAGCCCTAATTCAGAGAATTACTTTATTTAGAATCAATAGATCCAGTAGTTAAAAAAAATAATTATTTTATTCAGAAAGTGTGCACAACAGCCTCAAGCGAGTCAGCTATAAGAAGCGCTCTCAACGAACTAGAGATATGGTTCGCGGGAGCGCGACTCAACGTCATCTACTACAGCGATAAAGCTAAACGGCAGACGCCAATCGTCAAGGACTTTAAGGAAATACTGAACAAGGTATACCAACAGCTCTGATTACCAACATTATTCTAACACTAGCTAATACCCGCATCTTCGTACGCGTGTAACGGTTTTTATAATCTGTCACCAGCATACGATGAAGCTCGTAGGAAATGGCTGCCTTTGGTTTAGAAAGTTCAAGCTGTATTTAAGAATCCACATCTTTGATTTCAATAAAACATAGCCTATGTTTCAAATAAATAATATTAAATATTTACATAATAATGTTCTGTGTATAAGATCCTCCATCTAAAACATGCCCCAGCGTTCAGTTCATAGGGCATGGGTAAAAATTAGCCCATAAAGTTCTATAATTTATCTTGAAAAGCCAGCGCTCTTACTGCTAATCCTAGGGGTCAAAAGAAAAGTCAATAATCATTTATTCAGTAAAATCACAAGGATTAGGAATGTGTCTATGGAAATAAGTTTTTAATGATAATTTTTACATTTTACCAAAAGCTTCTTTGTACCATACAGCTAAGCTATATTGCACTGATACTAAGATGGAGTCGTATTTTCTTTGATGACATAAGTAAACTGTATATTAACTATTCTGTGGTGATGGTAGTAGTTACAAGAAAGCACGTTGTTGATAGATCGAAGAGCAACAGTGGGTGGTTTCGTCTCTGAGCAGTGGTGAAGAGGCGTGTGCCACGTGGGAATCGCGACTTCGTTCCAGCAGGCGATTAGTACGCGCCACCCATCATGCACAGAGACGGTGAGTCCTTCGTTTTATACATAGTGCATTTGTATTTATTGCATTTACACCCGTGTGCTGCTTTACTGCTTAAGCATAGATTTTATGAAATCTCAACTTAACTTTATTCTTTGGACTACATTTATTCTCAAAGAAAATGACAAGTAATACACTACAATATTCACAATATTTACAAAATACACATGAAACAGTACTCTATGCTTGAGTAACGATTTCTGTACGGGCCTTAGATTAAATACTAATTTTGTATTTTATTAAAACTGTAAAACTGCAACGATTATTTTTGACCAGTTTTCTCTCGGTATCTGGTTTCCGCCCCGCACCAGATTATGAGGTTTGGATGCAAACTCACTGTTGCTGTGTAATATAATATTTTGTTTTTGAGGCGTTACTGTGACAGGTCTGATATCGGTGTAAATTAGTATAGTGAATGACTCACGATAGTTTCATGCATGCATAAAAAAGAACTGTATAAAAAAGAAACATTAAAATAGATCTATGGGCTCGCAAAATATGAATGTTTAATCGTTTGTCAGTTAATACTGATTGGATTTGATTTTACGATGAGAAAATTAACATTATAAACCCCGCTACGATGGTTCTTTCACGCGCAATATTGATCGTGGTTTCAACACTACACGTACAACTTACTTACAACTAACAACTAAACGTACAACACATTGAGGGTAATTCGGTTTATTGTATAACTCTGAATCGGACTCCGAATATCCCGTTAGGATCTTCATTTTATTGTAAACTAGTGCAGTATCAAAATTATAATAATAAAAAAATAACTGCGATTTTACTCCTTTTATCCTTTTTAAAAACAAAAGTATTAATTTTGAGCTAGTATAAATACATAATTATACCATGGTGTGGTTATAAGCGCGCACAAAGTCGCGGGTTGATAGCTAGTCAAGAAATAAAATTTATCTGTCACAAAAACCATATGGCTGTTGTTTGCACAGTGTAAATTGATCTGAAAAGGGGTGGTAAGTACTTCGAACGGAACCTCTGTCAATGAATATGTACTGCAGTGTGGAATCTCATCTCCATCGGTCGATACATCCATGGACGGACAATGTCCAGGTTATTGATATTGTGTTCATTTTTTATAACTTGGTTTGGGCTACTCTATGGTGAAGCTTATGAAGACCGGCCGAAAATCAAAACTTCTAATGGCGATCTCATTTTGGAACCAGCGCTGGATAAAAATATATATTTGCTCCCCAACGGACCAAAATCAAATATATATATCGGTGACGTTAATATCTTAAATACCAGATCTGAAAAAGAGAGCAGAATCAATCAAAACGGAGTTACGGTTAACAGCGACTTGGAAGAGTTGATAAAAGGACCCACTGGAATTCTTCACAGATTGGACGAGTTACAGAACAAAAATTCACCCCTAACTGATATACATAACTATAATATATCCATGCTTTGGAGGAAAATCAATATCATAAATAGAAGAATTAGTACTATTCAAGCTCAACTAAGTAATCTTGGAAAAGACGAGTGTCAATCGAATCCTTGTCAACATGGAGGAACCTGCTTAAATTTATTAGATGGTCACTATTGCATTTGTCCGTCCAATTGGGAGGGAAAGGATTGTGATATCGATGTAAATGAATGTCGTAATTTTGCTGGCACAGATCTTGGATGTCAAAATAGAGCAACATGTATTAACAGACCGGGTGCGTACGAGTGTCTCTGCATGTCCGGCTGGTTCGGATTGCATTGTACTAGAAAGGCTAAAGACTGTTCCGGGGGCGACTTTGAAATGTGCGGTCACGGTAAATGCTTGCAGGTGCCCACAGGTGAAGGAATAACATGTATTTGCAACCAAGGTTGGACCACAAATGGAACAGGTGTCGAATGTTTAACGGATGTTAACGAATGTGAATCTCATCAAGGGTGTTCAATTAATCCCAGAGTGGAATGCATTAACCTTCCCGGCTCTTTTCGCTGCGGTGTATGTCCGCCAGGATACGAAGGCGACGGATTCACATGTGCAGATATAAACGAATGCATAACTCTACCGAATGGCGGATGTAATCCAATGGTTGCCTGCCAGAACACCGTTGGATCACGAATGTGCGGTCCCTGCCCTCCAGGTTATGAAGGCGATGGTGTCATATGCACTTGGAGAGGATCATGCAGTACAAATCACGGAGGTTGCCATCCTTCTGCTCAGTGTATTGAAACTTCACAAATCTATGGTCACGGCACACAGTGTTTGTGCCCTGTTGGAATGGATGGAGACGGCATCGGTCTACATGGTTGCTACGTTTCAACGGATAATTCTAGTGTGAGCTGTCAAAGCAATCCGTGTGGTGTACATGGCCAATGCCACATACTACGTTCAGGCTATACATGCATTTGCCAAAGAGGTTACGGTGGTTCGCACTGTGATGTTCCTACCGCCGTGTGTGCTTCAAATCCTTGTCAGAACGGTGGGATTTGCAGACCAGACGATAACTCATCCAGAGGATACAGGTGTGAGTGCACAGCTCAATATTCAGGTATTCTATGTCAAGTACTGTCAAAGCCTTGTGGCGGCGTGTTAGATGCAGAAGAAGGTAGTATAATTTATCCTATGTCTAATAAATCGTACAGCCATAATGCGAAGTGTGCTTGGGTTATTCATACAGTGCCCGAGAAAGTTATTAATATTACATTTAGTAAGTTTAATTTAGAACAGCATTCCGAATGTTTAAATGACTTTTTACAAATTCACGATGGCCGATCATCGGTAAACCTACTGGTCGGTAGATACTGCGGAGACACTCTACCGAATGGTGGCAATATTGTATCGACCCACAACTATCTTTATTTATGGTTCAGGTCTGATGCTACTGTATCTAAAAATGGGTTTGCATTACATTGGACTAGCATAAACCCTATATGCGGCGGTCAACTGAATGCTACTAAACATGGAAGTATTCAATCACCCGGTTCACCTGGTAAATACCCACCGAACCGCGATTGTTACTGGCATCTGACAACAAATTTTGGAAAAAGAATACAGATACACTTCTTTGCTCTGGATATTGAAATACATCAAAATTGTAGTTTCGATTATTTAGCAATTTATGATGGAATACAAACCAGTGATCCACTTCTAGAAAAGTATTGTAACTCGACACAGCCAGCTCCTATACTATCTTCTGCCTCTGTAATACTAATTCATTTTCATTCTGACGCCTTTGGCTCTGGCACTGGATTTCAGCTGGCGTACGCCCCTATCGAAGGTGTACCTGGTTGCGGGGGTTACTTTACTGCTGACAAAGGTGAAATTATTTCACCATCTTTTAATGGAAGTTACTTGAGCAATATGGTGTGCGAATACAAGATCAAAACGAGTTCCGATAGAAAAATAAGAATTAATTTTGAATCATTTCGCCTTGAAACATCTTTTAAGTGCAAGTTTGATTATTTAAAACTATATGACGGTCCATCGGCAGACTCGCCACTCGTTGGAAAATTTTGTGGTATTTCGTACCCTAAACATTACACGTCTTCTTCAAATGATTTGTTCATTATATTTAAATCTGACTACACGGTGTCGTCCGAAGGTTTTAAGTTATCTTATGAAACCATTTGTGAAGTTACTATGGTAGGTGACAGTGGTGTCATAAAATCACCTGGATATCCATTCGAATATCATCCTAATGAGTTTTGTAACTTTATAATAAGTACAACTCCTGGCAAAGCTATTCAATTAACATTTCAAGATTTCGATATTGAAGACAATAGTCACTATAACTGCCAGTATGATCATGTTGAAATAAGAGATGGTGCAGATGGTAACGCTACTCTTTTGGGAAGGTATTGTGGAGGATTAGCCCGTTTACCTCCGGTGCTGACATCTACGCATAACTATATGCACATTGTGTTTCGGTCTGACGTAAGCATATCTGGTGCAGGATTTTACGCTAATTACACTACTGTAAACACTGAATGTGGTGGAATTTTCAGAACAAACCCAGGTCTTATAAATCACCCATCTGATGAAAACAATAAATACGCAAACGATCAATCTTGTACGTGGATATTAATTGCACCAGAAGGTATGCATATAAAATTAACTTGGAATCGGTTTGAAATCGAGATGATGCCTGAGTGTGAAAGTGACTATCTGGAGCTTATAGAAAAAGACGATAACAACGAAGATAGTAATTTAGGAAAGTTTTGTGGAAATAAAGGTCCACCTGCTTTAACCACTTCCACCAATCGCCTTAAGATAGTATTTAACTCTGACAATAGCGTTCGGCTTGCGGGATTTTCTGTATCTTATACATTTTTGGATATAAAATCGTTTTGTGGGGGTAACTATTACAAAACTCATGGTTTCATTTATTCTCCAGGTTGGCCTAATAGATATGATACCAACAGAGACTGTACCTGGAGCATCACGGTCCCAGTTGGTCAGCAAATCAGACTTAACATCTCTAACTTTGATTTAGAACGTCCCATACGGGGTAAATGTCGTAGCGGAGATTACTTAGAGATAAGAAATGGATTGTCACAATTTTCTCCCTCCTTGGGTCAATATTGTGGCGCATTCAAAACCAAACGCATCGTATCTCACTCAAATGTTGTAAGCATACATTTTCATTCAGATTTCTACCTCACTGGAAATGGTTTCAAGATAGAGTGGGATGGCTCTATCCTGGGATGCGGAGGCACTTTAACAAGCTCCACTGGTTCAATATCTTCACCTAATTACCCAGAAAGTTATAATGCAAATTCGGAGTGTAGTTATAGAATAGTAACGAGTCTAGGTTCGCGAATACGGCTTGCTTTTACCGATTTAGATTTGGAGCGAACGACTAATTGCAGAGACGACTATGTAGAAATATTTGACGGTAAAGATGCTGCCGCACCTAGTCTTGGGAAACATTGCTTTATGTCGTCAGGCTTGAACAATATTGCGACTACTACTAACTATGTATTTATAAAGTTTAGATCAGATTTTTACATTGCTGGAAAAGGATTTTTAATAAATTATTACACGGTTTGCAACAACAATTTAACCGGTAGGTATGGAGTTATAGAAAGTCCGGATTATCCAAATAACTATCCATTATCATTAAGTTGTATTTGGAACATAAACGTTCCTATAGGAAATAAAATCAAAGTAATATTCAACCATTTTGACATCTTTAGAATGTTTGTTATACGTAGACCATGGTTACACCATGTTAGAACAGAATGTGAGGACGATTATTTACAATGGAAAGAATCATCGGAATCTACGTATTCAAATAAAAAATGTGGAAATAGCTTGCCATCTATGATAACAACAAAAACAAATTCATTACAAATCAAATTTGCAACAGGTTCTTTCAGTTCTAGAACAGGTTTTCGACTTGAATGGATAAATGATGGATGTGGGGGATATATTCAAAAAAGAGGTGGTACAGTATCAGTAGATGATACTGTTACTTCCTCTGGAGAGATCGAATGTGAGTGGTTGGTCGAAACACCAATAGGCACCAGTGTTAGCTTAACTATATTCGGCCTCTACTTATCAAACTCACTCAATTGCACAGTTGATGCATTAGAAATTTACAATGGCCAAAATATCAACTCGCCTCAATTAACCAAACTTTGTCATTCCGATGCGTCTTCGCTTGTACAGTCCACAGCAAATTATATGTTTATACGTTTCGTGAAACATTCCACATTAAAAGGAACCTATTTTACTTCATCATTTGCCTCACCTAAGGCTGCGTGTGGTGGCAGAATGGCCTCTACTTCTGGATATATTTATTCAAAAAACTACCCCAAAAACTATGACGATAAATTGGACTGCACGTGGAAAATTTCAGTACCACAATTTTATCGCATAGAGTTAAATTTTATAGATTTTGACCTTTATTCATACACTGACAATGATATTACCAACGAAGGCGATTGCGGGGATTCTATAAAAATATATGATAACGAATTATTGCTTACAACAAACTACACACACATTATATGCCCTAATTCAAACGTTACTCAAATTATCACGAAATATAGCAACATCATGCTACAATTTACAACAGACGACTCCGGAAATGCAAAGGGCTTTAAAATTTATTATAGTATTACTTGTGGGGCTCAAATTAATGCCATATCCGATGGAATTATATCCAACGACAAATATCTTGGTGGAACTAATAAGAGCTGCATATGGACCATCACTGCGGCTAAGCTTGATCAGCGAATATCTCTTTCTTTTACTCATTTATATCTGCCGATAGATACCAGTCAGCTAGCCAGTAATAAAAGTTGTTCATCTTCATACATTAGAGTATTTGATGGTGATGACGATCAGGCTCCACAGATTAATGAATACTGTGGACATAAATCACCACCAATGATAGTTAGTCGTGGAAATGCCCTCACTGTGGTTTTAAGTACTTATGGCAACAGTATTGCAGGCCATTTTTCTGCTCACTATTCTCCACTTAGTACGGCTTGTGGCGGCACGTTCACATCTGAAGAAGGCACAATCGCTTCCCCAAACTATCCACATTCATATCCCAATGGGGCTGACTGCGAATGGATTTTAAGTACTTCGCCTGGAAACCGAGTCTATGTTACTTTTGAGCAGTTTTCACTAGAGTATTCAGAAGGGTGTAATGAGGAGTACTTAGAAATTCGTGAAAACAATGGAGCTGGAAAAATATTAGGCGTTTATTGCGGTAGCAATATCCCTTTTAACACTACGGCAGCAACGAAGTTGTATATCAAATTTCGCAGCAATGAAAAATCAAGTGAGAATAATAATTTCTTATTGCATTATGGGTTCGTACATGGTAATGATTTTATCGGTATTGAACAAGGGGAAATTTCATCTCCTTTGTATCCCAATCAATATTTGGGTTCTGGTGAATACACATGGCGAATATTCACGGGTACAAAAACGATTACCCTCACTATTGACACCCTAGAAATTCATACATATTCAGAAGTTTGTTACAACAAATTATCGATTTATGATGGGTACGATGACACAGCACCACTTTTAGATGAACTTTGTGGAGTTTTGACATCTAACGTGAAAGTGCTACAAACAACTTCTAATGTAGCGTATATCAAATTAACATTAGATGAATCAAATACTGGCGCTTTGTTTCATTTAAGATGGACAAAGTCAAACTCTAATTTGAATGTAGAAGATGACAAAGATAAAATTAATTGCGGTTCCCAAAACACTACAATAGTTTTACCTGGAAATAAAACTATTATTCAGTCTCCAAACTATCCTAAAGAATATAATAATGATATGAATTGTGAATGGGTTTATAAATCGGCGAGTGGTCGACATCTTAGTTTAAGTTTCCAAGAATTTGAAATAGAAGAAATGAGTAACTGTGTGTCAGACTCTATCAGTGTCTATTCTTCAGATGATAATATTCAATGGAAACCAATCAAAGAAACCCAATGTAAATCAGAACAAATGCTATATGAAGATTTTGATGCTTCTAGATATATGAAAATTAAGTTTATATCTGATTCTTCTGTAACGAAAAAGGGATTTAGAGGTCTTATACAATCAAAATGCGGAGGATATCTTACAAAACTATCCAGTACGATAGGTCCTTCTTGGAATGATAATAATAGACTATTTGGAATGTTCAGTAAACTTACATGTAATTGGACTGTAAAAGTACGACCGGGCAGAGTTATAAAATTACAATTTCTTCTTTTCAATATAACTAACCAAAACGAGTGTGAGTCAGCCGTTACACTCCATAATGGAGATTCGGTAGATGCGCCACTTTTATCTAGTGGAAAATATTGTGGTTATGCCCACGAAAACAGAAGTGATATAACTACTTCGAGCAACACCTTGTTTGTTACATATGTCGGCCATAAACCTAGTTTTTCAATATTTCAGACCTTTCAGTTGTATTACGAGGAAAAGAATATTGAATGTGGGCTAACTTCAACACTAACTCCTGACCACAGTTGGGAAACTATAAGCTCACCAAATTATCCGTCACCTCCAACACCATATTCTGAATGTGTATGGGTTTTTAGCGGGCCACCGGGAGAAATTCTTAGAATCGATTTCACTGGGAGGTTTGATTTAGAAAAGAAAAATGACTGTGGAACTGAAGTCCTTGAAATAAGAGATGGTTCTTCAAATTTATCTCCACTTAAAAACAGTTATTGTGGTGGTAGTATGCCACCAACACAAAAAACAAGCAGTAATACGGTATACATAAGATATTCGACACAGATATCTGTCCCCAGAAACGGATTTATAGCTAACATTTCAATTGACGTCTGTGGCGGGACCATTATTTCTGGAGATGGAGAAATAACGTCTCCTGGATATCCGCACATGAGTTTCAATCAGTACAATATCGATTGCGTATGGACTATAAAAGGTTTACCCCGGTTCGTTTACCAGATCATACCTGAAGATGTTGATTTACCAGTTTCTGAAACTCCATGTGCTACAAAAATGACGGTACAAGAAAAAAATCCGGTGAATAATACTTACACCGTATTACGAACATTTTGCAACAATGGGGAAGACGACGAAAATATGGAGCCTATTCAGGCTTCATCTAATGAAGTCATGTTTAAGTTCGAAATACGTAAACCAAGTGAATGGTATGAAACGGGACGATCACGAGGCTTTCGATTTACTTTTAATTCTTCCAGACCCTCATGTGGAGGAACAGTCAAAACATCTGAAGGATATCTGTTCACTCCTGGTTATCCACTTGAAACTTCATTACCATATTGCCAATGGCTTGTAGAAGTACCGGACAAAACGCGAAGAGTGCGCTTAGAATTGTTGGACTTTCAATCAGTGAAAACTTCCATTGGTATATACAACGATGACAGCCTTCAGTCTTTTATTTATGCAAACACAGGGTCCAATGACTCGTCACGTGTGTTTGAATCATCAGGTAATAAATTAACCGTTTTCATTTGGTCACGTACGTTTTTAGGGACTTTTCCTACGAAGATCAAATTTAAAGCTAAGTTTAGCTCTGACCAACAAGCATTATGTGGCGGAGAGTTAACTGGTTTAACTGGAGAAATTGTATCTCCTGATTTGGAGCGCCCTTATTTTTGTGACTGGCATTATAAAATAGAACATACTGTTGATAGTAATAATATAATATATGAGTACAATACTATTTACCTGACGTTAAAATTAAATTCTTCCGCAACAAAATGCAATTACAATGATCCAAAACTGTCTATTAGATCTTCAGTAACGCGAGGACGGTCCTACAGACATGATTATTGCAGTAACATTGAAACATCGTTGAGAGTACCGTCTTCAATGTTGCAATTAAATGCCGTTAAAAGTAAAGACACAAGTTTATACTTTGATCTAAAGTGGAAGGCCCAACCCTGTGGTGGGATTATACACGTTAGTGAAGAAGCAGTTAACGCTATAAACATTCCAGCAAACTATAATAATAGCTTAGATTGTGCGTGGACCGTGCTAGCTCCTTACAATAATAGAGTTGAATTCAAAATGGAAGGGACTTTTCAACATGTTTGTGATGACGAATTTTTAATAATAAACAACGGTATTTCACAAAGGACGCCAGTCATAGGTCAATATTGTAAAGGTACATTTATGGACGGAACTTTAACTACAAATTTCCGATATATGACCGTTGAATATCATTCTAAAGCTCCCAACAATACCAATATCAAGTTAATGATAAAACTAGCAAAAGGACAATGCGGTGGTGTTCTTGATAATTTACAACGTCAGTTTAGTTCACCTAACTATCCTAAAAACTATGATCCAAATCAAGAGTGTACTTGGTCTATTACAACAAGCGTAGGACGGAGAATATCTTTAGGTTTTATTGATCGCTTCGTTGTAGAAGATTATCCAAATTGTACTAAAGATGCAGTCATTATATACGACTGGAAAGATAATAATTTTAATGAAATCGCTAGAGTGTGTGGGCGCCAAATGACAAAGCTCTTTAATTCAACATATAACAAAATGAAAGTAGTCTTGCGTACCGATGCCAGCATAAACATGGATGGGTTTAAAGCTTATTGGAAACCTATATGTGGCGGAACTTACACAGCATCAGAAAATGAACAACTGCTGTACAGCCCGGAATTTCCACACGATTACCCTAAAAATATGAATTGTTCATACAATATAATTGCACCACAAGAAAAAACGCTTATAATACAATTCAAAGAATTTGAGTTAGAAGGCACATACCCAGCTTGCAAACTTGATAATCTAACAATATCTGCCGAATCCGACTATGATTATCTACGAACTGTACACTGCGGAAATGAATTACCTCCAATGATCACTGGCTTTAGCAAGGTATCATTTGTATTTAAGTCAGATTATTTCGTTCAAAGAAAAGGATTTAAAATTTCTTACATGATCTATAAATGTGGTGGAAATATAACACAACCAACGGTTTTAACTTCTAACACCAAAGAATACTACGATGCAAATATGAATTGTACTTGGTTTGTTCAGGCTCCTTCCGATAAAATAGTGGTTCTCAAATTCTTATACGTTGATTTAGAAAACTATGATTGTACTAACGACTTTGTTTCTGTTTTTGATGGGCTGCTTATAGATATCAACAAACGACTAGCTCTTTTGTGTGGTTATGTTAATTCGACTACAGTGATACGAAGCCACAGTAATAAATTACTGCTACAATTCAATACAGATCAATCTGCTAATTATAATGGTTTTAAAGTTGAAGTAGCGTTTAGTTATGCAGAATCTGTAGGGTGTGGTGGAAGAATAGATTTAACTACTTCCAGCTCAAGGAGCTTTAAATCATTTTTATTAGGAAACAGTACTCAATACGAGAGTTACCTCGATTGTCACTGGACAATAGTGTCGCCCCCAGATACTATTGTTAAAATACAGTTTACTGCATTCCATATAGCTCCGTGTCGAAATCTTAATCAAAGCGGACTAGGGAATAGCAAGTGTGATTGCGATTTTGTTGAAATAAAAGATGGTATAAATCCAGATAGTTTAACAATAGGTACTTTCTGCGGTCATGATATTCCTCCAATTTTTTCGTCGTCTGGAAATCTTATGAGCATAAGACTTTCTACAGATGGAGAAGTTGAAAGCAGTGGATTCATTGCTCAATTATCGGTTCAACAATCTGTATGTGGAAAATCCCGTTTCGTAATATCTGATCAAATTCAACGCGTAAAATCTCCAGGTTATGATAGAGGTGTGATCCCGCGCGGCTTACATTGTGTTTATTATTTTGATCCTGGTGATAGGTCTAATACGATTCGAATTGCGTTTATTAACGTTCAGTTACAAGCGGCTTCAAATCAAGGTAGTTTGATTAAATGTAAAAAAGATAAAATCGAAATAGTTAACCACCCTCTTCCGCGAAATAATTCACTTGGAAAAGATTACATGATAAATCCCGATCAAGATTCGTTCTTTGGTAACGGTTATTTTTACGAAGATGCTCTTCCTCGTCGTGTTGAAGTATGTGGAACTAGAAAACCGTCAGACCTCTTTGTATCTGGCAGCACGGCTATCACAATAATAACTTCTCCAGAGCCAGACTCACACGCATATAAAGGTTTTGAAATCGAAATAAGTTTTGCCGGATTTTGTGGTAGAAATTACACTGATACCCAAGGCAAAATTATGTCGCCTTACAGGGATGATACAGATGACCGTTATTCTATGACGGATTCTTGCTATACACTTATAACAGCTCCGGATAACCATACTATTTCTGCTTACTTTTTAAGTGTTTCACCTGATTATTGGAATGAAAATTGCTTTCTAGATATATATGACGGTAACGACACATCTTCAATCAAGCTGGTTTCAATAAAGAAAGAGTATGACAATGAGTATCCTGTGTTCTCCACTGGTAGATATATGCTTTTGCACAGTCATCGGGGTGATGATGCTACTATGTATTTTGACATAAATTATGTTACAACCGATAAAGGTCGCGGTTGCGGTGGAAAGTTAATTAATGAGATCGGTAAAATTACTAGTCCAATGTACCCAGAAATATACAGAAAGCGATCGTCCTGCGAGTGGCAATTAGAGACACCATACGGTACACGCATCAAGTTGCACTTTACTGAATTTGATTTTGGTAGAATTTGTGACCAAAATTATCTTCAACTTATAGACAGCAAAGGCAATGTTATAGCTACGTACTGTTCTGAACCACCGGCTGATTACACTAGCGATGATAATTTTGTAAAAATAGTTTATTTTACTACTGTGAACAATGGTGGCAGAGGTTGGGTAGCCGAGTTTATTGGTATAATTTAAAATTTTAGAGTAACTTGTATACTATAAGGTATTTGTTAACGTTATTTATTTTTATGTCGATAAAATGAAGATTAAGTAATTTTTAAGCGTAATAAAGTGTTAACGCGGGGCCGTTGGTTACCCGAATCATCGACAGCCAGTGCATGAAATAAAGAAGGGTTAAATAAATATGACTAGTAAGCTAGATAGAATGGGCGGCTGCCTGGGATAACTGAAATATATTTACTGACAAAAATTATGTTGTCTTGTTTTTATCCCTTGAATGTAGTAAAAATATATCTAATAAAATGCCATTCTTCCTCTTCTGAAAAAAATGTTTAATACGAGTAACTTATAGTATAGAGCTGTAGAAAATAAACGAATTTTGACAGTATTTTTCCATTTTGTATTATTTTTACAGTTACCTACAGTACTCTGCACAGATCACACAAAAAGGAGTTCATGTTATTCCCCTGATAATATAGGTTTTAAAATAAATAAATAACACATTTAACTGGTTCTGTCTGTGATTGTATCTAACAACACTTTTTTTATATAAAAGAGCATAGAATGAGGGATAATATCAAAAATAACTGAAAAATCAAATATTTTTATGATTATTGATAAAACTCAAAGCTGGTTACTTCTCTGACGAATTATTTATTGTTATTCTTAAATGATTATAAATCCCGTTTCTTACATACAACAACATGATATAAAAAAAGGTTATCGAAACTGTCGAAATTGTTACATGTTATCAATGAGGCCGCAACGCTGTATAAGTTTCGTACTTTTGTCGGGACTCAAGTACCTAATCCCGCTTGATAAATCTTACAAGAGTTCCATTTACCCCCAGAGGCCCCGAAAACCGACAATAAATTTTCCTTTGTAGTTTCACTATGTCCGTGTCCGTGTGGCTGTCTTTCCTTCCGCGTAAAACCTATACTCTAACAAATAGTTCAATTCAAAGCTTGACAATTCGCTAATGCGAAAACTCGTAATAATGTTATCACATTCAGTCTACTAGTGATGTTACGTGACAGTACATGACAGATTTGTAAATGATCTGATTGATTTTGTTATTTTGTTAAGTTTACTTTCATGTAAAAGTTGTCACAAACTATACCTAACTGAATTTCTCATGATAAAATCAGTTATTTTTAAAAATGTTGTATTTTTGGTAAGGGAACATGTTTGTTACAAATTGATACCTATAATTTTCAAAAAACAGATTTTTTTGCTATAGCTTAATATCCAAAACAGCCCGATTCAGTAAGTTTTCTCATTATTTTCGTTCGTTTTTAACTGTTGGTCCGTGTATTCAAATTGTAAGGCTCACTTCCGAATGAAGCATGGTAAGCTCAGGTTTAACTTAAGTTTGAGCTTATTCTCAAAGTCTGTCTTCATGTAGGTACTAGGTAGGTAGATATTATTTCAGTCATTAGATCGTAAAGTAAAAATTATATATCAGCGGCGGATGTGTAGGACTGAATGACGGTCGGCGACGACAACTGGATCGACGACAGTCATATTACATCACTCACTATCGAAACGGGTATCTGTAAATACTGTATTAGATGTACAAACCGTTTTTAGGGTACAAACATACAAGGCTTAGGTATACGTAGGTATCCACGAAACACGATTTATTTTCTGCTCTGCGGGTATAGGGGCGTAAATCATCGACCTGATGATACCCAAAATGGATACCCAGATGGGGTAAATAGATACCCATCTGAAGTAGAGCAAATTAAAGTACTTTGAGCAGTTTCAAAATATATTTTACGACCTACATAAGGAAGGAGACTAATACCATAATAATGACCATAACAAAAAGCGCATCCCGAAATGCGTTGTTATTTTTGTTGCTTAGTGCCCGTTTCGGAGAACAGCAAGAGGCGAGCGGGCGGGAACGGTCGTCGCCTCGCGCAGGGCCGCATTTGGCAGCGCAGCGCCACTATCATTGGTAATTATTATCATTGAAAGCGCGAATCGTATGAAGCGTGATTTGAGCTTACAAAATGAAAGCTCTAATTTAAAGACTATATAGGTTTTTTCTATATAACCAGCTTTATTCGTTTTTTTAGTTAGCGTTGTTGGTTTTGTTTTATAAGTGTACATTGTGGTACCTTTTAAGAAAATAAATACCTGACTTTGTCTACTTATAAATATGAATGTCGAAGCTTTTTCATAATATTACCTATAGTTTACTAGTATAGTATTATATGATCTGTGCGTATAGGTAACATTACAACTTTCGTAACTGCAGATTTACCTCGCAATCACAATGTTGCCAATAAATCTTGATAGTACCTACCAACTATTGTATGTCAAGCTACCTCATTCTATGCAGATCAGATGAACGGTTCACAATTTATGACCTAAAAATATACTACATACAAACATAGAACACCGATCAACCCAAGTTAACACGTCTACGCTCGCTTAATCAATTGATATGAAAATGACATGGCCTCCGTGAGTAACTTTTTTAAACTTAGGGTAAAACCAGGATAGATGCCCCACTTTTTGAAAGAGCCTCGATATTTTACAACTATTCATTTACCATGAAAAACTCTTATGAATATAGTTAGTTAAATCTTTTATCTTGCATTACAAGCCGTCTTTGTTGACCTACCTATTACTGATCGTGCAGAAATTGAGTTTTCGCAGAACCATTTTTTTGGGGATAGTTGCCAACCTATATGGATAGATGCCCCAACATAAAAATGCTAAGGGGGGTAGATGCCCTATAGAATAAACCAAAGTAAAATACGTTTTAAATTTTTTTATTTGAGCATATCTATAGGTACTATTATAAAACTGTAAAAAAGCCAAAAACAAAAATTAAAGATATGGATAAACTAAATATACAGATCTACTAAATAAACGATTCTGATTCTGAAAATCGAGTTTGTCTGTTTATCTGTTTGTTTGTTGTTGTTGGTTGTTTTGTAGTTTGTTCTGCCTTTCATGGCATGGTTCACCTACAAACAGTAGGTATAGAATAAAAATATGTAAACATAAGATATATTAACACAACAAAATATTTCCGACGTAAAATATAAGAACATATTAATATGTTTTTAAAAACACACTGCCAATCTATAGAGCTCTGGGGGATAGATGCCCCTAAGGGCACCTATACCGCGAAAAATTGGGGCAACTATCCTTTTTGATATGGATAGATGCCTTTCTAACTTAAAATTCAACGAAATACAATAGAGAGGTTATTGACACCTAGGTGTGTACTCAATGCACCAGTGTATTAACGTAAGAAAAATTGAATGGAATTTATGGCTACTTATAAAGTTATGCCACAGTGAATACTCACGTTTGAAACTTTGTCGCGTTATATTCGTTCGCCGCGGAGATAATTCCACGCACAAGCGAAATATGTCTATTCTGCACAACCACCTGTGGGGGCCTGAGGTGTGAGGCGCATACGCTCCCTAATTAACCTATTAATTCTTTGTTGAGATTTTGGGAAGTTGTGTTTTTTGAAAACGGGGCACCTATCCCGCTGCGGCATCTATCCTGGTTTTACCCTATCTTACTAAAAGTTTCTATAATACTGTGTGAGCGTTTAGGTGTTGTAACTTATCAGATAATTTATCGGTAATAAGTTAACATGTCTACGCTGGCTCCGCTAAAACAGGAGGATAAAAGCTTATAGGTACTATGTTTAACGTCAAGTACGACCCTGCGCTGAATAGGGCAAAGGGGCGAGGGACGGGTGGCGCAGCAGCGCGAGAGTGGCATGCCTCTACAGAGTCGACGCTCAGTGCAGTGAGCGACGCGCAGAGAGCTCGGACCGCGCTATGGCTCTGCGCGTCTTGTTTATCGTGTCCGTGCTTATCGCCGGCGGGGGCGCCGTATACGACCGTATCCGCAATGACCCTCGCTTGTCGGCTCGAGCCTGTGAACTCAGCTCCTGTTACCCTGCCACGGGAAACCTCCTCATCGGCCGTGAGTCGAGACTCTTTGCTTCGTCTACTTGCGGCCTCCACGACCCCGAACGCTACTGCATTGTATCCCATTTGGAACCAAAGAAATGTTTCTGGTGCGAGTCTACCAATGCCACGATTTATAACCCAAATCTAAATCACAGGATTCAAAATGTAATTTATAAATACTATCCGGGAACACGAACGAAATCCTGGTGGCAATCCGAAAATGGTAAAGAGAATGTTACCATTCAGTTAGACATGGAAGCTGAATTTCATTTTACTCATTTGATAATACAATTCAAGACGTTTCGGCCGGCGGGTATGTTGGTTGAGAGATCTTTTGACTTCGGAAAAACTTGGCGCGTGTACCGGTACTTCGCTCACAACTGTGATGATGTCCCTGTTTCCCAAGACACACCGCGGTCATTGACGGAAGTGATCTGTGAAACACGTTATTCGAAAGTGGCACCGTCTAGTGAAGGTGAAGTCATTTTCAGAGTGCTCCCACCTAATATAACTCCCATTATAAACAACCCCTATTCAGAAGAAGTGCAAAATTTATTGCGAATGACCAACCTCAGGATAAATTTCACTAAACTGCATACTTTGGGTGATGACAAACTAGACAATCGAGCTGAAATTCAAGAAAAGTATTACTACGCTATTTATGAAATGACTGTAAGAGGTTCTTGTTCTTGTTATGGTCATGCATCTCGTTGTTTGCCTATGCCTGGAGTAGAATCTAAGATTGACATGGTACATGGACGCTGCGAATGTACTCATAATACAAGAGGGTTGAATTGTGAATATTGTGAAGACTTCTACAATGATCTCCCTTGGCAACCTGCTGTTGGAAAAACATCGAATGCTTGCAAAAGATGTACTTGCAATAATCATGCGACGACGTGTCATTTTGATCCCGCTGTGTTCAATAAAACTGGAAAAATAAGTGGTGGTGTTTGTGATAACTGTCAGCATAATACAATGGGTGTGAATTGTGAGCGATGTAAACCAAAGTTCTTTAAGGACCCTAGTTTAGACATTCAGAACCCTGAAATCTGCAGACCATGCGATTGTGACCCTGAAGGAACTACTGATCAAGAAATTCTTTGCGATGATGAAACTGACATAGGAAATAACAAAACAACTGGTCGCTGTCTTTGTAAGTCTAACGTTGATGGCCCTAGATGTGATAGGTGCCAAGATGGCTATTGGAATTTTGACCCTCGTAACCCAGAAGGATGTGAGTCATGCACCTGTGACCGTTTAGGTACAATTAATGAAAGAGGATGCGATCCTGGTACTGGAAATTGTTTCTGCAAACGCCATGTTACTGGCAGAAACTGTGACCAATGTCTTCCAGAGTTTTACGGCCTCACGGACAGTGACGATGGCTGCCTAGCTTGTGACTGTGACGTTGGTGGCTCATTGGATCACGATTGTGATGTGATAACAGGACAATGCAAGTGTCGCCCGCACGTCACTGGGCGACGTTGTGATCAACCCATACAAAACTTCTTTGTAGGAGCTCTTGACTCAATTGTAGTTGAAGGAGAATCAAGTCAGTGCGATTCTCAAATTGATGATAATGCTATCCAAAGTCAGTTGTGTCAAGTTGTTATCCGAGAAAATTATCCTGATGGCCGCAAAGAAACTTGGACAGGTCCTGGTTTTATGAAAGTCCCTGAAAGTAGTACATTAGTATTTATCATTAATAATTTAAAGAAAAGCATGAACTATAATGTTTTAATTAGGTATGAACCTCAATCGCCACAAAACTGGGAAGAAGCTACTATACTAGTTAAAAGGCCTTTGCCAATCGATGATGATTCGCCTTGCGCTAATGTCCGCCTAGAGGACGATACGGTGTATGCTAGATTGCCATCAAATCAACGAAGTACTCTAGTAACTCCTGCTGTATGCTTAGAAAAAAATAAAGAAACCGAAATTCGTATATATCTCGGACGACAGGACGGTGTCAACTCAAACTCGAGAGCCTCCATATTAATTGACTCGATCGTACTTATTCCATCTTTTAAAGATCTACCTTTTTTCGCAAATGATAGTTCAATGCTAGAAGAATTCCAGCGCTATAACTGTGGTGATTCTTATTATTACGATTTAAATAGAGAAAATGTTCCCGATATATGTAAAAAATATCATGCTAGTATAGGATTTTTCATAAGAAACGGATCTCAATCTTGCCAGTGTGACCCATCCGGTTCGAAGAGTCACCAATGTAACCCGTATACTGGATATTGCCAATGTGTAGAAAATATTGTTGGGGCAAGATGTGATAGATGCGCACCTGGGACGTACGGATTCAGTAAGTTTGGGTGTAAGCGATGTGACTGTAATAGCATAGGATCCCTAGATAATTTCTGTGACGCAGCGAGTGGCCAGTGCAAATGCAGAGCTAATACTTACGGTCGTGCATGTGATTTATGTCAACCAGGATATTTCAATTTCCCGAATTGTCAACAGTGTGATTGCAACGGACACGCTATTGAATGCGACGATAGATCGGGTGCCTGTAAAGAGTGTAGAGATTATACTGAAGGTCACCGCTGTGAAAGATGTGTTGAAGGATATTACGGAGATCCGAGATTAGGAGTTGATATACCATGTAGGCCTTGTCCATGCCCTGGCGTCAAAGGAGACCTTAGTAAAAGTAGCCATGCTGATCGCTGCGAATTAGATCCAGAGTCGAAAGATGTGGTCTGCGAATGTAAAGAAGGTTATGCGGGCTTACTCTGCGATGTTTGTGCAGATAATTACTTTGGAGATCCTTTGAAGGGTACGTGTGAAAAATGTGAATGCAACGATAATACCGATATTACTAAGCCTGGTAACTGTGATCCCTACACTGGAAAATGTTTACAATGTCTTCATCATACTGCTGGAGACGCTTGTGAGCTATGTAAAGAAGGATATTACGGAAACGCTCTAGACAAATCGTGCTACCGATGCAATTGTTCTGAATTGGGAACTAACTTCACAAAAGGCAGTTGTGATGGTATTACCGGACAATGTCCTTGTTATAACAATGTAATAGGTGTTAATTGTGATCAATGTACAGAAAATCATTGGAGAATAGCCATCGGAAAAGGCTGCGATCCATGTGAGTGTGACGCTATTGGATCCTTATCTCCTCAGTGCAATCCATATATTGGTAAATGTAACTGTAAACCCGGTCACGGTGGTAGACAATGTGACCAATGCCAAGAAAACTATTGGGGAAATCCTAACATCGAGTGCCATGAATGTGAATGTGATTTACATGGTTCTGTATCCACACAATGTATGCGTGAGAACGGTTCTTGTATATGCAAACCAGGCATTGGAGGATACAGATGTGACAGTTGTGATAGAGGTTACCTTGGAGAAGCTCCTCAGTGCTACGCTTGTGGAGAATGTTTTGATAGTTGGGATGTCGTAATAAATGATTTACGCATCCAAACCGAGTACGCTATAGGAAACTCTAGTAAAATTAAAGTTATCGGAGCTACTGGAGCCTACACAAGAGATTTTGATGAAATGACAAAAAAACTTTTTGATGTAGAAAGTTTACTAAAAAGTGCTAAAACAGGTCAAACTACTGTTCGAGAATTGTTATCAAATGTCACTAATTTACAAAACCTTCTAGATGTAGCTGACAAAAAGGTTAAAGATAGTAACGATAATTTAAATGCAGTGACTTCAAAGATTAATCTTGGTAACGTTACATTGGATGGTTTGAGGTCTAGCATTGAACACTTAAAATCAAAAACACTTGACTTGGGAAATAATGCCACAAAATTACAAGAAGCTAATCTAGAAGGCGCTCTTAACTTGACTCGTGAAGCTAAACAAAGAGCTCTTAAAGCTTCGGAAGATGCCGACAACGTACAAGCTATTATTGCAAATACGGATAGACAAATAAAGAATACCGACCGTCTTATTGAAATGCAATATGCTAACTTTAATAGCAGCCAAAATGATAATGATAAAAAGTTAGATGATTTAAGAACGCAATTAGAAAATTTAGAAGCTCACATTCCAAAGTTAAATGAAAAAATGTGTGGCCAGGAAAGTGATACTTGTGATATTTGTGGTGGTGCTGGGTGCGGAAAATGTGGTGGTATATCTTGTGATCAAGGAGCGGTTACCAAAGCTGAACAATCTTTAGATTTTGCAAATAAAACTGAGCATAGAATTAAAGAGCATGAACTTACAGCGGAAGACTTATTCAGATCAATATCTCAAGTAAAACAAGATACAGTTGCAGTTCGATCGCGTGCTAACGAGTTACATACAAAATCACATGACTTTAGAAATTCAGCAGAGAGAATAACAAACGAAAGTCAAGAATTGACTGCAGAATTAAAAGAGTTCTTATCGAATACATCAAACACACCAACTGATGTAAGAACATTAGCAAATGAAATTTTAAATTTATCAATCAGAATAGAGCCCAAGGAAATCACAGAACTGTCCCAACGTATCAACTCTTCTGTATCTCAACTAACAAATATTGAAAATATTATTACAGAAACTAAACCTGACCTAGAAAGGGCTAAAGCACTGAAACAAAATGCAACTGCTGTCAATAAGTCAGCTAATTTAACGTTGGAAATGGCTAATAAAGTTTTAGAAGCCCTTGATGAAGCGCAAGCAGCACAAGATGCTGCTGCAAATGCTATTGAAAAAGCTAATAGTGATATAGAAGCAGCTAAGAGTGATCTAAAACCAATAGCAGTTGAAACTGAACAAGCCCAGAAAAAAGCTAATGAAACAAAAGATGAAGTAGAAAAGTTACGACTTCGACTCTCGGACCTACAAAAGGATATCCTAAAAATTGAAAGCGACGCTGATCAAGTAAAACAAGAAGCAAACGACGTTGTGAATCGTGCTGAAGGCGCCGAACAAATGGCTCGCCAGCTTAGACAAAATTTCAAACACACTAACATGTCACTCGCTGAAAGAGCCAGCCAAACTTCAAACTCTAGAGAGCGCTCACAGCTTTTACTTAACCGGGCAACTAAACTGGCTAGCGATACTCAAATGCAGCTTAAAGTACTCGCTAACATGGAAGAGCTCTATAACGGCCATAATGAACAACTGAACACACTAGAGAAAGAAATAGGAGATCTAAATACGCAAATGAATTACTATCTCTCTGAAATATCCAAACGTTCTGATAACTACCGATCTTGTACAACGTAACATTTATGACCGTAAATTATATTAAAAGTTTAAAAATTACCATCAGCTTTTGTACGTTTCACAACGGTGTGCCATACATAATATTGTTAGTCATATTTTAAAAAAATGTGTAGTTAGACTACAATTTTATTGTGTTTGTATTATATTTAATCAGCGTGGGTTGTAAACGAAAGCTGAAATCATACACAAACATACTATGTATTATCAATTGATTGCAATCGTTAAATGAATGAATGAAACACACTCACTGCTCTATCAATCGATTAAACTGTTTCCTCTTGAAGATTATCAGCTATTTAATTTGGTGATGACCTTTCTCCACGTTTGTCTGCATCTTTCTACGGTATCGTCTCGGCCTCTATCTACTGTACATGCTAGTACCTATTTAAAAACGAGAAGACTTTAAAAAAAAAGACTTATCACAAAATAATTCTTTTTCAAATCTAAAGTGTGTTGGTTGATATGCAAGTTTACATTAATGCCCGTATGCTGTGCTGATACAGAAGTCGTTGCTCAAGCATAGATTTGAGTAGAGTTTTCATACAAAAATCTATGCTTGAGCTCGTCCGTATCAGTGCTTGAACAGTAAATAAGCATACGTGTCTTAATATATTATTATTTCAGTGTATAAAATTACAATTTATGTGAAGAAGATACACACCTATTATTGTAATATAATACTTTCCAAAGATAACTTTAATAAAATAAGGCACTATTAACATTTTTATGTAACGTATAAACATAACTTGACATTTTAAAATCCAGGGAATGGTCATATTTTGAGAAGTTAGTATGTATTCGACTTAATATTATGCGTGGTTGTATGTTGGCTCCTTTGGCTCATTATCACTTTGTAATGTAATGTAACCACAACAATGTGATGCATTTTAATGTTCAGCCTAGAGTGGTAAAAAATATATCGATGTTGAGTTGAGTCAAACTTAGAAGTTTGATTCATGAGCGTCTATGTTAAAACTGTATGGAAATTGTTTAAAAAAAACTGATGTTTTATAACTGATTGTTTTATGAATGTAATCAAAAATAAATGTCATTTTAGCCTAGGAATCTGATACTGAGTAAAACACTTTTATAATTTAGCTAAATATTATTGGTTAAAATAATATTTGGTCTATCTTGTAAAATAAAATCTATAAGTATCTACATATTGTTAACAGAGGCTGATTTAGGTTCACTTGATGAATCTTGCATTTCTTTAGTTATGTATGACTTACATATTTTAAGGCGCCAATACTTACATTGTTAATAAATAATTTAAGTATAAACAGAAATGTGTTTTTCTTTGACCGAATCTTTGGTATTCTTTAACTTAGGTAAATATTTCAAAATAGGACTATGGGACAAGTTTAAACTCCTCATGAGCTTTACATAGTAAGTATAAAATTCAGTACCTATTAATCGTTTAAACATCTGGTGCTTACCTACCTACCTATTAGTTGCGCACAACATCCGATCCGATTCCGTGAAAATATGTTCCGAAGAAGTCGAACTACTTGTACTTTATGTTAGTTTATGCACTAGATCCGATTTCCGTCATCCGTGACAGAATATTGACTGGCTTATCTGAATGCGGTCCAAGTTTTTTTAGACTCTAGGTCCGTATTTGCACAAATTCGAATCGAATATAGTGCGAAAAGCAATATCTGAATTCGGTCAGATTTTTTTTATATCCATATTTACACGGATTCGGATCGTATGCAGTGCGAAACCGCTCTTAGACATAATGTGAAACGATGATGTCACGATTCTGACAAAAAGAAGTAAAGTGGCCAGGCCATGTTTATAGTGAATACTAGTAAGATTGGTTTCACCTAAAATAATACATTTCTCATCTAAAATTTTTACTTCATTTCTCTCGATCACCTATCAAAAGAGAACTGGATTATGCTCCGTTCGGCAAAGATTTTAATGTAATGACATGATGACGTCACATTTCGGCTCAAACCTCCCGTTGCCCATTAGCTAAGCGAGTTTTTGACGTCTTCCCTATTAGATTTTAATCTCTGCTGAAGTGAGCGTAAGGCCCCTGGTACATAATTCATCTCTACTCAACATTGGAGTAGGAAATTAGAGGTATAGGTGGTAAATATACCTGCTCCACCATATTGTAGAGCATTCGTCCTTGTGTAGAGCTGATTTAAAACGTGTGCGTATACATAGAATATATCTGCGTTTCAGATGGTTGTATCTCGAACCGATCTTATCAAATGACGATGGTGACCTAGGCGCGAAGTTCAGGAGGGTGGATCAGGGCTTCAGACAAGTTACTCGTATTCTGGAATCAGATCCGCGTCTCACCGCGTTACTGCAGTCAACAAGGCTCCAGCCGATGCTGGACTCTATAACTGAACAGCTTCTTGCTTGTCAATCGGCACTCAATCAATACATTGACGTAAGTTAAAACGGTGATGTCTGCCGATGAATACTAAGATGGCTTGTGAACTATCATTCAAGTTCATGTTATATAGATAACGGTTAAAGAAAGATAACGATTTTTTATGGTAGAGAAGTTTAATACAATTCTATTAGGAATTTATTGCCATACAAATAGACGAGAAATATCCTAACACCTACCCCTGCCTGGCCCTGTTTGACATAACCCATTAGAGAGAAGTAGTCACCGTTTAATCTGTAGTTTCAAATGCAACGTTCAGTAAAGTTGTTTTTAAATGTTTATCGAACTAACTTTTTTTTAACAAACGGTCATATTTTACTATCAAACCGTTATTTCAGGAAAAAAGATCAATTTTTCCAAGACTGTACTTCCTAAGTGACGACGACCTGCTAGAGTTACTGGGGCAAGCGCGAGCGGGCGCCGACGGTCGCGAGGTAGTCATGCAGACACACCTCAAAAAGCTTTTCCCCGGCACTACCGGGGTCCGACTGGGCCCAGGGGAGATGTCTATAACAGCGATGTGCAGTCACCACGGCGAAACATTTCAGCTTGAACACCCAGTCGATATAGACTGCCCGGTTGAGGTACCTACAAGTTAACTTTATGTACAAGTAGTACCTACCGTGTCTATCTATTCTTAAAGGTGTGGGGGAAGCTTATAGGGCGTTGACACGTTGAGTATTATTAGTACGGTTTCTTCAACGCCATGCATAAAGCTTTCTGTTGTACAGTAGATGAAATTGAATGGTTGTTTTTGATTACAGGTCTGGCTCAAAAATCTTGAAACAGAAATGCGTTCCTCGCTTAAAAACATGACGTTGAAATGTGTCGTCACAAACTCTTTACAAGAGCAGGATCCATTTACGCTGCCGACACAAATTTTATGTCTGGCTCAAAACATACGGTTCACAGAACAAGCGGAAAGAGCTATTCTGTCTAGGGAACTGCACAAGTTGAAAACTACTATTGAAAAGGAGAATTTGTATTACGCTTCGGCGGACGTGGAGGATGAAAGCGAACGTAACAAAAGGCAGGCTCTCATATTACAGTGTGCTCATTATGTGTCCGTCATAAGGATTCTTATAGAACAAAATGTTACTTCAACCAACGACTGGATTTGGCAAAAACAACTAAGGTTTTTATCGATAATCTTACTAAATATATCTTAGTTCATTGTGATTTAACCTTATTAGTCAAATCAAAGCTTACCTGAATCAAAGGCTGTTGCTTTTTCACTAAAGTATTAAGAAGGTACCAAATTGCCATAAATTACGTTTTAGGTTCGGTTTTATAGATTTTTTGGTAGGTATCTGTAAAATTACTAATTAAAAATACCTACCAAAACCATTTCCTTTTCAGGTTTTATGTAATCAGTACCAAAGACGTGATAGCTAAAATGGGGTTAGCTCAAATTTCATATTCGTATGAATACCTTGGCGTTAACACTGGTCAGTTTGTGCGTACACAATTAGCTGACGAATGTTTTCTCATACTTACACAGGTACTTAATTATGTATAACTTTTACAATACAATCAGCACTAGAAGTTTATCACTTTTGTGTATTTATTAACTCATGAGTCATGATACCTGCTAAGTAGTTTGTTATACGTCTGTAAAAATAATCTGATAAGTTGCTAGTTTTTAGTCGTAAAACATTTTCTATATAAGCTTTCCCTAATCATCATTTACTTTTGATGTTACCTATTTATTTACAAGCTCTTGTTCCTCCGCTGCCGTAATGATAGCTCAAAAGTAGTAGGTTCATTCAATTATTTCCGATTATTATCTTCGGAAGTAGGTACCTACATATTGTTTGTCCTTTCAGTCTTTACACCTTGGACTTGTTGGAAACCCTTTTGGACCGGCAGGCACTGGGAAAACGGAGTCTGTGAAAGCGTTGGGGGGACTAGTTGGCCGTTTAGTTCTCATATTTAACTGCGATGAGGTAAACTTATGCAATTTCTCAACATATTTTGTTATAACATTGAGCTTATAAAGTCGACTCTGATGTATCAGTACCGCGAAGACTCGCAAAACAATTTTTTTTTTCGTGTTAGGGTTTTTTAGTTAAACTATATTGGAATAAGTTGGTCTTCAATCCATAGGCCATGGACGCTGAATGTATGGGTAAGCTGCTGACTGGACTGTCACTGTGTGGCGCCTGGGGCTGTTTCGATGAGTTCAATCGTCTGACCGCCGACACTTTGGCTGCGGTCTCGCATCAACTGGCCTCGCTGCTTACGGCCTTGCAATGCAAGAACGCTGCTTCTACGGCAACGTTGAATGGCAAACATGTAAGATGATTATAAACTTATTTGGATTATAATCCGTACTACTAAGGCACGTATGCAGGTCCGAATCCAGTCTAAAGTATAAATTTTTCACCGTCATAAAATATCTGTTTGTCTCGATACAGACTTGGGCTCAGCATAACTAATATAACTATACTAGTATAAATTATAATATTCATGGACAATATATATTCCAAGTTTCATCCAAATCGGATCAGTAGTTTTTGCGTGAGAGACGAACAAACATACATAAATCCATACATCGATACATCCTCACAAACTTTCGCGTTTATAATAATTAATTTCTACTATTAGTAGGAAGTATGATAGAATAGGATTGCTCGACTGGGCGTTCAAATCTGAACCCTTATCTGCGTGAGTCAGGTGAGTGTATCGGAATGGTGCGGGGTAGCGGCGACTATGAACCCCGCGGGTCGTGGCTACGGCGGCCGGCGGACCCTGCCCGCGGCATTGGAGCGCGTGCTGCGACCCATTGCAATGCTCCAGCCGAGGGGAGACCATCTCGCGGCGCATCTACTCGCCGCCAGGTGCATTCTCAATGCTGAGAGCCTGGCCGCCGATCTGCATAATGTCTTCACTATGGCGAGGTGCGATACTACCTAATTAAATTGATTAGAAAACTTATTAGCAGCCTAAACAATAGTTATTTCTATTGAAGAATAGACCAAAAATATTTCGTCTTTTTCTTTTGTTGTAGTCGCGGAACGCAAAACGGAGTGCAGCTTTCTTTCTAATTTAAAAAATAAATTTACTACATATTTAACACCGATAACTAATTCGTAAGTTTTGACTAAAATAGTGGTAACTACGCAACTAAATAATGATGCTTATCAGCGCGTCCGGTCCCATTCTGGTACTCCCATTTTTATCTTAGCTCAAGAGCGTTTCATGATTTTCTTTTCCGTCTAATTTTATCATACTGCAGTGAGTCAAGCCTGGGCGCGTGGCTGTAGAGCTATAAGTAGAGAACATTTACGGCCCGAATTGCTAGGATAGATTTGAGAAAATATTGCATGATTGCAGTTCCCTACTAAGCGGTCAGCGGCATTACGATTGGGGTTTACGAGCGCTGAAAGCCGCTGTAGGCAGCTGCGGCACAGCGCTTCAAGCGAGAGCGTCTCACCCGATTGAATCGCAGCGCGCTTCCGTGAGACAAGTGCTAGCTCTCAACAACATGTCAAAGCTCACACGACACGACGCTGAAAGGTATCACTCTATTGGCTATTTAGAGTGTTTGTTTTTTTTGGGCTTCCTCGCGATACAATTCATTGGGCGTCACTACACTCAAGAGCGATTTAAACCGAATACTATAGTCGGCTGCTTCCTATATGTAGGTATCTTTATAGAATAATTTTTTGTTGACAATAGTCAATCTTGAGTCTATACGCTTCTCTCTAGCTAATGTTCTTTAGAAGTACAGAGCGAAGACAAATTATTAGAAACAGATGTTTCAAACGCGCACACATTATGGAGATAAACCCTATAATTTGTGTTAGTTTCAAACATCTGTTACTATTGTAATGTGTCCATAGCATCTTCTAGAACATGTTGTCATGGTATTTTATTCCAACAGGTTTGAAAATATTTTATCTCTAGTATTTTCTGATGTTCCGGTAGAAGAGTCATCGTCAGATCCTATAGTTAAAGCTATTGAAGCGTCTTCGGATAACCTGAAGCTTACACAAAATGTCTTACAGGTAAAAAAAACTTCCTACCTATGTATATTTAACATATCAAATAGATATGTGTCATCGTTCTGCTTCGTCATTATTTCTTCATAAAAAAATTCGATCGCACGCAACTTGTTAATGCAACTACTGATTTATTCTGTGGTTCAACTAAGCTAAGCGTCATTGAATCGTGTTTTGTGATTATCAAGGAATTATTATTCGGACAAACAGGTACGGAAATGTGTTGAGCTTTACGAGCAGCTACAGCAGAGAATGGGCGTGGTCATTGTCGGGCCCCCCGGTTCTGGGAAGACAACTATCAGGCGATTGTTGAAAAACGTAAGCACTTTATCGTTTGTTTTGTAAATGAACCAGTCAAATAGCATTTGGTGTGCCTTAGTTTGGTCTCGTAGGTATGCTTGCTTATTTATAAAGAAGGTGTACGATGCATTTTGGGTCAGCCGAAATCCGGTTTACTAATTCTTCGGTCGTTTTAAGTTTTAGGTTTAAGATACATATTTACTTCCTCAAAAGATTTACAAAAATCACTTAGAGAGAAATACAAATAAAAGAAAATACAATACAAGCTTGAGTTACATTACGACCAAGCTTAAAGCGATCAAAAAGAGTAGGTATATTTTGGTCAATGTTATTTGTACACTTGTTGTCATTTTAATGACTCATTGAGTCATTAATTCAAGGATATCCTCTGGGTCTAAGAGGATGTGCTTGTCAAGAAAATGCATTGTTATAGTGAAAGGTTACAGCTTATCATCAGTGCCATAAGTTTTTTCATAAAAAAAATACAACCGAATTGAGAACCTCCTCCTTTTTTGAAGTCGGTTCAAAATATGATCTACTGGGTCATAGACATGACAGGCGTCATGGCTCAGTCGGTAGTAGCTCTGCCTTTCGTGCTGTGGGTCGGGGGTTCGATCCCCACCGAGAACAGACATTTGTGTGTGGCAAACATACATGTTTGTACTGTGTCGGGTGTTACTATGTATTATAAGTATGTATTTACAAAAAAAATGTATATAAGTATTCTATCAGCCATCTAGTTCCCATAGTACAAGCTTTGCTTAGTTTGGGACTAGAAAGCGTTGTGTCAAAATGTTCACGAATATTTATTTTATTTTTAGATAGTGTTCTTTGTTAGTGCCCGATATTTTATTGATCTTTCTTCGGGTCTAGCAGTCCAGAATAAGTAAACCCTCTTTTCTCCCCCCAAGGCTTTGACACAACAAGGGAAGAATATAGTGGAGTATATAATATGCCCGAAGGCGATGAGCCGTGACTGGCTACTCGGTAACATTGACCACGACACCCGCCAGTGGACCGATGGCGTTATATCCGCAACTGCTTTGGAAGTTTCCAACCAACCAGAGGGTAGGTATACCTACCTACCAAAGTTATAGATTATCCGCTATTCTAAACATTTATAGACATTGTTTTTTGATTGGAAAAGATGATTTTATTTTATTTCTGCTCTTACACTATTTGTTTCTTAGGGAAATATTTATTTGTTTTCCTTGTTACAATAAAAACATAGAGATATTTATCTTTATGTTTAACATATTTATATTAATCATCAGCATCATGATCATCATCTGATGATGAAGCCGGAACGTAGTCAAATTGAAGTCGTATTTTTAAAAAATTTAAGTTCTTTAATTATTTTCATTGCATTTACAGATGTATGGTCGTGGGTGGTATGCGACGGAGACATAGACCCAGAATGGGTGGAAGCACTGAACTCAGTTTTAGACGATAATCGGCTTCTCACATTACCTTCTGGCTGGCGAGTGCAGTTCGGATCTAACGTCAACTTTATATTCGAGACTCACAGCTTGGTACACGCTTCACCGGCCACTGTATCTCGCATGGGGGTTATTCTGTTGAGGTAAGCAAGAATAAGCAAGCAAGCTCGAGTTAGTGACCAACTCTGGTGACGGAACTTTTAGGCCGCCTTAAGGCCTCCGACATGGCTTAACGACTGCTAGAGCCGGGACCGACAGTTTAACGTGCCCTCCGAAACTCGGAAGCGGTCAGATGTAAATGCCACTAGCGGTCACCCATCCAAATAGTGACCACGCAGAACGTCGCTTAACTTAGATAATCGGTGAAGATTGACTAAGCAAGCCTATCCACGAGCGCTTTTATTTCATAGAATGACAGGTATACTTCGAATAGTGGATGTACTCGTAAATCTTATGGTAATGACTTTATCCAACAGTAGACTTCTTCACGTTTGTGTGATGATTAAGCATATTTTAATCATCAAATTATATTTAAGTACGCCTCGTCTGTGTTTTGTGTGTTTTGTCCATCTAAAATTTGCTCGGTAGAGATTGCTTTAAGCAATAAGGCCGCCCATTGCACCTACATCCTAAAAGTTGTTTTTATTACCAATTTTGGTATTTTCATGTTATTTTGTTTACTTATACGTGGTGTTACAATAAAGAATATTCTATAACTTATCTATCTATAGCAGATTTTGAAGGGTGTGTTACGTAGTACCCAATTAGATGCCAGCATAACCGTAATAAGTGTTTCAAAATAAGTAAATAAGAGGAAGAATTTAAAATTATACCAATTCCATTCAAATAATATAACTTAGTTTTTTTTTATCTAAGGCCCGTGTACTGATAGAGAAATCATTACTCGAGCAAAGATTTGATAGAAATCTATGATTTATGACAACATTCTGATTTGACAGGCGTCATGGCTCAGTCGGTAGTCGCTCTGCCTTCCGTGCTGTGGGTCGTGGGTTCGATCCCCACCGAGAACAAACATTTGTGTGTTGTAAACATAGATGTTTGTTCTGTGTCTGGGTGTTTCTATGTATTTATAAGTATGTATTTACAAAACAAAATGTATGTATGTATTCTATCAGCCATCTAGTTTCCATCGTACAAGCTTTGCTTAGTTTGGGACTAGAAGGCGTTGTGTTAAGTGTCCGTGAATATTTATTATTATTATTATTCTGTGATTCAGTCCGAATCAGTGCTTCAGCAGTCAATCTGTATGGGTCAAAGAGAGTGCACCTGTCTAAAACGATATGTTTTAGTGAGGATGCCAGCTGCGACTTAGATCTGCTGAGTAGCTGGATGCAAAGAGCTGATATCGAAAATGACAGTGCCAAGTCAGCGATCCCGCTTCTATACGAAGTCATCAAAAAATGCGTTCAATGGTTTACCACGCACAAGAACGATGTGGTATTGAAACTTTATAACATGACATTGGTAAGAAAAACTAAATAATGTGGGAAAAATAGGACCTTGATTGTTATCGCTAGTACTTATTCTCTATGCACGGTAAATATCACTCAGATCTCTTGGAAAAGTTATGTTAGTTAAGTTAAATTAATTAAGTATACCCAATAACATTTTATGTGTGATTTTTTTTTATGTCTGGATGTATAAATTTCAATCACATCATACCGGCTATGCTAGACCGATTTAAATGAAACTCACAATAGACATTAGTTCATAACCTGGGGTCTGGATGCTGAATTTATAAAATTAAGAAAACTCGTTTCACCAGTTGGTGAAAATAATTTTTGGCTCGGATATGACGTCACGCTTATCACAGTAAAATCATAAGCATAGTCTCTAGGATATAATATAGAACACGTTTTGTCTGGATAGCACGCGAGTGAAGCAGTAGACGGAAGTGGATGCGCTTATCTTATCAGAAGAATTTACTTATAGGGTTACTCCGGGTAGAGCCTGCTCTACCAACTTGGAATAACGCTATTCGTCAGTTAAAATACAGATTAAAATATTTACATTCATTCACTAATGAATGTAAATAATTTAATCTAAAGAATAACGTTACTTACAGTTGGTTAAACTCGGCCTATGTAACGTATTCGTGTATTATTTGCAGGTGAAACAAATATTGGTGCAATTTGAATACGTAGCCCAAAACTTATCACACAACTCTGTTCGCATATCTCCCGAAGAAATAGTCTACGAAGCTGTGGAGCGAAGCATTATAGATATTGTGAAGGATAACTCAGTCGCAAGTTTACATGAAGAGGTACCTACGAGAATTGTTGTAACTAATGAAACCAAAATTTAAAAAAAAAAATTCGTTGGTGTGTTCTCAAAGGTGTGATTACATTTTATTACTCAACATCCGAATCGCTCAAATTAAACGTCTAAAAAGTGCTTCGTAGACTTGGCTCCCCCGATGCTGAATTTATGTAGCCAAATCAACTACATACATACAAACGCTAGGACTTTTTGAGAATATATTTAAAAAGTAGGTGTAGTGTCGTAAAAATTCATTTAGTATGGTTATTGTTTGAAATATACATTATTTTTTTCAGTTGTCACCTATCCTAGGCCCGCCACCGCCGCCGCCAATAGCAACATGCGATTGGGTATCAGAGTCGTTATTCATGTCGAATCGACTTGCCTCGTGTGAACCGATCCTTCGCGCTTGTCTTTCCTCTGATCGATCGCATCTCTTGATTGTCGGACCCAACGCTTGTGCCAAGAAGTGAGTGTATAAACCAATACGATGAAAAAACAGAATCAAACCGTACAAATAAAGTCTCGGACCACCATGTCTGAGGGACACTTAGGAAATTTAAAAAAAAAAAAAAAAAAAAAAAGGGGAGTTTATTACCATAGGTAGAAATATCCTAAATATTAGCATACAAGCTATAATACAAACGGTTTAATGTTTGGTTCGATATGCCAGGCGAGACGAGAGACAAAGATTTACATATGCATTCAAATTATAGGTAACTAGCCGTCGCCCGCGGCGTTGCTCGCGTTCTAGACCCTTTAAGGTGCGACTTTTCAAAATTCCTTACTTAGTGCACCCCTACACTATATAAGGATACTACCCTCCAAATTTCATACCTCTAGGACTTATGGTTTAGACTGTGCGTTGATTATCAGTCATCTTCAAAAGAGTTTTATATATATTGATGATAATAATTACCTATATTATTAATTATTGTACTTCTTGTAATTTTCCAGCCTTCTGGCAGAATACATCGTCAAGGAATGCAACTCAACTATGATTACTATCGACTGCACGCCCATTCTAGAACCTTCTGACATCATCTCCGAACTGAAAAGAGTAAGTTTCACTCGTACCGTTCATCTCAAAGTGTATTTGTTTTTGCGAAGTTATGTCTGTACTCTAGATATAAATCATGATCAGCATTATGTAGAAGAGAATCTATGGATTCCGTAAAACACGGGGTATTTTCAAAGGCGTTTGGGCAATTCAGGGCCCGATTTGCATACGTTTAGTTAATATTTTTAGATTAATTTGGGCTCCATCCAATTTGCCTTAGACCCTTTTGTAAAATGTTATTGTTGTTTTAGAACAATGTAGTGCGTTCTGGAGGACAAAGTAATGCTAGTAATACCGCCCGGGTGACATTGCTAGTACGGGCGTTACATCGAGCTCATGTGGACCAGTGGGGCTCTAGTGCCATCCACTCCTTCTTAATCCAAGTAAGTCATCTTCTCTTCTCTAAATATATAAAACTCTTTTGAAGCTGACTAATGTTTTGCCCCGAACTGGGATCTGACATTAGGCCCGATTCTGCTAGTACATTTTTCTAAAATAATTGGTTAGTTTAAAAAAATGCAACAAGAGAATCGGTACCATAGTCTTAATCTGCAAAAAAACCATTGACCCCGATTATGTTGTTTCTTTTTCCTAAATTAACTTTACCTACAGCACTAAAAATTGTTGCCATCTCTCATGATCAGAAACGAAAAAGACTGCTGTCAAGTTAGTTTAGTTTAGAAAAATGTAACAAGAGAATCGGTACCATAGTCTGCAAAAAAACCTTTGGTCAGTCTAAAATGTATAAATCACAGTTTTACCACTACTTGGTTTTACTTACAACTTGTTGACATACATATTGGATCGTTTGCTCGATCAATAGTTTAGCCTCCATCCCTGATGCACGATGTCCTTATGAAATATTCTAGGTCACATCTGTGGATATTAAGTTATATCTAAATTCTAACCATTGACGACGCTGAAGACCACGACTTTTCAATAACAAACCAGTGTATGTTTCCAGTTGATAGAACATTGCGGGTTCTGGTCGCGAGGCAGCGACTCTGAGGGCGGTGCGAGCACGCAATGGTGCCGCGTGGCGCGACTTTGCGTAGTCGCGAGTGCAGATAGCGGAGCTATGTCGCCGCGACTTTCCGCCGCACTCGCGCAATACGCTCTCAAGTAAGTTCATGACGTCAGACAGAATATTAGTACAAGTAAAAGTCGTAGAAGTAGAGATAACTCAACGCAACAAAATCTTGCCTATTTTATAGTTTTTTAGGGACTTGCTACCAGCAATTTAATTGATTGTTTTATTATTTCAGTGAACCTGATGACGATGAAATGTTAGAGCTGGTCAAAGTCTGGTTGAAGCAGAATGCCGACAAAAATATCCAACCGACTGAAATTACTACTTTAGCCACTACTATTTTGGCTATGTACAAAGAAGTGAGTGGTTTTAATTACATAAATGTTTAATACTTCATTCTTCGTAACGATGGTAACGTTATTTATACCGATGAATTCCTTTCCCCGGATTTCTCTTTTTCATAATCTGTTTTATTTTAGACTGTGCAAATATTGCGATTATTATGAGTCATAAGTATTTTATAAGTATAACTTAGTAAATTAACTAACTAATAAACTAACTTAATAAAAATACGAGTTACTTAGTAAAATAGTGGTCGGTAAGTATAAAGAAAACTGGATAATAATATCGGTGTTTCTTTGCAGGTAACAGACATTTACCATTCGCGCCCTCAATACAAATGGAACGCTTCACATTTGAAACGGTGGTGTGAAAATGTCAAGTGGTATTCACCCTCCACGAAGGATGATTTAACGATGGTAACTATTCTTTTATAACTGTCAAGTGCTATAAGTGTTCTTTCTTTCTTTATAGACATTAGGGATCATTTTGGGGAGTGTGCAATGGAACTGTTTGAGCTAGTTCCCCCTTCCCCTTTCCATCACCGGACCACTAGGCGTACGGAAACGAGACACCCGTTCATGGTGGATATGCCACCTATCCGCACTAAACGATTTGCGTCTACATTTATTATGCGGACAGCCAAAGAGTGGAACTCGTTGCCGGCGTCTGTGTTCCCGAATGACTATAATTTGGAAGTTTTCAAGAGTAGAGTGAATAGGTATCTTCTAGGTAACCGTGCTTCATCGTCGACCACGTCATTGCTTAACATCAGGTGAGATTGTGGTGAAACGGTTGCCTATATTGTATAAAAAAAAAAAAAAAAATGGATCAGTAAATTGGAAATTATACTTGTTTTATAAAAGTTTTCAATGAGATAAGATGACTTTTTAAGTGGGTTAGGTGAAAATGTAGACAAATTTTAAACTAAAGGAGGTAAATAGTAGACGAGTCGGGAAGAAGAGAAGTTTAGAAGTGGCCGAGGTAGAAAATTAACAAGTAAGGAAGTGGACAAGTTTCGAAGTGAAGAGTAGACAAGTTAGAATGTGGACAAATTTAATAGACAATATTATTTTAACACTGCAGGCAATAGCGGCTGAAGCAAACATGATATTCCGAGACAGACTAGTAACTGTAGAAGAAAGGTCTAGATTCAACAAAATATCGAGAAACTATCTGAAGATTGACAACGACAATTTGTATTTTACGTGCAAACTGAAAGCTGACGGCGTTTATATGGAGTCTGTAGATTATGGGGCGTGGCATCAATCTACGCAGAAACTTATCAATCAGTGTCGTAAGTGCCATTTCAAATATTGAAGTTTTAAAGAGAAATCATACTTGTAGAGTCTGACTAGAGTTTGCAATAGAATAAATGGGCCACTTCAAAAAGACATCATTATCAATTCTTTTTGAGGTCATTATGGCGACAACTTCAATAAATAGCGTCATTGGGTCCCCTTTGTTCAACTGAAGAGATGAGTAGATGGCCCATGGCTTTTGGTAGATTATCAGAAAAAGGTTAACTTTAGATAGATACATAGATAGATAACACTATTGTACGCAAGAACAATGTTTTAGAGACTTAACTTATATAATAGTTATACTTATAACTTTGTGCAATTTGTGGTTTTTAGTTTCAGAGTACGAGCACAATGTGTTTGGGGACTCGGGCGCAGAAGTTTGTTCAGAGTTGGCGATTTTATGCCCGGCCACAGCACGAGCAGTAAGTATTTGAATTTCTTAATCTCCGCTTATTGAACCTTTAAGCCTTCTACAATGCTACATTTTGTCGCAGACTTATTTCCCAGACTTGAGGTTTTATTTAAAAAATGCTGAGATTTTGTTATTTGAATAAAAAGTGGGTTTTACGGTGGTCGCCTTCGAATGTATTTTTTTGAATTTTTCAATGGAATTAATAGATTAGATGATAATAGTAGCAAAATGATGAAATGTTGACATTTATTAATAAGTATTATTTGTCTGTTTAGAGCAATGGCGGTATATTAGTATGCGTCGGCTGTTCAGGCGTGGGTCGGCGTGCAGCGGCATTACTGACAGCGGCATCGCTACCCGCTTCATTGCACTTCGTCTATCAACTCAGCCAGTTCTACGTTCATTTCAAAAACGTAAGTGCAACTTTTTATAGGACTTGTCGTAACTAGCTTCCGCCTGCGACTTCGCGTTGATTGTGTGTCCTGTTGATTTTCTGGGATAAAAAGTAGCCTATGTGTTTATACCCTGGTACTTCACTATTGAAGATATCTAAGGGTGATCAGAAGAGCGTTGAAACTACGTTTGACTAGAATATTAGTGAGTATTATTGCCAGTGAAGTTTGAGTATATAATCCCACAGCAAACTCCCATAAAAGACATTGAATTTCAGTATATACAACCAAAATAAAAAAAAATCACAAGCAAATATAGAATTTTATTTGTAGGCTCTTGCTTCGTCTGGCGAAGGCACACGTACCCTTATATTCGTTGGTGAATCAGCTGTAACCGACACAACACTAGCTAACATCGAGGCATTGCGATGCGCTCAGTCGACTCATGCTATTCCAACAACGATGATGCCTTCTATCCAAACTCAGCATATGATGGACAGTGAGTATACGTAGACCAGAGGGCCTAGTACAAGTTTTGGTGTGTAAATCTGGTGTGAAACGTCTGACGCTCAGTGTCTCTATACAAATCAGCGCCCACTGGTGTGCTGGGCGTCAGACGTTTCACACCCGCACTATACACTAAAAACTCGTACTAGGCTCTCAGCATAATATACTGGAAAGTATGTATTACTTTCGTATTCTGTAAAACTGAGCTCTTTTGTGGTGTTAGAGTTCTTCTGCTATCAGAGAGTCGTGTTAGCCGCCAAACAGTGGTGCTCGCATTGCTGTGTTCCGATATAAAGGGTAGGTATGTTAACCTGTCCCCCTATCGTAAGCTCTGAACTGCCTTCGCTGCCCAGCATAATGTCAAGCGATGTGGCTACAGATATACGAAAACAAAAAGCTTTTGACGGTAGAAAACCCGCTGAAACGCGCTAGTGTCACTATTTAGTCACAGAATACCTATGATTTAGTATGAAAACAGTTCAGTTTTTATGAGACGATTGCCGGGCCATTTGACGTCTCGGACTAGACGTACCTAGTGCAGTTATTTTTCAGCATTTTCTTGTGTTTCTACTAAGTGCCATCCTGATACAGATCCAGCTCGAAAAACCAATTGGGTAGCGAATCAACAATATTTGAATGTCTCTAAACAAGTTTCAAAAAACGTTTCAGATATAAAACAGAACCTAGGAATAGTGATTTGTCTGGACACGCAGCAAAGCAATCTGTCCGATTTGATGGAGAAATATCCCCTTCTATACAACGATGCTCATTTCGTATGGCTCGACCGATGGTCTGATAATACATTGAGAGAAATGCCTTCGCTTGTTATTCAGAGGTTTGAACGGGGTTTTGGTCTCTTTGCACTGTGAGAGAGTTTCAGCACCATTCACGAGTTTATTTAATTGAACACTTTGAAATCACTACACGGATATTGTCGCTCCATTTGATAGCTTTTAGTCCTATTCGTAGTATATTGGTTATTATTTAATGAGTCTGAAGTATGATAAAAACATTGTGTTGTCAATATTTTATCTGTGTTACTTTCGGTAATCGAAATGCGAACATAAGCTTTCATTTAGAGACAACCGTTTTTTCACTCTGATGTCTGCCAAATGAAAGGTAAAGGGGTCCACACACAGCAGCTATAATGTAAAGATGTACATTATAGCACGATACATCTCATTACATTTTTCCATAGAAAGCGTCAGGAGACCACACACAGCAAATATAATGTACTACGTGCCGCCCGCGACTTCGTTCGCGTCCCGTTGGATCCCGTTGATTTTTCGGGATAAAAAGTAGCCTATGTGTTAATCCAGGTCACGGACAATATATATTCCAAGTTTCATCCAAATCGGATCAGTAGTTTTTACGTGAAAGAGTAACAAAGATCCATCCATACTCACAAAATTTCGCGTTTTAGTAGGATATTTTTAAATGTTTGGGAAGGAATGTGAATGTTAATGTACATTATAGCCTGCAGCTGCTGTGTGGACCTCTTTAATCTCTAATCGTACCTGTTGACCACGTGACGACCACCACGTGAAACTTAAAAAGTTAAGAGACAGCTAAGAGTAACTAAAATGTCGACTTATTTCAGGTTGATCAAAGAAAATGTGTCCGAAATGACAAAGGAACAAATGGACTCCATCCCAACTGACGACTTCGTCAAGATCTACAACAGTCTAGACGCGGACTCAATGAAGGCCCCTTGTCGCTACGTGAATTTCATTAAGTCCTACTACAATATCGTGAATAGGAAGAAAATGACTCTTTTGCAGAGGCAGAGCATGCTTTCGGTAATTACTTTTAGCCACCACGTATTGGTGCCGATTATGTTTTTGCATTTTTCAGAACCAACCTAATTTAACAGCACTTATATTGTTGCTGCCCCTTTCTCATAAACTGCAAAGTCAAACACGGCTTTAAATTTAGCGATGTCAAATCAGGTTTGTTTTTTATAAACCTATTTCGTCCCACTGCTGGGTAAATGTCTCCAAAGTCAAAGTCAAAAAGCTTTTATTCAATAAAATCTCACTGATCACTTTGAATCGTCATTTACGTTTTGTATGATTTGGTATGATTACAATTTATTTTTTATTGGATGAGCTAGTTCGTCCCAAGCTTGTTTGTCTTCTAAATAATCTGATATTTTATAGTATGCTTTTGAAATAAGTCTTTGTTTTATTACGTTTTTGAACTTGCCAATCGACAATTGAGACACATCACTTGGGAATTTGTTAAAGAAGCGTACACATTGCCCTTTGAAAGATTTACTAATTTTTGAGAGTCTAGTGGTGGGAACAGCGACATCTTCCACTTTTCTCTCCCCGGGCCTGCTCCCATCAACATCTATCAAAGACCTCGAAGTCGTCCCGCCAACGCTTTCTAGGGCGACTGCGACCAAATTAGGTTAGTTCAGAAAAATGCTACAAGAGAATCGACGCCACTATTATGATCGTGTAGCCCTATCCAACTAATCAAATCACGTAACGAAGTTTTAAACGAATCATCTGATAATGATAACGAATACCTACCAGCTGAAGTTCTAAAGCTACCCGACTAACCAAGAAATTATTGTTTTGTTAGTTATATTATATTCCAAGGTTTAGCAAAAAAATTCCAGTCTGGTGTAGAAGCCTTACGTCGAGCTCGAAGCGAAGTGGCAACCCTACAAACAGAAGCAACGCAGCAAGAGAGCTTGTTATCTGAGAAGCAAGCTAAAGCGAACAGCGCACTTGATCAGATATCGGCGACCGTTCGAGCTAATACCGATAAGAAGGAAGAAATGCACGCGCTCAAAATGAACATTGAGTCGGAAAATCAGAAGTTGCAAATACAGTAAGTGTAACTAAACAAAGCTCTTGTTATTTGAAATACATAAAGGAAAATGCATTTTTAAGGACAGCCTGGGCTCGGGTCAACCCTGCGTAGTATAATTAATTCTAACTACAACCAAGTAATATAGTATGTTAATAATTTTTTTGCACTGATCCAAGGCTAAAACTAAGTGAGAGAATTTAAATTTTTGTTTTTTTATAGGTAGAAAAGTATTGGTTCAAATAATGATATAGAGTTAATGTTATTTATTTTAGTCTTTAGAACCTTTTGATAGTTATTTGAGTACGATTTTGCAGAAAGAAAGAAATAGAAGCAGAACTGGCATCAGTTGAACCCGTGATCGCCGCCGCTCGCTCGGCCGTGGGCGATCTCCGGCCGGAATCACTTAGCGAAGTAAGTTCACTTTGTTTTACATTTTAAACCTTACGGTTGAGGGATTAAATACTACAATCGCTTGTAGGTGCGGTCGCTGAGAGCCCCGCCCGATGTGGTCCGTGACGTGTTAGAAGGAGTTTTGCGACTGATGGGCATCGCTGATACTTCATGGAGTGCGATGAAAAACTTCTTGTCTAAAAGAGGAGTCAAGGAAGATATCAGGTTGGTAAATAAGACGTAACGTAACAAAGAGTTGGTTCCAAACAACAAGTCCATATTCAATCGTGTTACTTTGTAAAAGGGTGATTTTAATAGGATATTTTTTTAAATATAATTTGTAATTGGCGCAGCCGGTAGTATAAATAATGCCTGAACACAGCACACACCATTCATGACATTCTTACTGCCTGTGACTTTTACTGACGCAGCCGGTAGGATAATGTTTCAAAGTTTTACACGTCAATTCAACCCTACAGCGCTGCAAAGTGGTTTGCTACCTACCTCATATTGATGTAACCCATCTCCAAACTTCAGATGCCTGGACGCAAGCCAAATCAGCCCTGCAGCGCTGCAAAATGTGCAGCGTTTGCTGGAAAAGCGAGGTGCTTCGTTTGAAGCGAGTACAGCAAAGCGAGCCAGCGCTGCATGCGCGCCGCTTGCAGCGTGGGTTCGCGCTAACGTTGAGTACGCATGCGCATTGCAACGCGTCCAGCCATTGCAGGCGCACCAAGCCCGGTTACACACGTTAGTATAACTAGAATTAGGGTGACAATCCTCTCATTACATACACGTAACGCATCTAATTCAATCCTTCATTTAAAAAACCAAGTCACACTGTGACTGCAGATCGGATGTTGTTTACTTTTTTTTTTGCAATATGGGTATGGGGTCTCGCCAATTTAAAGTGCACATGCGTATTCTGCCATTGCAGGCGCACTCGATAGCTTACGTGAAACAATTTACTTTTCATTACCATCTATAGCCTTTACTCATAGTCATAAGTCAAGTCATCTGGTTAGTTACTGCAACTTAATGGTCGCTACAAAATACTTGCTCCTTGAAGATCTTATCTTACAAACCTTTGCCTCTAATCGCACCAACCTCTACCGGCCTAAGTCTCATGCGTACTTTGTTTTAGAAATCTACAAGAAGCCGAGGACCAACTAACCGCGTTATCCAGCGGTTTAGCAAGCGTAGACCAACGAGTCAGTTCACTGAAAGAACAGCTAGGTCAACACACTCGTGACGCAGCTGCAATAGAAATGCGATTAAACGTAGCTGCGGACACACTGCGCGCCGCACAAAATCTACTGGACCAGCTGGCACATGAATACACTGCATGGGAAAGTGATGTAAGTATACTACTAGCTTCCGGCCGCGACTTCCTTCGCGTACCGTTGGATCTCGTTAATTTTCCGGGATAGAAAGTACCCTATGTGGTAAACCAGGTCACGGACAATATATATTCCAAGTTTCATGCAAATCAGATCAGTAGTTTTGGCGTGAAAGAGTAACAAACATCCATACATACAAACTATCGCGTTTACAATATTAGTAGAATAGGGATGTGTTTTAATAAACTTATTACAATAATTCTTCTAAAATGTATTACAGTTGGAGAACATCATAAAAGAGATATCTGAGCTAAATCAAAGGTCTTTGCTGGCAGCCGGTTACATAGTTTACCTACCGGATCTAACTGAACCACAAGCTAGGTACCTAGTCATATATTATACTGCACTTTTCTACTGTAGTTCATTGAACTTTATGATAATGACATGGTCAAATAATTTCAGGGAGTATATTAAAGTGTGGGGAAAACTAATTGGATTAAAAGACGCATCGTTTTCTGTTATAAACTTTTTGTCGTCTACCGAGAAACAGTTGAAATGGGATGCTGATGGATTGCCTTCAGATCAGTCAGCTGTGAAAAATGCTGTGCTTATCGATCAGGTAATTAATAAAACTTAACATTTGTATACCCAGCATCTAGGCTAAATAGATAATAAAATAATTAATATTCTTGGACATTACACACAACGCCCTCTAGTACCAAACTAAGCAAAGCTTGTGTTATGGGGAACTATGTAGATTGCTGATAAAATACTTATATAGATACATTTATTTTTCGTAAATACATACTTATAGATAGATAACATTTGTATGTAACTTTGAGATTATATGATACGGTTAGGTTCACCAAATAGTTTTTTTAGATCAAAGTTTAAACTAGCAGTAAAAGTATGTAGAACAATATCTTTAAATTTTTTTCTTTGGATTCTTTGGATTCACTAATTGAAAAAAATACATTCTAATTGACAGTAGTTTTTAGCTTGAAACATTTATTAACTAGTGGTAAACCAACTAAAAATTATAATATTAAAAAATAATATTGATAAATAGAAAGTATAATATTCTTAATGTTTGTTACAGGTGTTACAAACTCCAAAATGTGGCTTCACTCCACTACTGATAGACCCTGATGGTGAAGGCTTACTTTGGCTCAGAAATACGCTGGAAGGCGTGCCGTGCGATTTCGTATCTCAACACAGTGAAAAGTTGCTTACCGCTGTGCAATATGCAGTAAGGTACATGTCAATTTCACTCCTTGGTGTACCTCTCATTTATAAAGTCATGTGTTAATTACAGGCATATTTATATTTATTTATTTATTTTTAAACACAGATTGTTCCATACAAAATTGTCGGGTTATTTTCTTCACAAACGATGGTTGGTTCCCTATACCGTCTGTAGAATACTCCTGGAATTGGCAGTTACGTTTAATTTTTACTGTATTTTCCAGACTAGGCCGCATTCTCGTCATAACGGACGTAGACGAAGTTCACGACAGCTGGTCCATGCTACTGAGCGGGATATCAGCAAACAACGCCAATACGTTACCCCCTCGGCTTGTACTACAATGCCGAGATGCTACGTTGACGCGCCGTTTGTCCACTCACTGTGCCGCAAGGCTGTCGCCTACGCATTTCACACCGAGACTTGATGGACTCACTGGTAATTTTTCTAAGTGTTTTCAGCCATGTGCTGATGATGCTGAGTGCATTTTCATAGAAATATATTTCTAATCAAAAAATTGAGCCTTTCTAACCTGTTGAGAGCCAAGAGCCCGCCCCGTGTTTTGTTCCACGACGAGACGAGCCAGAGAGGTTGCAATATTTGTTTGTGTTTTCTAAAAGATATAATCAACATCAGAAGTCGATTTTTTTTTCAAATCAACGAATTTGTCAATAACGGCCTTATGGCATGGGAATGGGGCTGGTATTCAGAAATAATACTCAAATCTGAATCCAGACTCAAGCATATAAATTTAACATTTCAGATCAACTGATCCACTACGCGCTTCAACAACAAAATCCCGAAATCAGTGGAAAATCCAAGGAGATCAAAATGCAAAAGGCCAAGCTACAGAAACAACAATACGAACTACAAGAGAATCTTCTACGAGATCTTTCAAGCAACAGCGATATTTTACACGACGCGAATCTACTAGCTTCTTTGAACAAAACACGTGAAACGAATACTACTATTTCTAAAGCGCTTGAAGCGGCTCGTGAGATTGAAAGGGCGAATAGTGAAGCGTGCGCTAAGTATGAGCCAAGCGCTAAACGAGCAGCGATGTTAGCGCTTGGAGTTAAAGGATTAAGCGCTCGATGGCCTCTTGTAGTTTTACCTGTTGATGCAGTATTGGAAGTATTTGTTGAAGCTGTGAGGAAAGCTGTAAGTTACGCTAAAGTGTGATACTAAAAAATTTAAAAATGTAAAGTGTGACTATGTACGCTTTAGAGTGCATTTGAAGTAAATTAGAAGTATTATAGTACATAGTATTTATTCTAGTTTTTTATATATTCCTCACGTGGTTATGCTAGCTTCAAAAGTTTTTCAAAGCTGGTTTGGTAAGTTGATATTTTTGAATATTTATTTTGGTTTTCAGGACGATTCAAATATTAATCACGAAGAAATAGTAAAATACGTAGCTCGAAGAATCATCGAAAGAGTGCTGTTGGCTGTACACAAGAAGGATAAATACATTGTTGTTATGTATCTGCTGAAACATGTGTATGGGGATTTGATATCTGACAAGGTAAGAGATATCTGATCAAAACGCAGTAGTCTCGATTCTTTTGTTGCATTTTTGTAAACGAACTTAAATTGACTGCTCTAAAATGATAGCCGTCTTTGTCGTTTCAGTTTATGAAAAAGGGACGGCAACATTTTAGTGCTGTCAAATAAAGGTGGGTCCACATCTGATCTTTTGTCCGTACCGTAGCTCCGTATCGTATCAGCGTCGCGATCAAAGAACGCTAGTTTGGTCGGTTACGGTACGGTGGTACGGCGTCCAAACTAGCGTTCTTTGATCGCGACGCTGATACGATACGGAGCTACGGTACGGACAAAAGATCAGATGTGGACCCACCTTTAGTGAGCTTACAAAAATGCAACAAGAAATTCGATACCAATAACACATAAGACAATACAGTACCTACCTAGATGGTTAAAAAAATCTTGACTATGTTAGTTTTGTGCATAGATTTCTGGTTATGCAGTAACACTGTAAGAACCTCTTATTGGCTCTTTAAAGTGCCTATTAGAGTATTCTAAACCAGTCCTTATTACCTACGTAAAAGCTGTTGGTTCTCCAAAAAATAAATATTTCCTAATTATTTTTACTTAGAGTTGCTTTCTTATTTCAGCTATGGCAACTTTTCATTGGAACATCGGATATAAATGATGACAATCTGAACACAAGCGAAATAAAAAAAACCCACCCATGGCTACCTGACGAATGTTTAAAATCTACAGCTAAACTCAAAGCTACCGACGAAAATCTTTACCATCGACTTTCACTGCAAAATGCCGAGATGTGGAAAGAGTTTCTGTCGTCTGGTGATTTGAATATCGTGAGCAAGTTGAGACTGGGTCCGTTTGAGACGGTGACGAGTGTGGCAGCCATTAGACCGGACAGTCTGTATAGAGCTGTCGTTGCCTTCGTAGACTATATCCTAGGTAAGTATTTTATTACTCACATTCTACCCACCAAGTTTGTTCCACTAGTAGGGCTCTAGAGCTCATCATTAGAGCCCTGAAATAAAATGACACTAATTTGTGACACTCTTATACGTTTTAGTGTTCTACTGTTTTTATTTCCTAAACTAACGTAATTTGACATTACTAAAATTGTTGTCATCCCTTTCATTAATTGAAACGACAAAGACAGCTATCATTTTAGTACCTTCAAATCTGTTTAGTTTAGAAAAATGCAACAACAGAATCGGGCCCACTGTGAAATGTTCAGCAACATTTAGCTTGGCTATAGGCTATATTTCGTAACAAGAGCAGGCGCTTTATTTGTCTTATTCTCCCATTGACTTTGCACGCAGCTGACGTTACAACCTGTGTTCAGGGCTAGATGTTTATAAAATATTTAGTTATATTTTATTTTGATTGTTAATCTATGTTACAACAGGAGCAGGCGCAGTATTGAGTAGGGCTCCGGTTCGAACTGCGACGCGATGCGCTCGATCCCGTCCTATTCTCCTATTGGCTGCGCACGCGGCTGACGTATTAGCTGCGCATGCGCACGAACACACCCTTATACAGGTACATAGGTACCACATTGTACTCGAAGCCCGACAAGTAGATTATCTAAATTATCTAAGTTAAATGACGTTCTGCGCGGTCTCTATTTGGATGGGTGACTGTTAGTGCCATTTACATCTGAGCGCTTCCGTGCTTCGGAGGGCGCGTTAAACTGTCTCGGCTCTAGCAGTCGTTAAGCCATGACGGAGGCCTTAAGGCGGCCTAAAAACTCCCGTCACCCCGTCACCAGAGTTGGCCACTGACTCATACGAGCTTGCTTGCTTGTCATCAGGTGGATGTTGAACAAGGGATAACTACATGGCAGTCAGCACTAGAAACGGCACGTGGCGGCGGCTGGCTCGTACTAACTGTAGCCGCGTCGCCTTTCACCAGAGAACTGCAAGCTTTTATTAAAGACGTGGCAGAGTCCGTGAGTTATATTAAAAAATGCGAAGTAGGCCATTACACCTATTGAAGATGATTTATACAGCGTCAGGAGGCAACCTATGCCTACACTTAACGGGACACTGTAGTGCCTGGGACAATTTTTAGATGGACTACTAGGCTTGCGCATCACCTATACCATCCTCTCAGCCTAGTCAGCTCCGCACGCGAAGTAGAGTTGATGCGATAATCTGAGCTTTTCTATGTGTTTAATAATGCTAACTTGAATGTAGAACATAGCCCTCTGTCGGCATATAGGTAAACATAAAAATTTAAAAGTTGGATGGCTTCAGTCCACGGATTCGCTAGCGCAGACGCTTAATTAGTCTATATGCTATTCCAGAGCCCTAGCCATGTTTATTTATTGGTCCAGCCGTTACATCTTCATAATTTTTGATCATTGCAATTTCCAAGATAATAAATTAACTTTCGCGGCTGATATTTCAGGATACTTTACTTGCATATTCACAGAAAAAGATGAATTTTGGTTGCAAAAAATTTAATCGCCGATATTTATGATTTACAGACTGAACAGTTCCATGAGGAATTCCGAATGTGGATAGTTTCGGAGTACCGGGATATTCCGCCGCTTGTGTCCAACGCATGCGTCAATGTCATTCTTGAGGTTTGTACATATTTTTATATTCATGGTTGGATAACAACCACCTCGAAATATTGTGGGAATGTAATTTTTCTAACAGGATGAAACTAGTTGAAACGAGAAACATTTGAAACGAGTATCGTCATATTTGTAAGGAAATGCATATTTCAGGCCCCAGAGGGAGTCAAAAACAATATAATGGGGACCTTATCTGCATGGGGCAACTACGAGGCTGATCCAAAAATAATGCGACTTCACGCGAACCTTGCCTTCTTCCATGCGCTGGTGCAAGAACGTCGCGCTTACATACCACAAGGTCAGTCCAACTGTACTGTAATGCAAATAGATGCTGTCTATTTGCAACATAAAAATCCACTTATTTGATTCATATACAATCTGCAAAAGAAGCAACGTCGCAAATCATGTTATTTTCCATGGATGGATTTCGTTTACCACTACCTATATCGGGATTCAAGATGGAGAAGATTGCGAAAGTTCTGGCAAAACTGCATTTTTTTTTAGCTGTCAAGCTTTGGTATGACAACTGTATAAAGTGCTTCGCCCTTACCCGATGGTAAGCTTGTCCATACAAATAGTTGTGGCGCCGCGGCTCCATCAACAATCAAGAACCTCGGTGAAGCGGTTAATGTCGGTTTTTTAAGGCAGTTTTCCCCTAACCAAGCTGGTTTTTGTTAGGTAGCGATGCTATAACCTCGATTCAACCTTCAAATGTTTACTAGATAAAAAAATCAAAGAAAACATCACTAAAATAAAAATAACTCATATCTTTCTAAAGTTGATATTATTAATAATTTTAGTTTACATTAATGGTTTTGGTTTACATTAAATTAATTTCCATTTTATTTTCAAAAGTTGTTTTTTTTTATCAATTTTATTTCAATAAACAGGGCGTATCTAACCGTCCGGCGTGCATGATTTTGTATCGATTTTGAACTCTATTCTTGAGAGCCAAACTCTCAAGGTCATTGGGTGGTGTAAGGCATTTAATCCTTGCAGGCTGGAGCCGCTGGTACAGCTGGGAGTGGGGTGAGGTGTGCGCATGCAGCCAGGCGATCCGTGCTGGCGGCTCGGCTCTCTGCCTGCCGCTGTACTGTGCACGCGTGCAGGACGCGCTCGACGCACGCCTGCTGAGCGTGCTGCACGCGCGACACATGTCTGCCGCGTCTGCCTGTCCCGTGCCGCTACCCACAGCCTCCGACACTAAGGTAACGTAACGTAACGCTAATAGCCTGCCGCTGTACTGTGCACGCGTGCAGGACGTTCAAATGCCAACCAATACGGAAAGTAGAGGCATGGAATAGAATAAACATAGATGGCTATGTTCATTCTATTCCATTTTTCAGTAGATTCACCTCATCTAGTCTTTAATTCGTGGTTTTAAGTACAGGTTTCTGCCCTAACAGGCTTACGCGTCCGCTTTCTCTGCGCTACCAGACATCGACACTCCGCAGTTGCTCGGTCTGCCGGCAAACTGTCGCGTCGCCTGGGAGAAAAACGCAGCCGATAATATCATTACCGTGCTCAAAGGTACTTGGTCACTTCCAGAATTAAATAACCGCTGTTTTTATGAACAAACTATAGATTTTGGTGATATTTCAATATCAAAAGCTTCATTTTGCCACCATTACTCTAGAATTTTCTGGAATTCAACTTTCTGTTGATAAAACATGAACAAATGAAATGGGGTTTGGCAATTAAATTCATATTTTCAGAACTGAACAGCACAGTAAGCGTACACGAGAAAAACGACGGAATAGCATCTCTGAAAACTGTCCTATCACTATGGAAGAAGAGCATGTCGGGATGTCCATTACTAAAGGCGGGCGGTACAGACGCGTACAGAGACGCGGGCTGGTGGGGCTGCGTGGCCGGCGCCGAGCTGGAGGCGGCCGCAAGGGGCGCGCTCGCGATACATGCAACACTAGCACACCTGGCGCGCTCTCTCGCACACTCACACGCGCACGCACTGCACGAGGTAATACTAACCCACTGCCTAGCCTAGAGCACTCCTAACATCAAGTACAAGTTTTTCTCTAAAACCCATGAAACTTGCAGGTTCCAGAAGAATGGCAGCTAGTATGGGCTGGACCTAGTTCTCCAGATGCTTACGTCAGAGAGTTCAGTTACCGAGCGCGCGCCGCCGTCGCCCGCTGCGAGAAAAACCCGGGCAAAGCTGGCTACATGCCCAACGGTCTGATATCAAATTTACTCTATCTTATCGCCTTATTTCCAATATCAAGGAACAACATTTATTTTGTCTAAAACATTATTGATAAAAATACCTTGAGTTCGAGTTTTTGTTTTAAATCGAATCAAGGATCGGTTGTTGGAGTTTTGTGTGAAAAGCAAAGGTTTTCAACTTACCCATTGCACTAGGGGCGCTTAGTGTGAATTACAAATACACATGAACTCCATATTTGATTTATCAAAAACTCAGGTTATATTAATGCCTGAGTTTTGAAGCTATATAGGCACTTTATGAATTCAACACTCAAGTCCATTCTCATTTCATCATTCATGATTCAATTTTCAGAGGTGGATCTGCGCTCGTTAATGCAGCCGAGTCGGTTGGTCTCTGCTCTGCGAGCCCATTCACTCACTCGCCTCAAAACCGCACCGGACCGGCTCGCATTAGTGGCCACCTGGGGAACATCAGGTATAACATCTGTTATACTCGTATGCTGCAAGTTTACACAAGTCCTGAATCGAGACTTGCTTGAATCTTTGACAGGTTTTCATTTAGAAGTGAAATTCTGCTGCTGCTGGAGTCGCGTTGGAGCATACAAGCTTTACATTACAGCCGCACTCAACATTACACAAACTTTAGTATTAAGTAGATACTTCAGATTACCGGTGTTTCTGATCATCATTACTTATTGGCAAAAGAAGTTAGTAGAGTAGGTACCTACATAATAATAGGGTAGGGACTTTCATAATAATTGATTATTATTTTAAGACATACTTACATAGACTTACAAGTTTGGCTGTTTGAGAGTTATATTAGAACATTAGGAATTTTGTTATAGATTATGTTTTACTAACATAACGTTTGTGTTACGTTGCAGAATCTTCAGATGGCATGGTGGCACTAGGCCTGCGTTTATGCGGTGGTGTCGTGACGGGTGGCGGGCTCTGCGCCGCGCCCCCTCACGCCCCGCCACATTGTCTTGCGCCGCCACTTACACTAAGATACATACCACAGGTATGATTATATGCACCTACTAGCCGTCGCCCGCGGCGTTGCTCGCGTTCTACCCTTTAGAGTGTGACGTTTCAAAAATTCCTTACTTAGTGCACCCTTACACTATACATTTAAGGATACTACCCTCCAAATTTCATACCTCTAATGGTCGAATACTCAAACGCCACTCAATTTAAGTCACGCTTAAATTATTGCCATCTCTTACAAATGAGTAATGTCAAACAGAGGCAGAGCAATTTTAGGTGGTGCTCAAATTTGAATGACGTTTGAGTATTTCAGCCTTAATCTGGAATACTGAAACTTCATTCAAATTTGAGCATAAAACTCGTAGTTTAGGCTGAGCGTTGATTGTCAGCCGGCTTTAGACGAGTTTTATATACCTTTTTTACTTGTTACTTAGATAAATTCAAAACCTACCTTTCCACTCATTATTTAGATGAACTTTATAATAAGTTTGTATTTCCACAGAGCAGCGAAAGTGCCCTCGCCGATGGAACGATAGAGCTGCCAGTGTACACCAATGAGTCGCGCGAAGACTTTTTGTTCTCCGTACGAGTGCCTCTGTCGCGCGACTTTCCACGCGACTCTGCGATTCTCAACGCGGTCGCGCTGTTTGTCGCGTCTCTCGATTGAACACAAATACGCACCACACACACTATTTAAGTGCATTTTGAACACAAAATACGCATATTATGCAACAAAAACACACTCGCACTTTCAATTGGTAGGTACATAAGTTATAAAGGATGAATGAATAGGTAGTGAAATACTAAGATAATGTTTTAGCACTTTGCAAAGCTTGGTCATCTAAGATCTAGCCCGAAGTTTATTTTATTGCACGGTGACAATGCAAACTTTGATTTATCATTAGAAACCTACCTAGGTTCTTTAATTATTAGAATAGGTGTTCTAATTTTAATGAATAAAAGCACTTTAAAATTTATTCATGTTTATTTATTTCAGTTTAAGTCAATCATAACACCAACTAAATTGACTAAATAAAGTTTGAACCTCTTTTTTCAACAATAAGACAAGACATATTTGGTAAAATCAACACCGGTACGGTATTCAAAAACTTAAAACTTAGTACCTAAGTAGGTCAATTGCCTAGAGTTAAAATCAACATTTTCATTTGTACATAAAATTTAAACAATCTACGACAGTTAAACTTCCTATCCTATGCGATTAAAGTACAGGAGAATATTTGCTTAACACAAGTACCTAACCAATGACATGTATTAGAAGACAATTATTTCTTTAGCAGTTGTTTTAGACTTTATTACTGGAAAAAATTATGATGTTTAGGGCTTACTTTGGTGTCTTGTTTATAAACCAAAGTCAATCATTTGAAAAAAAAATTTGACTAATAATATTCATGCTGTAAACGCATTAGAATTTTTCTTGATGAGATCTGAACCGGTCGCGGTCGGTGTTCGTGACGTTTTGTAAGCTGGAAATAATAAAATGTGGTTAGGGGGTAGGTACCTATCTGTACCAAGAAAGATCTGGAGAGAAGTAGGTACCTACCTAAGGGGGTTATGGCCCATATGTAGTTGTTCTAAGGGCAGTGATTTTCGACACGGGAACAACAAAATAATAATATGATTTACCTAGTTACAACTTTTATAAAAAATATTTTCAATGTGCAAAGTTTGTTTTACATTTCTTCGTTGTAATATTTAAATACGGAGGCTTCATCTAGGTAGAAAACGCATAGGTCTTTTTTCTATGTATGGTAGGTAAGTATACATATTTATTAACAAATAAAAACATACAAAATGCAAACTTTATAACCATTTAGGTACCTAGCTATTAATTTTCATGGTCTGAATTGAACCATCGTGTTCAAAGCTTAATAACTAGTTCCGGGGCCTGCATACATCAGTAACAGTACCTACTATCTCTTACCAATATTCACTTTGATGATTTGAGTATTCCAAATGCCGTGTATCATGAATAGACTGATCAAAATACCAGAAGCGACGCACGACAACAAAATGTACATGTACGAAGGAAGAATCTTCATGTGTTTTACTTCTGGTGAGATACACACAGCACCCCAGTTGGTTTCATCATTGACGAATCTAAAAAAAGGAGTATATACCTAGATAAGTACGTACCTACGATATTAAAAGTACCTAGGTAAGTAACCTCTTTTAGCTTGCAGTGTGCGTGTGTGTAAACTCAGGTCCGGATCTACGCCACCTAACTTTTTTTTGCAATTTCTGGCTTCAACGGAATTTCAGAGTACTAGAGATGTAATACTCGTCGTCTACTGCTATGGCACACTTACCCTTGCAAGCAAGGACCACATTGCTGTTGCAACGTGATGCAATCGTATTCCTTTGGGCCTGGGAGTCTTTTGAGACTGTCACAGCTAAGACATTCGTGGCATAAGTGTGTAGAAGTGTGACAAAAAAACCCCGGCGAACAGTGGGCGTCTTCGTTACATGTTACAGGCTGCATTCGCATGTCAACGATATTAGGCAGAACAAGAATTAGAGTTAATCTGAAAAAAAAAGAAGAATTATACAGGTAGGTACTTAGTACGTACGTAAGCAGTTACCTACCTAAACCTAATGTAGGTATTCTTTTGGACCTACATGAGGGAAATATACGATCAAACGAACTTCCAAGTGAAGTTCCATCATTAGGTACATTATTATATTTAACTTGCTTCCTACATGAACTGTGAAGGGGTATACCTAATTAAACTTAACTCTTAGGGTAGGTAGGTAGGTACAAGGCATAAAAATTTACTGAAATTAAACTTACAAAATCATGCTGTCCAATATTTCAACCATCCAATGGTTGAAAATTACCAGTCCACGAATAGTTTGATGAAAGAAACCCTGAAATATTGTTTCACAACACCACAACCACAACACTATAAGCCACCAGACAAACTGATAAAAGTAGCTAAAGCAAGCACAAAACATAGAGGATCGCCTAAGCAACAGTTTTTTGTTTATGTACCTAGGTAGCTTTTGTTTAAAACTAAACAATGACGGACGAGCGAGCCAGACATGCAAGACAAAACTTGTAAACAATCTCATAATCGCTGATCAAGTTACGACTTGTCGCGATGAGATTCGTTGCGACGACAGCTGCGGCCTAAAGCGGTACCAACTAGTACCTATGCTGTGGGCCATTAGTCTGTGTGTAAGTAGGTAGGGTTCCTTTTCTCCGATCCGACAAAGCAGGCATTCATAGGATCTGCCTAATGGGTAGGTAGGTACTTATGAAGGTTTTTATTACTTATAAATAGGTAGGCTAGGTACCTATACCTACTGCTACGGATTCCAAACCCCGGAGAGATCATCAATCCCGCAGATACGCGGTATTTGCGGGAATTCTTAGGTGATTAGGGGGTTTAGTCATTATTACCAACTTTCTGATGCTGACTAAATATAAGTAGGTAGGTATATTTATAAGTAGTTTCTAATATACCTAATATAAAAAGTGAAATATTAAATTATTAGGTATAAAAGTAAGATAAATAGACATAGGTACCTACAAAATATTAAGTAGGTATAAGTTTTTGCGATACCAGGTAAAAGTGATTATGTTGTAAAGTGCCTCCTACAGTTAAGATCAAATTGTAACACTTATTTAATAAGAAAATAAACATCTTGTATCTTAGATACTTAAATATGCCACCTAGTGCATAATATGTACACCTCAACAAATTGCTGTGCCCTAACAGGGTTTATGTTTGGTACACTACCTTTTGTACAACATCTTTAAAACAACATGAGTGCAATAAACGATTTGAATTTGAATTTGGTATATAGGTAACTAGGTATATATAAACCTACTTTATGAGCTTTTAAGGGGAGCTCAGGTAGATAAGGTACTAGTGATTCAAATTAAAAGTTTTTTTTTAATATTAGGTACCTAGGTACCATTACCTATAAACATTTTTATTTCTATTTCGCAAAAAAATTAAATCATACCTACGTAGGTACAAAACACTTCAAAAAATTTGCAGTGGTGCACTTAAAAAATGCTAGGTAGCTGATTTCAAAATTTCGATGGCACAGCATTTTGATCTAATTAAAAAGTGGCATGCACTCTAATGGTGAAATGTTTTAGGTTAGCTGGTAAATAATAATGAGAAATTATAAAAAAATGCAAAGTTTAAGCAGATAACGTTAAAATGTAATGGTAATTTCGTTTCGTACACGTCACTGTACAATAAAATAGACTTGAGATAAGTACTTAGGTAGGTAGGTACTCATGGTATACATGGAACATTTAGACCATCAAGAAAGTGATGTAGGTATTGTGTTATAATCATCATCATTTCAGCCGTAGGACGTCCATTGCTGACATAGATATGTAGGTATATTATACCTACACCCTGTTAGCAAGCTGATGCAAGCTTGGAATAGTTACCTACAACCTGTTTTGTTTTTGCATTGACAATTTAAATTAGGTATTCCAATCAGGGGGAGCATATTATGCTCAATACAGGCCTGTGGTATGGCAGAAATTTTACTCTAACAGAGATGCTGTGAAAATGACGTCAAAAGCTCGTTTCATTAGTATTAAATTAACCATTATTGTAAATGACCTATTTGAAGATAAAATAAATTCATTCAATTCATTTCAGTTTAATTCATTTAATTCATTGCATTTTTCTTAACTATGTAAACAACTTAATTAGACAACGCAAAAATTATACGTGTCTCTGTAGTTTCAGGACGGCAACTTTTTAGTGCTGTTCAATTAGGTTACTTTAGGAAAACGAAACAACAGAATCGGCACCAATCATGTATCGCTAATTAAAAATCTGTTGTGGACTACTGAAATCCTAACTAAAACTGTTATCAGTAACTTGCAAACATAATCAATAAAATCACTTCTTTACTGAGCATTCGAGTGAACCTGTGTGTAAGAGGGTGGAACGTCAATGTATGGAGAACACAATATTCTAGATAAGCTGTTATACCTATGTACTTCGTTTTTGAGTATATATTTACCATTTTCTTTACTATCAGAGATCCGAATATTTTTTTATAGAGGTTAGTTAGGACATTTTTATATATTACATATTTTATTTACCGACAAATTATGCCTAATGTCCATGACAGTACGAGATTATTTTCTATTACCTATAAGAAAAAAACTGACAAAAAAACTCTAAAATTAAAAAAAAAAATGTTTAGGTACTGTGCTTTATTTATTGTAAGATAATATTATTATATTTTTTGGTATTAAGAGACGCATTATTGGGAAAAAATACTTCGAAAAAGCATAACAAAAATTGGCTATTTCATACATTTTCAACGATCTTTGAAGGGCAGGTAATAGAGGACTCAAAAAGGGAAGTGAGTTCATAATTTTTTTCGCTAATTGATCGAGTGAGCGAAGCGAACGAGATCTTAGTGACAACTTGGACGAAAATGCTTTGTATGTTTGTATGTTTGTTCGACGAGATCTTTTGAACCGCTTATCCGATCTTCACAGAATTTGGTAGGTATACGGATAGTACTCTTAAGTTTTACTGGTTTGTTAAATGAAGTAAATCGGTCAAAGGGTCGTGAAGTTATGAGAATCCAGAGGGAGTAAAAAAAAATGTCACACAATAATATCAAGTGGGGTGTCATATGATAGGGTTTTGTTAAGACATTCCAAAACCGTTTTTATTTTGATTCTAGGTCTAATAGTTTTTGAGTTGTTGTAAAAATTATATAATTGACAAACCCAGTATAACGTGAGCTACCATGTCTTGGAGTTTAAATGATTTTGTAGTTCAAGTAAGACTGGTACATAGCTAGACGGCGATTTCGAAGCGATTTGCAAAGTTTATTACAACCATTGGTCAATAAAAAAATTTTGGGTTTTATTAACCTCCGACCATCACGAGATCTCAGTTCGGGGCGAACTACTAGTATATGAAGATGATCGAATAAGTATATTTTTTAACGTTCCACCGTGCTCTTCTAATTCGTACAAGATCATCCCGGATTAAGAGTAAAAGTGAGCATATTCTCAGGAAAAACATCATTGCACGTCTTATAAAATAAAAAAAAATATATAAAATATAAAATAAAAATGTAAAATAATACCTACCAAAACGATCTAAGAAAAACCAAGAATCTTCAAACACACTAATTATGTATTATGCTAGTAAAATAGAAAGGCGGAAATTAGTTCGATACAGATGCATTGCTCATTATGCTAAAAAATGATAAAATTAGGTGATGAAAGCTACTTATTGAAATACATCTTAGTTTTTTTAACAAACAGTTTAAAATAAAATACTAAATAAACATTCCTTGATAATAATAAACTCGATGCATGCTTGGAGTAGTTACGTATGCACCGTGTTGTGTCTCTTTTGAACACATTTGAGTCTTCTTGTCAATGCAAAAGACAAAACACGGTGTAACTATTCCTAACTTACATCGAGTTTATTAGTAACAGGGTCAGAGCGGTTACAGATTTGGTAATTTGGCAGCATTTAGGTAGGTACATGCGAGATTTAACTTGCATGGGTATCGCATGACATGAGCAAAACTGCCCAATCTGTAACAGCTATGAAACCGTATTCTAAAACAATCCTCAAAGAAAAACAGACAGCAAAGAATATTTGTTCATGATGTAAAAATCTCTGCTCGAGTCTTAATTATTTTTGAGATAAGATCTAGAATAGAATATCAGAGCAAAACATTATAATAGTAAAACTGAACACTTTCATAGCTTGCTAACTAAAATAATATATTCTGTTCTCAATAGCACCATGCATCAAAAATAAAAATTATATTATCTATCATAATAACGTAAATATACATAAAACAGAACTCACAGGTTAGTACCTAATGTAGAAATATTTAATATACAGAAATTACATCTAGTTAGATATAATTCAAACTTATTAAGTTATTAGTTTATTAAAGTTAATAGTTGCCGAGATCTTACGAATAATAATAAACGTTATTCATAAATAAATAACAAATCATAAATGAGAATTACTAACATAACAGATCTCAGCATAATCTCACACTCATAAGAATACATAGAAATAATTTACACTGTATGTTTGTATTAACTAAAACGAATGTACTTTGTGATAAAACGTATAGAGTATCATATAATGTGATAGGTAAGCGCTGAACTCTAATAAAATGAGAAACTTTGAAATGTTCTAAAAACCACCGAATATATTGTGGATGTATTTATGTATTGATCATGAAAACTGGTTTTTTAGGAACATCTTAAAAAATAAATGCATTAGAAATGCTTATTGTTGAGCAAATATCACCTAGCATTACAATTTGTAAACATTGTATATTTACTAAAATCAATGACAAATTACATAAATATGACTTCAACATTCTAATAATTAAGTACTTATTTACAACTACGTCTCAAAACAATGCAGCTCTCAGACAGTCAGTGGTGTACCAAACCATCACGAAACTGCGTCATCCGATTGGTTTTTGAGTGGAGGGTGAACGAAGCTTCATCCCAACGACATTTTATACAATGGACTTTGCATTGGTGTTCTGGAAAGGGAACGGAACAAAATGTGCTCAGACGAAGGTAATTTTTATTTACTTATACTTTACGGTTTGATCGTCGAACACTGAAGAGTTATGGTCTATCTTATAAAAAGTTAGAGTAGACATTATGTCTTGTTTAACATACGTAATCAGGACATAATGTCCATTGTAACTTTTTATAAGATAGGGGGTTAGAGTATAAAACTGTAATAAATCATAAACTCTACTGACAAACGTAAAACCGTCATATTTCAAAGTTGTAAAATTTTGGTGTTTTTCTTAGAGGAATGGTGATTCCATTGTGAAGCTCAATGATTCATTCTAGCAACTATTCCCATGACGCATATTCTGTGATGGTCCGACGGACTACCGGGCAGTCTGTCCGCTGCACAGGAATACAATACAATTGCCATGTTTTATAAGAACAAGTCTTTACTTGTAGTTACGCTTTTCTACCGGTTGGAAGACAGAAACGATAATTTCCTCGTTGAGTTAACTATCACAGATAAACTTTAACAGCTTGAGAGTGCCATTTTTAACAGCAAAAAAAATATAACAAACAAAAATTTTATCAAAGACTGGTCCACTGTACTGAAAAGCCGGAAAAATTCAGAATTAATAAGAGGCCCTAAGAATGACAATTAAAAAAATCACAGTTACGTAATCATAGGGCCACATGTGCAAGTGGATAATATTTCTAGTTTTCTAGGCAAGGCTTAGCTACTTTTGTGCAGTAAGTCTATATAAATAGCTTGATATCAATAGCGAGCTGATTGTGCGAAAGAAATTTAGTCAGAAAAGATAGAAATTAATCTTTGTTAAAAAAACAATAACATATCGTTACATTTATGAAATAATGATTTGACTATTACTTCTACCTAATATAGTTTTTGTTTTACATAGTATCAGAGTGCCTATGTATTAGTGTGTATGTATGGGTAGGCAGTAGGCATTTAGCTAGAGCTCTATACAACTAGTTACACTTGGCACCGGGTAGACTAGACTAGGCCCGTATTCTAAACCTATTCTTAAGGATGCAGTCTTAGAGAGGTGGTGTCCTCATTAGAGATAAAAAACATGCTGATAAACACATTCAGCGCATAATATTTACTAAAAGAAATTGATGCACTACCAATTTGTTATTGTAGTGTAAGTACGCGAACAACTAGGTATTAGTATGAAAGGGTAGTCCCAATTTTAACTACGAGTAATGATCTAGATTTTCATTATGGTGATGTCTTTTTTTATTTCAAACAATTGTATTTGATGAGATCGCCACCGCTCCAGGCTGTCTCTAAGCATGAATGGCATTGATTTTATGGCAATTTTCTATGAAAAACTGTTCAACAATTAGTTTTCATTAAATTTAGCTTAGTACTTATGAGCATTAGAGCTTAGTGTTGTTGATTTGAACGAAATTGAAGTAGATAGCAGGTGGTTCACTGGAATGCGCGGGTGTCGGTCCACTGAAATCGGCATTCTCATTACTGGCCGCGCTTCTGTTACCGTTATTATTGTTATCCTGTGAAAAAAGTTCAATATAAATAATAAATAAATATTCATGAACATTTAACAAAACGCCTTCTAGTCCCAAACTAAGCATAGCTTGTACTTTGGGAACTACATTGCTGATAGAATACTTATATATATTATATATATACTTTATTTTTGTAAATACATAAACACAGAAAATGTATTGAAAATCTGGCTTTGTACAAAACGCATTTAAAATTATGATATCCGTTTATTACATAGTTATTCGAAGGTTCGTGTTTAGTTTCAGAGTTTCCCAAGAGCATGTCTCACATACCTGCGTCTTCAGTTTCTTAGCCGGGGGCTCCACGAGCGTTGTTTCTCTAGCTGCCGCGAGTAACGACGGGAGATCACTCGATGCTGCGCTCGCACTGGACTCAGGGTGTTCAGTCACCTCGGTGATCGTTACGTTGCCACTGTCAGAAAGAACAATACACTTTTTAACATAAAGAAATTTACTTTAGCCCAGTTTCACAAAACGCCCGCAATCTTTTTTTTTATGATTTTTGCTTATATAACAATAGATGCATTGTGTCACTGAGCTCGTCCAATCCAGATGATCATTAGCCTGCAGATCCAAGAAGAAAACTGTTAGACACAGGGCTCGGTTTAGAAGAATTAGCATTCACACTGACTTCCCATACCTTGATCATGACTTTTACGGAGTCGTTGATCCATCAAGTGACTTCGAAGACTTATAAATGTATTTTCGAATGATAGTTGATATCAATACTTACACGTACAAGACATCAACTTCTTTCATCAAGGAAGCTTTTGGTGTGCAAAAACAAAAAAAATGTCAAACAACTTTCTCGCACGTACATTTCAACAGTTTTGAAGATATAAAATCATCGCAAAGCTTCAAGATTTACCTGCTTATTTATTTATTACGTAATGAACCTCCGCTCTACCTCCATAGAATTTTGCTTGACCAAATACATGTTTTACAATTAGTGTTTTTAATAAGTATGTATAAGCTGCCCTAAGCACTAACTTAGAAAATAAGATACCTTATACCTAGTAATCCCAAGGATCCAAATTACGTTGTCTGAATATAAAGATTCGTTAATTAGATCCGTAATTGACTGAATAGTAAATACTGACTTGGAATCATTGGTGCTTGTGTTAGGCGTCCAATCATGAGGCGTCGTATCTTCGTTGTGGATCGAAGGCCAGTTATTTGAGTCTTCTGTTTCACTCAGCGGAGTTTGACTGAAACAAAACAACTTTCTTAGTTTTCTTCACTATAACTAGATCTCATTTCCTCGGTCAATTCAATTCATTTATTTCTTAAAATCATTTATTTATGTCAAGAATGTAAATAACAGTATTAATTCATTAATAACGCCTACCGTGCAGTGGTATTATTCATTCTGTGTCTTGCTAGTAATTTAGTACGATATTTAACTTTTGTTCAACTAAGATTAAGTCTTAGTATCGTTGATCGTCGTGTAGATCAGTCAAAATCTTGCTCGGATACAATTATGATTTAAGCAAGGTTTCAACCGAACACATTCAAGTTTTCGAAATCATTTGTAACAGGCAAAATAATATAGTTATTAGTCAGCATCAGTTGATCACTTTTTCTGAATTTTATAATTGTTTGTTATTGGTTCTAATTATAAATGTTCGTCATAATTTTATTTTTTAATGATCATTTTTGACATTACAGCAATTTTACTAAACGATGTCGCAGTCATCAGTTAGGACAACCGGTCAATAGTAGGCACTAACTACTATGTAACAAAGGGCTAAATAGGTTTACCTTTGCGGGTTGAGGCGAACATACGATGGTGGATCATAGACTCGCGCACGCTGATTGCCGGCCGCTTCCCGCGCCGTCTGAGGGCCTGTTGTTGGCACGCGCTTTATGAAAGGATGTGATGTTTCTGAAAATAAAAATAATTTCATGAATGAAAATCTTCGAAATCTAAAAAGTCGTAGAACAAACACTGCTCGCCATGACCTGTAAAATACTCGGGACTGATAGGGTAGTTATGTTGTGTGTATAGCAAGCACATACCTTCCTCGGGCGGTGAGTAAGCCACGTCGGGCATTGCGAAGGGAGACTCTGCACGTACGGCCGTGTAGGGGTTGTACGGCGGAGGAGGGTCCGGAGCACTCGCATTTACATTCGTCGAAGTGCACGATGATCCCAGCCACGTCGCTGTAGCTACAAATACATCATTTATATATATACTAATGAAAAAGTACCATACCTAATCGAATTTACAAAAGTCGAAGATCTTGTTGTTCTCGATGAGAATCAGCCCCCTCGGGGTAACATACTAGTTCTGGGCCCCCGGTATGCCAGTGAGTTTAAACATGTACTTTTATACATGACCATTAGCGTTTAGGAATAAAGATTTACGTTAGAGTTTTGAAATACTCACAAATTCTAAACAAGTCTTTTCTTCTCAGTACATAGATGATGATTATAACCATTGCAATAAAAACGCCCAAGACGATAAAGGCGATGATCGACCAGATATATACAGGCAGTGACCTGTCCGCTGCTGAATCGTCTGGAGGTACACATGCCCCGTTCACGTCGCCTCTGTGGTCGACCACTAGTCTGAAATAAATAGAAAGGTTACATTTAAACAACTTACGACGACGTCATATTATATTACATCGAATAACACGTCATAATAAATACAATACAAGGATTTTGGCTCTAGCAATGCGCTGTATTCTGAGCTTCTATGTCTCTCCGAACTTAGCCGCAGCTAGGTAAGCTCCACATACGATATTCTTAGCTCGGATTTGAGAAAAGTGGCTATTGTACTGATTAGTGCTTACGATAATCACAGTACCTACCCAGGCACACCTAGAAAAATATGCAAGTACATGTAAATATTTAAAGCCGGTTAAATGCCCATTGCACCAGAGGTCAGATCAGAACATCATTAGTACCTAATGCAAAATTTAGACTCACCCTTGCAAGCACGAGCCGCACTCCACCACAGACTTTATGCAAGAAGTGGGCGAGCCGAGCATCGGCACTTCTCGCTTGAAGTCTTCACAATGCAAGCACTTTTGGCAGAAGTGGATGGCGATCTCGCAGAAGTGATCTGCAAAGCACTGGGCGTCGTCGTTGCAGGACACAGGCTGCAACGACGATGCTTGGGCTAATGACGTGCACATCACCGCCGTCGAAACCAATGCTAGCGTCCTGTAACAATAAACATAATATTAGGTAGTCCACATTAGTTTAAAAGCTTTTCTGTAACGATTATAGCATGACGGCATGAATGTCCTTGTCATTTAGGTATTGGGTACTCGCTGGTAATCGCTCTTTTTGGAGTTAGTTGGTAGGTACTATTCTGATGTTGACCATCTCTTACTGTGGGAATAAATAGTTTTACTTTATATTCTAAGTAAAAATGAGCTGGGCATAGGATAACAAATATATATTTTAATCATTATGAAGTTTGAACATAAACTTATTGATTGGCCATTATGCTATTCAAACTTTCGGTATTCCGAGCAATATAATTTTCATAGCCAAAACTCCATTCTAAAAATAGTAGGTATTTAGGTAAAACAATAAAAGTGATCCTCTGATGCTGACTGACTGTACTGTACCTGCCTACGTACATCTCGATACACGTCACAAATGTTTCGAAATCCTTTATCTTGACGACCTAATTAGTCACCGACTCAAAGCGTCAAGTTGCAGATAAATGAAAGATTAATACCTACTAACTGCGCTAAATATTATCATAACAAAACCTAGGTAGGTAGTAGGTTAGGTACCCACAAGGTAAGTGTACACTAGGTACCTATACCTCCTAACTAAAAGGATGATCTTCCGTGACGTGGTCGTTAGTAACATTAAAATATAAACGTTTTCAAACCAAACTTGTATTGCTAGTAAAGTTGAGTGCCCTTTGCTACAGAGACTTATGCTTATAGATACAACTCTTTTAGGTACCTACCTAGCAGTGTAGATAGCTTTAAAAAACCAATATGAATAAGACCCCAAATACTTACTACATAAATAAATAAAATAAAATAGGTAAGCCTTTATTTCTACTGAAACCCTAATTTTACAACTTATGTATTTACAACCATTTCGCTCCATAGTTTTTTATTTCTGGCTTTAGTCATCCAGTTAGGTCCAGCTTTCTCTATAAAAACATCTTCAAACCTTTTTGCCGGACTTAAGTGGAAATGGGCAGGACATTTGTGCAGAATGGAAAACAGTAGGTGGACAAAACGAATAACAGAGTGGATAGGTACCTACCAAGAAACGAATCAAGAGGAAGAGGTCGTCCGGCAAAAAGTACTTACATACTAGGTAGTTACATAATGTTATGTGCAAAAAACAATAATGCGCAGTTGCCCTTGCACTAAGTAGGTCCTACCTAGGTAGGTATCGCAGAACATTCCGGATAATGATAAAGTAAGTAAACGTGAATGCAACAAATCATGTGATCCCTCTGACTCATTTCATAAGCAATTATGTATTTACTCAATCCAAAACATTATAGAAATCGTATAATTATAAGTAAGTTAAGTACATTTCTAAATAGGCAAGTTTGTACAAAGTTGGTAGGTACATAATTATACCAAGCGCTAAACTATAGATTTTTTTTATCGGTGCGTACGAGATGTAAACTCGTACCTTTATGTGGATTCTCTATGAGTGAAGAGTTTCCACCAGAGGCCATCGACACCACTGCCGGCAACCGACGCTTATTCATAGGCCTATTTTAAATTAATATAAATAAGTGTGCACCGTCCCTACAATCTCGATACCGATCGGTATAGCCACAGAATACGTAATAGTAGGTTGGTAAGCGTGGTATGGTATAGCTTGAAACTGGAGATGATGTAATTTCCAGTAAGTTTACACCTCTACTTGCGATGTTATCCAATGGACTGGAGGGGTACAAATTTACTTAAAGGAAGATTATTACAAATTTAGAGTAGGTAGGTAATAGGTAGGTACCTAGGTTATTAACGTAGGCTAGGTAGAATTAATGAACGAAAAAAATGGGACTGAAAAACTTCTTTTTTTAATTTGAGTAGGTATCCGCAATCCGGTTTTACCCCAGTGCATAAAAAATGCAGTTAGGTAGGTATGTAATAAGTTTCTCAAACTTTGACATCTCTTACCTACCTACTGCCGCCGCGCCGTAAATATGCCTTTGTAGTTTTAATAAATGCTCCACAATACAATAGCATTGACCTACTAGTGAGTGATGCCCTCCTTTTACTACTTACCAAAAAATTAAATTAAAATTACATAGTTTCAGGTAGGTACCTAATTATGTTCAAAGTAGATAGGTACCTAGTTAGGTCCTAATAAGAGTTTTCTTCCCGCAAACCACTAACAAAAGCAAAGGAAAAGACTATTATAGCTAATAGAGTGGTAATAAGGTGGTACCTATGTATTGCGTAGGTAGGTACCTGTAGGTACCTAGTACCTACCTACTCATGTTGGTAGACCGTAATGTTTTTAAAAATCTACTATACATACATATATACCTAAGTAGGTACCTATAGGTTTTATAAATTTAGGAATAAGTCATCTGAAGTTTTAGGTGAGGTTGTTGTTGAGCGAGTCATCTTTATGTAGGTACCCAAGCAAGTTACGTAGGTAGGTACCTATAGATTGCGGATGACCTTGAATATGATATCAATTAACAGATGGGTATAGTACCTACCTACCTATAGTTACGTATTACATTCTGTGGATTAACTGAATGTTCAAACACATACCTACCTACTTATTAGGAACCTAGGTAGGTAAGGTAGGTGGTATAGTAGGGTAAGGAACTGATAGGTACTTAACTAAACTAGACTAGTTTTCATTGACATAGACATTGTAGGTAACTAGGTAGGTAGGTACCTACCTAGTTACCTACAATGGAACACCCAGGTATTGTCGCATTACCTATTAAGTTATTTACCAATACCTATTACCTACCATTTGAATCGCCTGCAGCAGCCTACAGTTACTAGAATAGCATTGCCATTTTTTGTTTTATTTTTCGGGAAGGCTCCCGCAGTGTTGTTCTAGTTGAGATGAATGCGTGAGTCATATACCGGTTAGCAGCGGCCGGGTACCATTCGCAGGGTGATACGGGACTCGCTCGATACGAATGAAAATAAAAGTACTAAGCTGACTCTAGGTGTTTGACATTTTTATTATTAAGTTTTTGTAATGTAAGATACATGTTATTATTCTATTTTAATTTTTTATTATTGCTATTTTTCTGTTTGACTTATTATTATTCTAAAATTGTTTGACATTTTATTTCATTTGTGTAATTGGTTTCTGCAATTTAAGTTATTTAAAAAAAAAAACAAACGATTTTTGAGGTGCTTACTCGTACCTATGTAAAGTGGATAGGTAGGTTCAGTTCATCCCCTGTGACGTGACACAACACAACTGCTTGGCTGGCACAACTAGTTATGCTATGCCATGTTAAAGTCAGAATAGAAATTCTCTTATTCAATAAAATCTCACTGATCCGAATGAAAACGGTCATAAGGTATTGTATGATTATTTTAAAAATAATCATTAAATTAGCTTGCTTGTCTTTAAATAATCAGGTATTAATATAGTAAGCTAAAGAAGTTTCTTCCTTTATTAACTTGCCAATCGTCATCGCATTGAATGGGGCTTTGATAAAGAAGCGTAAGCACACATTGCCCTTTGCACCCCTTTGAAAGATTTACTAACTTTAGTGAGCATAATGGTGGAAACAGCGAGTTTGACCTTGTTTCTAGTGTTATTATTATGATTATCAGCTATATTTATTAATAGATTGATATTTTTTTAACATAATATAATACATCATCATATCATAACATAATATCATCATTACTTCAAAGATGTAGGTACATAATACCCACTGACTGACATGGCAAGGTATCAGTCACTATCATTATATTTTTCTCTTTAATCTTCTGGGACTCATGTTATAAATTGCATGAATAGGATTCTTTTGCAGTGTATGTAGCTATCAAGGGTTAAATACGTTGGTCAGGTTAACGAGACAGTGTTCCTAGGGCTCACACTAGATAAGGCACTGACATAGGAGCATCATATTGACACACATTGTATAGTAATTGGTAGAGCTTCGAAAACCCAGGCGTGTCTATATGAGGTCAAGTTCAATACTTCGAAAACCCAGGCGTGTCTATTCTCTGCAAAAAAGAGTCCATTCCAGCTGACTCCTACTTTCCAGAATGTGTCTGTACCGATTTCCGACCACCTCGAGCTCTTAGGATTCACGCTCACCCCTAAGCTCAACTTTGGCTCGTTCATTGAGTCCAAGGCTAAAACAGCTGCGAAAAAGCTAGGCATATTGTCAAAGGTGAGAAAGTACTTCACGCCGGGACAGCTTCTGATTCTTTACCAAGCGCAAGTCCGATCGTGTATGGAGTACTGCTCTCACCTTTGGGATGGCTCTGCTAAATACCAGCTTGAGGCCTTGGAGACCATAGACAGACGAGCCAAAAGGCTCATTGGTAACGATGCGTTGGTCGAGGCTAAGCTCCTGAGCCTCGAGCATCGTCGGAAAGTAGCTAGCCTGTCGGTATTTTACAAGATACATTTTGGGGAGTGTGCAATGGAACTGTTTGAGCTAGTTCCCCCTTCCCCTTTCCATCACCGGACCACTAGGCGTACGGAGACGAGACACCCGTTCATGGTGGATATGCCACCTATCCGCACTAAACGCTTTGCGTCTACATTTATTATGCGGACAGCCAAAGAGTGGAACTCGTTGCCGGCGTCTGTGTTCCCGAATGACTATAATTTGGAAGTTTTCAAGAGTAGAGTGAATAGGTATCTTCTAGGTAACCGTGCTACATCGTCGACCACGTCATTGCTTAACATCAGGTGAGATTGTGGTCAAACGGTTGCCTATATTGTATAAAAAAAAAAAAAAAAAAGCTTACTTTGCTACCTGGCACCTTTCAGCTACATAAGACAAGTAGAATGTGAGAAAATTTTATTTTAGTGCAGTTCATTCTCAATTCGAGGGGGGGGGGCGTGCTGTCAGACTAAAAGTTTGCAAAAGCATTGTTAAAAAAAATTGAGTATTATCCAACCAAAGAGTGGAAGGGTTCTTGTTTTAAGTTTGATGGAGCTCGTAAGAAAAATGATTTTTAGTCATGTTTGGTGAGAATTGGTGAAGCCATTTCCAAGTAATAAGGATATTCATCAGCTCTGAAAACCAGATTTCTGAAATTTCAGGCTTAATAAGTATAATAATGCTTACTATGGGTTTCCACCAAGGAATACACAGTACACACATGTACAACTCTGTAAATATAAGGAATTGCATTTCCACCACCATCAACTCTGGTTCTAAATCTTTTACCCAAGTTCTTCTCTAGCCTTATCAAGGATGTCACTGCGCTGGCTGTATATTTGTTCCTGCCTACTTAGGTTTTTTGGCACTTGTAATTCAACAATTTAAATTGATTAGCAATTTATCATATTGACTGTACCTACTTACCTGTTGTTTTCCTATAGCCTGAGCTTACCTCATTTTAATCCGGATTGACTTGACTCTTCCAAGTAGGTGCTTTGCTGCACAAACACTACAAATTACAAACACCATTCATTTACTCTTGTTAAAGTATGATTATTGTAGATTAGAACTTCTATGTTGAATATCTATGGTTTTATGAATGACATAATAATATTGACAATGTAACTTTATAGTTGATTGTTGAGCTGTGTACTATGGCGATGGTTTTAAATTGAATAAAACAGAAATATAAATGTTCTACTGCGTTTCTAGTTCTTACAAGATCTCTGATGATACAATGGTGAATATAAATACATGGTTCTTAACAGACTGTACCTACTTACCTGTTGTTTTCTATAGCCTGAGCTTACCTCATTTTAATCCGGATTGACTTGACTCTACCAAGTAGGTGCTTTGCTGCACAAACACTACAAATTACAAACACCATTCATTTACTCTGCCAAAGAGAATGCAAAATACTCTGCTTGCAAATTAATATATTACAAAGAGAAATATTATTCCAAACCTCAGGTTCAGACATGCACGCAGAAACCAAAGAGAATGCAAGACACAAACAAATAGTTCGACTATCACACTACCACACTAGTCACTACCATGTCACTACAATCCTGGCAAACCACTGATTTGATTACTGGATTACTGACTGGCATGGCACCGCACCGCACCAACCAATCAATGGCAAATGACACTGACTGACTGACTGCCCTGACTGACAGTATTTAAAACAACACCTACCGTCGAAAAAAAAGCACATTGTCATTACGACATTACTAGTGCGGTCTTACCTTACCTCTATAGCTGATTTACACTTTGTTAAGTGCAAGTGCGCAGTATGTAATAAGTTATTAGTTAACGTGTTTTTTGGTGTCATGTGATAAGTGTATTCAGAACGTTCACACAGTGTTTAGTTGATTCTGCTAATTATTACTCCAGATAGATCCATTCGTGTTGCCGAGCAATTATTGCTCAAAATATTGCCCGTATACGTAAGCGCACCAAGTTCGGGCGACGCTCTGAGTGCGGGGAGAGCGCAGGTGTGCGGGGGAAGCTACTTAACAGTAAAAATAGGCACGGCTTCTAATCACTTTACTTCGCACTTTTGCACTTGTTACCTGCACTCATCACTTAACAGCGTATGCGTTTACACGCTGATTTTACTTATCGCATAACACTTGTACTTGTCACTCGCGCTTGACACTTAATAAAGTGTAAACAGGCATAACACACATAATACCGCGTTCACACTACGCCATTGCCGCTGCCGGCATTCATGACGCGGACTTATTGTCACAGCAACATCGCCTTTATTTTCACCAAGGAGCTAGGGCATGAACTTGGCTTATTGCTGTGGCAATAATTCCGTAATTAATCGCGGCATTCATGCCGGCAGCGGCATGGGCGTAGTGTGCACGCGCTGGGTTTGGTACTCACACTTGACACTGGCAAGTCTGTCAAAATGACGGACAGGGGCCGTAAATAGGAGAAAAGTCTGTGTTCATCAAGGAGGATGGATGGGGATTATTGGGGATGGGATCATGTTATTGGGATGCGAAACGGCAAAAACTACTATACTATTTTATTGTGTGGGATGGTTGGTCAAATAACTTTGTCTATCTATTTAATGTGATAGCTGTAGGTATTTTTCCGAGAGGGTGAGTTCAACCATCTTGGCTTAGCTGCGTGCGATAGGTACTTACTTCTGCTTGCTTCTGTGACCTACTACCTACCTGTGTATCGAAACTTACTGAAGGACGTTCAATCGATAGAAAGCAAGGCGACTTAGACAAGCTCCTGAAAGCGATTTCCGTCGTGTGGTGTGCATGAAGAGCTTCAGAGATACGAGTGAAAAGTGAAAACAGAGATATGGCGACATCAAACAGGGGTTCCGAGACATCGCAACTTGTTGCACCAACTTCAAACGCTACAAAACCCAGCTTTATGAATTTATTCAGCAACATCTGTTCTCTTATATTTCTGGGCATTATAATCTACTGTTGCTTCGAGGATGGAGTCACTCTATTCTCATTTCATCCAAGTCTTATGACTTTAGGGGTAAGTATCTAGGTGTTTTACTTATTATTACCTACCTACTACCCACCCATACTATATAGTAGGTAGGTAGGTACCTACCTACCATTGAAGGTGAACCTACCTGGCTGGATGTTCTCTACCTACTTAAAGATTCCTTTGGCCATAGTATTGTGTTAGGTCTGTTTAGGTACTTAGAGATGTGAAAAAGAATCCACTTCTATTACATATATAAAAAAAAATTACTAATTACCTATTAGGTTCCTACATCTGTAATAAAGACTTTAATCTACTAATTGGAATAAGGTAGGTTCCAATGAGTAGTCCTGTAGGCTGACGGAATACATGAGTTAAATAACCTGCTTACTGATGACCTCTACCAAGTACCTACTTGTAGTACGACAAATAGTTCCATCGCTCAAATAAGAAAACTAACAGACTCTTCTCTATTTCAGTGGCTAATAGTTATGACATCAGCTGTGAATGCCATTTCTCCCGGAGACTTTGCTACGGAGTGGATGCCAATGCGATTGAGAAGCGCTCGCCATTGGGTCCTGCAAGTATTAGGGGGTATCATAATTGTTACAGGGTTCTTAATTATCCTGTCCAACAAAATCATAAATGATAAAGCCCATTTTGTTAGTTTACATGCAAAATTTGGTCTTGCAGCTTTCATCTTCATGCTAGGCACAATGCTTGGTGGTCTTGGTGCTCTATACAGTCTCCAATTGAAATATTATCTAGCCCCTATTTACACAAAACTGTTGCATGCTACTGTAGGACTTGTTACCTACGTATTGGGCATTATCACTATTTTACTTGGCCTATTTTCGCACTGGTGGATGTTTGGTGAAACATTGAGATACACTAGTTTTGTTCTAGTTCTCGCAATCATGTTGTGCACCATTATGCGCCCAAGTCTTAAAATATATTTCCGTGTAAAAGAAAGGCTTGAAAACGTTAATTAATTGAAGAAAATGACTTGCCTACTTGCCATGAACCAAAATGAAATTGGTAATTTGATTTTGGTACTTAACGGAACCTATCAATAATGTTAATTTATATGTAACATGGCTTTTTTATTATTCCTGTATACTGTGATGAATTGCATATTAGTTTTGTTGAAACTAATTTTATTATCAAAATTATACCTACATTATATTTAATACTTTATTGCACAAAATTATAAATTTGTTACAAGGTGGACTTAATGCTGAAAGCATTGTCTGCCAGCCAACCCAAACGTGGTGGTGTGATGAGGAGGTTGGCGTGTTACATGGTAGCATGTTAGTCAGATTTTGTTGTAATTTGTTTGGTGCTTTACAGGATGGCGTGGCGACGTAGATATGTACGATATTAAGTTAAAACACAATGTTCGTTAGTATATTCTAAAATATTAACGCTGACTCTCATATAAATATATCGTAAAACCTATTAGGTAATCAATATTTGATTTAAATATTTTATTATGAAATTACCTGTTTTTTGTTGAAGTCAAAGTGCTTTTATTCAATAAAATCGCAGATCACTTCGAATCGTCATAAGGTTTTGTATGATGATTAGGTAATATGATTATTGTATGATTTTTTTATTGAATGAGTTGGAGCTAGTTCTTCCTAAACTTTTTTATCTTCTAAATAATTAGATATTTAAAAATATGGCTATAAGTCTCAGTTTTATTACGTTTTTGAACTTGCCAATCCACAACTGAGACACATCGCTTGGAACTTTGTTAACAAAGCATACACCACATTACTAACTCTAGTGAGCCCAATGATGGGTACCTACATACAGCAAGCTTATCTTCTGTTTCTAGTGTTAACATTGTGATTATCCAAGTATTATCGTTTTTTTAACATAGGTAATTAAGTAGGTGTAATTACCTATGTTAAAAAAACGGATCACGTTTTTACCTATAGATGTATATGGGCAAGGTACTTTCACTGTTGTTAAATGATTAGTGATGATGTTTACATTATTAATGTCGTACATATGTTACGTCCCCACCCTGTATTTTGAGTTTATACAGGGTTGATTGATACTTAATAAAAAAATAGCTTTATAGCATAGGTACTTACATTAGTATTAGTTTTTAAGTGTTATCACAAAATTATGATTTAATACTACCTATATACCAAATAAGTACTGGTATGGTACTGCATCAATATGTTTCTGGTTAAAATTTATTCTGTTACCAGTCTGTGAAATGAATGCTTTTTCCATAATTTTTCTTACTAGTGCATGTTAAACATTATGTCATTGTATACCTACTAAAATATTAAAATGTTATTTTCTTAGGATGATGATATTGAATATTAATTTACATAAGATAAGTATATTATATGTATAGTATAATCTGATTTACCTATAGGTATACTTAGGTACTCACAAAAATAGGTAGGTACCTATAGGTAAATCATAACTACCTAGACATTACCTACCTAAGTGCTTAGGTGCATAAAATATTTTGCTTAATTCAAGTTGTATGGATGTATAATGAATATTATAGGCAGAAGTTACCACTTAACATCAGGTGAGCTATAGGCTAGTTCCATTAATCATAAAATAAAAAAAGTTACCTAATAGTTGTTCCTGTAGGTCTGTCGCTTAAAAATGTATGGGAAAACCTATGTAGGTCAATAGTATAATTGCTATATATAATGTAGGTAAGTAAGCCAAACTTATCCCCCTATTCTTATGTAGATTTTCCTACCTATTTATTTAAAAAAATAATGTTATACCCCTAGGTATTTATAGGTATTTTTTAGATCTGTTTTATCCAACTTTTTGATACTTAATGATTTATTTTGTTATGTACCTAGTCTACTTTATGTAGTAGGTATGTATACCGTTTGTACACTAGGTACCTAATTAATAGGTACCTACCTATCTGTAGAAAAAATTTAAAACCTACCTAGGTATTACTATTACTGAAATAAAATAATGCCTGCACCAAAATGTAATCAAATAAAAATATCTAGATGCATGTTAAATGTAACCATTTTTTTTTCATATCACCTAAACTACCCACCTACTCCTACACCAAAGAATATGACTGTAATACTTACCTACAATACCTACATAGCAGTACGCAAGCAAGCTCGTATGAGATTGCATAATCCGCAAATCACCCATCCAAATAGTGACTGCGCAGAACGTCGCTTAACATGATCGGTGAAGATTGACTAGGGGCCCTTATTCTCTATGATCAATGCAAAAACCAATGCAGCCTAGCCACGAGCGCTTTGTGTATAGCAGTGTAACGATACCTACAATTCTAACTATGCGTTCCACCAAAGAGGATGTCTGTCTACTCAAAATATGCACAACTCTGTGAAGATTTCGATTTGCGTTTCCACAGCTTTTTGTATGGATTGAGTTGTACAAATCTCGCAACACTTAGGTACAAGCTGTTGAAACATGATCTAGCTGGATAACAAAAATTGGTACGCGATTTTGCAAGGATTGTGAAATATGTTGTGCTCCGGTGGAAACGCAAAGCACCACAAATCGTTAGATCCTTACATGCAAACCTCACAGGTTCTTTGGTGGAAACGCTAGCCCAATAATTTTTGGTGGAACTTACCAGTAATAATCCTATTATTCAGTCTGTGGTCTAATGCCACCGCTATGCCTAGTTTATGAACGCCACCGAACAGCCACAAGAAGAAAGAGAAGAATGTCAGTTTTGACAGTTGAATTGTCAGATTTGGGCACACAAATGTACTAAAACGCACATATATGTGTCCGCCATTTTATATGTAGAAATAAGGCTAGCCTTATTGTGAACCACGTCAAACGCCGACCAACTCCACTCACTCATAGAAGGAATGAAATGAATACTTTCCTACAGACAGCAACGACCGAACGAAACGAAACATCTTTTGTTTGGTTAAGGTTAGCTTTTCGGGAATAACTAAAATAACTTTTAGTCAATCTTATTTGTGTAGGTAGTAAGAGGAAAGCTGAAAATCGGTTCTTGTAAAATCTACTCCGACCTAGTGACAGGGTAAGGTAAGATTACTAACTCCATACCATCTATTTTTGTACCTACCTACCTATCTAAAATGGCGCCTGATTACATTTTTTAGCACTTTGTAGGTCTGGTGTACATCTGGTGTTTGTAGGTTTAGCATTAATCAATCCTTTGTTTACAGATGCCCAATATCAAGTTGCAGTCTTCTGACAATGAAGTTTTCGTGGTTGATGTCGAAATAGCGAAATGCTCAGTCACGATCAAGACCATGTTGGAAGATCTAGGAATGGAAGACGACGAGGAGGAAGTGGTTCCTCTTCCGAATGTCAATTCTGCTATTCTCAAGAAAGTGATACAGTGGGCGACGTATCACAAGGACGATCCTCCCTTACCTGAAGATGATGAGAACAAAGAGAAGCGAACAGATGACATCTCTTCATGGGACGCTGATTTCTTGAAAGTGGATCAGGGAACCCTTTTTGAACTGATATTAGCTGCCAACTATTTGGATATCAAAGGATTATTGGATGTTACATGTAAGACTGTTGCAAACATGATCAAAGGAAAGACACCAGAAGAGATCCGTAAAACTTTTAATATAAAGAATGATTTCACAGCGGCCGAGGAAGATCAAGTCCGCAAGGAAAATGAGTGGTGTGAGGAAAAGTAATCTGATTTGAATGAATTTTCATTTTGGTAACTAGTTAATAGAAATTACAGGCCAGATCAATGTTGTCTGTTGTGATTTTTATTGGGTTGATGTTGCGTCTTTAGAAAATTAAATTATTTTTGCCTCTTATGTACCTAGTTAAGTATCTACTATAGACTTAATATTTAAGTTCTTTACTAAGCTTAGTTAGGGGACTGTGACTTGCTTATAAAAACGGAAATACCAAGATCACTAATATTTTTTTAATTTGAATAGTAATTTTCTGTCTGTAGGTTCATTTGTATTAAAGAAAAAAATTAAATTATGGTGTAGTTTGCTGGTCCCTTATGGTACATCCACACTGCAGTTACTTTTTGTGGAGCAACATTTCGAAGTGTTAGTGGGCAACATCCAATACCGATAGAATGTTATCATGTTGCATGTAACTACAGGGTGGATGCACCATTAACTATTGCTAAAAATTTGAAATGGACTAATCAATATTTTTGACTTTTATCAAATAGTATGATAAATTGCTATTTCACTAGTATTGTCAATAAATTGTTTCTTTCAACTTTTTCTAGATGTCCATTAATTAACCCTTTTATATCCTCAAGATGGTTTAGGCACTCAATACATACTAGAAGCAAATTCTAAATCAATATAATATTCTTAATAGAAAGGACCTATGTATATAATTAAGTGTACAAAATATTCAAATCATACAATACCACGATATTCTTGTACGATTGCTTGTGTTGCTTCTGGAATAAAGAAGTTGTCTAAACAAGCTATAATGGGACTGCTAAACCTTCCGAGATAAGTTCCACAAGATGCAGCACCAAGTAAGACTCCAAGAGAAAATGCCATTGTTAATAGGATAAGCAAGGCACATAGGCATTTATTCTGTATCTTGAGAAATTCTCTACATACGTATAGGAAATCATAGATAGACCTGAAAAATAGAAATGATTTGATGAGCTTTGTAGGCGCAATAAAATAGTCACATATTTTTTGTATCACTAGTAGTGTGGTTGTATGTAGATAGGTAGGTACCTGCAGCATCTAGTATTATCGCAGATAATTTTATCAGTCTCATCTAAAAGCAGCTGCAGTTGGTGTTGCGCCAATGTAATTACAGGACACTTCTTGTGTAGTATATTTGCCACATCGCCTTCTGGATCTATATCACAGCTACATCCTGGTAAATCCATTCGAATATCGTCTCTTCTTGGCGAACGTTCCGCATTTACGCTGTTCGTTTCCTCTTGGGGCATCAGGTCATTCTGCTGAGAATTCCGTCTGGAATTCTTTTTGTACGACTTTCTGTTATATCTATAGATATTCTGAACTTGATAATCATCAGACGACATTGGGTAGGTAGGTAATGGTCTTGCTCAGAATATTGTTGTATTTTTTTTTTGAGTGATCTCGCTTTTTGTGGGTAGGCAGTACCTAGGTAGCATAGAAAAATAATACTCCTAATAATAACAAGTAGTTTGCACCTACTAAGGTGCAAAGAGAATGCAAAAAAAGTACTAGGTAGGTACCTTACCTACCTTATTAGATAGTGCTTTTAAGAAATAAGAAACATTTATTTAAAGAGTATTTTTTCTCTGGTAGCAATGGCGAGCATGTAGCGCACCGAACACCAAAGAGAATGCAAAAAAAGAACACCTATATTATGTCCTATACCTATGTAGCGAGTATTTGAGCAGAAAGAATTGAAGTTTATGGCAGCAATATGGCAGTTTATGGAAAGAATATTTTGAGCAAGTTTCTATGATAAAGGTACATACAGGGTGGTCCACATAGTCACGTCCAAAAAAAAACTAAATTCCCCACACCTAAAGATACCTATTATAAAAATAGCAATAAATAAAAATAAATAAGTAGGTAGCACTTTTTTCATGATATTTTATGCGTTAAAGAACATTTCATAAAGATCATTTGGTGACAAAAAAATCTTGAAAATAGGCAATTAAACCTTAAAAAAAATTAAGTTTTAACCGTTCCGGGCAAAATTTCAGAAAAAAACATCGAAAAAGTAATAAACTCGAAAAATACCAAAAATTGGCAAACATACATACGTGGGGTATTTTCAAGTAGGGGGTACTACAAAAGTAGGGTGTGGGGATTTTTTTTTTCTTTAGATGTGTCTATGTGGACTAATTGTGGACCACCTTTACCTATCTGTCAAAAAAATTTCAATCTCGTAACTAAAAAGTTCCTATAGCTTCTATGTAGAGGCTGTATGTATGTATATGAAGACCTATAAACACCTCTAAGTACAGGTAGTGTACACAAAGTACTTGCATAATGTACCTAAATGGTCTGTAAAATATTTCATATTGGTTATTTTGTGCCAGGTCTTTTTTGCTTCACATAAAGGTAAGTAAGATAGGTAACTTTAGAATTTTTGAACAAAGTGTGGTCAGATATGTAGATAGGTAGGTATAATTTTAATTTTTCAAATAAAAATTGAAAAGAAACTAATATTTTAAAATCAACCACAAAACACGATAATATTTCTACCAAAATATTTTATTCCTCTATTAAATAGGTACCTACTTAATTGATAGAAAAGGGTAACATTAATATTTCTTTGGTCACTCTATAATTATGTAGATCTTATACTGGCCCGTGGCGATTCGCGGGCGATTCTACACGCTGCGTCGTCGTCGTCGTGTTCGACGAGTTCGCCGCGAGTAGAATCCTCCAACAGTGTCCACCGGTGTGTTAAGGCTCTACTAAGTAAATGCAACAATTAAATTACTTTTAAAGCTCTGACTGGTACAATATTGAACTATTAACTCAAATAAAATATCCGTAGACTAGTCACCAAAAGATTGATGCATAAACTTCTTGGAATATTCGTACACAACGAAAAGTGCAGCAGTAGCCGGGATCGTTCTTACTAATGTGGGTTTGAGTCCATTGTACAAAGCCAATACTCCTGAAACGAAGGAAAATCGATTGTTAGCTTTTTAGTATTAAAAAAACCTACTAAAAATATATCGCAAAATATTTGTTTGTAAAATGCATTTGTGGCAATTTTTTTTATCATAATTCTATCAAAAGTTATGATTTCCAGCGTTTGAATTAAGCGTCTACTCTGTTCTAATTATCTGTTGAACATCTTAAAAAACCAGACACAAGTAAATAATGACTGTTGCCGGCGAGCCTAGATATTTTGCACGTTATTTTATAAAAAAGACATTCTACCACTTCAAAGAACTAAAGTTTATATCAACTGACCTTCCTTCTTAATAATTTCATAACCGACTGTTAAGAATTTCTGGCTCTTGTTTGAAATCTGTACCCTTGACTTGATGACATCTGTTGGGAATATTATGGTCCATAGTACTAATCCACCGACCGCCCCCGCGATCATTGTTCTCACTAATCCTATATCATCCTTCGTCTGTCCTGGCTTTGCAAGAAGCTCTCGTGTGCCTGCAATAAACACGCCTTTAAATCAAAACTTTCACTAATGCTAGGAAGTTTAGTTATTTTTTGATACAGGATGTAGGGAATACATTTTTTTCTTAGACATCACTATTTGGACCACCCTGTTTAATAACTCTCACTCTACTGCCTAACTCAAACTTAGTGGTAACAGTGGAAAGTTCATTTATACTAACAAACTTTTTAGTAGGTACCTATTTAAAAATAGCTTATTATTATGATAAAAAGATAATGGAGACAATCATGCGTCAAGCGGCCTGTATGTAGGTAATGAGTATAATTATATGTAAGTAGGTAGGTAGTTGTCATTCGTCCCTATTCATTACTCGCCATTGCGAGAGGTAGGTACTACATGGTACTGCTAGGTAAAACTAGCTTATTTGTAACAAATACCAAAAAATTTTTTTTAAATGTTGCAATGTAAAGTTTTTAAAATAATACAATACCTGGCGTTGTTTAGACTAAGTACCTTCATATCCACCAAAGAAGAAGAAATATCCAGGCATTTCTCTCATAATTGTCGGCACTAATCCTCTGAACAAGCCTTGGATGCCATACTGCCGAAATATTTGCTGAGTCAACTGCAGCGGTGTTATTCTGACCTTAAAGTTAAAAAAGCGTCATTATTATGGGTCACGTCTTAAAATACCTACCTACGCAATACGCAATACGCATTATGACGACGTTACGAAGTGGGCCCTAAAAACCAACTCTTCTGCGCTCACAGTATTATTACATCATCAATGAAATATGATAAAACAAATATCTTAAATTGATAACAAATTATATTGTTATTATTTCATTGAATAAGCAAAACGTGTGTTAGGATCACAAAATGGCAATCAGAATTCTTATCAAAGCGGCGCTCATTGAAATCCTTGAAAAGTACTAATGTACTTAAAAATACCGTAATTATCATACAGCTGTTTGAGCACCCTGCACATTGATTTCTCTCATCGCTTGTAGCTGGCATTTGATCAGCTCAGTAGGGCACAGTGTGAATGATGAGAAGAATGCAGCAAGGAAGCCTGCTGATGCATTACCCATGGTAGATAGTTGATCCACTCTCTGGAATATGTTATAAGAGTTAATTATTGCGTGTGGTTCAATAAAACGTATATTGAGGTCAGAAGGTCAATGGAGGCAGATAAAATTAAAAATATCCTATAACTAGGTGCTTATGAATATTTCCTGCTTTAGTAGGTACCTACCTACCTAATAAGATAGTAATAACATTTTGGCTTTTTTCTACATTTCAATCTACATAATAATGATGACTTGTTCATTATAATCCTAAATCATGTAGGTACTTAATACATACCTCAGTTCCGGTAAGGCTACACACAAACTTTTGACAATATCCATAGGCTGCAAAAAGTACTGAATTCTCTGCAACATTTGCCATAATGGCTGGTGTAGTTCCGGCATAGAGCCCTCTTAGCACACCATCATTTCTTAATGTCTGCTTGAGGCAGTCATACATTCCTTTGTATAGATGTGGAAATGTCTGCATTTTCACTTTTACTGTATCCAAAGGTTGGCCTACATACACAACAGCAACTCCTCCTGACAAAAAAAATAAAAATAAATAAATATTCTTGGACGTTCCACACAACACTCTGTAAGTAAAGCTTGTATTAAGGGATAGACTGAGTTGTGACACCGGTAATTATTTGTTAAAAGCTTTATGTACAACTTTGCTGGTTTGGCACATTTCTATTTTATATAGTTTGTAAAATAATACCTATAGGCTTGTTAGGTGTTTGAACATCAGAAGATTTGAGACATTGTGAGAGAGCTTCTTCTGAGTTTTATGGTGTGCATATAATAATATAGGTAGTTTTTTTTTATATAGGCCTTTACATCTATTGAAAATGATTTATACAGCGTCAGGAGGCAACCTATACCTACATTTAATGGGACACTGTAGTGCCTGGGACAATGTTTAGATGGAGTAGGCTTGTCCAGCACCTATGCCATCCTCTCAGGATAGCCATATCCACAGGAAAGACAAGATCAATACGTGCGGAGCTAACTAAGCCGAGGGTTTCCTCACGATGTTTTCCTTTACCGTAAAGCTCGTGTTAATGCGCATATAAATTTTCCGAACAAAAAATCCATTGATGGACGGCCGGGATTTCAACCCAAATATAGGTAGTACCTATGTACTAATTAATTAATATTAGCTAAGCATTACATACAGAAAGTGGTTGGTATACCTAAAGATCCTGCTGTGAAATCAATAACACCATTCTTTAGGTTTCCTGATCCAGAGCTATGAGCCATAGTGAACACCTGCAAATATTTGCAACCTGGAAAAGATGATAATTAGGTATAGGTACTTTTATGATAATGTAGGTAGGTACAATATTTAGACAACTTTATGCATCTGTGTATGGCAGGCACTACGGTAGGCTACCTTGTGGTTAAATGAAAATATTTTCCATTTTAGGTGTAGATGCCTGGGTAAGTGGGTACCCTATCCATAATACCTCCCTAACTAAATCTAGCAGGCACATACTTTTACATAGGTACCTAGGTACTTTCAAGTGACTTTGCAAGTGACCCTGACTTGAGAAGATCGTAAATATAATGGATATTGACATAGATAAAGAAAATGTTGATAACAGCCATGTGCAAGTTTGAAAACTGATAAACTTTCTTACCAGAGTGTATATATAGTTTTTAGTTTATTAGCTGTAGATATGTACCTACCTCCTGTTTAGTAAAAAGTGTAGCTTGACGATTAACGTTTATGTAATAATAAAAACACACTTTTGTCCTAAATAAATGGAATGAAATGAAAACAAAAATGCGCGCCTCACGCACGCACACTACACCACCGAACACCTATATCCTAGCTAGCGTAAGCGGACACTACATTACACTACCTACACACACGGAGACGGAGCGCAACGGAGCGAAGCGGACTAAGCGGAGTAAGGTGGGAGCAAGTAAGACTGAACACCACAGAACACTCTTAAAGAATGAAGCTGAATGAAGCAAGCACCTCGCTGGGCAGATATTGTTAAATAGCCGTCGCCCGCGGCGTTGCTTGCGTTTTAGACTCTTTAGAGTGTGACTTTTCAAAATTTCTTTTCTTAGTGCACCCCTGCACTATATAATGATACTATCTTCCAAATTTCATACCTCTAGGACTTGTAGTTTAGGCTGTTCGTTGATTCTAAGTCAGCTTCAAAAGAGTTTTATATATATTTAGTTTAGAATAGATGATAGAAGACTAGCCTTCACCCCAGGCGTTGCTTGTGTTTTAGACCCTTTATAGTGCGACTTTTCAAAATTCCTTTCTTAGTGCACTTCTACACTATAAAAGAATACTACCCTCCGAATTTGATACCTCTAGGACTTATAGTTTAGGCTGTGCGTTGATTCTAAGTCAGCTTCAAAAGAGTTTTATATACAAACAAAAAATATTGATGATGATGATGATTGATGACCGAGAACCGAGAATAAGTTGAGTGCAAAAAAAATACTCTCGTCTATGGTTGAGTGCTGAGTGAAATGAAATTAATAAAAAACCAGCTGACTGCTTTGATTGTCCGACGACTTCAATGACTTGATTGACTTGTGGAATTAACGGTGGATAAGGTAAGCCATACCACAGATCATATATACGTACATACCTTGTCTGTGGACAGACCCGACCAGCCAGACCCAACGCCCAACGACCTTGATTAGATTAGGGAAATATATTTGCGAAGATAGTTTTATTTTAGTACTCGTTTATTCTCACCTCTATTCATGAACGTCTGTCTAAGTAGTAGGTATGTACCTATGTATTTATGTACATCGTCGCAAGTTCTTTTGATCACTATGAAAATATAAAAGCTGCTCGGTCTCGCTCATTGGTGTTGACGAGATGACGACGACGACGACGACGACCACAGCGACCTATATGTGGCAGAGCGGCTGGCAGTAATGGAACCATCTTCGTAAACATTATGAATGAAATAAAATGTACGCTCTGTCTGTACGAAAACATGGTTGTTTTTCAGCTTTCTTTGAATAAAGTTATTTAGGTCTATCCCAGTTATTAGAACAATTTTTATTTAGAAAGCAATGAGATAGAATAATTACATTGACCTTTAGTTATAATATTTTTATGGTAATAAATGCAAATACCCTGTCCTGGCCGTTATAAAGCGTCTTTGAAGTGCTAGCGATAGTGCTGTTGTTATCAAAATAAAATCATGAGTTTTACGGATTTCCAATGACCTAAGTAAGTGTTTAATGCTAATTATCCCTGCCTTCATTTTCTCATAGCTAGATGACTATTTTCGTAACAGAAATTCCATAAATTGGCGTTAAAGTTTTGACGTGTCGTTTTAGGATTTGCTAGTCCGCCATGTTTGTCCTTTTTTATTTTAGAAAATGTATACCTACTTATTCCTCATCACTTCCAGGGGTTACAGCTCTCTAGCCATAGTCATACATTTTTCGGAAAACTAATCGGAGTAGAGAAATAGCGGTATGATAATGCAGAGCTAATATTTTTTTCTATGAAAACTGCTTTCTTTGTTCAGGTATTCAGGATGGTTGTTGGATCAGCTGCCTATCCCGGGAGGCAAGTGCTTCACAAAATGCAACCAATGGGCATGACTCCTCGCGAGCTATCAGAGTATGATGATCTGGCGACAGCTCTAATAGTAGATCCCTACCTTGGAATTACAACACACAAAATGAATATTCGCTACAGACCACTCAAAACAAACAAGGAAGAACTTAAAAATGTAATAAAACAATTCATTGAGACTCAGGATTACAACAAAGCTTACAGCAAACTGGCCAATGGTGATTGGATTCCCAGACATTTTAGCAAAAACAAACATCAACAAAACAAACTCAGAGAACATGTGAGTGGCTTGCATTTTTATTTATATAATTGAACATCTGTGAGTGAAGACTACATAGGAAATAAACATAATAGTAGATAAATTAGCAGCCTAGGTAAAGACTAATATTTTCTACTATATTATTTAATATTTTATTAAAGATTTTGATAAAATTACTTACCTATGTATACTTATTGCTAATATAGTTTTTGCAATTACAGATATACCGTTATTTACGGGTATTTGATAACAAGGCTGGATTTGTTATAGAACCTTGCTATAGATACTCATTAGAAGGTCAAGTTGGAGCTAAGATATCTACAACTAAAAAGTTTTTGAAACATGAAAGAATTGACTTCTTAGTTGGATGTATCGCTGAGATGACAGAAGAAGAAGAAAAGCAACTACTCCATCCTGGAAAAAACGATTTCTCTGTTATGTATAGCTGCCGGAAGAACTGTGCACAGCTTTGGCTTGGTCCTGCAGCATACATCAACCATGACTGTAGACCCACTTGTACCTTCGAAGCAACAGACCGAGGCAAGGCTTTTGTTCGTGTGCTACGAGATATTGAAGTTGGTGAAGAGATAACTTGCTTTTATGGTGAAGATTTTTTTGGCAATGGTAACTGTTACTGTGAATGTGAAACTTGTGAAAGACGTGGTAAAGGTGCATTTTCTGTAAAAAATCGTGATGAAAATGAACAAGCCACAAGATACACATTTAGAGAAACAGACAATAGAATCAATAGGACTAAGGCTAAACAAACACAGAAACCTGTGAACAGTAAAAACACTGAGAAGGCTCGAATATCTAGTAGACAAAATTCTAATAATATAATATCTCCTCTAAGTATCAAGGAAATGAAACAGAAAGGTCTGACAAAATATGATGCAGAGCTTTTGATAGCTCAGGGTTGTATAGCGGATGGCATGGACAGCACTGCTAGTAATGATGCTTCATGTAGTAGGGAGTCTTCAGTTTGCAGCAGAGGAGAGCGGCTGCGGCGGAGGACCGACAGCGGGCGGGCGACGGCGGAAGGGAGTGCGGGCGGGGGGGCTGACAACAAGCGCCGTGCGCCTCCCTCGCGCTGTTGCAGCACAACCAGCTCACGCAGCAGTCGAGACTCACACACTGGAATAGTTTTAAGAAGTCACAAACGCTTGCTTGACAACTTTAATCAACCAACTTGTTCCAAAGCTAGAGGTGGCTCCAAAATAGCTTCCGAGGCCAAATCTGAACAAACCTTCAATACACCAAAATATGAAGCCCACGTACCTACAGCGCTTGAAGCCAGCAAAGTGGGCATAAAAAATGAGGCAACTCATGAGAGCACTTGCAATCTTAACAATTTAGAAAATGTGGTTTCTTCTACTGAAACGTTTATGGAACCAAGAGATGAAACTGAAGAATCTCTACTTAAAATTGAGGAAGAGAGTATGTACTCTGTAGGAGATGCAGATACTAGCGTGTGTAGTAGAAATATTCCAGAACAAACAAAGTATGTCAGTGATGATGCACATTTGGTTTCTGATTACAGAGAGAATGTTAATCCAAGTGAATCTAAAGATAGTAAAGTGAACAAAAATAATAAAATTGACATTATGAGTAGTATGGATGAAGTAAAAAAGGAAAGTGACTCTGGTCCACCTTGGTTGGTGGACAGTTGTAATAAGAGTAAAGAGTGTCCTTGTACGCCGCCTCGGAGGGGGTTGAAGTTAACATTAAGGGTGAAGCGGAGTCCCGTCGTGGAGGAGGTGATGTCGTGCGGCGGGGTGGCGGACGCGCCCGAGTACGAGGTCCTGCGGCTTGAGGGCGTCGAGCCAGAGACGGCGCGCCGTTTCAAGAAGCGCCGTAGATCTAAGGAACGCCACCGCAAGCATAGCCCCGTCCGTCCACTGCCTCCAATGAAGCGCTTAAGGTTAATTTTCGGTAATGAAAGTCGCACTATTGATTTGCCTCCTGCTATATCAGCAGACTGACAGCCGAGAACTACCTTACATTTTTCCACCGTTATAATTCAATTATTAGTTTAATTGACACTGATTAGAAATTAATTTAATTAGGTAGTATTTATTGTCATTATGCAAAGTTCTGACTTTGTTGTGTAACTGCATCAAAAATGTATTTGATGGTTCCAGAAATATTTATTGAATCAAATGGCGAAAGTTAATTGTTGCAACAAATTCAATTTTAAGATTTTTTACCATTCTCATAATCATTATTGACAATGTTTTTCATATACCTAAGTTGGTCATGCATGCTATTGCAGTGTGCAAACATATTTCATAAATAACTTAAGTATGTATAGTCTAAGGCTTAATATGTATTTTGTTTATTTTTATGTACTAGATACAACTTATTTATGAAATTGATACAAGTCCAGTTTATAAATTATTCTTTTTATATTTTAAAATTTAAATTTTTCCATTTTATTCTAAATAATCTCTTGTACTTGCTTTGACAGCATTTACAGAAATTACTATAAATTTGGTATCTTTGTGCAATACATTGGTACTGTACATAAGTATTGTAATTATTTTCATACAATAGTTAATATTTTTGTCTTTTGATGGCATGGGACTGTATTGTTATGATGATAGTAAGTGATGATAACTAGAAAAATATTTTTTTTGAGTATCTAGTTGTAAAAATGTTATTGTTAGAAACAAACAATAGACTTTACTCAAACTTTGGGCAATTGATTGTAATTATGTAAAATAATCAAGAGGTCATATTATGCTTGTATGGTTATTTCGTTTAAAATCCACCTCTAAAGTTACATTGCGTTGTCTCTTAACGATCGCCTACAAGTCATATTTTACGAATACCAGTAAACTGTCGAGCTGTAATACCTACCTTCTATTATGCATTTTAGTAATCGTCATTCTGACCATAACACTGAATTAAAAAATAAAATATTTAAATGTAGTCGCGTAGGACTTTTTATTTAAAGTCCTACGTGACTGAACGCTGCCCGCCGCCGCCGCCGCCGCCGCCAGCGTAAACGATAGACTAGTCTAGGGAGTTGCTTTGATACCTCAATAACAAAAATATCTTCCAAAATAGTACCTACTGGTGTATCCAAATGTAAAGAATATTTTAACATTAGGTCAGATGGCTGTATGCTCCTTCCTTTAGTTTTTGCTAAAAATAAATTGTTTTTTTAATTGTAACCTACACAAAAACAGACCATCACATAATTATGTAACCTAATGAAAATCTCAACTTGATTATTTTAAGAGTTTAAGTGATGCTGATGACGACTGAAGATGTTTCCCTTTTAACTGAGAACTGATGTACCTACTGTCAACGAAATAAGATTCCGTGGTAGGCATCCGTATTTTAAATTTGTACTGACTAAAGATTGTCATAATCCCCACTGGCGGGGACAGCTTAGTGAGGATTATGACAATAAATTACTAATAGGGGGTACGTACGTGCCACAAGAAATCGTGTAGGTAAGCTTTGGTATTCTAGCTTCGTTGATAATATTAATGTTGATTTCATTCTGTTTACGTAGACCTATAGGTACGCCTTATATTATGTATGGAGCCTAGGATTGTGCTGAAAGGTACCGGTACTTGCAGGTAAGACCCCAAAAATACCTATCTAGTTAGGTATGCAGATGGAAATAAAGAGCTCTTAGCAAGTACCTACGTGCCTAATGATGTCTACCAAGCTTTTTGTTATATAGGTACCTACCTGTCGTAGAAGATAAGGTTACCTATTTGCATAGGTGACCTCTATTACGGCCTTGAGCTTTTGCATGCGAAAACTTTAGACGAAGCTCGTCTGCCAAAGCACCTATTTGTTATTGGCTACTAAATATAAATTGTTTAAACAATCATAGATAGAAATGTTAACAGCACTGATGTACCTAGCTACTGCCTTCTGCATTTGTGATATTTTCATGTCAAATACCTAGTTGTAATTAAACCTACATAAAATTAGTTTGTTGGAAATCATCTAATACAGATTTTTCTCAACTGAAGAAGTTATAAATAAATTGCCTAAGGTTTAATTCATAAACAGCAAGTTTTAATTTACGTGCCACCTTCCTTAGAAGCGATGTCTGTGGCTGTTCGTTCTGCACCCTATGTACTTAATTTCTTATTAGGTAGTGTTTATAAGGGGGTGGGGGGGAGAACTATATTATTTTTGATTCGAATACATAGGTTCGGTTTACGTCGCCGCGACTCAGTTTTATTCATAATCACCTTTCAGGTTACCTACCCTACATAAAGCAATCGACTCTAGGAAGATAGGTAATAAATACCGTCCAATAAATAACCATTGCAAGTTATGTTGGGTGAAGATTTTACTTTTTTTTTTGGGTAAAATAAATTCTAATACTAACAAAACGAAATTAACAGAATTCGCGCAAGTAATAACGAAAGATCTAGTACTGTGAGTAAGTTTATTAAGATACTGAGAACTTATGCAAACATTAAAAGCCCAATGTTCCAGAAGAGACTGACCCCCTGTCTTATAAATAGTTAAAAGAGTTTACATTATACGTATTATGTTATGGTAATCAAGACCATGTCAACTATTAACTTTTTATAAGATAGACCGTGAAGCTATAGCTGGTCTTTAGTGCTGCTCACACACACACACACGCACATAGATGTGCTTGCCAACCAATGAAATCCAGGCTGTCCGGTTGGCTAGGTGTGAAACTGGCTTAGTGTCCATACCTGAAATAAATAAGTACAGGTTATGTTGGTACATGTGTTTTAAATTGTTAACTAAACCTGAATATTGAAACGCTAATTTCATGCTTCAATTATTTCCATCTCTTACTGACTAAGAGGTAGGGCAATTTTTAGTGGTGTTTAAATTTTAGGTGATGTTTCATTATTGGGGCATACTACTTTTAGCCACTTTATGGCTCTAAAGTTTAAGTGGTCAATATCAATATATATAAAACTCTTTTGAAGCTGACATAGAATCAACGCACAGCCTAAACTAAAAGTCCTAGAGGTATGAAATTTGGAGGGTAGGTTCCTTATATAGTGTAGGGGCGCACTAAGAAAGGAATTTTGAAAAGTCACACTCTAACGCGAGCAACGCCGCGGGAGACGGCTAGTGTTAGTATATACTGATTATTAAAGTACGAGAACTTATGTGTATATGATGACATGTTCACAAAATACAGGTAGTGTATAGGTACTTACTTCTGGAACTCCCATTCTCTATTGTCAAGCGGACAAACTTGTCTCGTTTTCAACCAACGTGAAATGCAGTGAAAGTGGAATGCATGCTGAAAAAATATAACAGACAATCAGTAGGGCTTCACTTGACCACTACCATTCTAAACTGGATTTGGATGCCTATGGATCCAGATAATAAATAATAATAATAAATATTCACGGACACTTAACACAACACCTTCTAGTCCCAAACTAAGCAAAGCTTGTACGATGGAAACTAGATGGCTGATAGAATACATACATAATTTTTTTTTTTATAAACACATATTTATAATACATAGAAACACCCAGACACCAAACAAACATCTATGTTTACAACACACAAATGTTTGTTCTCGGTGGGGATCGAACCCACAACCCACAGCACGGAAGGCAGAGCTACTACCGACTGAGCCATGACGCCTGTCAAAAGAAGCCTGATTGGCACGGTGGTCAAGAGTAACCCTACAGGTATTTTACATTTCATGATTTACTTCAGTTTTCATGACTCCACCAACAATATAAGTATCCAATGAAAATAGATTGTATTTTAGGTTGTACCTATACAGATTAGTAGAACATTAAGAACTTACATTACAGACACCCCAGGCCACTGTGCACTCTTCACTTGTGGCTGATGCTTGGTTGGCCTGGCATTCAATACAGAGATCCATTATATGATTCCGGCAGATAGCACAGTTGTCCACAACGATGTCTGTAATGCAATAAAAAGTAAGAATATATTTTCTTTTTATATATCAGTACATCGTTTCTAATTTCATTTCTAACATCTGATTGGAGACCTTACTTACCCCAAGCCCACAAAGCAACTGCGTTCCACTGTAAATAAAAAATACTATATTAGGCATCAATAGCGAGAACAATAAATCTGTGTACCACTTACTAACAATAGATTGATTAGTAGGCAGGTGAAACCGAGACGCTAGCTAATATTAAAAATATAGAGATCAACAATGCACGAGTCCATGATTAGGCATTTCCAATGACAATCATACCTTTTTCACTTCGAATCTCTTTTTATCGCCTTTTCCGCTGCTGGAAGAAGCCATCTCGACTTCCTCTTCGTCAACATCCATTACTGAAGCCATTTTTTCAGAAATACCCTAGTAAATAACAAAATAATGAAAAATATGTGGTTGAAATGAAATTATTAGAATTTACTTTCTCGAATTTGTTTGGCTGATTGACTGACAGACTAATAGAAATTGACATTTGACAGTAACACAGCAAAGGCAGCTGTCAAATAAATTGTTATGTCGGTAGCATTGTCATCTGCCACGAACAGTTTGTAGTCTTCAACGCTCACCGCGGTACACATGGTGCAGGTAAGGGCCTCCGGTGTGTGACCGGCCCTGTAGGTACCTACAAACTGTGCAAACCATTTTAAACTGTCCAAATCCACTACCAATCGTAAGTAGGTAAGTGTAGGCGCAGAAAATGTAGAATGATCTGAAAAGTATCATTATCATCATCAGTACCTAGGTAGGTAGGTACCTACTTGTATTTTTCAGAAATAAATGTTTCTCAAAGAGGTAGTGCTGCACAAGTTATAAATAATAATTGATAATTATTCTTTTTTGCGGTAAAAAAGTATATTCGTAGCTCCGCGTGGCGTAGCACAGTTTAATACTATACTAGTAGGTAAGGTACCTACCCGTAGTAAGGTATGCTTGTTACGCGCGCAGGCCTACCTACCTATATAGATATTTGAGGTTGATGATTTATTGAAATAAAAACCGATAAAAATTAAGCTACGTGTTGATTTTTTAATTCAAATTCATTCGAGTCATCGCCGACATTTTTATTTCTTTTGTACGAGTTTTTCCATATTTCGTAGAAGCACACTGTAGCCTGAAACCTATAGCAGACGAGGAGAGGCACCGATACGTGTGTTATCAAAGTCCACGCCCATACACCATAGAACTCCATCTGAAATAATAATAATGAGGAATGGGAAGAATTAGGTAAGCTACGGTAGGTACCTAATCTACTAACATAAAAATAAAATAAATATATTATAACGCTGTTTGGTACCTACTGATCGAACGAGGATAGAGCGTTACTAGCGTGATAACAATTTATCGAAGTCGTGTGATAAACTGGGATAGGCCCTCTGAAGTGTCTATAAGAGTCTATTCTTTACATGGGGGCGTTGAGCTCCTAAGTACCTACCTGAAGTGGATGGAACTCTGCTCTTGCATTTTTTACTCTATTGAGGAGCCATAGCGCGAAGTTTCCAACTAAGAGGAAGGTCACCAGCTGCCTTCCAGGTCGCTGACGTCCATTTCCCGCACATCTTCTTGTCCATGCATCAAACACTAGCAGTGTCTGACATGAGCTCTGTACCAGTGCACAGAGAGGAGAGATTATTCTGCAAAAATTGTTGTGCGATTTTAACTTCATCATTATCTTCAGCCTGTAGGTACAGTAAAAATCTCCTGCTAGACATAGACGTCCCCATAGATTTCCAGAAAAATTGATTTCGTAATATTCTCCATCCACCAGTTTCTGGCGATCTTAACAATGTCCCGATGTATTGTCCCCGATGCCAGTCGATGGATTGGCATAAGGTGGGCGGCTGTTGACATTTCCAAACTATTTATAAGTGTGGCCTGCACATTGCAGTCCATTAAGCGAAAAACGTAGGTCTGCGTCGGGTAATTCCGTCAATCATACGGAGCTCGTCTGTGCCTACCAGAATACAAAAGTAGGATTAGGGTTGGTACTCTACCGAAACCCTACCTACCTATTCTAAAACACCATAGTAGGTATCATGCGGTCACAGACAATCCGAACATTATTTAACTTACCTGGTGGCTCGCATTCCTTCTGGGTAGCGCTGAATAAGAAAACCTGCGCCGATAATTTGGAACATGTAGTAGAGATACACGCCGCACTGTGTGACGAGGAGCAGCCAGTGATCTAACGGGAGGCTGGTGACAGCGGCGCGACGCAGTGGTAGCGTACGCATGCGCTGGATGCAGGCGCCAGATCCAATGGTCATTATTATGAATAGGATCGTTTCCCAGATGTTTATCTAAAAAATGAAGGTAAGACCATTGGCTGTAGGTGCATCATATTTGTTCCATTGATCAAATTAATCTAGTGACAGTCCACAAGACGCACGTAGCTGAGATGGCCAATTTGGGCATTTCTTTCCTGTCGTAGATAGATGTAGGTAAGGTAGATTCATTACCATCATGCATGTTAATCTAAGTCCATGATCTAAGTGGAAAAGCGTTAAAAATTCTCGCTCCCTAATTCGGTCAAGTTTTGGTCTGGTACATGAGTAGATTCTCACTTGAAGAAGGGCAAGCTCCACATGTTTCTTGCTCTGGAATAATCCGTTGAACAGCATGAGGCTGACGATAGTGCCGGCTAGCACCGCTATACCCACGAACAGGCCCTTGTGGGCACTACCACAATCCACCGAGAAGTGGTTATTAGACTTCATTCTCGTGCAGCATTGTTTCGATGATTGTTTACTGTTATTTTTTCTTTGCTTCTGAAACAGAAGCCTTTAGTCAAAATCTAGCTTTTGAGGTGGGCCAGTATCTAAAAATTTGAGACCTACCGATCCAGGAACAGTGCAAATATCATTCCAGATGACAGCAATGATGACAGAACACAGCAGGCTGTATTCCACTCCGCAAGGCCTGAGGTAGGGGTTAACGCTCCTTATCAAGGGCATTATCATATCCGTAACGTTACAAGTCCAAATATCATTCAGTACGGACATATTCAGGCTGTTCAATGTCACATTGAGAAAAATATCGTTGCTTATGTTCAGTTTCGCGTATGGTTTTGACACTTCTTCAAACGTGATGTTGTCTAGTTGATCCAGGATGTCGATTTTGAAATGCCCGCTGATATTAGCGTATCGCAATAGAGTTGGACGGTCGTATGCCACATTGAAGATGTCGTCCCTAGTTTCCTGCACTACTACGTTCAGCCATTCGCATACATTTGTTGCTATGAGATGCATCAAGCCGAACCGATCTAGAACGATACCTCGCATTGGATCCAATATCTGAAATTAATAACAAACGACTTAAAAACCAACTTTAGTGATGCTAATAAGGGTTGTACATTCGGAATTTAACGTTAACATACCTACTCGGCCAAGACATTGTTTACTCAAACATTTACAGAATCAGAGTTTCGTGATGTATTCGTTACATTTAACAAAAGAAAATGTATTCGTTTGCTTTACTTTGTCGTCATTTTTAAGCTACCATATTATTTGTAAGCAGTAAGCAAGCATGTCTACAGGGTGTAAAACACGACTCCAAAAAATTACAAGACTTTCAAACCACTTCGGCCTTGAATTGTCTCATTGATCTACGACGTAGATCTTGCGTAGGCCAGCGTCGTAGCAGCGTAGCACCAGTTCGTAGGCGGTGCACGGCGTAGACCCAGGAACACGCGTAACTGCGTGAGGACGGCTTAGGTGTAGTACGTCCAGCCAGTGTAGCAACACCCGGTACAAAGACACATGGGCTCATCGTAGAACACAAAGAACTAACGCAACGACCCAAAAGACTAAGAAAATAACTCACATTCTTCACATTTTTGGAAAAACTTACGTCTGTATACGAAAATATAAATACGGTCTGTGCCACCATGAAAACTATTCGAAATGCAGGTTTGATGGCGATTATAGCCAGTTGGCAGTCACCAGTGAGATCGAAGTACCCTCCAAATTGAAGACAAGAGTAGATTATAGAGCCGACTCCAAAACCGGCCACTCCCATGTGCAGGTAAAAACTGCCATAAATAGTGCGCATTATTCTATCTGCAAGTAAGTAGGTATTTATTAGTTGTTAGTGTTAGATAGGTAGGTTATTTATATAGCTACTTACACTTATTTCTCAAAATATACAGAGTAAGAAGGAGTCAGTAAAATGCCCTACGAAGTCTAGGATTATAATTATCAAGGATGTGAATTTTAAAAAATACTGCGGGTTTGTACCTAAGTAAGCTGGTTGACAAAACAATCAAAGGTTTTATTTACTAAAATAACATTACAGCAAGTTCCGACCCCTTGACCAAGTACCTAGTCTGTCAATTTTAAATTAAACATTAGGTGCTATAGTTAAGTACAATTTACTCACCATCTTTATCTCTCTTTGCTAATCGCAAATGATAAAACGTGTAAGCAAGGAATGCCATTCCAACGGTGTATAAATAAAGGGTGAATATCTGAAATGTTAAAACTATGAAATTTATTCACGCAGGAGATTTTTTGCTCTAGCTCTAACACAAAATCTCTTGAAAAACTAATAAAATATCGAAGATAGTGCTGGAGTGTTTTTGTACGAAATCACGATTAGCACCCATAGCAGGCGATTAGAGAATTTTTTTCGAGGATGGAACTCTGTGTCTGCTCTCTGGAATAGATTTTGCAGTCGTTCGGCAAATAGGCAGGTATTTTATGCATTACTTACGTCTGTCATAATATTCGTGTAGAGTTCATTTTGTATCGTGCTGGTTATCGGTAATGCTAACCCCAAAACTATTAATAGTTTCGCGTAAAACGCTGACAAGACCACAGTCATTGATTCACTGTAACAAAATTAATTTATTGAGTCAATTAGTTTATCAGGATAAACTAAAATTCAAAACCTAATTTCTAATACAATCTAAAATAGCAATTTTGATGAGTAATCGTACGGATCTGGCATCAATAACTAATTAATTGGGAAAGTCCCTCTAAAACGTAATGTTTTACACTTTTAGCTTAATTTGTTTAATATTTCACTACTTTCAAGTTGAAACTAGTGAAATATTATACAAATTGATCAACCATTGATCTAAAAAATCCAATCGATGGTTTAGGTACTATTTTTTTAAACTTACTCTCCATGAGACATTGGTTTCCTTTGTCGAGGAGGAATGTGTTCAGTGCTGGAGCTATTGCTAGCTGGAGCTACCACACTTAGGCGCGGTAGATAGTGTGGTGGATGCTCTCTGAAATATCAAAAATTCAACATCCATCATTTTCTAAATCATTTTTTATAAATGATCAGATATCTATCAGTGGAAGCATATTATGTCCAGCAGTGGACTACAAGTCGGGGCCTTATGCTCAGTTCAGCAGAGAATTTGACTCTAACATACAAATGACGTCTAAATGACGTCAAAAACTATTTTCATCAGTGGGTGAAACGAGTTTTCGATAGAGAGTAATCTCTATAAAAATATAATCTCTGCTGAACTGAGCATAAGGCCCCCGATATGATGATAGGGCTAATGCGACACTACGCTATTATTAGATGCCTAATTTTTTTTATAATAGAAAGTACGTAATTATAAGTGTATTTTTTGGAACATAAACAAGGCACAAGTTAGTAGAAAACGATAACTGCAGAAGTTTAAAAACTGTGTGTGTACCTATATTAAATACATATTCGATATAATAATACCTATAACCCATGAGGAATAGATACCTACATAATGCATTAGCATAATCTACACATCACAATAGTATTAGTAGACCTACCTTTTCTGTGGTACAAAACCAAGTAAAGTCATCTCTTAGGACGACGCAATCAAACTTCGTGACAGCGTATTAGCACGCAGCATAGGTATAACCTAAATATTATATTGTTCTCGTCTTACCCTTGTCTTATATAAAGTAAAATAAAAACACCACTGTCGGATTAGAATCTTGCAAAAACAAATTACTTTTATATACCTAGCTGTCAAATTAACGCCATTAGTGATATCCTATGTAAAATCTTGGATTATTATGCGCTTGTACTTTATTATGCAACCGGGAAGTGTCGATTTTGCGAAGCTGTTTTGTTTGAACACCGTATCAACTCAGGTTGATTTTAATGAAGCGCTTAGTTGGACTCACCTTTCATCTTCAGGCACCGCGAGAAGCGGCTCTGACTTATCCCTCCGCCACTCTCTACTTTGAGCTATTTTACTAGGATCATTATTCTTAGCCATTAAACTGTTTCATTTATTTATTCACTGTAAAACAATTTGCAGTATTTTTACCAAACAGCATTAACCGTGTAAACATCGAGATTTACTGAGGACAAGCAGCGTCTTGTGAAGCAAGTCATGTACTGTAAACAGTTACAGAATGACTAATAGGTACCTATACCTACCTACATACCATACATATGAAGGTAGTAGGTAGGTATTTATTAGAGGATGTTAGATTTGTTAGCGTAAAGCATTAGGTGGTAAAGTCTATTCAATCTCCTGACAATCTATTCTGCGACAGACGAAATCTGATTTATAATTTTCCAGAAGGTTGAATGAATGAATGAACTACTACTTTACGAGTATACGAGCTTCTAAGTCTTCTACATAGGTACATTCATAAATAACTAAGTAAGTATAGAATTTGTGAACTGGCTCCTCTAGAGGTGGATTTAAGCGCTGCACTGGGGGAATGCTGGTTGAAACGGTTTGGTGGACTATTCAGCCTCTGTTTATGAATTCAGGAGTACCTACCTAACTGTTGCTCTCACTTACGTCACGTTTTGTAGAGTTTGTTTTGTACTGTGATTCCATTTGTCTCGTGATTCATACATTTTAACATGTGTTATGAATGGGTTTTGGTTAAAAGAAACACTTATTTTGTTTCCGGAGCAAATGCTATTCACGAACATAGATAATTAGGTAGGCAGGTAGACACACTTGAATGCTAGCGGTTAAAAAATGAATTATATTTTCGATTTACTGCAAATTAACTCCTCCAGCTAGCCTCAAGCTAAAAAATAAAGAAAATTTATATTCTCGTAAATATGCATCAGGTAAGATGTCAGCGTGGGTAATTAGTTCTAGGGGTGTCACTTCCAGACGGCACTCTAACGAAGCTCATATACACGTTCCTGCTCAACCTAGGCGGTAGCTTTTACCTGACTTTGCCCGCGGTAACTTTTATTTCATAGAGGTTTATCCCTGGTATAATAATTATTGATGAGACGTCTAGGTACCTACGTCAGGGATATACCTCCCAGGGATAAATCTAAAGCAATATTGTATATAGTAAGTATTTCTATTTCACGCTATTCTTGTACTAAACATAAAAAAAATTATGTACTTACTTACCTAATGACTGTAAGAATTCCATTTCAGTCGTAATCGCTAGTAGTTGTTAGGCCGCTTGATGGGAATTATTATGAAACATACATCCAAACTTTCACATGAATATTACTTTGTTGGCTAGAAAAACGCGTCCGATTTAAAACGTTCCTGTTAATATGTTTTTTTAGTAGATTAAGAACCACTTGGTAAATTGAATTTGAACATGCCGTCATATTTATCTCGCAGAGCGGTTATGATAATAATATGAATTTGTGCAAATCAAGAAAGCGTCTTTAACTAAGACTTTAATGAGTCGTTATTTTTATCAAAATTTTAGCCAAGTCCAATATTTAGGTAGCTAGCTACACCATTGCAATATACCTACCTACCTACCTTTACTATTATTATAGGTATCTATCGAGTTTACGAAATGATAATCAGTCTTTACCCGACTAAGCAAACCATGCGTAGGTCATTTGTGTTCTACTAGTGATTAAGAGACCAAATTAATACAAAAAATAAACAAGTACTTGCTGACCTATGGTAATGATGACGTAGTTTGCGTTCCAGTGTGTTGCAGGCCTGCCTGGAGGGGTGGTGACGATGTGAGCCGTAACCGACGTGACTTTCTTTCAATTCTGCCATCCTGTAGTGTTAAAGGTCAATGGTAGGAACAGCGTTATAAATTAAAGAAAGATGAGATTAATAAAAAGGGTTTTTTGATAAAAAAAACTAGCAATTTATTATTCTCTTTTTCCATAAAACTCGTAGCGTATTGATAAAAAAATATAAGTAGAGTCAATACATAGTAATAAACGATTAAAAAATTCTGAAAAATTGATGCTAGCAGTAACCATAAAATACCTACATACTCGTACCTACCATTCCTTATATTCTTCAAACACATCTTCCATTTTTATTTTTACCTTTCAAAACAACTTCGTCTGAGATCAACATTAACTAATCTGAAAATTCAGAACATAATACCACCATAATACAGCGTTTCCGAGATAAGATAAAATAAAGTTGGACGACAGGATACCTACGATTAAAGGCCCCATTACACTGGAGTATCATTTTGTGTGTGTGACTGTTTCTAGTGCAACCTTGATGATGCCAAACCGCAAACAATTCGGTCATACCGTACTCCGCTGTAGGCCATTCCGTATACTCACTTTTCTAGATGCGGTTTCATAGCGCGACGGTCATCAAATTGAAGTGCCCCAGTGAGTAAAACTCTGTTGAATAAGATCATCGTGGCTTAGCAGATCATTATGATATTTGGATAAGATAAGCCTTTACCAAAACCTTTCAGAGAAACCCATTGTGACACCGCGTATACAGGTGACCGAACCATCACACTAATCACCTACATAAGCTAGGGTCAGTTTGCAATAAAGTAGTCAAATAAATAAGGCGTGACTAGGTATTAGTAGGTACCTATACTTATTTTGACCATTGAACGACTGGAATTTTTACTTTAATCAAGGAGCTGACTCCTTAGCATAAACCATGACCATAATAATTATTAAAATTAGTAGGTGCACGTGCTAAAAGTAGCTACCTGTATAGTTGAGGCTAAAGGCAAGTAGATATATAGGTAATTATGTACTTGTTTATAACAAATAATTAGCACACTTTGTTCATGACAGAGATGCGCGATTGTGCTAATTAGCTCATCACGACTTATTTAATACATTATAATATACGATGTATTTTAAGTCGTTACTAAATTTTTTCATATTTCTACTATGACAGGAGTGACGACTTCCCTTAGCGTGATGAAATAATTATCACCCTAATATTGCGTAGTCCCCGTGACAGAACCAGCCATAATGGACATTTGTTGAGGGTACCTGTAGCTAAAATGACAAATTGTATTTATGAGTTTTGTTTGTCAATGTCACGCAAGTGAGAAATGTCAGATTATTTTATAGAGCCACCTTTTGTTAAAAGATTAGTAAACCAGTAAACGCCAAAAAACACTGACATTGGCAAATTCGTGGCAGCCCTAGCCACCGAACAGCCATAGCAACAAAAGAAGAAGAAGATAAAATCCCCAAATACTGTGGTGGCCAGGCGGGGATCACCCATTGCGTCCGGTTGGCTATGTCCGGTTGATCGGAACTTTTTTTTCCAGTTTCCGGTCTCAATTTTTTGCAGTTATTAATAGACCCGAAAAAGATCTGTGTCAGAGGCCTAATGTGGCGCATTAGCTACTTTCATGAATATAAACGGAAATTGCTGAAACTGCCTTTCAGCGATAAGCAAATTGGATAAACATTATAAACTACCTTTCTAACGTTTTCGAGGTTAATTGAAAGGCCAAATTATTTTTTATTATTTTATTTCCTGTCGTTTTTAGCACCGTACCTATTTCTGCCGTCAAGCAGCGATGCTCGCATTGCTGTGTTCCGGTTTGAAGGATAAGGGCGCCGGTGTAATTACAGGCACATGAGACTTCAAGATCTTTACGTCTCAAAGTGATGGACGCAGTGCATTGCCTTAAAGGGCACGTCCTCATTGGACTTGCTCTGCGAGGTAATGCATTGTTATAGGCAGAAGTTACTACTTAACATCAGGTGAGCTATCAGCTTGTTCCATTACTTTTATCATAGAAAAAGAAAAACAAAACCAATTGCGTCATAGCATCCTTTATACATTATACTTATACACTATGCTTTTTATACATTAAGGTAAATAGGTTTGCTCTTGAAGGCATTTTTCCAGATTTCGAACAGGCATATCGTGGAATGAAACCGATAGAAGATAGCTAGTGGCATGGATACGTGTGTGATGATGGTCCACGCCCATGGACCGTAGAAAGCCAAGTGTGCTGGTCTGAACTCTGCTCGATTCTGAAAATTCATAAAACCAAAACTAGTGAAACTAGAACCTGCAACTTAGTTTGCTTAGTGTTTTTTGGTCCAGCACGTGGACAGTGGTCTTATGATAAGGAAGTAAAGATATTGGAGGAAAATAATAGAAAAATGTCAGTGCTCGGATTCTCAGACTTTCTTATAGAAATTTATAGAATCTCAGAATTATGATAAGCCATAATCAACTAAATTCGTTTATAATTTAGATGGGCAAGTTCCGGTCATAGTGGTATGGGTGAAAAGTAACCCCTGACGCTGTATTAATAATCTTGATTCATCAGATGCAATGCAAAGGCCTAATTAAGTATCAATGACTGAAATTCAGAAAACGTGATAGGTGTAATCGTATTGCATAAAAATTTTACATAAACTTGGTACCTTTTCAAGTGTGTTAATGGCCCACATAGCCATGTTGGCGACCAGCAGGAAAGTGACCAGCTGTCGTCCAGGCTTGTCCCTTCGCTGTTCTGAGGTGGTGCTACGACGCCACCACGCATCGATTATGAACAGTGATTGCAATATTGTCTGAAATAAATAGTTATTTAGTTTTACGTATGCAGGCCGATGCTAACATTTAATAACATGAAATTATGTTTGTTATTTTATTTTTAAAGAAACTTATTTGGTAACGGCCAACATAAAAATAAAAACTCAGCTATTATTTTCAAGTAAAACACACAGGGGATATACTCAGATTTGTTGAATGGCCAATAACGTATCAACCTCTACTTGGGAGTTTACGTAGAGCTCTACCTTACCTGGTTGAGAGACAAGAGTTCTGAGAAGAAGCCAGTGAGACCAGACCCTTGGTTGCTATTCATGGTGTGATGGCAGCCGATTAGACTGAACATGCAGTAGACGAACATACCGGATTGTGCCAGAACCAATAGTGACGTGTCCAAGCCAAGTATGGCTGAAAAAAGGTTTTTTAAGTAGTAGGTTGCATAATTCTAAGTACCCAAGTACAAGATCCACAAAGTTATAGGTCACTAGCTTCCACCCGCGACTTCGTTCGCGTCCTGTTGGACCCTGTTGATTTTCCGGGATAACAAGTAGACTATGTGTTAATCAAGGTCACGGACAATAGTACGAGTACATATCAAGTTTCATCAAAATAGGATCAGTAGTTTTTGCGTGAAGGAGGAACAAACATACATCCTCACAAACGCGTTTATAAGGAAGGATAAGAAAATTTCACAGTAATGTTAGTATACAGATTTTCATAATATTCTATAAGTAAAATAGGTACTAATTATCCACATATTGGAATGACCTACATTGTTTTAGTTTCAACACAATAGGATTTACGGGTATTCAGAAACTAAGCCCTTTGTTGCTCTACGCACACTACGCTATGCGCTAGCGTTATATTAAATACCTTTCACGGATGTAGTTTGCGCTTCATAGGTACTGACGTCACTCAGGATTCAAAAGTACAATGTATTGAAAGGCCTTTTGTACAGACTCACTAGCCAGCGAGCCATACGTCTCGCGGACAAAATGTTTTTATAGATAGCAAATATTCAAACTACGAGTACGCATGACTGAAAGAAGATTGAATACGATTTCATGATGGTTAAAAATAGGGCTCTGATTCGTATGCTAAGAGTTGGAGAACGTTGCTTTCGATTTTCTGATGCATGATTAGGTAAAGCCAAAGCCTACATCATGATGCAGAGAAGGTTTTCGGGGAGATTTGGCTACACACATCGCGATAAAATGAAACGTAGTGTCATAGTGATGAGATATATACCTGTATATACCTAGCAAAATTCTTTTTATGAAGACTTAATTCTCTTGTTGTCACTTGCCTACAGCCACGAGGAGGGATTAATTTTTTTATCAGCCACTTTAGTTAGTGGAGTCCTCAGCAACTAAACCGATGTACTACTCTACAATTCTACATACCTCTTGATTTTCTTTTATACGGTAAGGCCCGCATTTGCTTAATGGCTGCCATACATGCTAGTAGGGTCAATGTGTACAGCACCAACTCGCAAATGTTTACTTCGAAAATAGCATCCTTAAATTAAAAAAAAACTTTATTAAACGCCATAATTGTGCCAAACAGCTATTTGAATGAATGAATGAATGAATGAAAATACTTTATTGTACGTAGGTACACCTTACAAACTAGTATGCTATAGCTATTTGCTCTTGCTAGTGGTCAAAATGGTTACTTCTAGTCTAGCTAGATACAAATATAATAAGAACTAAGTACCTACTAAATTATTTATTTTTTTGACAGTCATATTTGGAATTTTTAAATCAAGGTAAGGCATGAAAAAGTAACTTTCTTACTATAACAGTGTTCGCATTGTTGGCCAGGACGAAGAACATGATAAGAGATATAATAGTCAAAACTATAACAAGGATTCCGGCGAAAAGACCTCGATGAGCATGCGAACAGTCCACTGAAAAATTGTGTAGCGCCTGTCGACTGCCGTGAGGAGAAGCCACTCCAAGCATGCCAGCTGAAAAGTGAACAAAAATCCATTGGAACTGATGTGATTACCCCAGATTTTATATAATAATAAAATTAATGGAATACATAGATTGAAAAGTTTTTTTTACCAAATTGTTGAAGAATTTTTTCAGGAGTTACTGAATTGTCTCGAGATTTGACTTTAGGGGAACCAACGTTGTACTTTTTCTCAAAGTCCTCTGGTGTGCATTTTACCTGTGATAAAAGAAATAAGTAATATACCCATAAATTAAAACAATTTAATTATTTTTCAGTTGGCACCGATGTTGGCACTGAACAAACACTCACCTCTTTCCACATTTCGTAAAAAATAACAGCGCAAATAAGAGAATATTCTATGGTACACGGAAATAAGAATGGTGAAGCATTTTGTAAAAGTGCACCCATTATATTTGCTCTACGACATGGAAACACCTCAGTTTCGCTATTATGTGTCCCGTTCGATGATGATAATATCGTGTGTTCCAAATGATGGATCTCATGTTTTGTCTCTTCGACCAGAACGTATAACCATTCGCATAAATTCGCTGCCACCATATGCATAAATCCGAATCTCTGTATCATTTTATAGCTCCCAGATTCGATATCCTTGTTTGTAAGGAAAATAAATTGCATCTGCGCTAGTGTGAGAGTCATCCGCAGACCGGGCGTTATAACTGAGAGTACGGAGCGGCATCGATCTGTCATTTCGAAGTATTCTCCGAATTCTAATCCACTATACACCATCGACCCGATGCCAAAGGCTGAAAGCAATATATGATATCAGCTGCAACTAGCTTTTGAATACTAAGAACTTAAACGTAAAGTCGCAGTATCAAAGTAACTTTACCGATAGCACCGAGTCTTAAATAAAAACTTCCGTAGCGCGATATGCTCGCCTTCTGTTTTAATTTCTCTGCGGGCGTCGCTTTTCCATTTTTATCTTTGTCTTTCTCATCTTTTTCACTATCTGTAATGTAAATTAATTGTTTTCACGCTAATTAGTTCCGATGTCATTGGACATTACGGAAAACATATAGGGAAACATTTTCCGGTACGCTTATACGAATTGCAGACGACGTTAGTGGAATGCAAACTAAAGAAGGTATTATTCTTTCATTGCTGTAATTATGCAAACAAGATGTGATTTTAATGTCTCATTTTGTTAAGCGAATGTGGCTGGTTCCTTAGTTTGTTTTTATAAAGCGAATAGATTTGTACGTGGGTACGTACTTACCGTAATTATGAATAATTATGTTCACTGCCTTTTGCCTCATTATATTCACGTATTGAAATATCACAAACAATAATGATACGAGATATAGGTACAGATAAAACCCCTGTAACAAATAAAATATAGAAAAATAAAACTAGCTATTATATAAATAAAAAATATATGACGTATCAGTATCTGATACCGTCAACAATGATTTCAGTAGCTCACAAACATTTATTGAAATTGCATAAAATAGGTTTGGTACCTGATAGTAGCCATCAGGGACTCCGTTTGCAATAACTTCTGTTACAGGAAAAGCTAATCCAAGTACAACCAGAAGCTTAGCGTAGAGTGCGGACAGTGCTTTGCTTAGGGCCTCACTAAAACATATACAATGTATTTTATAAGAGGTAATAGATAAATGAAACAAATAAATAAATAGATGAACCTTTTAAATAAACTTAACTTTTGTTGGCTTTATCTTTGCTATCTTATATTTACATTCTTTTTTCATTTATTTACGATTTTTTTTAAATTCAAATACCATTACCTACATTTGGAGTAGGTACCTAATCGAGATTGTTAGTTTGCGGTCCATGTGGCCGTGTCAACGTTGTGGTAGAGACGTCATGCCCGTTGCATATGTTGCGGACGGACGACTGACCCCGTTTTGGTAGGACCCTACTAATGTGTTTCTATAATTAGTGATCTCAAAGAGTAAATAGAATAAACGATGAAGGCTCATGTTAAAAAAGTTTCAGCTACACGGTTCACTCGTAATGGATATTGAATAAGCCAATATCCATCACGATTATTATATTATGTTAAGTTTCATTTTACTTCACGCCTGCAGGGGTCTCTACCATAATTAACAGGCTTTTTTTTTACTTGACTACGCCGAAAAATCACAAACCATGATTTCAACCCTCCTTGGTATGATTAATAAAGCATAATTTATTATTTAAAAAAAGAAAGAGCTTCAAAAAGTAAGCATGATCAATATTTCGTGGTTTGATACTTGTGGGCCTTTTATTTGTGCATAGGTTACTAACTGTCCCATGATATCTGCAGCTGATGGAGGGTCATGTGCATTAGATACCACTGAGGTACGTGAGTGCGGTGACAGCTCCGAGAGGAACCTTCGCTGCGTGGCTGCACAGAGGGCCAGCGCCTGCGATGGCCGACGGAACGCAGCGATTATAGCTGACGGGCGCCTGAAAAAATCATATCGGTAGCCAACGTGCGATCACAAAAACTCGAAGATAGTGTCAACTATTGGGCAAATCAGCGTTGTATGTTTGTATGTTATAGGAGGAATATATTTAGTACAATATGCCAAAATTATATAGAAACTTACAAAATTGTTTGGACTAGGCGGTTAGTGGCACACACTGAACTAAGTAAAATAGAATGGGTTTATTATTCAATAATAGCGACTGCATTATTCGTCATGATGAATAATGAATAATTTGAGATCGAATAGGTCACGTGACCTTTTCATCGATTTTTAACTGGTTTTCTATTCTCTAGTAATTTTAAAATTTGAATTTACTTAGTTTAGCAAAAAATTCTACAAAAGTACCTTGTGTTGAGATTGGCCGCGAGCTTCGTTTCGATATCGGAAGACATCCTGCGGCTGTTGGGTTGCGAGTGTGCATGCATCAGAGATTCTGCTGGGCCCAGCATCGCTCGCGTCCTCTCCCGAAGCCGCCCTACGTCTGAGTATGAGGACTCATCACTGAAACATAAGAATAGGCAATTGTTTGCAGTTTCTTTTCATACATGGCGTTTACTGTGGATGCAATGTTGCCAAAAGTATTGCAAGATTTCCGTGGCATAGTTTACTGTAACGTTTAGACCACCACCGATATAAAGTCCCCATTGTATAAAATACTATAGATTGACACTTAGTATAATTTATGCAATGCAAACAAATACTTTGTAGAACTAGGATTCGTACAGAATGTAGCGCCTAGCGGCAAGTATGTGTGCAAAGAAATCGAGTTTTGCAAGGCAGACGGTTGAGGTGTATTGCGAACTCAAAGCGGTCTATCAAACGTCATAAATATTTCCCAAGCTCTTTGCGATGCCTAAATCCCTCTTTGTGTATGCGTTCCATAGTACTAGCGTGCACAGCGTGTTTATATATATTTTTAGATAAGTATAAAAAATTTTCCAGGAAAATCTATTCCCATAACTCTAAGAAAAAGGGATCAAATGCTTTTCCATGTGGGTGTAGGTGTAAAAATAACTGCGAGCTTGAAATAAGTGGAATGTGTGGGTAAATAAATATAATGTTTTTTATTTTAAAGTCAACTTAAATAAACCATGGTTCTATTTCATTTACAAACGATTATTAAAATAAAATTAAAATTAGTATACATAAGGTGCTTTATTTTTGATTGAATCTTGGCCTTATTTCGTATAGATACAATAGTTAAATAAATAAATATTCTTGGACATATCACACAACACTCTCTAGTCCCAAACGAAGCAAAGCTTGTACTATTGTTGCTTGTAAGTTAGACTGTAGATTTTGAGAATAGACAAGAATTTTAACACCCTGTAGCGCCAATATTTATAGAAATATCTGTACCAAACTGCAGTTGTATTGAAGTATTTCGACTGCAAGGATCGAGGCGGAAAATCTCCAAAATGTGCATCCGTTCGACGGAAATGTCTTCCTAAGCTTCCTTGTATCCCACCAGAACCTGCTTTGAATATCGCCTGTGGATCCAAATGTTGAGGTTTCCGAAGGGTGAAAACAATACTTTGCGTATCTTTTATATACCTACCTGTCTAGGATCTAACTAAATGCAAGCCAACAAAGCCCTTGATTCACGTTTTTTTTTCATCACCTGGTAATGAATGTGTGTCCATAGTGGATATAAAAAATGACTACCTTCTGCAGCATGATTTGAGGTAAGTACCAGTGTGGTACCATGTAGAAGATAGTACGAGGGCCTAGTACGAGTTTTGGTGTGTATATATGGTGTAAAACGTCTGACGCCCAGCACACCAGTGGGCGCTGATTTTATGGAGACACTAAGCGGATTTTTTGAGAAGCTTGGTCTCGTACTCGCATGTCGAGCTTCTCAAAGAATCCGTTCAGTGTCTCTATACAAATCAGCACCTACTAGTGTGCTGGGCGTCAGACATTTTCACACCCACACTATGCACTGAAAACTTGTACTAAGCCCTCAGAGTCCTAAAAAAATTTCAAAGCAATGTATACATATAAGCACGTCTCCATAACTAAAATTATGTAAACTAAACCTGCCATGTATGAGACGAGATTAATTAAATACTGTATTAAGATAAGAAGAGATAAAACTAAGCAAAAAGAGATGGCAAATGAAGTTAAAAAGAAATTTTAATTAAATAGTAATCGCACTCTGTTCATGAACAGAGGACGCATGCAGTCGCTGACGGCGGATTCCGACGTCTTTCATTTCCCGTGTTTTACACAATACGCATTCACGCCAGCATACCAATCAGTATTATTCTAGGGCACCATATTAAGTACTCTGGTTTTATCTATGACCAGGTAGGTATTATTCTGCAGCCGACTGCAGGCAGCAATAGTAGGCTATAGAATTATATGCCCTATTACTTTTTTTTAAATATTATAATAGAATTGATCACTTACCTATCGTTATCATTTTCTTCATGCACAGTATCCATATCAGTAACAGTGACGGCCGGACGCACGTCGCTCGCTTCGCACAGTGGGCGGTTAGTCGGACTCATCTATGAACAAAGCGACTCGTGAGACATACTTACAGATTGTAAACATTATGCAAATCTTCTCAAATAGAATTATGTATATCTACTATTGTCCAAAACAAATACGAATCAGGTCTTTTCTAAATAATAATACAATACAGGGTGGGAATAATTTAAATACATAACAGCTTGCCGTACATACTTCATTTGGCGAGAGTGCATACCAAAAACAAGACAACAGTTAGACAGTTTAGTCTCTAGCCGATACTTTACAAGATATCTTGACCTCAATGGCCTTTAGTGTGCTCATTAGCAGCTTTAAATAAATGAACCATTCGACGTTTTCTTTGAATTTTTGATAATGGCCCTGTTTGTACTGCTGCTATATGAGTCAACTCACTTTACAATGTTTACAAACAGGATGGTATGATGATCCATAGATGAGATATAGTCTAAAATTGGAGTACATATCAGAATTACAGCCTACATAGTGCTTCTGATATGATTTTTTCTTGAGTTTTCTTCAGATTTGTAGCAAGAAAATCGTTAGACGGCTATTTCATCAGAAAAAATAAATAATACGTTTTATGTGACACTATACTAGTAAAAAAGAAGTCATAAAAAAGTGAAAAATTAATACAATAATCTGTAAAAGATCTTTGCCATAATAAAATGTTGCTTATCATAGGTAGGTACAATACAAATTTCTGGATCGCGTTGTATACTGAGACACGCTTTAAGATAATACCTAGATTATGGCTACAAAGATAAAGAAAGGTGCACCGCGTTGCGTAGCTGTCTAATCCATATAATCCAGCGCATGTGTCGGCCACTTCATGCAGACTGAACTCAGTCTGTCACATTTGGAAGATGAGAGCTCGGGTTATAAGTAAATAGGTATTTTGAAAAATTTGCTGTTTTTTGATACACACCATCATCGTGCCAAAGATACCATTACATCTCGTATTAATCGAGGCTTATCAGCCGGTAGAGTCAACTCTACGCAACTACATAGACTGCAAGCAAATGGTGTAAATCGCCTAGCCGTACTCTCTAATTTTAATTAAAAATGGCATTTGATAGCAAGGTTACTGAAAATCTATCGCGAGGTATATGTTAACCTCTAAACAGAGAACGTTACCGACAACGCGACACGGGACATTCATTTGATTTTTTATTTGCTTCTTAAAGATAATTCAACTATTAAAACGTCTACAAAGTGTTAGATTAAGTTGAGTTTGTTTGTCTTGTGTCCGCGGTCCTCTCTAAGGTTGTTAGGTTGTTGAATAAGTTTCTGAATTAAGAGAACTGAAAGTTTTCTCATCTCGAGATTACAGCAAAGTGTTTACCGTTTGGCTGTAGGATGCGGCCGCGCCCGACTCCGCGGACCTACTTCACTAGACACGACACTAGTCTGCCTGTAGCTGTACCTACTCTCTTATCGATAATCTTTACAAGTAATTATTTTTAGTATTATTAAAACAGTTTTTCTCATTTGAACGGGGACAAAGTAGAAAATTATAGCAAACAAAGTGATATTATAATGTAGTATTTCACTATTTTGAATACTTTGTCTAAAATAAATCATTATCATTATTTTAGCCCGTTTTCAGCCACGACTTAAATTAATATAAGTTATATTAAAAAATATTGGTTAACTAATGCTTTAAATGAAATTACATTTTAAAATGTCAAATAAGTTTATAAAGAACGTTGGTAATCGTTTATGTATGTGGGCAGTTAGAGACGGACTTTATCGATAGCAAGTACAACCCTACTGCCGAGGTTCCAGTATTTTCATAAAATATTTGCGTGAGTGTATCGCACCTGATGCTCGAAGTCGCTGCACTCTAAACTAGCAGTGATTTACTGAAACAAACCACTTTTGTACTCAAAAATCAGCTCTGTAACTGGTGAGATTTTACAGCCATCGTTTAAGTACTCACTTTTATAACAGAGTTGCAACAGACGAAAAATATCTTCTCTAAGCCCACAAAAGCGGGTGTTAGTGTGTATCAATGTAATACCTAATATTAAATTATTGATAACTGTAAGTGGCAATTGGCGCGTTCTGCACTCGTTATCGCCATAGTCGTGATTTGTCTCAATTTGCACCACTTTAAATGTGTATAGTTGCCGCAAACATTTTCACAAGCACGTTTTGTTTTGTTTGTCATAAATATTTGGATTATTATGTCACGATTATGTCTATTCTTCTAAAAGTAAAATAAGTGTTTCAAGAAACTACAAAAGGTTAAACACAAAAAACCTACCCTAATTCTCAGGTCATGGTTTGTGAGTTGAGTTAGGAGATGGAGTGATTAAAAAAAATGTGAGACATCACCGGAAAAACATTATTTCTGAAAGTTATGAATCAAATGGCTAAATTCAAAATAACGAATTTTACTTTTGAATTAGATAGCAAACTGGAAAAATATATACAGAAAATTAAAATCATGGCCCTTTGCCAACATTTATTAAATAAAATACATTAAACATTTCGGTATGTAGATAAAAAACCGTACGTATTTTGAAATAAAGCCTGAATTGCTATCATCTTATTATCAAGCACTTACCGTTATTTTTTTCAGGATTTTAACTTTTTATTTGTTCTTTACGTATCCATTTCATAGGTGATTCCCATATCGCTCATGCCTCAGACTGAATTTCGGGTGATTGATGCTATTGCGACTGTCTTTAGTTGCTAATTGGACAGTGAATTCGTATCGCACGATTTTATACGTAGTAACAGGAGCTAATAGGTATAACATCGTGTCATGGTGCTTATTGTACAATAATGTGGAGTGATATGAAGATCATCCCTAGAGTTCTTGCTTGACTTTTTCTTTTTATTTGCAGCAGCAATGTTGGGTTATTTACAAGAACTCTTGGAATTTTGTACTTACCACTAATTTTAGGTCCATTGAAGGGTCCATTTTAGCTATATTTCGGAAATATAATAAAAGCTCTTTAGCTTGATAATTTATAACTTACCAAAAATCTTATTTTTTCGTAAGTACCCTGCTATGTAGGTACACTTTTCCTCGATAGAACATTTTAGAAGAAAAAAACACTGCATAAGTTGGATATTGCTGCTGCTGGATATTGGCAGATATTGGTAGGCAGGAACTTACAAAGGTGTTTTTCAGAACAGTAGTTCAGTGGAATGCATCGTGCTGCGTGTTCAAAAGAGCTTTGCCGTCCGTCGCAGTAGCGCCGCTGTCACACGTCTTGTTGGAAAATGTCGAAGTTTTTTACAAAATATAGCTGTAAATACTTCTTGCGAATAAATACATTTCATTTCATTTCATTTCAAACAATGGTCACATTGGCTGTGAACGATGTTATATAAACTAGTTTTTTTTGTTATAGGTACTATTAAAGGTTGTCAGATTGTGCTCTTAGTTATAATTAGGTAGGTATAGCATAGTCAGAGCTATTTGAATAATTTGATTAAAAAAAGAGTAAATATGAATGTGGTAGTGTACGGAAGGTCATCAATTAATACGTAGCTATCGTTTAATCAATAAGTTAATAAATAGCTATGTAGGCTACATAAAAAATATTTGTACGTACTTTTATAACCACCATAATGAATTAATTAGGGCCCTCTTTTGAGACTGTAGCGGTATCCGTGGTACTGCTTTCCAGAATTATTTCCTGAGCAACAAAAGGACATGATACTGCGCGAAACTGTGGCTCCATAAAATGAAGTGGACTTTTCACTTTGATGTTCAACATTTTCATAGTTAATTCAATTTGGTGTCTCTGTAAACGAGAGCTCGGGTAATTTATAGGGTTCACCTACGTTGTTGATATTTCCCAAAAAGTGAGTGCAGGAGCGCACCGGGCTAAGTGATTCGATATACGTTCAATATATGTTTCATTAGGGAAGCACCGCGCTCGCTTATTCAATAATATCGACGACGACGGAACAAACGACAGACTACGAAGGCGCAGCGTGGCCCAAGCCTTCTACTCCATTCACCCACTCAATTCTTACAGCATAATCAGTTTTACTGACTTGGTTACGGTGTCACTCAATTTGTTCCATACCGAACATGGATATAGTCGGCAAATGTCTTCATCTCCTCACCATGGTGTAAGCTGAGTGTGTTCTTTATAATAATGTACAGTACAGGCTATAAATATTGTTCCGTCGCTTTTCCAATCACTGAGTTTCAAACAAAATAAAAAGAAGACGGTCAAGTGAGTGTCGAGCGTCGAGCGTTTAGTCTCCCAGAAAATTCAGTTAGGAAAGTCCCCTTTTCACTCGACAACGGAAAATACTCGACATTATTATAAAGAAATACAGCGTGTTGGTAAAAACTACGTTGTCATTAACGTTTAACCTGGAAAAAACAAAACCATACTTCGCAATTTGGTAGGCTAGGTACCTTCCGAATGCAAAGCAGCTGCAACAAAAATTATGACAGAGTGGTACTCTTGTACATCCATCATGCCATCCATACCGTCTTTTTGTTTCAGAATAGCAGCTATGGATAGAGTTTTCTGGGATTACCTACGAGGAATTTGCATGCGTTCATTCGATGACTCATTTCGATGATCGATTAACAATAAACTTAGACTTCTCATAGGGAAAATGAAAGGTGCATTTTTTTTATTTCTTTATTTATTTGTTAATAATCGCTGCTGTAATGTTCCTAACAAGCATAACTTTAAAAATGCCAGTTTCAATGAAATAAGTTGTTAAAAAAATAAAAGTAATGTGTCGGAAACTCGTTGATTGTCGTAGGATTGTTCCTTCCTCCGGTCGGCGACGGCGTCGCGCCAATCGTTCCTGCAGAAGGCTGTGTCGCTCGACGTCCTGTGAAACCGGAAATGGTAATTACCGCCTAATCCCGCCCGAAGCGCAGGCAGCCTGTCGTCCGGATATGAACTTCCGTTATGAACAATTTAGCGCGCAAAATTGGATGACACGAACGCTATGCATTCAGCCTACCCTGGAGTTTCCTACTGTTGCAAATCGGAAGGTGTTTCTTTTCAATTTTCCGATTTTCTAGAGAGACTGCATAAATAATTGCAATTTTTACCTGAGGCCGTTAAATTTTCCAAATGGGGAGGCTTTTCGTTCAAATTTTGTCTGTGAAACTTTCTATTGCAAAAATGTACCAGTAAATATAAAAGCCAAGTTGATAAAAGTTTGCGCTTACAAGGGAATATTGTAGCAAGGTACTTATACGAGATCCGTTTTCTTGTGAGACAAAATGTTTTTCTGGATCGCAGTGGCTAAGTATTGTGTTGAAACACGAGTTACTTATATTCAGAATACAGGGCATGTCTATTTTTAAGTGGGTAATATTTAGTAAATCCTGCAGTCTGCAGCACACCTCTCGTTGTACTTGTCAACCAATCTAGTTTAGCCACTGGCGCTGGTTCCGTATCTGGGCAAACTTAATCATCGGACTCATCAATTCGCGCGTCCGCGAAAATTGAGTTTCGAAATGATGTTTTGTGACACTTCATCAGTTTTTGCACCATGCACTATCAGGCAAGTGCCAGAATTAGGTGTTTTTTGAGCCATTTTTTATCATAACCAACCGGAGATAGATATGCTTTAGAACTGTCATAGAACTAAAAGCAAAAAGTGGAGTATGTTTGGGGATTTAATAATAGACTACACTCCATGTCCTATATTGATTCCGTGACTCCATCTAAAACAACATGTCCCAGGCAACATCCCGTTTGTAGAGCTATGTCTACAAAACGGTTTCTGACGCCTCTGCTACATTATCTAGACTAGAAAAGGCCTGTTCTTGTTAAAATATTATGCACAGGTGTAACTTTTTTAAAGATGTAAGTAGGTGTAAAGTAAGCAGTGTAAGGTACATACAAAAAAAATGTTAATCCTGAAAATTTATTAATTTCTGATGCTGACTGTACCTACTAGCAACTAAAATTAGCGCTATAGATCTCGAGAAAAGGCTTTCAAAATCAAAGTAATAGATCTTTTATTCCGTAAAATAACAAAGATCATTTACAATAAAGGATCACACCACTTTGGTTTCAGAAACCAAACCAGTAAGCATAATATCGCTATGATAGCGGCTGTATAGGTACTTAAGCCTTGTGGTGGAACGCCTATGGACCTAGACGCAAATGATAGTCACAGTTGGACAGATGCTAATGATGGCCATTCATAGTGATCTGCATTGATGTGGAGGTATGATTACACTAGTACAAGCTTTGGCTATTGCCATTCCATAATTGACTGGCCATTGACTCAACTTACCATCTAATCGTGATTAATAGATCAATCAGAGTAAACGTGTGGTTCGACAAGGATTTGGATAATTTATCAAAGCTACTTCCTAAAAATCATACAGTAGATGTTTCAGCAATCAAGAGAAACATGGCAAGCTGAGGTGCTTTATTTTAAAAGTCGTGCAAAATACTTACATGTACTCGTACCATACATAATGTTGTTGTTGAAACAAGTCACAATATTAGTTTACTGGGATCTGGAATAGCGAACGCATTTTTGCTTTCGAGTACCCAGCACGCACTCAACTCAACTGGTAAAACTCAACTGGTCGATTGGTTGGTCATACCCTTCTAAGCTTTCTTCGAATTACTAAGGTGTTGGTAGGTATCAACATTCGACAAGTATCAAGCAGTCCGCTGCTGTTTTTTTACAGAACCGCAACTATAAGTCCCTGTGGTAGCTGCAGTGTTACCATTAATGACATTTCATTCAACGCTAAAGTGAACGTTTGAAACAACGGAAGGTGTAATGGAATTGTGAAAAAATAATTTCAGATATTCAGAGCGCGAGAAACGAATGGCCGGTCTGCCATTGTCGGCTCATGCAGGCTCCAAATGGACGACGCCCATTCAATTCCGATACTTTTACAACACAATAGATGGGAGAAAGCGTGTTCATTCACCTGTCAAATTAAAAAGCACTTGCATATTCAACAAATAAAGTGAAATAAAGCCTCGCATGTGGACTTATTTAGCGTCGTGTTGATGGAGTTAACGTACAGCTTTATAACTTATAGGTGAGTTGCTGGTTTGTCCAATCCATATAACAATAAACCCCATTAAGTAAGATTTATAAATTTGTTACTAAGTTTTGTTATGACTGACTGTTGGCTGATAAATAAGGGCTTTTTTTTTCTTTCAAATTGTAGAAAAATTTAAGGTATCGACTTTAAGGTAAGTTTCTTGTGTGTTTGGAAGACGTCTTTATACCCCATGTATAAGTGACGATGACGCCTCCATATCCCATAGCCTAGCAAAGGGCATGATTTTTTGTCCAGAGACGTCTGTTTTTATATGTTACATATAAAGTTATAATTATTTTTATGATTTTGTTAGAGGCTAAAAGATTCCGTTGGTATATCGCTGTCCAAATAGTCACTGCGTATTGCGTTATAGTATTATGTGTGCGCTCAGTTTATACCTCGTCAGATTTTTGTAGTTATCTTCATTATACTATAGTGGTTTATATTATACTAGCCGTCGCCCGCGGCTCTGCTCCCGTTCTACCCTTTAGAGTGTGACGTTTTAAAATTCCTTTTTTAGTGCACCCCTACACTATATATGGATACTACCCTCCAAATTTCATACCTCTAGGACTTATAGTTTAGGCTGTGCGTTGATTGTCTGTCAGCTTCCAAAGAGTTTTATATATATTGATGATATGATATGTATAAGTATATAGGCTTTGAGGGTACACAAAATATTATGATACTACAAATTTTAATTTAAATACACAAATGTACAAAAAATTTAAGAAGTAGAACAGTAAACTCTTCTTTCTTCAATGTTGTTTGCTGAATGTTGATGTTCCGTGGATGAATCGCTCATTTTGCAAGTTTCGTCGACAACGAACCTGATATTGACACGGTGTCATTGTCTCGAAACCCGAATTATGAGTGTTTTCTTGGAAATTGAAGGAACACTATAGAATACATAGAATAAAACACATAACTTACAACTATACTAGACATACACTTATAATAGAGGTACATAAGATATTACATAAAAATTACAAGATTACTTATAAACACAAATAAGGCTTGACAGTACATTACAAATAAGGTTTTTTTGGAGAAAAAACTGTCTGTGCATATATTTAGCTACAACTTGTTAGTAAATATATTCCGAGTACAATAAAGAATTGAAGAATTAAAGATAGTGCGTCAGCCAAGTTCAGAAAAAAACTGGATAAAGGACACGTTACATTTATACCTTATTCTATAGCTTAAATATAAATAAATATAAATATTCACGGACATTTAACACAACGCCTTCTAGTCCCAAACTAAGCAAAGCTTGTACGATGGAAACTAGATGGCTGATAAAATACACACATACATTAAAAAAAAAAATTGTTTTCAAATTTTTTTTTGTAAGTACGTACTTATAATACATAGAAACACCCAGACACAGAACAAACATCTAACAACACACAAATGTTTGTTCTCGGTGGGGATCGAACCCACGACCCACAGCACGGAAGGCAGAGCTACTACCGACTGAGCCATGACGCCTGTCCATATACACTTCTAGAATGTTTACTTAGTTGTGATTTACTTCTATAAGTAATTTGTATGCACATCAATTACTTTTTATATTATTAAATATGTTAAATCACGTACTATTTATGAGCAAAACAAGAAAATGTATCATTACGTAATGTGTATCATGCCTCAAAAAAGATGAATGCAATTGACTTGAATTGACTTGCAAGAACTGAATTGCATTGTGTCTATGTTAGGTGCTACGGCGTAGAGCCCTCGTAGCACTTGCTCTACACGCAGGATAAAGTTGAACTTTCTATGGAAGAATGACACACAGTAGCTATTCTTATTATTTATTTATTCTACGGGCCAGTTGCCACAGTTACTTGAGGCCAGCGACAGCAGCAAGTTCATTTCAGTCTTTCTTGATTTTCATGTCTAATTGGTGAAAACAAACCACCCATTTTGCAGGTTTCGTCGACAACGAACCAGGTAGAAACGGCTACATTGTCTCGAAGCCCGAATCATGAATGGATTCTTCTAGTAATTAACTCTTGATAACATCTGCAACAAGAACGACGTCGATACTGGTCGGAGCGGCTTTCTACTTAGTAAAATAATTTAAACAGTTTTTTTGGTTTTTGTTGAAACATAAATAAGAGTACTTATACGATAGAAATAGAAAAATTTATTTATTATTTTTATTAGGTACATTATATATAAGTAGCGAAGGAGATATCAGTAAATTCAATTACTTGGTTATTGTGAACATGGACGGAAAGATGCTCTAAAGAAGTCCAAGTTAGTATACAAACTCAGTATCATATTTCCCTGCCCAAAAAAACACCCGCAAAAAGTAAGCTAAGAAACAATTAACCAAACAATGCGAGCCTCCCCTATCGTCTGTCTGGCAAGATTAACGCATGTTTAAGCATTTCCTTACAGCAACAGATGACCAATTGTTCGTTCTCCCATAACGGCAGCTAAAAGTTTTCCCATTTATTCAGTGCTCATACGTCAAGTGGATGTAGCGAGAGTAGGAGCGCGGGGAGCAGGCGAAGGCGCGAGGCGCGGCGGCGGTGGTGGCGACGGCGGTGGCGGTGGCGGCGGCCGACGCGTTCCGGCGCGATAAGGCGGCCCATTGTCGTGGCGTCGGCGCACGTTTCCTCCACTGTCGCCGAGCCTACCTCTTTGTTCTCTCTCGTAATGAACAAACTTATTCTCGGCTAATGCTGTAAAGCGCCGCCAGCCCAATTCGCACGTTATCTCACGAATTGTCAACTGGAATACAACGTTTACACATGCGATACTGATATAATAGACCGAGACCCATCGGCCTACTTTTGTTTGAATAGTGTTACAGGAGTACATATTGAATGTGTACTCACATTAGCACAATTTTGCGAAGGGTTGTTTGAGGAATGTCCCGAATCTGTTAAGATCAGATAAAGCTATCAGTGGGTCGTTTGCTATATCTTTATTGCTCACTAAACATTTATTCATATATCAAATTATTAATTTTCCTTGTCATCATCGTCGTCGTCATCGTAAGAATATGGATTTTGACTAGTGCCGTAGTGCGAATGAAGCCTTAAATATGAATAGCTTCATAAATAGCTATGTAGGTACTATTTACTTAACTTTGTATTAAAATTGAAGGATTAAATACCTAATTGATACATTTTTACGATGCCGGTTAATTGAAAGTGTTGTATTTCACAAACAGTCTCAACTCCGAGCATTGATTGTTTTAGATTGATTTTCGCATAGGTATACTTATTCCGTAGCTAGTATACCCATTTAATTTTGTTTATTGAACGCTCGTTGATTTCAATCTTATTGAAACCTCGAGTATTACGTTTACGCACAATATTTTTTATAACCTCACGAAGATGTGTCATTATCACCTGTTACAGAATTTGATGCATTCAGTCAATCTTTTCTACTCTTCGTTAATACTAATGCATGCTCCGAGGCTCTGAATTACCCTATTCATTGGAGTACATTCAAAAATCTCGTAAAGTAGGTAGGTGGTAGCTCCATTTTCAATAGCGAAAAAATTCGAAACGACTCGGCAATAATTCTGAAGGGAAGCAAATCGCATTTCGATCGAAAGGGGGCAAATCTTTTATGTAATATGAGATTGTCATCGCGATTATTACAGGCAAATAGAATACGCCGGATCAGTAAGTAGGTTATCTTCTTGCTTCCTTTGGCCGGAATCGCTTTATTGGATGTCGTTTGGTAGGTAGACGCTTATTTTGCGATTGTCACCTCAATGTAAATGAAGGGAGGCTTTTATGGAACTGAATATTTATTACAACTACTTACTTTATTTACATAATATGATACTATAGTAATACAAATCCTTTACTCTTTTATCTACAAACTTAGGGTTAGTGAAATAATAAGAAAAAGACGTCTTCTCCAAAAGAATATTCGAATAAAAACTTTGATCGAGGAAGACATCAATTTGTGAAGAAGCGCTTTCCCGGTGACTCAAATTACTACCCAACAAATGCCTGTCCCAAGGTTGTTATCTTTAAGTTTATAAGAAAACTATGTGCCGCTTCCTGAAACTTTCCTTTGAAAAAATGTTTTAGAAGATTGCCAGATTGAACCAAAAATATACGCAACTTGTATCAACCAGAGAGAAAGGCAGACTGTGCTGGAGATGCCTTGCTCATCGAAGCTTTAATTGCAAAGTTAAAAGGTGAAGGTGCTCTCGCATCGGTTCGTAGATGCCGTAATGCTGGGTCATATGCGCGGAAAAGTCACATGTTATTAGCTAACTCGCACGTACAGTACAAGAAACTGCTGCGACATATTCATATTTAAATGTCAATTGCAAACGCAACTCGACAGAGTGTACTCATGCGGGACATAGCGCTGCGCTGCGACGTGTTAGCTGGTATAAAAATATAACATCAAAGCAGTTTGTATTGTTTTTTAGCTAAGTCTACCCCACTTTGTGATAATTGCTTTTCCGGGAATAGAAAAATACAATTTGGTTGCTTATTTAAATATTCAATTTCAGTAGGTACTAGATATAAACAAATTAAATTAGATTTTCGAAATATTACCTTCTCAATAAAATTTAAACACGGACCAGAAATTAGCTAGAAAATAGCTGTTACAAATAATAAGACAAGTTTCTATCGAAGTAAGAGAGATAAACAAAATCGACCAGGTGAATCTGGTAAACAGAAAATAATATTTTACAAGAGGAGCTCCTACCTTCTCGTTTACTGAAAGCCAAGAGCGTTGGCTATGTAAATACTATCTTGAGAGAAAATTGTATTCGTTATTAGATAAGTAACTGAATTTGACGGGGGAAAGCATTTCGATTTGGGTATTATTTCAATTTAGGTAATGTTAGACAATTTCTAGCAGTAGCTTTTGTTTTGAAAAGTTTGTGTCAAATAAAAATGTGTAAACAAACACCTTACGAGAAAGAAAGAGTTTGTCTGGTAGCGATAAGGATAGCTCTAACTTAAATGCCTGTGGCCGGGCGATATCAGTTATGAGGTAGACGGACGTTCAAATGCATAGGTTACCTCGTAGAGCAAATCATCTTTGGATCTTATCTATTGAACCGACTGGGTGATCGACGTCGCATCGGTTTTGTGGCATGGTATAACTTGTATCGATTATTGAAGCAAAATATCTTATGCCACTAAGTACAGTTGCGAGTAGCGGTAGAGTTACACTGCGGTGACGAAGCGCGACGCGACAGCTACGCGACTTGAGTGTGTGTCCGGTATTTTTTTCCCTTATTTTGTTCCCATTTTTATCACTACTTTTTACAGCATAAACGTTGAATTAAAGCTTTTAACTGCATTTTATTATTATTTATTTGATATTTTTATAAGCCGGCTGAGTATGAAACCAGGATACAAAAGTGTATTTATATTAATGTTTGTGGAAATATGTACATTTTGGTTCAGTGCAAACGCACGTTTATGAAAGCCTCTGTAAATTACAAAGCGAGAAGCATTTTTCACGTGTTTTCTTACGAGACGCTACAAAAGGGATATAAAGTGCGGTGCAATTTTGCGGAGAGCCGCGACTCAATCCGCCGCCACGGCCGCTCCGGGGAGCTAAACCGAATTTATGGTTACGAAATTAAACTTAAATTGGATATTTGCCGAGTTTTTAACCATTTTCCATTTAGTGATTAATCAAGGCGAGATAAATTACAGGGTAATTTATAAGTGAGATGATGTTATTTCCTTGAATTTGTTGATGGAAATTGGTTATGCTTCATGCAATACTTACTCACCAACTAAGTTATAGGTAAACGTGCACTTTCAGCAGAACCAGACAAATTTTTTCACATTATCTTAACGTAATTAAAATCTTAGTTTAATACAATATCGTGATCAATTAAATACCCTGCATAAAATAGCTTTAATAACTATTTTTGAGAAAAAATGTATCAAATAATTTAATTCATAAAGTACCTATGTAGTTAATAATTTTAATAAAAAAACTCATGTTGATTTACACAAGGTAAATAAAATATTTTAACTATATAAAATAAACTATACGTAAAACAGGACCAATTATCTCAACTGTTAAAAACTGAGTCTGGGAAATATTCCTTATTCTAAAACGGAAACGAGGAAAAGGAGCGAGGAAAAACTGTTGAGATTACTTTTATACAGAGTGTTGACATTGTGGGCTTTTATCACCCTTTTTAGGGGAGAAATCTCTGACACATATTTAAATAGGCAAACAGTACAGTTCTGAGAACAAATAGAAATAAGTAGAATGCGATATAAAACTTTCTTTGCTTTACCCTAATGCCGGAGTTTTTGTAGAAGAGCAACACTACGCATCTATACTCAAGTAAGTACGTTTTCTAATATTGTTTCAAACTTATTCAGCAAAACAGTATAGGGTTTTACTCACAATCACAACTAGATTTTACAGATTTAAAAGCACAAGCAGTTCAGTGATTTCAATTCGGTGGGCAGTCAGTACACTGAGGATTAAATTAAATAAATTTCGTTATGATAGTGAAAAATCTCTAGCGACTTTAGCATGGAGGCTGCTATACTGACAGACCGTTAATGCAATCATGTCAAACATCTAGAAAGGGTATATTGAGCAAGTAATGAATGAAATGAATTTTAGGACCAAAAAATTTTGAATATTCAGATTACATAAATGATTTTCGAGAACAGCGCCTGAACAAATCCTATCGAACAAACAAGTAACAGGAGCGGGAAAGATGACACGCTATATTTTAGGTTATCAGAGAAAAGTCGACACGAATGCGACACCCGGTGTGTCAGGTGCTTGCCACCTCTAACTCTTTCTTTATTGATATTGTGTCCCGGAACAATAACACACTGGACACAAATCTTGAATAACCATCAAAGCTAGTGCAATACGTCGTAGATTGGTTATTGGAAACGTCAGCTCGTTGCATGTAGGCACGAAGCTAGCTGAGTGCATTGTACAAGTATAAAAGTTTGCAATAACCCTTATATATCTCTCTGTAGTCAAATAAAATAATGCTTTTGTTGTGTAGAGCATACCATCATAATCATAATTACTTAGTTTGTAAATATAATTTATACCGGAAACCCAAGTTTATTGAACAAAATTGCTACTCTGTCGATTACACCAAAACAAAGGAACAAAACATAACTACCTTGATTGCAAGTCGAAGCCGATACAAAGCTTAGCTGCATCTTTGCTATAAAAGCGTCTCGTTGTCCAGCCGCAAATACTCGCAATAATAAGAGGTTCTCTGTAACGTCTGAGAGCTTATATAATTTTACATTTTCTGCCGATGCCACCTGTAATTGTATCCGCTTCGTATGACCACTAACGAGTACGCAAAGACTCTTTAGTTCAGTGCCTTACCTTTGAACGTTTGAGACGTATATTTATCTCGATTACTAGTGAGAATTGAAGTCTGGATCTCAATTTTGTTCGTTCAAATATTCTTGTAGATTTTGCGTTCTGGTTATCTCAAACATAGTACTTAATGTAATTACAAAGTGCAAGTCCTTAAACTATTATGTTTATAAAAATTGCTTAGTTTTTCGTTGGAATAAAATAAAAACAGTCCAAAAGCAACACTGAAAAATAAAAGTTCTCGACGCAATATTGCAATTTGATTGAACGCAGAAAGTTGGTTGATGGAAGCGGTTGTCGATAACCTTTGAATTCTTATGTTAACAAATTATTAATTACATAAAAAGCGTTAGGAATTTAAAAGGTTTCTCATTTAGGAACTTGAAGGAAAAAATAAAACATTCACCAAGTTGTTTTAAGTTTAAACGTGATAAGGATTCTATTTAATTATGTTTTAACTTCGAAAAATATTTTCTTGTAACTTATTTCAAGAATAGGTTTTTTAGCTCTAAAAGTTCATACTTTGGTAGAGCTATACACAAAACACTTCGATATGTATTACATTATTGCTTAAATATTTTTACAAAATACTTTTTGAAACGTGCAAGTAATGTAACAATAATGCTGGCCGTAAAAATAAGCTGCAGGTAGATATTATTAACTTAATGTCTATTACAACCTATTCGGGATTTCCCTCCAAAGCCGTTCTCAATAGATGGCGCCGGATAATAAGCTCAGCGATGGGCTATTACGAGGCTACGAGAGAAATTCGTATCGTCTGGTTTCTAGTGCCTACAGAGTATCACTGGTGTTCAATTTTTATAGAAAAGCGAACAGATTGGTTCACGCAAGCCGTGGACAATCGCAACCGATTAGAAATAGTGGTGCGCGCGTCCGTCCGCAAATTACAACAATTGTTCGGCGAACGCGTTCTCTCCACATTGCAATTTTCGATATTTATGGCTTTACGTAGCTGACATTAGCTCGATTGGAAATATTTCCATAAATCCAGAGACTGCTGTACATAAATCGATTTTTATTTTACTCACATGTTAAAAATTAAGCATGAAACACATGGGTACGTTTTACTACCCTTAACCATTTCACACATGTGAGGTTTAATGGAACGTCTAAACCAACAGTCCTTTTCTTTCAGGTTAAACACGTCTTAGCTAATGGTGCGTTGTTATTTTAAGCTTTCGCAGTCTTATTTCAAAGAACATTTAAGTACTTGAACTCAATTTAAAAATGGACACCTGCATTAAGCAAAATGATCGTGGTTCTTTAATTTTATTGGTAAGGTTAGTTTGGTTTAATCTAAAAGCACAATGAACCAGGCTGACACCAAGCTGTATTTCTCATAAATAAGCCTTCTGAGATTGTTATAACGTCACCGAATTTAATTGAATAAGGCTCGCTTACATTTTACGAGGCGGTGAGGTGAAGACGAGGCCAAAGCCGCGGCGTTAATCTCCTCGGCTAAATCAATTGCCAAAAATTCTATTTTACGGGATGTATTCCTTCGATTCCGAATCTTAGGTTCATATGTATAAGAGCTTTTTCGCAAAAGCTTAGCTAGCGGAAGGTTAAAATCATATAATAGTAAATTATTTCCCCGTTTACCGTCGTTTATGAAAGTGCACATTTTATCATCATTTTCAATGTGGTTTAAGTGGTTGATAGAAGGTTTATTTTAGCGTATCTGAAACTGAACACAGTTTTTATAAGAAATTTATAGGGTGTTTAAGCGTCACCGGTGGTCGTCGTCGCGTCGTCGGTGCGGTCCTGCACCAACAGAGACATCTCGACTTTATTGCTTGCTTCAAATTAATGTCTCAACCCTACAGAGGTATATCTCCGACTTTGTGTTAGAGTTTAAACGTTTTATTACAAAAATCTTTCATTATGATAGTGTAATAAGTTTGTTGCAGGAGTTATGAGGTTGTGTTCACCTAGGGCTTGAATATACATTAGCAGTCCTATTTTTATTAAGACATAAATTTACTTATTTAATGTAATGTAATAGGTAATTAAAGTAAAATAAATAAATAAAATTCTTTCAAACTTACAAACAAACGAGAGCTAATTTACTTATTAGATGCACTTAAATGGTTGCAGAGGAAAACACTGCATAAATCGCATATTAAATCGTCCATTGTTTTCTCCATAACAATCATAGAACACTTATTCGCAAGAAAGAAATTCATAAAATACTGACGAGAGTTTGTATGTATATTGTTGTTCGCCGCTAACACGTCGTGGGGCGGTGGTGTGGCGACGGCGGCGGCGGCGAGCCGGGCGGCAGGCGTGCGTGTAATTTTCAGATTAGTTTGTTCAGTAAGTGAGCCGTTGTCGGTGAGCCGCAAATATGTGGCCAATAATAACGAAATCATGTCAATAGATGCCATTTTACCGGAAATGCAATGTTGGAATCCAATGCCTATAAATAAGTAAACATGATTGATTAGATAGGCATGATACTAATAATAAGCAAATATTTTCTTTAGCTTTTTAGGGTACAGGCGCCTGTGCTACAATTGCACCAGGACCAGCCTATTCCGCTATGAAATTTGTATCAAATCACGGACCGGACACTAAGAACAGTAGGTATGAAGGTCATTGAATTTACGAAACGAAAAATTTAAACTAATCAGCCCCAGTTGTTAGTCTGTAGTTTGACAGCCAAGTGTGCAAAGGTGGTGTTGTGCGAGAGCGGTATTGGAGTGGGGTCGTGTAAGTGAGCTAGGACCTTTAGTGTCTACGTTTCATTCAGAAAAGTATCACATATAATGCACTTCCACTTTGTAGTTATATTCTTGTCTCTATAAGCCACAATACATGTAAGTTGGTATATCGTTTCGTATTATGTCGTACAAAAGGTTTAACAAGGAGTTCGGATTCGAATCCGAAGCGGTAATTGGGGGAATCCTGCTAACAGATAATGAGATATCTATCTACCTACCTAGTGAATTATCGAAATATTTTGAATCCTACATTAAAAAGATGCGTATTTTACTATAGTAGTAATATCACGTTCATAAAAATAACTAATTATGTATTTGTGAGGTTCATGTAGGTAAAAAAGCAGATGCATAAGTATATTAAGTATATCAGATTTTATTTCAACAAAAATACAGTCTCTGCCATTTTTGCTAACCAATTTTATTTAACATTGATACGATGTCCCTTCTTTCTTTGTACAAAAGAGGCAAAATACTTCACGGTTAATTAGTTTCATATCTAGTGCAAAGGTGGGGCTACTGGCCGTGCACGTACGTGTATGTCCCTCGGAAACAATGGCAGCTTTGACGTTATTTCCGGTAGTTGGGCCTAGCACGCCTCATTGGGCCTTTCTTCCACACAATGCATGCAGGGCACTCTACTGATAAAATGTGCACGAGTAGGTTGTTTTGAAAGAACTGTATTGTTTTTACTGCATAGGTAGGTATGCTTAGACCTTATACAATCAATCAACGTGATTTTAAGTATTATAAAAAATTTAATATTTTTATGAAATTGGGTTTTGATAATCCGATTTTTCTAGACAGTTCAATTAGCTTTTGCAATTTTTATTGCTCTATTCATAGTATTTAATACGTAATGTTAAAATAAAACACCATGGCCTTTTTTTGCGAGAGGAAAAGATTTTCGCGACTCTCCGTCGGCTTTTAACACTATCTTATTCGACAGAGTGTTAGAATCCCTCTTAAAAACCATCAGTGTACCTTCACACTCATCAATGTAGGTCCAGTGCATCATCGAATCATTCTTCAAACACCATGACCTTACCCAATAGCCAGCCGGAAGAATTGAGATCATTATTACAAGTGGCACAAATTTCAGAAATGTAGATATCGTTCACAAATCTCAGTAGATAATATTCAAGGCTTCATAGTTCAATAAGCTTCCCGATATAAAACGTAGTATTATTAAATATTCTGTGATAAAACTCAGATAAAGCTGAGGTTATTTGGTTTCGCAGACAATAATGCGCCTTTCTTCGTGGAAAATGAAACTGCACTTCATGCAGGGATCCGTCGTCCCGGATATTTTCTAAAACCTATCTTTGATAAATGGTTCTGAAGCCATACATTTAGTGGGCAATATTGTACCTTTGAAGGTTGTTGCTATTATTTTTCAATGAGAATCTTCTTTTATTTCAGTATCACACGGTACCTAATTAACGTGGCTATACTAATAGGTAGGTACTTGTAGAGGTGGTTCCACTGCGATTGGTCTAATATAAAAGATCATGGCAATATGTGGTATGATATAATAAGGTTAGTAGAAACTATCCGGTACATATTTCCAAACAAATAGTAGATTAAAATTTATTTACTATCAAGCTATTTTATTATCAAATTATTATTCTTACTTAGCTAATTCTAAGTAACAGAATTAAGTAAGTAACTGTTTTTGTGGACTAACTTTATGTATGAATAAATCATGATTGATGAATTAATTTTTAGGTGGGTAATATAAAAAATACCAATTAGTGATAAAGTACTATTTCTTATAAATTGAGTCACTCCCCCCCCCCCCTTCCAACGATCTTAGTACTTGTCATACAAACAGTACGTTATACAATCGTTCATAGATTGTTTTGCTTTATGGTTTTATTTGAATTTGGAAGTCCTGCAGTTACCTTGTACCTTTGCAGCACAAGCCGAACCAAGATGGTGGTCGGCTCGTTAGTGCTGTTTCCGGATAATGATTACCGGCTGCCGTCCAAGACGCGACGGATTAGTGCAACGGCTGAATAAATTCAATATTCAACTGATTAGTTATAGTAAATTAAAAATGATTATTTCTCAGAAGCTACAAATTGAAAAAGGTTTCAGTTAGTGCAACGTTTTGATAGTACCTACCTAATATGAATATTATTTCCAGAAACCGGTACCTAGGTAATAAGTTAATTTTACAAAAAAAATAATCCTTAACCTGAAAACTGCATTAGATCATTTTTATCATTGCTGGTCAGCATCAGACCTTAGAGTGCAGACTCCAGCTCATCAGATCTCAATAACCAATTTCCACCATACAAGCTTCACTACTTTCCACCAGACGTAGTTTTACTTTCGGAGCTACGAGGGCTTAGACAAACACACAAACGGACCGACGGATACACAACGCCATCGAACTCATACTACCACTTCTGCTTTTTGGTCGGTGGTTAGAAATACTGTCCGTACAAAGTCAGAATTAAGAATGTATTTTCATCTCAAATATTTAGCGTTATTCTGGTAAAAATCCAAAACCTAGGGTAGATACTTCCAATAACCTTACACAGTTGGAGAAATGTTTGGAGCTTTTATGAAAAGTCTAAGAGGTGGAATTTCTGGGATTTTAACCAGAAAATGATATGATAAAGCTTTGGGAAAAAGTGTCTACAACTCTAGAAAGTTATTTAACTATTAGGTTAGGTACAAACCCTCGGGTTGCGAGTCTCGTTTGGTTTACTCAAATAGTCCCTAAGTCAAACTATTCGAACGTAGTAGGGTATCATAGTTATTGCCATAAAAGCTATTTCACATGACTCTCGGTAGCCAATCAGTGCAGCTCATTATATTTTCCAAACACAATCCTTTTTACGTGTATAATTCAATTACATAAACGATTGTTGCAAAGATAAAACAAACTATAACAGTATTTTTGTGAAAGCAATTCAAATAGCAGCACGCACGGTTACGCTTATTGGGAGGATTAAGCTCACAGCGTACGTGGAATGAACACGGCACGGCACAGGGCTTATACTGAACACTAGAACCCTAGTCAGTTTACACAGGAAAATCTTAAAAACCCCATGACCGTTTCTCTCAGGTCGTCTTATTAAGCGATTCTAGAAGTAACCGGCAGACTTACAAAGTTAAGCCGCAAGCTAATCCGCTCGTCCGCCCGTGAAGACTCATAATCGTTATTTCGTCTACTGACTTTACAAATGTTAACCGAGCCGACTCCTGATTCCTACTTTCTAATTAGATCTTTTACGACTAGCCTCAGTTTTGTCGGATCGTGTAAAGGTGGATAAAATTATTATCTTTGTGTTTGGTAAGATCAATTCGTGTGCACAAATGCCGTTCATTGTCACTGTTCACAGTGGAAATGAAGCATGGTAATAGAATCGGAGCCCGTCATAGCGCATTTGACTGCATGCATGACACCGCGTGGAGACGGTAGGCCCATTCACGCCAACATGTCCCGTCTGTGGCTCTTGCAATACGTGCTTCACAATACTCATACTGTGAAAGAGGCGGGAGAATTCGATCAATCTAGGCCGAGCGTCGCGCTACGTACCTAATGATTGTTCGGTGGATTCACTGTTGAATTCTGCATGTCAATGCTGGCTCCGTCTATTTTGTATTTCAATAGAGGTGCACAACGATAAAAAGGGCTTTTTAATGGAAATTTTTACACCAATTGAGAGAGGAGAGTTTCTATTAAGTTTTTTTTGAGTAAGCTAATTATTTAGCTACTGAAATTTAAGTATTCGTTTTTCAAAATCGCTTTTGTTTGTAGTGACAAGCCTTACGTAATATTCATTTAAATACTTATCAAATTAAACATTATGTATTAATTTCGTTGTTTAGAAATTTCATGAATTTTGATTTGTACCTAGAAAGCAGGAAAAAGTTTGATTGGTTTCAAAACACACGACGAAGTTCTCAAATCTCATTAAAAAGTAAACAGAAAATGTTGCAAAACCAATCAAAATACAAATATGAAACATGACGTACAACTTGTGACTAAAGTGTATATATAAAAAAAAATGCTTTGGTACGAACGTTCCCTAGTAAGATAGGACCTACTCGCGTAGCTTGCCGTTTATTTAAAAGATATATAAAATAGGGTAATAAAGAATGCAATAAAATAGGGTGGATACGCACAAAGGGCATAAAACGCAAATATCATCCAGCAGCTTCAAATGCATTTTATGGCTAGTAAAGTGCACTAAAGTACTACCCAAGTGTTCAGCGAGTGAACATAAAAATACGGACGAGTGTGTGGGCAGCCTTAGTGGGTACGGCACACTGTTTCATTACTAGATGACCGGTGGCCGATGAGCGAAAAGCTAGGATTTCCCTTTGTCACAAACATTTTCCTACACACGATGTGAACCGCTATTGGACCCATGTTACGTGTACGTACATTGTGTTCAGATTTGGAAGCACGGTTTCATTAATTGATTCGGATTATTATTGTCATATTATAATGAAAACTAATGTGTAGGTATAGTGCGGTCCTAATTGTGGTTTCGAAGGTTATGCACGCCTAGTATACTTAATTTATGTATAATATTTACATGCTAGTCGGGTTTTTAATCTAACTAAATCTAAAAAAACCTGTTTCTGAGATGATGATGACCGTTTAACGGTTCCAAAACCAAATACGAGTTCCTTCCATTTTTGCTTTTCTTTCCATTAAATAGTTATCATCATCATCTTGCTAAAATGTTACTTTCGGATTCGTAAATTGTTTTTCAATACAGATATCAGTCTAATAGAGATAAAGCTTCGAAAGGGTTATGCAAATCTCCTTCCAATTTGTCCTTCTACTGGAAGTATTAAAAAGAATTATAGCTTTGCTCTACTATCTATTGAATATCCCCGGCTAATAGCCGATTTTGTAAACCTAATTCGTCTCGTAGATAATAATAAAGCTTCAAGCAATAAAAAAAAATATAATGTGATTATAATCTTTTATTTAATTTATTTTTACTTCAATATGAAAGTGAAACAAAAATTGTTAGCTAGCTGCCCCTACCTTATTTAATGGTATATAATCTCTGCCATATTTTTTTGTGTTGTCATATTTATTATTTTGTTGATTAGTTGTCAATACTGTGAGATAGCACGTTTTACCCAATTAAGACAATTCTAACAACATTACAGCACTTGACAGGATCGGGGTTAGTTGACCAGCACGCTTAGTGTGTTCCTTTGATGTATATCACGAAGTTCACGTAAACTATATTTTTGTATAGAGATTGAGCAGCGCTTAGCGGGAAGTTTACAAACTGATGATTTTACATGCAAAATAAAATAAAAGTTTTACGTGACTTTACAGTAAAACGTCACCTGCTGAGGTTTGATCACCGTGCGGGAAACCGGTCGTAGAGTCTGGTAGAGGCAACATCAGAATTCTATAAAGTTTTCAGAATTTCAAATATTCTGAGTGTAATAATACTTTCTTTTAAATTTTTTGCCAAAGTTTAAAAAAATAATATGCTGGTTATGTACTACTTTCCCAACATCTGTAGTAACGATGATGACTGCAGTTGTTAATTTTTCAGTTACTTAGTAGGTAGCTATTATATTTATTAACAATTTACAAAAGCCACCAGGTAAATATAATAACAGCAACTTATTTCCGTTACAAATACCTACAAACTTCGGTTAGGTATCGGTTTTCGTAACTAAGCCGATCACAATACCCTTTCATCTTAATTAGCAATCCACAACCAAATGCTTGGTATTTGCTCTGATTTTAAATATCTAATATTTACGTATGCAATTCCAACCATTTATGTTAGCTTCAATACTCGATATTTATTTTTGGGTTTGCGAAATATGCAAACACACGTGAAAAAAAAGCAAATCCCACTCTTTTGAAGATTGAAAATACCGATTAACTACATCCCTTTGAAGATTTCAGGCTCGATTACATGTCAATAATTACACTCAATCTGTTTTTGCAAAAAAAATAAAAATGTAAGTACTTAAAAAAAAAAACGCACCACCGCGTCCGTCGTCGCGTCGTCGTCATCGTCCGAGTCGTTGACGATTTTTCAATAAAGCAGTCGGTAAACTTTCTAGTTTTGGATAATAACTTCGAAAACTATAAATTCACCGCATGAATATTACTGAAATTATAATAACAAGCTCATTTATTTCCCAATTCACTCAGAAGGTACTTATATTCAATTACGCAAATTAAGTACCCAGGTATTTTTATAGTGAAGATAAATATTTTTGTTTGTTTTTGTAAAGACTAATTTAAATAAATTATTTTTCCATTTATGGATTGATGTTGGTTATTGGTGGGTTCCTCGACGTGTCGGAAGAAATTGCTTTTTAATTGAATGATACTTACCCTCGAGGCAGCAGCGCGAGTCGGGAACTGGGGAGTTTTGGGGCTCACGGCCTCGCTTCTCAACCCCGCGATCTCAACTGGTCTTCCAGCGCGAAAACTTCCTCGACCGCGTCAGCGCTCGCCCCATCCCGCGTACTATAGAGGCTGGCCAATAGAGGCTGTGCTGTACCGCGAAGCCTGGCGGATTTTCCCGAACTCATCCGAAGTCCAGGATGGCGATTGGATCTTTTAATCTGGAAAGTAAATGCATACAAAAAAGTAAAGAGCACTTCCGGTCTTTAAACGTCTTGGCGTAATTCGTTCAACAGGTACAAATAAACCAGTTACAACTTAAATAAAAAAAAATCTTGTTAAGGTATTCACAGGGAGGCACTTTTAACAGTAAACACATTTTAATCCAATTTATTCAAATCCTAATTATTACTGTTGCACTGTAGTATTTGTAGTTACAAAATCTAGGTACAGAAACGTAAATACATTTCTCTACTCAAATCTGGTTGTTATTTAAACTAATTGGATCTCCAAATCAGAATTCAACACGAAATTGAGTTTCAATTTGGTTGTTTCTTAATGGGCACGTAACGTGTGGCCCATAAAATTACTTGTTTAATTCTTGACCACACGGCTGAAGCCTGTAATCTAAGTTGTAAACTAAATCTTGGGGCCGTCTCACATATCCCCGTAAGCCGGGCCGGGCGGGTATTTGAATGTTCCTCGACGACCACGAATTAGTATGCGCGCTCCATTCGGCCCGCCACGCTCCCAATGGACTCTAAACGCTTATTCTGCAAGCTTCAAGTACAAATAATGCGATCGAAGTGCGGCACCGATTTTTTTATTGGTACCTATTTGGATTCTAGTTATTTAAAATAGTATTTGTATTTTATTTTGATCGTTATTTTCCAGCTCCACTCCAAATATTGTATACCTACCTACTTAATTTTTAATAGACTATCCTCCTACAACCTTGATGGTAGGTAAGTGGCTGAGCCGAGTAGAGTATGGAGCAAAGTTTAGAAGACGCCTTTTCGCTTTTGCCTTGAAGATACCCAGATGCTAGTGACTTTTTGGCAGTTCGTACCAGAATAGGACGCCGACACGGTCCAATTTGTAAGCGGGATCTTGGGATACGTTCATTTAGTGTATAACAGAACTACGAATGATTCCGTAGTCGCTTGAATTATGTAAATACGGATTAAAGTACGTATTTGTGCAAGTAAATATTAACTCGTCTAAGTTTATGTCGCGTAAAATTTGGTTATGAATTACTTAGATAAGATAATTATTTACTGTATTGAAGTTACGTTATAAATTGGTGTTAGTGCTGTTATGTTATAAGATTAATTAACTAAATCTAAAACAACTAATAATAGATTTGAAATGGGTGTAAAAATAGCACGATAAAATTATGTCTGAAGTTCATTAGAGAAGAAAAATATTTATTAGACGAAAAACCATTAACACTGTAGACTACATTGCATCTATTCTTGGAAGGTGCCTTCTGGTAAGATCGGCGTAAGAGGAAGTCCGGATGCCAAGCAATTCTGCGATATTTTTATATGATAATTGCTTAGTTACGTAATTTATCCGGACTTAATATTTGGCCGATCTTACCAGAAGGCACTATAATACATCAGTAAAACATGGAGGTACGTTTGTTTAGTTTAGACTGTGCTTGTCACAAAGTTCTTAAGTGGGCTGTTACGTATCTTGATGTAGTTTCTCTTATCTGGGAGCCAGCATTGTTTCCATTAGAACTGTGGCCCGGGCCGTCCCGACGCCCATAAAGTTTTGCCTATACTTTATGTAGAGTTTGCCCTTAGGTTTATTTCGAACATATAGAGATATAGTGATTTGAACTTATATAACCCTTTTTAAAGGTTTCATAACATGATTATAAGAATAAAAATGAGGTAGGAGTTTGTGCACTTTATCAGTGTAAAACAAGTTTTATCCTACGGTTCAAGAGAAAAGAAAACATTTTTCTTTCGGTCCATACAAGAAAATACAATACAAATTACAGTATGTAGTAATATAGTACAGTATAAGTACAAATACCGTGTCCAGTTAAATATAATATTATAACAAATATAGAATACATTAATTTCGTGCACAATTCCCAAAAAAAGTCACATATAAAAGCTTCTTTATTGCAGGAGGCATTTAAAAAATAACTCGTAGGCGTTACTACATCAACCTATGGAAGAGACGGCGAGAGGAACAAGACGGTACTTTGCGTCGTCGGTCGCCGCGTAGCAGTGCTACGAAGTCTACGAGGCCTACATAGGTGCTACAAATTTTTCTGGAGAAATTGAGTACAGAAAGACTTGTACGTGTTTTAGTGTAGTATGAAAAACGGGTTAGTAGACAAAAAGTTCTCATAAAAATACAACATTTTTCTATCTTCGATCTGTCGCTTATAAACTGAGTAAAAAGGTAACTAGTTACAGTTTCCGACACGTTTTAATAGCTCTGACCTTAAATAGAGGGATAATGGGAGTGTGGTTACGCAGCCAAAGACTTATAAAACTCGATTTCTGCGCATTTAAAGTCAGAGCCATTAAACCGCGTCGGGACCTATACCTACTTGTTTGTTTTTCTATCACAATTGAATTAAAACTCTCCAAATCCAGCTGTCCTGTATTTTATTTTGAGTAAAATCCAATTAGTTACGTAACAGATAACGAGGAATATTGATTATTGGTACCCTCTTGGTGGTAAGTGGTTAATAAGTCAACAGCGGTTTTGGTAGCAGTAGTTTTAGTCTTACCCTTAAATTATGACTATTGGATACTCACCGCAGTTTGGTATGTATACCGACCCAATGATCTATATAATATAATATCATCAATATATATAAAACTCTTTTGAAGCTGACTTAGAATCAACGCACAGACTAAACTGTAAGTCCTAGAGGTATGAAATTTGGAGGGTAGTATCCTTATATAGTGTAGGGATGCAAATAAGGAATTTTGAAACGTCACACTATAAAGGGTAGAACACGAGCAACGCCGCGGACGACGGCTAGTATAATATAAAATCATTGTGTATCAAGTTTCAATGTCATGATCAATGATCATCAGCTGAGCAGTGGGGTAGCTACTCGACACCAGAGGAACTCCACACCGCAAATATTTTATTTATTCAGTAACAAACAGTCATTGCTTTGTAACCTTGTCAAACATTGCAACATTTGCAACTACTTATGATCTATTAGGTATTATTGTTTACGTATCCAATAACCTGCGTTCTGTTATGGCATCAAAAAATATTCTATTCTATTCCAGTTATGATTATGAATCTCGAGCAGGATGTTTGTAACAGCGATATAAAACCAGTTCATATCCGCACATCGATTCTATTCTTATTTGTTCATGTCTAAACACGACGAGGTCTGTACCACTTCCTGTGGACAGGGGGGTGCGAAGTTGACTTGATTGGAAACCCTATTCCATATTTATAATGGACCTATTTTGTGATGTTTATTGACGCGGCTTTCAGGATACACCTTCGCGTTATTAGGAGAGTTTCAAAGTTACTTTATTGAATAACAGGGTTGAAGTCTTGTTTTTTTCGTGAGATAAAGTTACAGAGCAAATGAGATGCCTATCTTGATGTTAACTCTGTAGAAAGACGGCACTAACGGCTAAGCTATTTTTTAATGAAGTAATAGCTAAGCTACCAGCACACCTAATGGTAAGTGTAGATAATTCTGAGGTTATACTGTACTACCTTGTCTGTGACTGTGCTTGATAAGGTGCCAGTTTCGAGGCGAGAAGTGGGCGTGCACTAGTCTTAGCTAAATGCGCCCGGAGCGTAACTTAGCGCTCGGGCATTCGTTTATCAGTAAACTAGATGTTTGTTAAAAAAGTTAAAATTTTTTAAGCAAACACGATGGAGGTGTTCCTTGAAAATAAAATCGGTGACCAGTTTTAGATTCATAGTTTATGAGCTTCTTTCGTTCTTTTTTTGTGGCAGGGCAGGATAGGACAGGGAAAAAGGATATACTAGACAAGAATCTCACCTTTTCGATCTATTTCTCTTTTAAGTTTCATAACTTATAGCCTTGTGTCGCTACAGGTATTATCCAGCCGGTCGCGCGCATCAAATAAATTGTCTGCCGAGCGAGCGTTCTTTCGATTATCTCCAAATCTTCATTACACCGGCCGGAGCGTGTGCTCTACGCCTAGGTGAGCGCTCTAGGAGCGCTTTAATCTATCCGTGGTCAACTTGTAATTTCAAAATTGTGTAGGAGACCTTTATTTTAACCAGTGCTTACTTGTATATAACCCAAAGAAGTTGGACATAGGCCTCCTCGTTTTTAAGGCTGTATCATCCGTCGAAATATAATTATTTTGTAATACTGCTGGAACTCTTAATTAATTTAGGATTCAATGAACAGAAATAAAACTACCACAAAGTGTCTAAGAAGGTATAACTCAGTGCAGGCAGTTTGTATATGGATTGAACATTGCAAGTTTGTTCGAACATGTTTCCAACTCTGAAGTAATACTTAGGTTCAATAACAAACTTTTAATGAATCATGTTCGGTTGATCAGGTTGAATGTTTTATTTATCAAGCTATTTTGTTGGGCACTAAATAAATATTTTAATGGAAGATGTTGTTATTGTGCTAATCACGAAAATAATGGGTTTAATCTAACATGATGAAAATCAAGCGGTTTGACCAAAAAATACCTCGCATAACCCTTACCTAAAAAACTATTGAACCAACCACGTCGACTTAATAAATTACTATCGGTTTCGGGACAAAAAAAATTGTAAAAGAAAATGCATTTTACTTTTACGACATGCAACTTTTCCATATTCAGCGCAGTGAATCATGTAAAAATAAAGTTATCGCTACGTTGCGTTGTTCATTACAAAATTGTCAAGTAGCTAGTTAATGGCCGAAGCCGATCCCACCGGATGCGTCCAACTTGGAAAGTAGTTAGAGTAGTTTTATTTAAATTGAAGTATAGCCTGCGAGAGACACGGCCACCGGATATTGATTTACAGGAGCCATTGGAGGCAAGTTCCGGGTGCATCTCCACTGTACTGCGGTGCCATCGTCCACAATGTTAGCTTTGAGCCTGCTGCTGACGCTAATTAATTTCCACGGCAAAGTCGATTTTCCGTAACGTGCACTGGGAAAATAAAGTGATTAGCCGATGCCGGTAACTGGTAATGAGCACTTCACGCTCGCATGTGTAATATGATGACATGGATATTGCACGCTGATGCATATAGCCTTGTCTTTTTAAGCACATTACTGACAAGTAATAACAGCGCGATAGAGATTCTTTTCAACCGGAAACATGTTCAGCAGACTAGATGGCAGATGACTCGAATTCCAAAAATAAAATTTCGTATAATGCTGTGAAGTCAAGCTGAATGAGTAATGATTTGTGACTCTTGTGATGGCTCAGCAACATAATGAGCATGGATGTACTGACGATCATCCCGGTTCATTTGTAGAGAAGCCCGTATCCAACACTGACTTTTATATAATTTATAAGTTTGAAAAACTATTTAAATTAATACAGCTTAATCATCAGACGATGATGACAGTTCATCGGGATTATTCTATTGACCGTAACCCACCGAACACCTGTATCCTAGCCCGTAACCACCATTGAAAAGTCACATGAAAGCATAATACGCAATGTCGTGTACATGGATGACGTGTTTATTCCAGTTGTTCTTATTTAACTGCCAAGCTACTGAGCCGATTTTAATAAAATTGTATGGGATCAATCTAGAAGTATTCTCTTTTAGATAAAAAAAGAATTTTTCAAATCGGTTCTTAAATGGCGGAAAAAAAATACAGCCGAATTGAGAACCTCCTCCTTTTTTCAAATCGGTTAAAACTAATGGCAAAATTATGAACTGTAATAAAAACGCTACACTGGATACGTACATATAAAAGCCATAGGTCTATTCGACAGACAACTGAATCTCCATCCATTCAACCAACAATAAAACCTACGAGTTGTGAGGTTTGCTTCCCATATAGAACGATCTGTGTTTCGATTCAACTCATCCAATTATAACGCTTGCATAGGTGTATTTATGGCTGCATTAATCCGCAGAGTTATAGATACAGGCGGCGAGTTCCCGCGTTCCGACAGGTAAATCCAAACAGAAACAGTGGAAATCAGTGTAATACCTAACATTTTGTGTAGTATGAATATCATCAGAGGCCGTCATGGTTGGATGAACCGCTAGGACTGTCACGTAAATAAGCCTTTTCAATTTACTATCTTCATTTCTCTTCTTTTTGCCGTCCTAGACTTAATTCACCTGGGTTAATTCACACATGTGAAAGTAAACTATTTAGTAGATTTTAATACTCCTAGGTGATTGGAGGAGCATTAAGCACACTCATTTGTAGACTTAAATATGAATACTCTGGCTAGGTAAATGAATTATTATAAACTCCTCAACCTATTGCCCCTTAATGGTAAAAACTAGTAACGGTCAAGCTTCTTTGACCAGTTTGTCTGTTTACCAATTTTTTTTTCACAGTGGAACTTTCGTGGATTAATTATATTTTTGACAAGAAGTTTACCAGAATTGTGCTCAGAGGAACTTGACTTATTTATTTCAATCCATCAGAATCGAAAGACGGACTGCTCTGTGAGGTTTGCGTTAGTATAGGCGGAGTTAACCACTTAACATTAGGTAGGCCATACTCATAGAAAAGGGGTAATTTAGTGATTTCTAAAATTAATTAACAGGCATGTTTGTGACAACCCCAGTGAGGTGACGGGCCACGTGCTCGGCGCGGGCGATTCTCTCACTCGACAGACCACCTGAAAGTGTACCACTTAATAACTCACATCCTCTGCCGGTTCAGTGGGCAGTCACTGGATCGTCACATATCTTTAAATATGGTCGTTCAACCGTGACGTATGCTACACTGTACGTTATGCTAGGATTAGGGCGAGCTTCCACTTGTGGGCTAAACTTTAAAAGGTGTATTTTTTTGATTAGCTTATTTATTATTTAACCTACAATACATTACATAAACTGTAATAATAAGCAGACTTTTGCATCTAATCTGGATGATTTATACAGAGCAGCGTCAGGAGCAATTTTTTACTCATGCCCCGATGTGTGGGACGCTGTAGTGCTTGGGACATGATTTAGATAGAGTAGATAAACTGTTGTGGGGCTTAGACTACTTAGCAATAGATTGCATTGATTGTAACGATAAAAGAAATCTATATTACTGCAGTGGTGAAGCACCCTTAGTCACATCACTACATCAATCGTTCACTTATCCTATGGAAGAGCTATAGAGTTCATATAATCGGGAATCAGTTTTACTTGTAAATATACGAGTATATGTATTTCTTTTACATTTAATTTTGGTGGTTTATCGAAGTCGATATTTTTTTGTCTCATAATAAACATTTCTAAAGCTAAAACCGTCGTAATTTTAACTTTGGTCTTGCTGGTTATGTATACTTACATAATATAAACAAGAATGTAAACGTGGTGTGTAAAATAAAGCTATGCAATGTTTTCTTCTGTCGTAACATGGGCTTTAATAATATTCATTGAGCCCGGCCAATTTTCCGGACGAGCAGCAACGCGTCTTTGATCAGAGTAGACTATCCTTTGAATAGTCAAATTGAACTATTTTACATACCAGATTTAATATACTTCTTAGCTTGTTTATTTAAATACATTACAAGAACGCAAGTGCCAATCTAAAAATGCTTTCAAAAACACTGGTTTCCGTAGGTAATTGAATTTTACACCCTAAATAAAGCAGCCTTGAACACAGGTATAGGTCGACCGTCAGTATATATACATATCTACATATGTACGTACATGCTTAGGAGTGTTCTGTCGAAGGGACATACCTGCCTTTATAAGCAAGGGACACTGTCTTGGATCCCAGTAGGTACCTTTAAAACATTACTTCCGCCGTGTGTACCGATAATTATTCATAGCACGCTGATCACATAATTATGTGTTCACCGTCTCTTTATGTGTGAGTTGAAGCATAATGCGATTCTAAACGAAGCACTTCGATGACATTGAAGAAAGAATTAGAAATGTTATTTTACTAATTAATAGTCATACTTACAAAAATATATTATTATGGTCCGACTTTTCAGGGTGGATGTACGTACTTATTAATAGATGAAGTGTAACATAAAACACTCTTTTTTAAAATCATTTTAAAAATAGCCCAGCTTTCTTTAATTTACTTAATTTGTTTAAACACGTGCATCTTTCCACCATATTTTTATTTTGAAATAGGTATACAGCGACTGTGTCGATTGAAATTCTGGCCATCTTTAAAACATACTTAGCCGGACGAGCTATAATCTTATAATCCTTCAATAAAATCAATTCTAAAAAACAATGACATACGACCACAAAAGCTTTTAGCGAGATAGTATTGTGAAAAATTCAATCTATTACGATCAACGAAACACTATTCAATCTTGTTTGTGGAGTGGTCTCGGAGCATATCGGAGTGCTATAGAAAAACTTACCTTTAAGATGGTGCTTCACAAGTTCATGATTGCCTCTTGAAGGTGTGAAGATATGGAGTACCACTGATGTCTAATACCGCCGACACTTTTAGTGGTTTTCAAAGTGACGTAAAGTGGCCTTATTACTTGTCGGGTGCTGTACGATTCCCAGTGGAACGAGTTTATGGTAATATAGTTAGTCGTGGTTGCACGCAGTCAGATTTATTCAATAAAGATGCTGACCAGGTTTTACCTCCAACTTATAAAAGAAATATTAACTTTTCATTCGTTCCTGAGCCTTTTTAGATCACCATTTATATTGCACTGTACATTTTTTGATCCGTCTAACTGAATACGAGATAAATCGCGTGTGCTGCAACCAGGCAACAAAGAGCGTGTGCGCAGGCGCAGGTCACGGGCTATAGGGACATTTCCGGTGCGATGTCGCGTCGAGTCGCACCCTTCCGGTATGCGCGAGCGCAATTCATCGAGCGTGACCACGGCCTACAAATGTTCTATTGTGCTCTAATAAATGAACTTAAAAATCACTACTGTAAATAAATTCTAATATTTATTTATGTACCTAAGTCTTTAAATTAGACAAATGTATCTAAAGAATTATAATAAGTACATTGATTTGGTGTTTGCACAATTCTCATAACTATTATGTGTCCCGTGTTTGATGTCTTATAAATATTGTTATCACGACAGTACCTACCTGCTCTTACGAGTACCTGTGTAATTGGTTTACTGTATCATTACCTATATTTATTAAAAATCCTGAAAACAACGTTCAGTCGCATCCTGATAAACTTAAAATTAAAATCAATTGTTTACATGTAGGCGTACATTTTACTACGAGGCCCGTATACCGTGCACCAATTACTGCATGCAATAAAGGCTTTTACACGGTTAAAAGTGTTCAGAAAAACAAAGAGGAATTAATTGAATAGTGACATACTAATGGAGTATGACCACCTGAGCTTAATTTTAAAATAGTAGCGTCATGTTTAATAGCTCGATCGGCATTGGTTAATTATAAGTATAACCTAATTGGTGTTATTAATTTAATTAGAGTTTCGTGAAATTTCAATATATGAAAATCAAGTTTCAAAATGTATATCGCCATTCTAAGGTTATGGGCTGTGAAATGTACGCTAGTGTTCATCTATTTTATAACATTCGTAAATCTGCTTCTCACTAAGGTTGATAACTTATTAATTTGAGACGGGTAATAAGAGTTACACTGGGCTGTTGAACTGTCGATGCCGTGTAACTGAAATGTAAAATATGCTCGCGCTACGGTTTCGTTTACAAGATGTAACGGTAAAAAAGGCTAATGAAAAATTAGGTTAAAAGTAAAACGATCAATGGAGCTTCAAATGCCTTTATAAGCCGCCATTCACGTGTTCACATGTCAATACAACGTGGTGGTTATTCATAGAAGATCGGAAACAATTAGACAACAGTGGCATTGGGCAGCCGAGCGCATATCCGTGCGTCGCGCGATGCCCTACTGGTTTACTCTCGGCTAATATTTTCCCGCACCATTCAGATACTGTTAAATCACAACTCACATGACGAAAAAAACCAAATGTAACATTACGCTTACAATGATAAGACTCAAAATGCTTTACCTACGTACTGCAAATCTGTGTAGAGCTGAATAGACACACCGAATTTTTGTATCATTTTAATACTACCATTTCGGTTCACTGCCTGAATGTGGACGAATGGTAATTGGGCAACGGAGTATAGAGCAAACGTGATCTAAATTGACCATGTCGCACCTTTTCATTTCCATGCCTGAAAGTAACATAAAGTAACGTAACTGTAAGTGCTTAGATGCATACTCGTAAGTTGTTATGAGCCATCTTCAGAATTTAAATGAGGCAAATCCAACGTGGCGATCCTGTTTTTACTCGACGCAGTCATTATTTGCGTTTTACAAATTGATTTTCTATGTGTAGGTAGGGTACCTATGTACTTGCTTATTCGACAGGAAAAGGCAATGATTATTATTCGGCACGTGTGTCTTTAATTTTCGTAGTGCAACGTCGCTGCCTCAATTTCAGGCAACTCGATAAATCGGTTATGTAAACACGATAGTAGGCTAGCGGAAGCACCTACTCTACAACTAGTTTATATGTAAGCGAGCATCCTAAGTGCCTCGGTGGACCGAGAACTTAACCTAATATTCGATAGTTGAATTACACTGGAACATAATTAGTGCTCTGTGAGTCGGTCACCTAAGACGATGTACTGCTACGTGCTTTGTGTTTACGCATCTAATGCCCAATATTAATTAGTGTAAGTATAGTTTGATATTAGCCAAACCGCACGATGTAAGGTGTTACGTTTGAACCTAAATAGGAGACCTTACAAATTTTACCTACATTACATACCTAGATTAACGAACAAAACAATAAATACACAAAATACTTAAATTTATATTTACATGACCGACTAAACTAAAAACATATGAATCAAACATTTACCAAGCTATCATTACTTACTAGATGAACGTGAATATGTAGATAGGTACCGTTTAATGATCTGATCCGGGTTTGTATGCGGAGTCCCAGATGTCGGCAAAGCAGACGCTCGAGTGGAAGCGGTAGAACATGATGAGTGGCAAGCTGACGTGGCCGAGCACGGTCCACAGCACCTTGCCGTAGAACTCGTAACGCTCGTCGAGGCTCTCGGGAGATTTGTAGGAGAACGTGTTGAAGAGCCACATGCTCACGTTGGCGATGAGCAGGAACATGAGCAGCTCCCGGCCGGGTTTGGAGCGGCGCAGCTTCTTGCTGTTGGAGCAACGCCGCAGCCCGTCCATTATCAGCGGCGTCTGGACCACAACCTGCACTACCTGCAACCACCCGTACATATTCCTTATAATTATGTATTGTCTTACCTATATTTTTTTAAGTTATGTGTTTCCTGTACTGTTACTGTGGCGAGCAATAAAGAGTTATCTATCAAATATGTATCTTTGTCTCGTAAAAAACTCAAGATCTTTCCAAACCTGGGAACAGTTTATAATATTTCGCTCACCAAGCAAAATGAAGGTGTCACAAAGGTTTCAGCTGCAGGCTAGCAGTAGAGTGTTTGATACACCTAACTTACTTACCATGACAATGACGTCGATGCTCTTCAAAACGTTGACTATGTTCACAGTAGCAATCATAGATAGCACCGTCTCCATAAAGAAGGCCGGCAAACAGATGAATAGCAGCACATCATCGAATAGAGACATTTTGTGTTTATTAATATCTAGCTTTCGAAGTTTGTAAAATGCGACAACTGCAGCTCCAAGCATCAATGTGTGAATCCCAAGTTTAAAAATATCTTTGAGAACGTAGCCCACTTTTTGAAACTTCCTGTAAAAAGAAAGAATCCATTTTAAACACTGTCACTGGTAGAATCGCAGGATGTCGGTGGATGGAGAATACCCAAAAACATTTATTGTGGATATAATACAGGCTTATTATGGCTTGGAAAATGTTACTTTTTTGACTTAGTTTTTTATAAAATGTAACACACCCGCCCACAGTGCCCAAGACGAAACCAAGTATAAGCATGCCAATGACAAAGACCATCAGCATGATGCCGGCGAAGAGGCCTCGGAATGACGCGCTGCAGTCGGCGTGGATCACCATGTTGCTGTTTGCATCGTCATCCTCGTTATTGTTGGGCAGCCTGGAATTGAATGATTCTTGTAGGTATGTATTTTTTCCGAATGTTTAGTAGACTCACCTTTCATCTCGTTGGATGATGTTAGAATGAAAATAAGTATTAATTTTCACTCTAACATTATCCAACGAGATGAAAGATGAGTTCCCAGAGAGATCTATTGACGAATGCGACTATTGGTTTTTCTGATGAAAGATGTTCCATTTTCTGCCATATTTTATCGGTACTCGTAGGATCAGTCATTCGTGTGTAAATGTTTAAAAGGTTTTATATTTTGCTAAGTTACTAAGTAAAGTCAAAGAAGAGATACTTACCGGCAGGGTAAACTACGGATAGACGTTACTTCTAAACGTGGATAGCAATTTTCGCAATTCCCAATATTACTCCAAATAATGTAGAAAACGGCAACTGGAAATAAAACGTAAGGGTAGACAATGGCGGATAAATTAATTTAAAGGTACCTATTTGAGTAACTGTAGATAGTACCTTTAGCTAAAAGGTTTCAGATCGGATGAATGGAGGTCAGTCAGGGAAACGTACTTTCACCAACACTCTATAAACATTAAACAATCTTTGTAAAGTACTAGGTACTTTATGGTCAACTGCAGAAGACTTACCAATCAGGATGTTAAATTCTACCGTAAAGGGGTAGAGGTAAGGAGAGACGTTTCCAAGAATAGTGTTGATTGCCGCCGAACCAGTGCAGTTTTCACGGTAGAGCCCTTGAATATCGATGAATGAGCCAAGTTTCTTGGCTAAAATTAAAACGATTCTGAACATTGTTGCATTTTTAACATCTTAAATAAAATAAATCTTTTTGTATAGGTATTCCACTTACCTAATTCTTCACCATCAAACTGTTGAGTACTGTAACTGTTGTTGCCGTATACAGAATAAGCATAAATAGTCAAGATTAGTGTTGTTTCACGAACGATGGCCAAAATCCAAAAACAAAGGCTGCTGCCTATCATATGCATAAGCGCAAAGTACGCCAGACACTGAAACATTAATTATATAATTTTGTGTGAAATGCATAAAATATATAAGACACTTGGTGTCTATTTTAGTAGGTAAGTATTTTTTGTTGTTTTGTTGATAGAGGATACAAATTCAATAATGATACCTGTAAATTCATTAATAACTGAAGATAAAATTGTAAAGAGACATACTGATTACCTTAGATTTCAAAATAATGACATTCGAATACTTGAAAATGAAGTAGAGCTGCAGGAAGCAGTAACAAGGCAGCATGAAGTCCAAAGCAGTGGAAAGAAAGTTTAGGCAATCGTCATTGTTGATGTCTTCGTCAAAAATAAAACCCATTTGCACTACTATCTGAAGAATTGAGTGAACCAAGTGGCCGACAGCGAATCCTGTAATTTTTGAACTCTTATGTTAAGTTATTGATTTTTTTTATATGTTATGACTTTACCTGCTGTGACGTGGATTTTCTGCGGTACGTTAGTCTGGTTTTATCAATAGGTATTTTATACCTCGCCACTATATCTCGTCCGTCAAAGTAGGAGTCGTCAAAGTAGGAGTCTTGGTAAACTCCCTATATCCTATGTGAACTTTTTATTAATATTGGTTTTTTACGAAAACGACAGCTTTTACAGGGTTTCCTATTCTTATAATTAACCGCCTTCTCTTTTCGAGTTAAGTAGGTACCTATATATATAGTAAGATATGAAATATAGGCATTCTTACCAGCTGCACCCAATTTGAGGTAAAAACTTTCACCATGGCTTCCTTGACTAAAACAATATTGGTGCTTCAATGGGATGAACTTCGGTATAAGGGATGAAGGTTTGAAAACATCCGGAGAGCCGTTGCTGGGGCTTTCTGGGCTGGTTAATCTATATTCTTCCTTCCAACATGTAAATAATTTTAAATAAAAAGAAAGATGTGGAAAAAGTATAACTGTCGATGACATGAGTGTGTTAGCCAATTCTATCATCATCATAATGCCATTGATTTGACTCTACCAATATTATATGATCTGTGACTCTACTAACCGAGGCAAACTATTATTAGATGATATGTAATAAATAAAATAAATAGTAAATAAATATTCACGGAACTTAACACAACGCCTTCTAGTCCCAAACTAAGCAAAGCTTGTACTATGGAAACTAGATGGCTGATAGAATACATACATACATAATTTTTTTTGTAAATATATACTTATAATACGTAGAAACACCCAGACACAGAACAAACATCTATGTTTACAGCACACAAATGTTTGTTCTCGGTGGGGATCGAACCCACGACCCACAGCACGGAAGTAATTTGCGCATTGATTAAAAAAGCTGTAAAGAAAATATTTAAAACACTTCATACCTCGTGCGTTTCTTTTATCTGTTGATTTTTCAGGGCAATACATTTATAGCGACTTATATCAATCATCAAAAAAAGAAGATATACAAATCCAACCCCGCAAAGGCAGATTGAATAAATCTGAAAATCAATGAATGATTTTAATGATATGAAAGTATTGTAAATATTAGGGGCCTTACTTATGACAGACGAATAGTTAAACAGTTGAATGAAAGTCTAGCTCTGTCACTGTTTGACATTACCTGTTAGTAGGTGACAGCAATAATTTAAACAGCTGAATAAAGTTATGCAGCGATCGTAAGTAAAGGGGTAAGTAAGTATAATAATTACCAAAGATGCATTAGCGTATGAGTTTCCTACGTTAATAATTAAACCAAGAGTAACCAGTAACACAGCGTATAATATGCTCATTACTAGAGAGAGATATGATCTGAAACAAAAATTCGCGGCATGCGCCAATAAAAATTTACCTACATCAACACAGTTAGGCACATAAAATCTATTAACAGCGCAGGTGCTGTATCACATCACATAAGTTCAAAACCAATAAATTATAAACCATGCCCACATCAGTACTGGTGCTATACTAGTAAGGATATAAAAAAAATTTAGAATCCAGAATTACTTTTTGGGGCATGCTTTTATAAACTTGACCAAGAATGATTTTTATTAGTTTGAAGAAAGTTACCTGGTTAGTCTTGCATTTTCTTCTGGACTGGTCGGTGGTGGACTAAGCATAGACGAAGGTACTAGAGAATCAGCAACTGATATCTTGCAGTGAGTGTTAGTCTCATCCAGATCATTTAGAGGAATATTTAGACTGTTTTCTAAATTCTCTTAAAAAAATATTGATCGTAAAGGCAGAAATCATATTTATAGGTAAAAGGTAAACAAAAAAAATTCAAGACAATAAGTAAGAACTTTAGGTAGGTATGTATTCTGTGCCATAGTGTCAACTAAGTAATGCAGCTAAATACAATAAACACTTACCTGATGTTATAGTATCGTTGTGTCTAGCGCTGTAATCTTGGTCACTTAAAAAAGCATTATTTCTAGCTTCTGAGAAATGAAGAAAAGTAAGGAAGTTAAATATTTTCATTCGAATGGTAACGAAAGAGAAAAAGAAGAAGAATGCATGAAACATACCAACAAAAGGCGTGGTAGCATCAAATTGATCTTCACTATTCATTGTGATATTATTTGACTGCATGAATGCGTAAAAATCTGAAAGTTTATGAAAACAATGATAAGACTCTTATAGGGCTTGATTCTCATTCGAGTGCTGATCAGACTACTTACTGTAAAATAAAGCAGACTTATAGAGCAAAATAGGTAAATAACAAATCAAGCTATGTTTCTACTTAGTATAAAAAATATTGTGGTACACCGGGAGTACATAAAAATCTATTCTTTTCTTACTGAATAAACAATATAAGTAAATATTGATTCAAACATACCCTTTATTAATGAGTTTATATTTGCGAGCACCAAATAATTCAGTCGATAATGTTACACTGTTGGCTCAAGTTGCATTGAATAAAAGACGATTTAGTTAAACTTGTCAAATTACAGATAATATTTTTCCGCATGTTTCGTTCACTCTTAAGCTGCGTATACGCTAGACGAGCCGAGCACGAGCGGAGCACGAGCGGAGCCGAGAATCGTGTAGCGTGGACCGGCTTACGAGCCTCGAACGAGCGCGCTTCGAGCGTTCGGCTCGTGCTCGACCGTGCTCCGCTCGCTGTCGGTTTTTTGACGAACACAAAGGGATTTGCGCAGCGCTCGCGTGTGCTCGTGGACGCGGCTCGTTGCACGCCCACACTTGACACTGCGAGCGAGCAGCTCGGCTTGCGCTCCGCTCGTGCTCGGCTCGTCTAGCGTATACGCAGCTTTATCTATGTACGTACGTACAAGTACAAAAATCGATTTCTCACTAACGAGTGATATAACTAGAAGGTAATTTAAATTTTTGCCAACTTTTCGTATGAATGTTTCATAATCAGATCTGTGAGCAGTTTTCTTTAGATTTTATCATATTACTTTAGTATGTATTTATGATTGGGAAGTAGGCTAACGTCATTGATATTATAACTGACAAAGATAAGATTAGCAAATTCGTATACTACCGAAGTATGTTCGTATTTTTGTTTGGCCTTTATCGATTTGCACAGTATGCACATATGCGATTTTATTCAGAAATGAGGCCTACATTTCCTAGTTGAGCAGCTACAAGTAGGCACTGTAAAGTAGTGTAAAGGATGCGTGTATTGTAGCTATACACTGTAGTTTACCTACCTATTTAAAGTAAAAAAAATCAGTATTACCTTATAAAGAAATATATAAACGACACGGTGAGTCTTTCAATCTATTGTCTGTTCACATTTACTTTTCATAATTATTTTAGATTTCAGGTCCTTAATAAAAATATAAAAATAAGTAACTTTATTACTATATTAACTTATGAAAATAAATAACCTTATATTGTAATTTGACTATACCTACCTAATCTATTGATTTAATCTTTGTATATAATTATTCCTGAATATTATTGATTATCATTGTAGCCTACTGAAGTTGTGTTCAATGATCTGATCCAGGTTTGTATGCGGAATCCCATATGTCAGCGAAACAAACGCTCGAGTGGAAGCGGTAGAACATGATGAGCGGCAAGCTGACGTGGCCGAGCACCGTCCACAGCACCTTGCCGTAGAACTCGTAACGCTCGTCGAGGCTCTCGGGAGATTTGTAGGAGAACGTGTTGAAGAGCCACATGCTCACGTTGGCGATGAGCAAGAACATGAGCAGCTCCCGACCGGGTTTGGAGCGGCGTAGCTTCTTCCTGTTGGAGCAGCGCCGCAGCCCGTCCATTATCAGCGGCGTCTGGACCACCACCTGCACCACCTGCAATTCATAATTTTGTAATTAGTACCTCTAGCTCTAGTTTTTTAGTGGTTTTGTACTGGGTACAATCAATCTTGTTTCATAAAACGTACGCTCTACTTTTACCAGAGCACAGAGCAGTCTATATTCAACCTTAATTAAAAAGACTCGCTGAACGTTGCTAGCAGTTTTATATAAGGGCTTTTCTCACCAAACGTGCTACTCTGATTATCAGTACAAGTAGGTACTAATAAGTAGCAACAACCAGCCCGAATATAAATAAACATTACTTACCATCACAATGACATCGATGCTTTTAATGATGTTAATGATATTCACAGTGGCGATCATAGAAAGCACTGTCTCCAGGAAGAATGCTGGCAGACAGATGAACAGTAGCACATCATCAAGTAGTGACATGGGATGCTCGTTGATGTCTAGTTTTCTAAGTTGGTTAAACGCAAACACAGCAGTCAGCAGCATCACGGAGTGCAGGCCGAGTTTCAAAGAATCATTCAGGACGTAGCCAAGCCCAACGAAATCCCTGAAAAAAAATCATAGAGGTTTAGTACGATTCTTTGGTCCCAGAAGTATTATACGGAAAAATAGATACCTACTACATATTTGGTTGTGGTAGAGCTCTTTGTAAGAGAGATCACCTGTGAATGAACTAAGGGCATATTGACGATCACCGCAGTGATGCTCGGACTTCTGCGTTCTGATTCGCAGGGTAGGTATAAGTGCAGTACAAGTATATACTTAGTAGTTTCAAAAAAGAAAGATATTTACCCGCCAACGCTGCTGAACACAAAACCAATGATTAGTATTCCAATGACGACCACAAGCAGCATGATACCAGCAAAGAGACCGCGATTGGACGCGTGACAGTCGGCGTGGATTACGATATTGCTGGTAAAGTCGTTGTCTTCATTTGCGGTTGGAATTCTAGGATTTAAAAAGAACAACTTTTTTTATTGGTACCGGTATTGTTACCATGCTTAGTGATAAACCAGGCAGGATATAATTTTAATACTGACGTTAACTGGTCAGTCTTAGCATGTCTTAGTTATATTTACGCGAAGTGCTTCAGACTTACTTGCAAACAAAGTTTTCGTCCAAAGTAGAGACGGTTTCAGAGCTAGTGTCTTCACTATCACAATTTCCTATGTTGCTCCAGATAATGTAGTAAACCGCAACTGAAAACAATGATTTTATCATAAATCTAAATATGTTTTCGCTTTACATTTTAATGCAGATGTAAAATAATAATTACCGATTAGAATGTTAAATTCTACACTAAAAGGGTACAGATATGGCGAGAAGTTTTCAACGATAGAGTTGATGGCCGTCGAGCCAGTGCAGTTTTCGTTATACAGACCACTGATATCAAAAAATCTGTTTAGATGTTGATCTGAAATTTAAAAAAAACTATTAGGTATAATTTTTTTATTCTTTTTAGTAGAAGTCGTTTCCGTCCCTAAAATATTTTAGCCATTATTGTGCGAAATAATGCACTCCCATAACTCATTAGTTAGAATGTAGGTCTAAATATGTTATATTTCAACTAATCTCTCCATAGTAACTGCAAAAGTACCTGACACATAATCTTTTTGCTCAGAAGCGATTTTGCTGTATCCACCATTTCCGTAAACGGAGTTTGCATAAATGGTCAACGCTAATATCGTTTCACGAACGATGGCTGATATCCAGAAACAGAGACTGCTGCCGATCATATGCATGAAGGCAAAACGGGCCAGAGCCTGCAAAATTAAAACGAATTTGAAAAATAAGCCAAATGTTATGATACTTGTTTTACTGAATCAAGAAACAATAAAAAAGCTTAGTATTTACCTGTCCTCGCAAAATGATGACATTCATATACTTAAAGATGAAGTAAAGCTGTAGGAAGCAGTACATGGGGAATAAAACGTCTAGAACAATCTGCAGAATATTGAGACAGTCATCATTGTTTATATCCGTGTCTACAAGATAGGCCAATTGCACCGCGATTAAAAGTACCGAGTGAACCAAGTGGCCGATGGCGAAAGCTGCAAAAAATAATCACATCAATGATAATGAGTCGTCTCATTGAAAATTTTTTGGAAGGTTAGGTACTTATTAACGTATGTAAGGAGTTAAATGAGGTTGTTAATAAAATAACTCGTACCAGCAGCTCCCATTTTGAGGTAAAAACTTTCAGAATGTCTTCCATGACTGAAGCAATACTGATGCTTCAAGGGGATAAGAACCGGAGGAGGAATGTGCGTTGGCCTGAACATTTCCGGTGTGCGGTCGCCCGGAGTAGTGGGACCGCTTGGACCGTATTCTTCCTTTTAGAAAGTGAATATTTTAGTCTGACATTGAAATCTCTATGTTGATAGGGTTAAGACCAACCGCAGATTATACAAGTGCGTTTGAAAATTAAAAAAACTATCCATCAAAACCCTAGTAAGTATACAATTAATGAACAAAAATCTTTCCCGCTAGAAGTTTTCTGATAATGTGTGGCTGGCCAGATATTATTTGTAAGATGCTTACTTCTTGACTTCTAAAAAAGTCAGCTATATTTTCTTCATGTAATCCTTTAATTCGTTGATTCTTCAGTGCAATAGATTTATATTTATTTATGTCGATAATCAAATAAATAACGTAAACAAAACCGATACCGCAGAGGCATATTGAATAGATCTGAAATAAGATTAGGTAGAAGTAAATAAACCAGCGATTTAATAAAATAATTGCATAAGCACTTGATAAAATACTTACTAAAGATACTTCGAAGTCCACGAAAGAGTCTCCCAAGTAGAAAATCAGTCCAAGAGTGACTAATAGCACGGCGTACATTGCACTCATTACTAGAGAAATATATTCGCTGAAAAAAAAGATAGCAAATTACAAAAAAATTACAGTTTTAAAGACAGATTACCTACATAATATGTAGGTATATTTTTGACTTCAAATATTATAGAAACTATTTAACAAGATCAATACATTTGATCCACATAATTATGCCAATCAATTGCTATTGAAACTCAGTAGATTGGTATAGCGAAGACGAATCCTCATTTTAAGTGCGTAATCACTGAATTCTTTTCAATGATATTTACATTTTAATAGCTAAATAAACTTGGAAATTACCCAGTAAGCTTAGAATTGTCTTCAGGACTAGTCGGTGGTGGTGCTTGTGTCTCTATCGACCGCAGAGATTGTGCATCCATTGTTGCAACCGACCTCTTTCGAGGAGTGGCGTTACCTCGCAAGTCATTTGCAGAGATGTACAAACGGTAACTACCTGGTTAAAATATAAAAGCAATGAACAAACCTGATAGCACTGATTTGATTACAATATTATTTCAGTCTGATATGGGTTCGTTATAGAAATCACAACACTCTTCATCGTTCTAAATAACATTTGAGTCCATAAAAATGTCTTAGCTAAACTCCAAGACTACCATAAAAGACTGGCCGAAGAGTTACACTGATCACAGTTTAATGACGGTTTTGTCTAAAGCAATTGTTTTAACAAAATCCTTGTCACTTAGGACTTGTAAATTTAAATACCGTCGGTCAGGCTCAGAGCTAAATATTCCGGTTGACGTCGCCGAGCCGTTAGTGAACATCGCTTTGATGGCTTATAACAAAGAAAATAACTATTATGCACAATCGCTAAACGTTTTTAAATGTAAATAGCCATACTCGTGAAAAATGTGCAATTAGTAAAAATATCGTGAGTTATGTTATTTTCAAGTTATAATGTTAACAAGGTTTAAACGGCGATGACGAATAACGATTGGGACCTTTGAATACTTTAATTTTGATAGTTCTTTTGATTTTATTTTATTTTTATACATAAACCATTTGGGGTATAAAAAAAATAACAAATTATGATAAACTTACAAGTGGCTATTACAAAATAACTATGTATTTATAGTTCATTTGATGATCTTTTCAACTTAATTTTAAATGATATAATAAGCATGTAATCAAAATTTCTTAGACTACTGCTACGAGTAACAGGGACGGCACAGTAAGCTTTTCTTAAATTTGAACTTACTCAAAGATTTGGTATCACCGTTTTTATTATATCCGTTTTGGTTGCTGTATGGAAGTGGGCTATTTCTGTCACCTGAAAAAATTTATTTATAAAGAAGATTGTTGACTATAAAAAGGTTTTATTCAATGGTGTAATATAAAACATACCGACGGGTGGTGTAGCAGCTCCCAACTCATTGCCCCGGTTAGGAACAACATTATTAGGCTGTCGATCACTATTAGCATCCTGCGAAAAATGAATAAAAAATTGTAAGCACGAATTCCAAATTCATCGCCACGCATAATCCATATTGCCAGGAAAATGCATATATTCCCATCGGATGGAGTAAAAAAGTGTTGTACGCGTACACCGAAAGCCGTATAAAATCGGATTAATAACTTCATTAGTCTCGTTTCTCTCGATTGACACCATCCTTTATTTTACTACGAGTATAATCCCATTTGTGGTGTTCTGCGATTCGATACTAGATTTTGGTCAACTGCATTGCCATTCTGATTTCCAACAAAATATTTATCAATATTTGAACACATTGCACACTGTACCATCATGGCCATCATTTCTTCTACATTTCTCATGAATAAAACACCTACCTATAATAGAAACTAAAACTTCCATAGATCCCGAAACACCATATTAAATAGGTATATTTAGTAAAAGGTTATACAATCGTATTAATAGTATAAAATCGACTTATAAACCGTTTATCACTTCATACCTACTAATTAGGTGTGCTAATTTATGTTAATTTATTGTTGTCTGATAAGTAACTGACATAAATGAATATTGCGGACGAGTACGATTTGGTTGGGGAAACGAAAAGTAAAAAATAAAGATTGGCTTTTCATTAGCCGAGGTGTTGGGGTGGCTCGTCATATCCGCACTCTGTATACGAGGTCCGTATTTACAGTGAGGGTAGGGGGTGAGGGAGACTCGGCTGGATGAGCTCAAAAGGTTTACAGTTGGTTGCGCGAGAGTGACCCGCCTCACAAACTCGGACCGCGCTCGCCGCTCGCTGACTATACATATTTCTGTTCTCCCTTTACAACAACCTTTTATAATTTTATCTTTAAAATGAATGATTATTTTATGTGCTTTATGAATGTTTCAGGATTCAATATAACATATGCGTTACATGAAATCATTATATGGATACGCTCGTTCACTTTTGAAAAGTGGATCATGGATTACGTAGTATCATACAATAAAACTAAGCCGTATTTCCGTATTTGTCGCTTGATTGCTAAAGAAGGATAAATCCGGTTAGTGATTGGAGGATTGGCGGAACGTTACTATATTTACGTATGTATAAAAAATCACGCTCTATAATTCTTCTCCTATTTTTATTAAGGTCACCAAACCATATATTGTATATCATCGATAGATGAAGTGGCCGCTGCCTAACCGTATTTTCTGACCTGGCGCAAATAATGCTGGATATTTTTTTATAAAGATAACGTACATCTGTTTGTTTATTGGGGATCAATCAGGTGATTCATTTAGTAGCTACCTCGATGTAGTGTTGATAAAAAATGCGTAAGTACTAAATATTTCTAGTAACATCATATCAAGTAGGTAAGTATTTTATTGGATTCACAAAAAACCCATTTTTACAATCGGTAAATTGAGTGTGTAAACAATATTGATTAAGTAGGAACCTAGGTATAATATTACTATTGACGTATTGCGTGAGGTGCAAGGTAAAATATTAATGAACTGTTGCACTTCATTTCCAATTTTATTTTTCAATTTTTCAAAATTTCATCCGTTTTTAAACGAACTCAATATTCATAAGGGACCGACATACCATTGTAATAGCATAAGTCTCTAAATAAAAAATGGATAAAAAAATATTTTAGATAAGTAATCTGTAAAACCACACAGATAATTTAATTAGCTTACGTGTTGTGAATATGAAACAAACTTGTGACTATAATCCAGGCACAGAATGGGTGATCAATCCCTAGCATTTTTGTCATTTTCTATTCCCAAGTCCAAGTTCTTTATTGCTTTATTATTGTGACTAGAGACTTTAGAATGTCATCTTGGCTAGATGTGGGCTGGGGGCTAAATAGTATGATTCACGTCTGCCCAAAGACTATCCATGCAATTCTTACGTTAAAAAAATATTTCAACCCATTCCGATTGCGCCTGTGAATGAGTTTTCTGTTTAAACTACGAATGCGGCTTTAAATAAATTTACTTTGAAATATTTGTAGCAAAACAATGCGGCGTATATTGGCACCTATCAGTTTATAATCATCAGTTGTACATGTCAGGAACTTGTGAATGTAAAATAACATTTAATCACTTAATAATTACAGAGTATAATCGGATAGAGCGGTAGGTAGCGATAAACCATTTATCTAATCGTGAATCGTTTTAGTCACATGGTACTGGTTTACTTAACTTTTATAAAAAAAAAATATAAGATATATTACTATAATCGCTCTTTTAAAAAAGTAGGCTTATTAGTTATTTAGGTACATGCACACGCATTTATATAAATAATAACAACGGAACCCTGGAAAATTTAAACACGATTTCGAGCCCTACCTATTAGATACTACTTGTGGTTTCCTTAGTGCTATAGTACAAAATAAGTTATAATGTATTTTTAAAACAATAAATAAATAAAAAAAAAAGATATAATTATGTAAACCTATGTAGAACGAATCGATAAATACTAATGGAAAACCCATTTTAAGTGTGTTAACAGAATCAATATAATATTTCGGTAGATTATATAGTTGTTGATAAATATTTATTCATAGATTGTTTATTATTAGCTCATTGTTTTACAAATGAAATAGGTTTTTAAAACAAATAAATTTTTAAAAAAACATTTTGACTCTTTTGTGACAAGATTCTTCTTCTTCTCTTCAATAATGGCCTGTGTCCGTCATTTCGACAGACAATTTTGCCAATGTCAAGTGTTAAAATTGTAATAAATAAGTCAAGTCAAGTCATTTGTCAAGTCGGCTGTCGTTTGTTTTGAAAAGAAAATGGTGGATTTTCTCTTCAAAACCTAACACGAATTTTCACATTCAGAAAAACCACTTTACACACATTTATTCCAATGGCTCACACTTTATGTTACGACCTAAGTATTATTGGTTAAAATTCCACCAAAATTAAACAACAATACTCACAATAACACAAGAAAAACTATTAAAATAAAAGTGCTGTGTCGTTTCAAAAAATGTCAAAACTCGTGTCCCGTGACAAGATTTAGGAACACAAATAGGTAGGAATGTTTAGACTTTGAGTAAAATCCATTAATATTTAATCATGTCAAAATTGTGATTGTTGTGAGATTAATATTTTTTATCGCAAGTTATTTAAACGTGAGCAATGTATACCTACCATCCAAAAGAAAGCACGTGATAAAAACCTTTTGAACCTTTTGAAACTTATGATTTTTCTTTTGTTACTCTGTAGGGTTGTTTTGTGAACTAGCCGGCTACTAACATCGTATCCTTGTGGAAAAGTCAGCTGTCAAAGTATGTTACTATTTATTATAGATGTTTGTTCTGTGTCTGGGTGTTTGTATGTATTATAAGTATGTATTTACAAAAAAAAAATTATGTATATATTCTATCAGCCATCTAGTTTCCATCGTACAAGCTTTGCTTCGTTTGGGACTAGAAGGCGTTGTGTTAAGTGTCCGTGAATGTTTATTATTATTATTATTTATTATTATTATACTAACGAAACAAGTATGTTTAAGTGGAGACTCTAAGTGCAGCAGCTATAGGATGTATAAGACCGTAACTTACATCTGCTTGTGGCGCGTACATGACGTTTTTAGGGAGTTTTCTCCTGGCAGTCCGTGCTGCTGTAGCCGTTCGAAGGTTGCCCGCAGCAGGCCCTGGCTGAGAAATGGCGCGTCTCCTGGCAGTATTGTCTTCAGAGGTGTTCGTTTCGCTAAACGATGCATTATGAACCTGTGAATAGTATTTTATTAATAAAGAAAAGCGCTGAAAGAGAATATTTTGCGTACGTTTTGCGAAATAACAATTGCAAAAAAAACTATAACTAAACGATTGGACAGGTTCGAAAGAGGGCTATATTATAATATATCATATGCAAAATACCTAATTAATTAGGGAATCTGAAATACAATTAATTTTTAAATAATAATAAATAAACTTTATTTTAAAACTTAATTTTTTAATTTTTTAATCTATTAAAAATTACATGAATTTTAAAATGGAACGAGTATAAGAAATATATAACAATAAATAAACTACAACAGTGAATTTCTTTAAATTTTAGTTAATGCATAAGTTACGAATAGCTTGGAAAAGTAAATTTAAATTAGTTTCACCATGTTTTGTTTTTTGTATTGAGTATATTTAAATTCATCAAAAAAAGACAAAACACCATGCAACTATTTCAAACTTCGATACCTAAAACGTATGATTATAATGTAAATAAACGTTACATACCCCGGGATCTTTATTTCCGATGTCTTCACCGGAACCTTCCTCATCTCCAAACTGTTGTAGAGACGTTTCAGAGTGGTACTTCTTATCACCCATACTTTTTCTATTCTCTATTTCATTCATCACTCGTTTTCTTGTTTCTGCCTGATCCGTCATCTTATTTTTTTTTTAAACACTTCAAACGTAAATTAAATTCAAATAAATTAATAAAATATCATTTTAATAAATTGTGACCCTCAGAGATGTGCTGTTTTAACGTAGTGTGCGATTTAGATTGCAAATGAATATAAAAAATGACATCGTTATCAATTTATCAATTCGTAATATAATTATCTTCGTGTACTGTACATATCTACATTATAGTACGGGTGTAATTATCACGATGATTTTGATTATACTAGTTTCTAGTTTCTTTGTTTTGTGCGAATACCTAGGTATACAGATAAAGATCATATTTTGATTATAATCCAGAAAGATATCATTAATCAATATATATAAAACTCTTTTGAAGCTGACAGAGAATCAACGCACAGCCTAAACTATAAGTCCTAGAGGTATCAAATTTGGAGGGTAGTATCCTTATATAGTGTAGGGGTGCACTAAGAAAGGAATTTTTAAACGTCACGCTCTACTAAAGGGTAAAACGCGAGCAACGCCGCGGGCGACGGCTAGTCATTCTATAAAAATACTTAAAAAGAAATAGGACAGATTCGTAATTTATTAATTCAAAAGAATACATGTCATATACTTTCATTTAATTATTATTTATTTTATAAGATGCATAATATCGTGCTCCTAGAATGTGATATAGCTATCTACCCTATTTATTCTGTTAATTTTTTTAATATCATAAAAATGTTGATATATTTAATTGTTATCTTAATCAAATCAATGTTTTTGTAATTACGGTTTGACGTCGATACGATAAAATTGATTATTCAACTATCTGAGTGAAATTTTTTCACAAATTAAAGCATTTTGTGTATTATTATTTAAGAGGGCAGAAGGGTAAAGGATTACAAGATTATATTATAGCGTGCTCTCTGGCACTGGTAAAAAGTACCATTCATAAGGTATTTATTTACCTTTGCTACTTTGTAAAAAAAATCGTTTATTATCTACTTATAATTATTATATAGGTAAGTATAATAAAATTTACAGTCGACTATAATTTTCGAGTATATCGAAACTAACGAAGTTTAAACGTAGGTATGGTGCGTATTGTATTTTTGGAAAATAAAAGGTAATAAGTAGATGAAGCCATTATACGTAGAAATAGATAAATGTATGTAATAAAATCAAGATTTTATTGATACTTCAATTATGTTATAATCGACACGTGTACCTAGGTACATAGTGTACATACGTTTGAATTGTATGGACCATATAACATAAATAAAAACTTTTTTACATAAATTGTGTCGGTTATGGTCTCATCAAAGAATACCTATGTACCTAATACCTAATCAACAGCCTCAAAATATCTCCAAAAAAACTTAAAAATATAGTACCTCTGCATTTCTGTGATGGCCACAGGCTGATAAGCCCATGACTTACGAGTAGGTAAGTATAGAAAAAAAGAACAGAAAACACACGTGACTTTATTAAAATTTAAAAAAATAATCAAATGTTAGTGAATAATAATAACTTTTTAAACACTAAATGACCGATTACTGGTTCATAAGTTTACTCAGCACTTCCTTCAGTTCAAGTGAAAACTGAGACACCGGTAGCGCCAAGTCCTGAGCGGAGGACGAGGCACTCTTGTCCTTTACTACGTAGTCTGAGGGTACGACGAACAACTGCTTCTTTTCTCCCGCACCGTCGAGAGCCTTCAAGCATGTCGGCATCGGCAAGTGTGGTCGCTGTTGCAGCCACGCGTGGAAAGCTTTTGTAGATCTGAAAATCGGATTGTACCTTAAACATTGCTTTTATAAACTACCAGCCGTCCAATTGACGTTCAAACCTTACATGCATTAATATTTTTGATAATTTTCATTGAAATCTCTACTCAACTAAGCTTCATAAATAATAACTTCCGAGAAGTAGGGGAAGTACATGACATTGCTTTGTAAAATAGAAAACATTGAAGTCACGCGTCAAGTCAACAAAGTCAGCGCAGTGGTACTTGTGCTAATATTCTGTGGCACGGGTTCAACAATCATGTATGTTGATAAGATTAGGAAATTAATTATTGCACAAAACAAGCACAGGCGAACTTTAGCTAATTAGAACTTTCTTTCAGTTAATCTTTTTAAACGACAAGTGGGTAGTAAGTATGAGCTTTTAGAGACATTAGAAAAAGATACGCCTACAGAATATTTGTAAGACATTAATGATGATTGAGATGGTGCTAAATTAATACTAAATCAGCGGCAAACGCTAGCAATCAATCATGCTAGGTACTCTGTGCATAATAATCTCTACATGTTTTTATACCCATGTAGGTACCAAACATTTAATAAAGTCTTTTAAAACAGCAAAGGAAACATCGAAAAAAGTGGTTAGTTATCGATTGGCTTGCATTTGAGATTTGGCATCCATAATTCCATAGGCTACGGTAACCGTTTCCATGAGGCGGGCCGTATGCTTGTTTGTCTACTTTGTATAAAAAATGCCACTCAGTATCAGATACTCTAGAATTCTTAAGGGACATATACTCATAAAGGTATATGTCCCGTAAGAAAGTATAAAACATACGTAAGATGCTGCACGTCTTCCCACACACACGCCATAGATCGCAGGTCTTCTGGTATCTTGACGCAATTCCACATCTTCTCAGTGTTGTTCTGTGGCGGGATGTGCTTCATCCTATGCGGCAGGCATGTGCCGAATGCCATGACGTGAGCTGGACTAGTCTCTGCATGAATGTCGTACGCAATCTGCCGTTTAAGTACATTCGGGCACGCCGTCTGAAAATTCCAAGTAAGAGCTGTGGTACGTTGAAGTTACTTATCCTAGCTGGGCTAAACTCTTCATCATAGTTTTAGCGTTTGAACACTTTGTGCCGCATGTGTTTGCTTTGCTCAGCATAAGCCACTTTTTTTAGGGAACATCATTGCCTATGTCACAGATCGTATAATACTATACTACCTATGTCAAGAAGGTGGACGCTGATAGTTGCGACACTGTTTTTGTAACTAGGTACCTACTTACTGCGCTATCATCATTTACAACTTGTTATTGTTCCGAAGTAAAGGATTTTTTTTAACACCATTCTTTCCGTTCCCTTCTATTTATTCCCAGCTCATTCTGACCTCTGAGCTCATGACCATTCTATATTCATGTCTAAATTAAGAAAAAAAAAAATTATCTTGGCATACCTTAGGTGCTCCAACGTATTCAGCAATAGTTTTTAGAACACATGGAAGAATCTTCGGGTGCAGCACCAGGCCACGAGATGCATGCTCATCGAACCAAACCTGAAGGAAAACATGAAAAAATCAAAGTTTGTTTAAAACACGTTTTTATATCAACTGTAATGTCAATATTTTCTGTGCAGGAAAACTACCTGAAATAGGTCTTCAATGTCTTCAGGTCTTTTGATTTCGCTTTTGAACTCTACATTTCCTAGCCCGACCCACCAATCATAAAATTCTTTGGAAATCTGGAATAAGAAAACAAGTACTTAGGTATTTGTAAAAGAGAACCAGAAAAAATAAGATAAATCAATAGTAAAATATTTGCATTTGAAATTAATTAATTAATTAAATTATTTTCGTGTCAGTAAGATATATTTTTTTTCCACACGTTAAAAATATTTATTATTACAAAAATAAATAAATAAAAGTTTTACCATCTTTGTCATGATCTCCGCTTTTTTGCTAAACTCATCTGATGCAGACACCTCAAACGTCTTTTGTTTATACTTGGAATTCCACTTTATCATGTCTGTTTCTGATTCATTACAGTATAACATTTCAAAATGCGGATTCTTCATATACCGATAAGGCGCTCGTCTACATAAACAAAGTTTTTGATGAAGTATACCTAGGTACCACACAATTTCAATATAAATCTAGGTTTATTCATAAACACAAATACGAAAAAAACCAAACCGAGATGTAGTTAAACTCTTCAAAACCTTCTGAAACAAGCATAATAGTACACGTGTGGTTTTACTATCTGATCGATCTAATAAAAATACGTATACCTTTTCTGCTTGCTGCTGGCAGCAACTTCCATATCATCATTGGTGTGTGCTGATTCGTCGAGAGACGATAATATATCAGATTTGATGCTTTTGATCCTACTAGATTGTGATTTCATCAATGTTTTCGAGATGAACTTTGAAAATGATTTAGACATTGGTCTAGATAGACTTCTGGATCCGGTTATGGACTTCATCCTGCCGATTGACTTGAAGCGGGATGATTTCTTCCGCTCGATGCTCTGGGCGACTGAAGATACACTCCATTGGTCGGATTGCTCCTCCTGAGCTTCTTCCTCTTCTTCGGCGGAAGGTTCGTAATCACTTATGGAATACGTCTCACGAGCATGATGCTACAATTAAATTAATTGTAATTTGAACCTTTGGTAGCGGATTCCAAATAAAGGACTCTCAGTGGGATGCACATTGCACACTCTAGAAGAGTAGAGTGCAAACACGGATATAGATTTTTTTTACTTTTGTTATTGGTTGACTTGATCTTATCTTAGTCTTGATAAACAAATAGGTAAATGAACAACAAAGAAGTTTTTACTAAGTGTATGTGATGCAAAAATAAGGACGTGAAAAGGTAAATATGTACCTCCGCTTCAGACTTTGATTGGTAAAACAAGTCCGAAGGCACCAAAGAAGAGATTTCAGATTGCGGCTCATATTGCGTGGCCTCTGCAGGAAGCGTAAATATTTTTGCAATGCGTTGAAACATTATCGGGCCCACCAGGCCGCGGACTGTCTCGCATTGTGATTCCCAGAACTGAAATTATATTGAAAGAAAATTACATTAATTGTTACTGAAAAGACTTTGAAGTGGGAAACGACATGATTACGATAAAATGAATTAATGACTTTGTTACATACTTAGACAGGCGTCATAGCACAGCCCAGTGGGTGTCACTTACCTGATCATCTTTATAGGATAGCTCCAAGTCTCGTGTGACTTTCCTCCAGTGAGCTTTAACAGAGGCCTCGTTCTGCTCATAGCGAGATGGTGTAATAACTCGTATGTTCCGGGGCTTATCCCAACTTTTGATTAGTGGTTTTTTACCACAAGGCATCTAGGATTTTTCTTTCCCGTCTTTGATTATTACCTCACAGTACGAGCAACTGGGATGCTGCAGGTAAAATTAGAGAAGAGCAGATATTCTTCTATGAAATAGAGTTGTCTCTATATCTAAATAATTATTTGTGCACTTTCCAAAACAAAACTCTGCCACACAGAAAAAAATACTCTTTAGCTGTCGATGTCAAAAAAACGTACAAAGCTATAAAAGGAAAAAAGTCCCATTAAGAATTTTATTCTAAGGATTTGCGTTTTTGTAAGTATATGTTTGTAGCACCTGTCAAAGCTTTTAGAAAAGTTTTACCCCCTATCTTATAAAAAGTTACAGTGGACATTATGTCCTGATTACGTATGTTAAACAAGACATAATGTCTACTCTAACTTTTTATAAGATAGACCATTAGAATAATAAGTAACATTATTACAGTAAAATAACTATTAAGTTTTATGCGTTGTCTAGGTTTGTTGTTTAGTCTATAGGTAACCATAGATATTTTGTGGTTTAAGAATTACCTAGGTACCTATTTTCGCTATTTCACATGCTATCCAGATTAAAATATTAGTCCGCCATCTAGATAATGCTGACTAAACCACATTACGACCTAGCATGCATTAAATGTAGATGGTAACCTTTTACTCCGTTCACTTTGAATAATGAAAGTTCAGTTCAGTTTTCAGAGATGGCGCTTTACACACTTGCATGTCAGGTTTTACTCGTGCGGGATTCCTAAATATAAGTGCAGTATAACTTTTACAGATGGCGCTGCGTTTAGGTAGACCAAAAAAATATGCTTTGTTATGTGATAGCAATATTTATTTTTAAAAATAATCTTCAGTAAGTTTCCTTAATTTTTGTTCCCAGCCGCTCTGCATCTTCGATTGTATCAGGAACTTTCAAACCTCTGGTTTCCGGTTGAGTGAGTACTAAAAATGACGATATAAAGGCCATGCTTGCAAACATCATAGAAGGTATGCCTGACCAATATTCCATCAAAGGTGGTGTGAGAGGAGCTACGACAGACCCTATGCGGCCTAACATTGATGAAAAAGCTAAAAACGAATGACGGTGTCTCGTAGGATACAATTCCGCAGTGTAAAGATACAATGACGTCATCACAGCACCGATACAAAATTTACCTGTCAAGTAAAGAAACAGGGACAATCCATACAAATGATTGGGTGTGAAAGCAAACGCAGCGCAGCAAATAGCACATCCCATGAAACCCACAAATAAAGTTACTCTACGACCTATCTTGTCCAAAATAATAACGGCAGTCCAGAACCCAGGAATTTCAATAGCTGCTGTTGCTATATAATTTAGGTGCATGTTTCCAGTCAAATTTACAGAATTTATTGATAGCCCATAATAAATAAACACTGTAGTAATCCACAAAATCGGTGTAGTGCAGCATCTGCGTAGCATGACCGGCGAGCGTATGACTCGTAAAAAAAGATTTTCCTGGTTGGTTTGCATACTATGTTTAGGTTTGTCAGCAATACTTGTCAGTAGAAATGTCATAGATTCACTTGAAATACGTTTGCCGTTCAGCCGGGCAGCGTGTCGAAGTGAGGCTTGTGCTTCCCCTTGTTTATTTTGACTAAGTAACCAACGAGGACTTTCTGTTAGAAGCCAGTAATATGATAGAAGCAAAAATACAGGAATGTAGAGCACCATTGTAAGATTTCGCCATTCGGTGATGACGTAGGCCATCGCACCGAGTGTAACTTGACCAAGGGCGAATGTTGTCGACATAGTAGCACTAGTTCGCACACGATATCTAGGTCCAACTATTTCTGCCGCCAGTATGTAAGCGGCACTGTAAACGCCACCACCTAAAGCAGTGTGCAAAAATTGTAGCGCAACATACATTGCATAGTTCACTGAGAACGCTCGAATTAATCCAACTAGTGCGATATTGAATGAAAAAATCATAACCGACGCACGTCTTCCAAAATGATCTGAGATATAACCCGCCAGGACCAGCGCCACCATTCCTCCTAGGCTATTTAATGTACCAGGTAGAGTCCTCAACCATTCTCGACACTCGAGGTTAAAATCGTATACCACAGTGTTTGTCCTTTCGTACACATATTGGTCACATGGTTTGGTTATGTTTGTGTCAAATATGACAGCAGGGCACGTTTCGTTCGGTAAGTTTTCTTTAATGTCAGTTTGGTTGGCGTAGCGTGCGCAGCTCTCAAATCCTGAAGTAGTGGTAGGTATCGCGTTTATAAGCCACTCTGCTGAAAACTGAGGTGATTCGCCGTCGCACTCTGGCACGAAACACCGGTGTGGAAGACTTGCTGCTGTGAATATGTAGTCTCCAGCCATACATGCACAAAAAATTGCCGGGAGAGCTAGTAGAGCAATGTTGTACACTTGGAATTTCCCAAACGCACCTAACTCCAAATACAATACAGTTTCAAAGTTCTTGTCTGATTCACTGTCACATGTTTTGCTATCCATTTTGCGTAAGATTTGACGAATTTAAATAGTGTACTGAGTTTTATACCAGCCTTTTTATTGTCTTTATCGCGCTAATAAAATAACATAGGTAAGCAGTTACGTCTTCTTATCTGGTTATCTCACGCACGCCATACCGGTTCTATATCTAGACGCGTTTATGCATTGATATGCAGAAGCTGGGCCACTACTGTGCCACTACATAACTTAGGGTCAGTTTACATCGAGATGCGTCACGACGCGACAATGCTTGAAGAGACTAGTGGTTTGTCACGCCGCACCGCTGTCTCGCGAAACACATCGTGAAGGGGGCGCTCTCGCATGCTGCGTTTACTGGCAAAGCACCGCAGGCACAGTGCGATTCCACTTCGGTGTAAACCGACCCTTAACTTGACAGCATTAAAAATATCGCAGGCCTGCTCTATTCAGTCGGTTAGAAAAGGATGGTAGCATTCGTTTTGAGGAGCGAAGTCCAAGGTTTAATAGAAACATAACGACAGAATCACTAAAATAAAAGATCAAAGATCGAGTAGAACCAAGCAAGGCTAACCGCTTTTATCGTTTGTTTATCAGTGCAATGGCATGGGTATAGATGTAAATGATAGGATATAGGTACATAAAGGCTATGCTTTCAATATTAATTTGAATTTAGAAACCCATAAGATAAATAAATATAATATTGATGAACATGGCACACAATGCCCTGTAGTCCCAAATTAAGCAAAACTTGAAGTATGGGAACTGGATTGCTAATAGAATACTTATATTTTTTTTGGAAATAAATGTAATTACACAAACAAGTAGCTACATAACAATATATTATGAACTATTTAGGTATTAATAAAAACCCTTTACCCCCCTTAAATAGGTAGGTAGTGTAAAAATGCGTTTTTTCGTTTATCTAACTAGAATCTGCTAGTTGGGACAGCCTTCGTCGAATATGATCAATCGGAGCTGGCTCCTCATAGGCTGCGACCATGGAGCTCGGTGGAGCTTCGAAGGAAAGTCTTGCGTTCAGCACAGCTGGGTCGAACATGCCCAGGCTGCACAAATAAGGTGGTTTCCGATGCTCCGGGTGGTCGATCATCCATCGACAATATTCTTTAACACTCCTGAAAACATATAAGAGCAATGTTTAAAGACTATCTTTGCTAAAAATCGGACATCTCCAACAAAAGATGTCTTGTCTTTTGATGTAACTTGACGTCTGAATATGTTAGGCTAGATACTGACGAAATGATGAATAAAACTATCCTGCAGTTTTGTCTCTAGTGTGCGCGTCCACTACAATTCAACAAATAATATAGCTGATTCCATATGAGCATTTATCACACATTCGCTCGATGGCTAGCATCAGCTTACAAGTTCTACTTGATGAACTCTAGCTCTAGCTCTTGGATCTTGATATTCTTGAATTTGAATGATCTTGATCTTGAATGCAGTATTTACCTTAGGTTCGTAATTCCTTCCCACACAGTCTTCAAAGTGACCAAGTCCTTAGGCACATGTTGTGCAGACCTCCAAAGCTTCCTCGTATTATTTCTCGGCGCTCGCCATTGGTCATGCTGTGGTAGGCAGCGACTGAAAGCTTGTGTGTTATCCGGCTTTTCTTCTGCTTTTATATCTCTACTCACTTCTCTTTCCAATACTTCGTAGCGGGATTTCTGGAAAGACAAAAAGACTCAAGTGTACATTTATTTTGAGTAATAGGTATGCGCGTAATCGTAACCGCATGAAAATAAATTTTAGTCAGTCTGACGTCAGGGGTACCTAAGGACTTGGATCCATTACTATCACCATCATCATCGCCGTAGTGATGTGTCCATTCAGACCCAAATTGCGCGCTACTATGCTTATACCTACTGAGGTCCTGTGTATAGGTACTTGGTGTATATATACTGCAGTTAGTTAGTTAACTGCGGCTACCAACTGCTGGTAGGTATTATTAGTCGTGAGTCTAGAACAACAAGATCACTGCAGTAAATTTGACCTCAGGCTCTAGTTATTTCACCGAAACTGCAAACGAGCGTGAGTGTGAAGTTCTAGGTATTGGCTACAATTGTGTCAGTATACCTACTAGTGAATATCTCCCAAATATACAAAAATGTTGTGTCTACGAGTAGGTGGCATGATTTATCAATATTTTTTACATACCCAAATGATTTTACATACTTAAATGTTCTACTCGTAATTGCACTATGATTAGGTAAATCAACAGTAATATTTTTTTTAAAACCTCAGGATTTCCAGTAACATTTGCCACTTTTTCTTCGATTGATGGCAATTCTTTTGTGACTACTCTAAGACTGCGGGCAACGTGAGTATCGAATTCAATCTGAAATGAAATACAAGGATTATTTAAGGCCCTGGCACGTACGGGAAGATCCGACTATTGATTTGAACTCTAAGCTCTGCACAATTTGATCGGTAGTTTCAACAACGATGCGACTATACGTTTCATTACGCACACATTCGAACGCCAAACCAAATTCAATTCAACTAAATGCAATGCAGCGTTAGTGCAGATACTAAAACTCGCATTTTATGAACTGCGATGTATACTCAGTCACCCAAACTCGATGAAACATCGATGCAACTACGAAACTGCCCATACCTACAAAGAATTACATCAGTTCCGCTTGCGCCTTCAAAAACGTGCATTGGCGAGGCTTTACTAACCGAGATATTCTAATTCTTGAGTAAAACAAGGCAATAACATCTCGGAAATACAATTAAATATAAAGGCTTACTTGGAAAAGCTCTTTTATGGCTTTAGGTGTGAATAACTGTGACTGCTGATCACCACCCAACTCCTTCATGTACTGGCAGAACTCTTTTGCAATCTATGAAATAAAATAAAAAGCACAAAATTTGAAACAGCACATAACATTAGGGCGAGTAGAAACATGACAGCAAAGACTTGCGAACATCATATTATCAAAAGGGCGAAAGTGAGTCCAGGTTACGACTCCGATACTTTGGGAGGAAAATACCTCCTACTCTAAAGGTTTTCCTTACTCAAATTATAAGATTAACCTCTGAATTCATAAACAGAGGATGAACAGTCCGCTAAATCGTTTCAAACAGTATTCGTATAGGGCAGCGCTACATCCTTGAGGTTCTCCTAAATCGTTTGAATTCGTGGGAGAGTCACATAAATGGTGTTTCATTATGAAGACGTCACACAAACACAAAGTAATTTGAGAGATTGAAGATAGTCGTACCCGATCTGTTAGGTCATCAGCCTTCTTGATGAGGCTCTTCTCGTCTTCTCTTTCGGGTTTTAGGTAGTGAGTAGCCCACGTGACTTGTTCTCTCACTGGCTTCCTCAGCAACTCCTTGTGGATGTTGTACTCGTCGTCATCATCACTGTTGAATTCGCTTTAGATGTTAGATATTTTCAAGACATTACCAAATATCATTGGTGTGAGTACCATTCATGAGGCAACTTAAGCTCAAAAATGGTTCTTTACATAACACTGTTCGATTTTCTGTTTATATATTAACTAGCCGTCGCCCGCGGCGTTGCTCTCGTTCTACCCTTTAGAGTGTGACGTTTCAAAATTCCTTTCTTAGTGCATCCCTACACTATATAAGGCTACTACCCTCCAAATTTCATACCTCTACTTATGGTTTAGGCTGTGCGTTGATTCTCTGTCAGCTTCAAAAGAGTTTTATATAACAAAAAAAAGAAAAAAAAATATTGATGATGATTGATGATTATAGGGTATTTTTACCTGGGACACATCTCAACATCAGTATCGGAGTCAAGTTGCCTGTCGATGTACAAGGACTTCCTAAAGGAAAGCATAGGTTGCTTTATAGAACGACGTGGTGTACTATCTGAAAGTTTTAGGTTTCGTTCAAGATCATAAAAAGAGATCATTGCCCAACATGAAAAATACTCTTTACTATAAGTTCTTACTGTAGTCACTTGTTTTACTGCCTGCACTAGGAGCAGAAGAAGGTACGTACGTTGTTGGTAAGTAGGTAGGTAGGACATATAAAATGTTCACCTAAATGTTAGTATATTTGCACGTTAAACTAGACCTTTGTCACCGCATATAATATCTAGCTTAGCTTAATTCATTTTCTCTAAATTTAGTTTTGGTTGGTGCAAATGAAACATTAAATGCACTAATTAGCATAATACTACTTCACATACCTCTTATTTCGGGCGTGGTTTTCGTCGCATAGCTTAGCTTTGGAATATCTAAAGTTTCACAAACTTTTTCATACAAATCACTCGGCAAAACTTCAGATAACTGTTTGCTTTCTTCCAGCTAAAATAAAGTACTTGCGTTATATTTCAATAAGAACTTAACAGCAAAATAAGTAGGTAGCGTTATTTATTATTAGTAAGTACTTACTATATCATTGGTCGACGCATCTATTTCATGAAAAACACTATCCCAATAACTTTTGTTTGTATGCAAAGCTTCCGATGTTTCATAAGGCGATGGATTGATTTTAGCAAGCTTACGGGGTTTCCTATAGGTGCTATACGGATTATCTTCACTGTATTCAATTTCCATTTTGGTTTTTATAATAACGTGGCCACGTAGATTTGTACAAAACTATGGATGGCGTGAGTGTCGTTCCAGGGAGTGTTGCATACTGCTATGAACAAAGCACGTGAACTCAAGCCTTCTTGTCCCAGATTTCCTAAATTTTGGACGTGTCATACTACTATAAATTTATCTACGAGTAAAACACCTTAAATTACCTATAATTATTTTAAAAGTATGTATGTTTTCTTTGAGCGAAATTATCAAAATCTCTAAAATCAAAACTAATATTTTCAATACATAATATACATAGATACTTATCAAGTTCTTCCAAATACTTTTTTATGGAGGAAAGCTAAGCGTATTTTATTGACTTTATTGGGTATATACCTCCTACTGCTTTTCGTAGCTCTATGTCTTGTTAGATAGTTTGGTTGCCAGGGCTACAATAATAATGGTCTTCCGCTTTCACGGGTTACATTTTCTTAAGATATCGCTTATTAGGTCTTCTGATAAAACTAACTAAGCTATTTTATAGTTATGCTGACTCTGATCATGTGTTTATGATCACATATTAAAGTAATATAAGTATTTCGTGTTTCTAAGTAACATTCACAAATTGGTGCTGAGTTTGTTATCTGTTTAATCAATATTGTGATTGATTTTGCACCTGCCTACACACAAACCTTTGAAACACAATATGAATTGGGTTTTCTATTGATACTCGCACAGCTGTTTAATTTAAAGAGTATCTACGGGTAAATCAATGATCTTTCATCTAAAAGATCATTGGGGTCAATACACGAATCTGCGATGCGACGTTGCATTTAACACAACACTGTTACTAATTATTTCTAAATCATAAAAAACTCCTTCCTTTTGAGCTAGTTTATAAATCTAAAGACAAACTGACGAAATTTTGAATATCAGGGTGAAATTCGTGATGTTCAACATTGTTTCAATCATCTATGAGGAAGGCCTATTTCCAGCTATGGGCTTCTTCAGGTTAGGTACTTTGGTGTTTGATTATCGATATTATAGTTATTGTGTTTGTTAATTCATTACGGCGACAATAACTTTATCTGTAAACAAATGAATGCTTTTCTCAGGCCGGGCGCCGCCGCTTATCTTCATTGGAGTTGAGAAGTTGTCACTTTATAACGACAACTCTAACGAGATTATTCACATTGTTTTGTAGGTTTGTGTTTTGTTCTGTATTTATTAATACCGAACGTTTCTACCTTTACTAAGCAGTACCTAGGTGTTCTGAGCAAAACAATTTGTTTCATTCATTGAAGAGCGCTGAAGATGTGCTTAAGTCTGGAATGTGGTAATTCCCTTCTCTCAATTACATGCCTGTGACGACTCCGGTGACGACTTAATAAGTAAAGTTGTAAGCGCCGTGTAAATTTACCTTAACGCCCAATATACGCTCGAGTCAGCCCGACATTACTCCTAGCTAGGGGTGTTGTTTATATGATGACGATTGATGTGTGTGTATGTGTACCCCATATGACTATAAAGGATGGCACAACTAAAATATCTTCATCACTTGATTTATAAAGATCAGAAACGATAGATTACTAACTTTGTGGTACTAATAAACGATGCAAATAATTAAACAAAAACATAGTTTATTAAAATAAGCTAATTAGGAGTAAACGGTTTAGAATAAATTGTATGAATTTTACATTATAAAATCGAAACATTCATCAGTAAACATCTTGAGTAGATTAGGATTTTGTTGCAAAAGACGCCTCAAAGAAACTTTGCGTTTGGCTAATATCTCAACGAATGCTTTATCTGGAGAACCTCTGACTCTGTCGCTAGATTCCTTGTGTTTAATCACGTCATCGAGGCATTGACATTTTATATCAGGCACATACACGTCTTCTTGGCTGGAATACTGCGTCTCGACTGAGTGATAAGGTTCTTTAGTTGCTGAAAATGGCAGCTCACCAAACACCATCCGCTTTGGATCTAAATATTCCGGCGTCGGGTCCTTTTTAGGTTCTTTGCCTAATACAGCTTTGACTCGTTTGTAGTTTTCTTCAGTGAAATCTAAATAAGAATCCAAATAGGGAAACGATACGCGCTTAGCCCAATCTTTACAGCGCCGTACAGGACATTCATGCAAACGCCGAATGTCATCTAGGAGTAAAAGCTCATTAGATGATTCTTTTTCAGATAGCAACACTTCTTCAAAATCTTTTGTGCTGCTCGAAATTGACGCGTCTGACGGTTCTTTATCTGACAAATCTGAACATTTACAGCGCTTTGCATCAAGAAGCGTTTTAATTTCTTCGTAACCGTGGCACCTTGCATACACATATTCCCTCTCCAATCTTATAACTGGCAAATCAACATCAGAAGGTAGAGTTTCTCTACTTCCATATTGTGGCGGGATAGGGTCTGACAAATCACCGACTATGACAAATGGTTCGTTAGTGCATTTATTTTCATCTTTTTCAAGTGGTTCGAATTTAAATATATTTTTGAACTTCTCTTCGTCTGCTATTATCGAAGGAGCCTTTTTAGGCATTTTACAAATTTCATTTAATTGCAAAATCACCATTTTTTCCAAATCTAATAAAAATGTAGTTTGTTCAGGTAATAGTTTCAAACTGAAACTGATAAACTTAAGAAAAATCTGTAATACTTTTTGAATCTTTTCTTCCCAAGCTTTATTTATTTCTGAAATATGTACGTCCTTCTCGTGAAAACCTGTAATTACATTTTCACGTTCCTTAATTTTTTGATATTTTTCTGAAATTTCTAAGCTCTGATAGTTCTCTAATATAAATTTTTTGATCTTGCATTTTTTTCTTTCTAGACATAAAATATACATTGTACTTGTTATGTTCTCCGCTTCAATTTGTCTGATAAATGCTTTTAAAGCATCATTTCTTTCATAAATAGCGTGATTCACAAGCTTGTTGTATCTGTAGATTTCATTGCGTAGTAAAAGTTTATAGTAATGTTTCAATTTAGAAACCTCAGTTTCATACCTCTTCTGCAATACTTCTTCTAATGAGATTCTTTCTTTTTCTAATTTCTGTTTTATTTCTGTATTCAAATCGCTGATAATATTAGCATGTGCACTTATCAGAACATTATCAACCTGTATTTTTAAGGTAGCTTCAAGTTCTTGAAGAGTAGTTTCGTAAAATACATCTATTTCTCGTTTCATAACTTTACTTTTGTCCATAAAGATCTTTCCGTAGATTTCATTTACTTTACTCTTAACAGACGCTCTTTCATGTTCTAGAATATGACTCCAAGCAGAATCATTTTCATGAATTAGAGTTGTCAAGAGCCTCATAAATTTAGCATGCTCACTTTGTAATACTTCATTGCCGATAGCTAGAATACCTTCATGAGTTTTTCCTCTAGTTATTTTGGAAGTAAATGGTGGTATAAGCTCTATAATCCCAATTAATAGATCACTTGGTGAAGTCCATTCATCTGTAAGTGCATCACAATCTTTCAGTTTAGATTTTTTGCTCAATTTTTTAGTAGGTTCGATGGCTGCGCTGTCTTCTGCATCAAGAAGATTCGTGTAATCACAGTGATCATCATTTAGGTATATTTCAGCGTAAGTGCTCGACACTCTCTCTCCATGGTCTAATGAGTAAACGATGTTGTTTTCCATTGGTCGAAGCTACCGATGCAACAAAATAAAGTGATTTTTGGATGTTATACAATCGTAAAAACTATGAAACTTTGAAAAACCATCGGAAATATAAAAATAAAAGTATTCTGCAAATCAAATTAAATTTTGAGTGAAATCATGACATTTTTGACTTTGACAAAGATATTACTTTTATAAAAAGTTGGACATAAAGAAATGAAGCCGATTAGCCGACTATGTAGGTATGTATTCTATAATATGTACTACAACCCAGTAAAATAGACGTCCCATACATTGACACTTTATTATTCTATGATTCTGTATACATAGTTTATAAATCACCTATTATTCAACTGTTCCAATAAAAAGCTAAAAAAAGCAAGTTGATGAGTTTTTGGGCACTTACAAAATAGCCGTCTGGTATTCAAATAGGCGAACGTGTCGACGGCCTACCTGTGATTAGCGGCGGTGATGTAAAGCGCCCTAAAGACCCCGCCGCTAGATTTAATTAAATACTTCCTTGTACCAACCCACCTACCTCCTATTTCACTTTGTACCGGCTCATTTTATCACTCCGTTTACATTGTAAGTATTTTAATAATGGTCCTAAGTACCGGTTTTATTGCTATAGGATGATTAAATGCAGAAGATACAAGTACCTATCACTACATCAAGAATAGTTGTGAGAAAAACAGTCGATTACCACACGTCAGGTCTGAAGTCGAGCACGTGATAATAAATTACGGACATATCTCGACTTCATTCTCATTACGGATGCGGCAATGTCCGACGGAGTTTTGTCATAATTCAGTCTCGGTTGAAATTATTTCCGTTGGGTCTGATGAGAAAACTAGAGGTGGCTCGAAATGTAAGTATTCGCGCAACAAGCCGTGGAATAACGACGGGACATATTTCATTCTTAACGAAGTTAAATTTCCGGGAAGGTCCTATAAGAGCGTGCGTAACTCTGATAAAAGGCTACACAGCCCACAATACCGATTTGTGTTTGTGTGACGCTTTACGGTAATAAATAAAGGATATCGCTTTGGATGAGATTTAAAACAAACTGTTTTATACATTTTCCAAACCTGCTCCACTGTGAGCTTTATTTGATCAAGAATGAAGAAGTTTCATTTAGTTAAGTGACAACAGGGAAAAAGGTATATCCAAAGATGTCATCCAAACTTTGGCTTTGACGTGCTCACAATAAAACAACAGCCATAATTCAGAAAGTGGGAAACAAGTTGGATTGTTTTCTACACATCATATCGGCAAATAAATCTTTCGGCCGCTTATCTGCCGTCAAACTTAATTCTCATGCATAATTCATTGCGTCGATTCCGCGTGAAGAGGGAAAGTTTTCAAGTGGCGGCCGGCGACTGACAGCGGGATCCTCCAATACCTGGGGGTCTACTGCGCAAAACAATAAACGGAACTTCATATTGATATTTTGTGTAACACTGCGCGACATGGGCGGCAAACAATCTACTGCTGAACACTCCCACGCAATGTAATTATATAGATAAAATACGAAACTTTGTTTATCATTTTACGGAAGTTTTACGGAGTGGTTTAACCGCTCACTAACGCATTTTGTACTCACATCCACCGTAGTTTTGTATGTTATATTTATTATTGACAGATGCTTTGTAGTTTGTAAGTAATTATTACCGAGGGTTATTTTTATAGAAAAGAAGTCAACTTTGTATCCAGAACAAATATAATAAACAAATAAATAGTAGTTACATTTATTACTGCAATATTTTTAAGTCGTAGGAATATATTTTGCCAAAAATATGAAAGCAAAAAATATTAGTAATAAGCAATAATAAGTTAGATTCCATATAGAAGTTCAAAAGTGTTTAAGAAATCCTGTTTCAGAGCTCTTGTCGCGTTTCACATTCAGTCAGAGCAAGTCTGAAAAATCCAATATTTCATACTTACAGTAAACAAGTCTTGGCACTGCAAGTATGAGAGAGTGTGCTACTAAGAGATAAAGAAATTTCGTCAGCGCGAAATAGTTTTGTGAAAGTCGTAGCACCTTATATTAATAATTACTTGGGCGTTGCTCTACCGTACTACCACAGATCATATACGTACTACTAATAAACGCAGTGCAAGCTCTGAATAGATCGTGTTTTGTTTTTTTCTTTCGAACTGAAACTGCTTGACATTAAAAAGCCAAACACGATAGAGTAGAACCGTTGAACTGTTTCGATCTTGCACACCGCTTATATTCTTTTCACCAGCGCGTACCAAACGTAGAAAAATTGTATAAGTTAATTGTATTATTAGTATTAAACCAATTTTTTATCCGCAGTGGGTCAGCAAGTATAGCTTGCAGGTGAAATATCTTGCAGTGTACAACTGAAATGTTTATAAAGAAAGAAAAAAGAAAGAAAGAAAAATATTTATTTTGTTATTTTTAAAATTGACAATGTTTTAGGTAAAAGTGAAACTTAAAATAAAATTTAAATAGAATAACAAAAATGGCCACCACTCAGCATGGTGCTAGGGTAGGATATGTGAATATCCTGCCCAGGCGCTGGTTTTCAGTGGCGCCAGTTGTGTGAATGCTGTAGGTACTGCGATCTATTATAATAAAATTAAACAACAAACTTAAAATGAGTTGGTAGGTACAGATATAAAGGAATATTGTCTAAATTTAAAATGCAGGTGGTTTCAAATAACTATTCTTGCACTTTGTTCTACAAATTCAGGTTATTATGAGAGTAATAATAATTATACATATAACACAGTGAATGAGGAAACTCATGCAAAAACAGAAGAGTACGCATAAAACTATGGAGAGCACAAAGCGACCAGTCAAACCACGGTCGCGGCAAGTACTGGCTCACTAAGTTCTCATAAAGTAACTAGACTTGTACATTTTTATATTTTTTTTATTAAATACAATATGTAACTATATTTTAATTAATTCTTAATGAATTTTCAGTCAAGCTAGCTACAAAAATACAGTGGATACCTTGGTACAGCGCGTTCACAAGAGCATTAGAAACACTTACTAACGAAATGATTGATTTTGTGTTTTCCAGCGCTTTTACAGTTTTAAATTCAGTACAGCAAGTTGTAGGAAAGACTTTTAGTATTTGTCCTGTGCCGCTGAACTCTCACACAGAATTGTAAATGTATTCGTCGGTTTCTTAACGCCGAGGTCATTGCACTGTGTCTCGTAAACTACTCACCTCATAGATTTTCTTAGAAGTTCCTTTTTTTTGCTACTTACACATTTCTATGGTCGCACAAAGGGCGAAATACTTTGCTTTCACAAAATATTATAGAAAGTTATTCTTTTTGAAGTTCCAAAGGTATAAGCGAGAATAGTTTGTGTAGAACAGTATGGAGTTTCAAACATTGTATTCCGTTCAGTCAATGCTGTGTTATTGCTTTGGAACACGGCATAAGGAGGTGTTGCTTATAATTTCGCCGGTGTAAGATTGTGCCGTAATGTAGGGTAAGGGCTGTTAGAATTGCTGTATTTCCTTAATAGTCTGCATTTACCCTCGCCGACAATTTGTGACAAGAGCGTGAGCTAAATTGTCGCCAAGAGGAAATAAACTAATTTACTTATATTATATTATGACATCCATAAACCCAAAACGTTTGCTGAAACAAATTACAGAGTTAGAATAATAGAGTAAAACGGAATCGGGAGGTCCGTTCATTTGTTGAAAATAAAAAAGTGTACATGTTGATTTTCTTATTCATAATCGTCTTATAAGTTTTTTTATAATTTATTCCATACATGTCACTTTGTTTGCTGTTTTTTTTAAAACGAATAGTTGCAGAAGTACAAGATCTCAAGTTAAAAAAGGAATACTTTTAGAAGAAGCATAATACATGGGTTATAGATAACATAGTACACAATTTGTTAGTTACAATTTACTAGTACTCCTGTAGCACATTCGTAGCACGCTCGTAGCACCATCGTAGCGCGGTCGTAGCATCCGTAGTAAACCCGTAGCAATCTTCGTAGGCACCAATCTTGTTATTAATCAACTCGATGTAAGCTGAGTACCCAGAATAGTTACACCGTGTTTTGTCTTTTGCAAGCTTATACAGTTTATTAATAACAGGGTAAGATTTTTATTATCTTTATCAAAGACTTTCCTAACGCAACCTTCTTTAGTTCAAAGAAGTATTTTTAGATAACTTCATATTTTTCCTAAATTATCCATTAGGGAGGTACGAGAACACAATTAAAGTATTTTGAGTCGTATTTTCAATTTCTCTCAGGCACGTATTGAGGCATAAATCTTAGCGCACATTAACTTAGACAATCATAGTCTCACAGGTATTTTAATAATGAATTCTTCGAGGCACGTAGCTAATATCGAGGTAGCCGCTCGAAGGTGTCATAAAATAAAACGTGTCATTGTAGCGGATCGCCGACGAAGTGTGGAAGTTGGGACTTTAATACCTGTGATGTCTACTTAACGAAACAATAAGCCAACGTTCGTTTCTGACGTTTGAGTTACACTGCGTGGTGCCGCAACCATCCCGCAAGAAACCACACATAACACACAAGGAAAACGCGCAATGTTAGTCAAATATCACTAAAGAGTCTTACGTTTAAAGTTTTCGTAGTAGTCGCCTAGGTTAGTACTATCGCTCGCGCAGACGGATTACTCAAACTACTCTTGATATTTTGCATAGAGCGGAGAAGAATCTCCATTTATATGAATAAAATAGCTTCAATATAATATAATATAATATTACGTTTTACTCATTGGAGCTTCACCAGTATTTATATTATTACTCAAGAAATCTCAAGCTCACCTTATAATAAATGTACCACTATTATTGTTGAATAGAATTTGTATGGAATCGCATGAGATCGCAGTCTACAAATTGAAAGTTGATTAAAAAAAATCCTTGAGGAATTAAAAAAAAAACGGTTTTAGCATTCGTCATCCGCCAATTTCCTGCGGTCTCAACCAATCTCATCGGTTAGTAACTTGTGAAAGGCAAATAACAATGAATATTTTTTCAGCCGCACTCAAATCCTGTTATTAATAAACTCGATGTAAGTTTTTTTTAAGATGTAGGATAAACATTTATTCACAAAGAAAATTAAAACTAATACAGTATTTACAATATTCACAATATTTATGTAAGATTAATAAAATAAATAAATATTCTTGGACATGCACACAACGCCCTCTAGTCCCAAACTAAGCAAAGCTTGTATTATGGGACTAGATTAGTTAATACTACTAGGTATAATACTTACTATATTTATTTCAGAGAGATTTATGTCACCAGAGAAGGCATGTATTATACCAATCAATCACGAATATAAACGAATAATTTTGAGTAATTTTTAAAGTATTTAATAGTAACCTTTCTGAGTATAGTTGCTGAAGTATGAAGGTTTTTCCTACCACATGTCATCGGAGGGGCGGCCGACGTCGGCTTACCGCCTTTAAACGTCAGATTAAGTGAGCCACTTGTTAGCAAATTAATTATGAATGACACCTCCGCATATTAATTGGGGGCTATTATGGTGTCCGTGTTATGATTATCAATAAACCTCATTTTACCAGCTTTTACAAGACTTAAAAAAACCAACGTTACACAGGTCTAAGACAAACAAGTTTTATTCTGATAGCAGTTGATAGCAATTGACCCAAAAATTAAAAAACAAAAGCGCGCAAGTGAGAATATAATATGTCGTGTACCAAATGCTGGGTTTCCCTAAGTAATAAGCTTTAGTATCACACGACAAAAGCGGTGTGTTCCCAGAACTAGAAGCAGCAATGTAGTATCTCCGATAGGTACATAAATACATCAGACATCTCCGTAGCTCGGGGGTCCGAATGCTTGCTTGGAATCCGACCGGTGGCGCCCATTGCTCGGCGTCCATCGGCTTGCAGCATTACCTACATTAGATTAGACAACGCTTGCATTCCTCTCGGCTTGGATTCATTTCACTGTTACTGCAGATATAATGGTTGAGAATTCCATAAATCTCAATTGGGCACTACTAGTGGTTAATGTTGTATTAGGTATGCAGTGTCGTTTTCTAGAAATCTTTAGATGCGTTCTCTTGTTTTTGTTGTAAGTATGCTTACTTTGTATTATAATATTTAAAATAGGTATATATTATTTATAGTAGGTACACTACTTACATAATGCCACATTACCCATGACAAACTCATCATCCAAAGTACCATTCATTACTACATCGTAAGGTGATTTTTGTGTGCGTAATGTATGATTTTTTTTAATTCACATTTAGTTTTGTCTAAGCATCGCATCGCGGAAGTAATCCGTCTGTATTTCCGCGACGCACCTCATGGTATTTTCCTAATGGTTACAGCTGTTATGAAACGATGACGGTTCACTCACGATACAGCTTGACAGAGGTCAGAGGAAGGTCTGTAGTGGCGGCGCCATGCCAAATTGAATCATAAAGGAACACGTGACCTGGACCCAGCCCTTTCAACCCAATACAGCTTTATTTTATCTAATGCCGTAGACGTGATGCTCCGATCGAAGTACTGGCAATTGGTTTGATGGATGCCTTGGATTTAGATTATTTGAATTTATGATACACATAGTGTAGTAAATAGATACAAAATAACTTACAGTCAATATTGATAATAGAAGTTGTATCTTGGGGTTTAAACCAGTAAGTATTGATTTCGAAAGTTGTATCGAGCATAGCGCAACCAATACTAAAACTACTACTAACGAGTAGAGTGAATAGGCCTTAATTGGTCTGGATAGTCTAATTGCTAAATAGGCTTTCAAATGCACTGCACTGTCAGTTTCATTCATCACGATGACATTATTGTAATCGTATTCAATTGCGTGAATTTGAAAATTTCATGAATTACTTACTCTAAGAACCAACAAGGCTAATTTCCTGGCCGAAAACGCCGAACACACTGAAGTATCTGGAATATTTTTTAAGAGAAAAAGTGACGGGACATACTTTCATTGAATGATGTTTTTACGGCTGCGGGAATTTTTGAGAAAAAGTTTCTTTACATTTTTCGACTTCACTAATCCCTAGTCGCATCAAAGTGTCTTAATCAAATCCTGTGTGAGCGGTCTGTAATCGAGTCAGACCACGCTCTCGACCTCCATCAAATCGGGTAAGGAACACGAGCTGGGTGTCATGCAGGCTGATAACGCATATACTGCTTGACCCTGCCTGCAATAGTGAAACAATGTATCGATACTTTTTGAATCGAATCGACTATGTATAACATTTTTCGATTTGAAGCTCGTTCCGCTACGGACTTATCTTTCAGTTACTGTATTTGGCAATTTATAGCGAGGTCAACAAAGGTTTTTTTTATCCATTATTATTATCATATTCCTATCCACAGATATTGGATTAACTACGCAAACTGAATTTTCTGATTAGACACATGCTAAATTTTCTTTCACACTAAACATTATACCAACTATAAAAACTGCGATTAAGATGCTAATATGAAATCTAAAAATAAGGATAATTTGTAGCGTTTTGTAAACGATTGTCTTGTTTTAAAACAAATTTATTCTGTCACCGGCAGGAGGCGTAGCGCGTCGGCAGTCGGTACTCACAGCGTTGGCCCATTGCCTGCAACATATTTCACTACATAAATCATAACTTTATTTCCTCTCGCTCGAGACCGGCTTGAGGAGGTGTCTTTGAAATGGCTTTAAGAGTTCCCGCACGGCTATACCGCAACAAAGAACTCTGTAATTCAATTATATGTAGAGAGAACCGTGGGGCTCATATTATTTTCTATATGCAATTCAATGCTGAGATTGTCAAGACTGAATAAAAATATGCTCGATGCTTTCTTGTGTAGTTCCATGCGTTATTAAAAATATAATTATTTCAACTAATGAGGCTTTTAAAAGTGTAAGGACTAGAAAATTCAATTAGCAAGTCATTGTAATAATTTTAGTGGTCTTTCAGCCAATTAGCGCTCTAAAAGCAGAGTAAGGGCTGTGAGGCCGAACAAAGGGAGTAAGCCTATGAATTTATTGTGTTATTTAAGTGTTCAAAAACGGTTATTCACGTGCAAGACGCGGCGCCGCCTTGGATGCAGCTTCCTGAGACAATTTATCATGAATCTTTAATTAAAGTTTACCAGTGACTTGACTGTTCACAGCCTCATTGTGTTTCGGGGCGCTACCGTATTGACTGCTTCGTAATTTGTATAACTGCGATCGTTTAAATTAGAATTTCGTTACTTATCAGCTTTCAGATATAAGACGCGACTGCCGCCTGTTCACAATAGTAAATTATGATCACTATAAAAAATACAAAAATGATTATAAAATGTCTGACAAATTGATAAAAACTATAAAAAAATTGAGATCAACTGTGACAATGCTTGGTCACAGTTCAGCCAGATTTACTATGATGTGAGGAAATTCCTAAATACATTTACTATTAATCTACTTCGGATAGCTTGTGTTTGCTCGTTCCACAGTAAACATATAATTTTGTGGCTAGCGAAGCAATTATAGAGCACATACAATGCACAAAGAACAAACAGACTAGATAAATAGGACTATTCACAAAGAGCCGTAGTAGAGTGGTATCTGCGTGAATACGCATACTGCGGCCCACTGCAGCCTAAATGTACCAGTAATATTTATTCATGCAAAAGATTATAACCTTGCTTTTTGTTAAAAATAAATTAATAAAATATTTTATTAATTGGAATTTTTACTACAATTGATTTAGGCATATGGATGTACTTTTATCTATAATTATTTATACTAATGTATAGGTGTCCAACAAAAAAGAAGATATTGGACGTATGTTTTAGTCAGCAGGTTTCAGGTTTTTAAACCAAAAGCTCTCATTATACTTATATTCAGGATAAAAAGAAAAAAACTTCATAGATTAGGTATAAGTGTTTAGTAACTTTATACAAACACATTTTAAAGGTATATTTACAACAATATCAACAAACATTAAAGATAAACGTTACATATTTTGCGCAACATGAAGATAGCTGTACATTTATTAGAGAGGGATTCTACTATAAACATTACGGTTTTCTATTAGGTACGAGTAATACACACCCTTTTGTTTTTATTTTGTATAAAACACTGATCCCTATGACTCATGTGTTAAATAACTTGAATGCAATTACCCTTTAGAGACTAAAATACCTATTGGTTTCTTTCTTTTTCTCTATTGTTTTACACTTAAAGATTTTAACGAGTGCTAGTCTTTTATAGCTCTTATTTACACACACCCTGTTTGTAAAACATATCATATCAAAGAAATAATAATTAGCCTTATGTTTAATATACTGCATACTGTAAGGATTAAAACCATAATATATTTTACTAATTGACATCAATTTATCTAAATTTCGAGAGACAACATCAAATAAGAAACACGAGCATCTAATATTTGATTTACTACCACAGCATACTTTGTCCTAAGTAGCTAGCAAACCATATCATTCCAATCTGTTTGGACCTTTAGATTACTATGAATAAGTTATTGAAGCTATAATTCGTATGACTATGCCACTTTATGACGCTGAGACTATTGTACTTAATTATGCGTTTAATAAAATAGTTTTTTCATATCATCGGCAGATGAGGCTTTCTTCTCTGGCCGCGCAGATGCCGTGCGGAGGTGCAAGGAATAGTTTTCCGTTTGCGCACGCGCATAATTGGTAGATGTTCTGATGATGAGGATCGTGGGCGTGTGGCGAAGCTGGTGGCAGTGGCAAAGCTGACTTCAGCTTTGGCATGAATATGCTGGGCGCGTCTAGACGTATCTGGAACAAAACATTTTGTAATGCCGCTGCAGAATGATATAAAACTTAAGAGCGTTATTATGAGAGTCAAGTATATTACGGTCGTGCCGCATAAAATATTTGGATATGAAATAGTAAGAACCCTAGTATTTCTTGCAGCAACTAGAAATAACTAAAAAATTTACAAGAAATATAGTCTTTATAGTCGCCTCTCTCTAGCCATAAAAGTTTTTTTGGAAGAAAATTCTTTTAGGTTTAAGATCGCCTTTGTTATTCATTAAGTTCATTGGGTACAATAAAGAATTTACAATGAAGAATATATTGAAATTTTTCTGTATCATTATTTTGATTATTTAGGGTCCGTCCCTAACATCGTAGATATGATAAATTACTGATACTTTTGACCTTTAAAAACTCTGTAGAAGTACGAAGAAATACCTAACAGCAGACAAAAGCAAGATTCTTACCGCTCCAGCAACGGATTTGAGTCGGAAGGTGGTGAGACAGCTAGCACTGATGTCGCCAGCTCGGGACTCCAGACCTATATTCTGTCCTGCGTAAACTTGTAGCGATCGAGTTGGTGACTCCAACCTGTTTAAGAACAAAGACTGAGACTTGACTTACGCACCAATTTTTTTTAATTTAGAATTATAATTTTATTTAGTATTTTCCTTAATTGTACCAGTAGTTGATATAAATGTAAACTTTTACAGCCCTAAAGCGCAAAGGTACACAATGACTTTTCTACCAAGTTCATTTTGTATGACAAGCATCTTTTGGAAATATGTATGTATACCTTCTTTATGTAGGTATGCCTTATCTTCATGGCAGTAAATAATCGTGTCGTGCTTTGTTTGGTAATGCTATTGTTATAAGCGGAAGCAACCGCTCACTACCAAGCAAGAAATCTGTGACTCCCACGTTTAAAAAAAAACTCACATGAGCTGTTTAGAAGGCGGTGCTTTGACAAGTGGCGTCTGCGCGGATGTTTGAAGGGTGACTCCAGCTGGACTGGCTATGGTCAGGGATTCGGCGCCAACTGTGACTGCTCCATCGCCGGCTCCCAACAAAAGTACTCCTCGAGAATCTCGCACTTCTAGTCTGGCAGCGTTCACTTCTAAGCGATCGTGTCCTGGATTCAAATAATGAAGGTATGTAGGGTATTCTAGTGCGTTTTTTTTCTGTACGAATACAATATCAAGTGGGTTATGAATTAAAATAGTTGGAAGCCTATTTTAATTCATAAACTATTTTGTATTCATAAAAATTCACAAGGTTTGCCTAAGCTTACCTAAAAATAATTTACTCTGCAATATTCCATGCTCATCCCTGGTAGAGACCGAGAAATTCCGACTGGACTCTATCGATATGGGCTGACCCCGACGGGACTTAATACTCGATGAAAACAGCGAGTCCAGTACGAGAGCTTGACCTAATAGTTGTAGGCCACCCGGCACTATGCGTAGCTGACCCATTCCATCCTACAGCAAAAACAATACCGATCACAAAATAGCAATATTACAAAAAACAATCTGCTTATAAATTATGGCTTCATAAAAAGAACCACTTGCCACAGATACCAGTATAATTTCTAATCATGAATTTTTAGAAGTTCCCTACACACGTGACGTGAAAGTATTGGTTAGCCATTTGCTACTCCAGTATAGCTTAAGAAAAGTGGCTATCTCTTGATATTAGTTGTTGTGACGAGTAGCTGGCTAACGGAAAGCTAATCTTAAATCAAAACAAAAGACTATTCAGCTTGCACAATGACAAAGAAACTTACTGAATTGAAATCCAAGACTTTCAATACCCAAAGCGTCAGCGCCAGGTTGATGATCATCATAAACATAAGCGCCATCACGAGAATGTACAGGCATTTTTTCCGCCAGCCACAGATCCCGACTTTGAATTGGCTGTTATAACTGTTCCTGATAGAGTCTGCCTTTGTGTCTCTCGCATTGTTGTGTAGTATCGGCTCCGGTGTGATTTTGTCAGCATAAGGAATCCTGCAACAATTATTTCATCTAAGGTACCATCAACGTATGGATGTACCTACATAAAAAAGTATTATTCAACAAGAGCACAGAATAGATATAGCAGTGGGTAATCAGAATGTGGAAAATTATGGGTACTTTGTGTTCTAAATATATTAAGTTTACATAAAACACAAAAAGTTAATATCCTTTGTTTTGATAGAAGTATATTTTTTATTACGAAAGTGTGGCACAAAAATATACCTACTTCACATCGAAATAGGTCCCATGACAAACGTTGAAGTGATCCTAAAAAATTGCTATCGGTTTTTGTTATGAAAGGTTATTTTTATTAGTTGGCCAAGCTAAGCTGCTTTTAGAATTACTTGAAAAGAATTGGAAATAGTATAGCTAAGCCTGGCTTTATGTTGATAGGGGTACCATACTGAAGTCATTTGTTCTTGCAATTACAAGTTGTTAGCGTCACCTGCCCTCAGTCATTCCCATACATTTTGATTAGTTTTCTAATCTCTAGGGATTGACCTTGGCTAATTGGGGCTGGATACTTTTAGTTTCCAACTTCCTCACAGTTACAAAACTATACTGACTTAGAAAACTGCTATGCGTGATCCGGCATCTTGTTATTTTCATACAAGTCCACCGGATATATTAGCAGGTCTAAATTCGGCAGTTAAATTAAATTATGACTATACTAAACAGTTGTTAAAACATTATGCGTTATAATTCTGTCGGTAAACTCCACACCTTGGTACATTATTCGCACGATTAATAGTCTGTTGTAAAACACACGTGTCGTGTGGCATAATGTTTTACACGTGCCGTATTCAAGTACTGTGGTTGTGTTACAATTTCATCGACATTCTGCCTTCATTTTGCATTAATCTACAGCATGATGGAATGTTAACGTGCATCGGTTTTATTTATTTCGGTTTTTAAATTTCAATTTGCGTTGTCGGCGCATACATCGGGTATGGGTCGCGGTTCCGCGCGTATAGCTGCCATTAAAATGCCTCTTTTTATACTTACTCCGGCGACGTATAAATGCAATTTTATATTCACGAATTCACTTTATTGTTTTGTTAAAACAAGCATTTTACAGCTTCAAAATTATAATAAAAGCATGTCCATGTTCCATGCAAACTGAGTTTAATTCACCAATCGTAAATATTTTATTGTTCGTGCATACCGATTGCATATGAGTACACGTACCTCTTTTGCCATAGAATAAACTCTAAAATTACTTGAATTTAAATCTCAGCACTCACTGATTACCATATTCTTAGGTAGTAAACCAAACGAACTCAGAAGCAGAACAATTTAAAAACCTATTCAATTTGGGTTTGCATGCATCTATTGCAAACGTAAATGAAACGTCATCTGAATTTACTAGCAGCATTTGAGCGCATATCCCGGAGCTCGAGACGTGTACAAAAGCGTCGTACCAGTATTCGTAAAACTGGCCACCGTCAGCCGACCACGCTCATAAATTTCCGAGGATTCGGGCGCGACAGGGCATTGCAAACTGAAAAATTCGTACAGTCGTCCTTGCCGGAGGATGTACGATACACCGCGGCACCATCCATATAAAGTTCACGGTGTCTGTAAAAACATCGCGTACGTCACTTGTGCTCGCCTCATGGACCTGTTTTATTTGGAGATGATAAACTGCCTCTTTGTATATTGTCAAATATAAAATTATCTATATAAAATGTTGTCATATCAAAAGTTTTGTTTTGTAGACCATAGGCCTACAACACTAAGTATACCTTGAAACAATTAAGTAACATATTATGGTGACTCATTTAATTTATTAACAAAATAGTGATCGAACCATTTACCAAACAAACACCTAAAATATCCGATATCCTTCAATTCAAAAATAAAAAATGTAGAGAAACCTGTGCGAGAGTGTTCGCGCTCTTTATCTCCGGGTCCACTCTCCCAACACGTTTGGGGGGTTTACGTGGCATTAGAAACCAATTACACGAATAATACCTCTTACATTCCATCGCCGCCACCGCACTCCTTCGTGGAGCCACTTTAATCGATAATCGAAACGAAAATTCTGAACCGATGCTATTTTCCTGCGTTGATTTTCCAAAAAGTCGATGTATCTGTTTTCACACTGCCCCCACATCACCTGCACGCTATCGACGAAGAGCTAATCTCAACGTTCAATGATCTACATATAAAAAAATTTACATGCACTAGACGCTCATAAAGCGTGTCAGCGTCGATACCAACATTTTTGTGTTCGAACAACCCACAAGTCAGTAACGTAAAGGTACCGACTTGTCAGTGTAACTCAGAATTGTTTGGTACATACTAGTTTATATGATATGTGGTTTTCGTAATCTGAGCTGAGGCGGAGCTGAGCAGTGCAAATCCCTTGCTATTGGCATGATATTTTTTTCTTCTCGTTAATTTGAATTAATGCAGCATACATCAATTACACATTGCATCATTTACGACCACAGAACATCGAGTTAATTATGATAAATGATACCTACACTCCGCTGACGATTAGTTCACGTTGCGATATGACGGCCGCTTTATTGTTGCATTAAATACATAATAGAGATAAAAGGTAGAAATGGGGTGGAATCTAATAAATTCTCTAAACGGAAGCGTAAACGATGTAGGTAGAGACGAGCACGTAGCAGCGCAGCGCTCGGAGCTCCGGAGCTCGTAGCCGCCTCGCGTAGCCGACCTCCGTGGCCGCGCCGCAAATGAGCCATATTAATCATCTCCATCACGGCAGCTTGACTTCTGAGCTTCCTCTGTTCCCAGATTTTCTTTAATGAGACACAAACCTTTTCGTTTTCGAGGAGGAAAAGGACTTTGTGAGAAACAAGTATCTTGCAAGTGGTGCATTTGGTACGAAACAATATTGATAATATTTTCTTTCGACATCTTTGTTATTATGCCGGATGTCTTATTGTTCTTGAAATCATTGGCATTATGGCAACCGTCGCAGACAGTGTAGGTAATATTATATTGAGTACTTTACACGTGTACGTGGCGGCCACACAAATGGTGCAGCATTTAAAACATGCATAGGATGCGTAGTATTTTGAAAATATTACATACATATTAGCATGTAAAAGTGTACAGAAGACCAATGATAAAATACCACTTATTTTAAAGTCAATTTAATTAGTGTTGTGTTATAATAGCGGTGCAGATCCATACATTAAGAGTGCGATCATTAACTTCCCAGTAACATAAACTAACCCAAACCGTCGCGAAACGTTATCATAATTTTGTAGCGCGCGGGCTCATGAATCTTCCAGCCACTATTATGGCTTGGTGTAACGTTGTTTGCATCGCATGACAAATTAAGTGTTATTTTGTGCGAATGCCGGTTATTTTATGAATTGGGTTATTTCGGCTGCGTTTGCTAATTGAGCGTTTCACCACGCGTCAACATTACATCTGCACTAGTAGGGGATGCAGAGCCCCGAGTTACAGTTTTCGATGAAGTTACGTGACTGTCGATTATTCTAATTATTTTATGTACTTTATCATCAAACCTATATCGCTCCACTACTGGGTGTAGCGTATAGGTCGCCCAATACTGAGCCCTGATCTTTGGCTCTTCTCGTAGGGTTTGCCAGCACGTTACACCACTAAAATGGCTCAATAGTTTACATTGTGCTCGATTGAGGGCTAAGATTTGTATTCAGAAACAAGACTTAAGTCTCAACCGAGTCTCAACCACTTTGAACCTATATTTCACACTTGAATGTTACTCTATAATATAGAGTCTATATATTAGAAAATTAGAATTGAGGCAACTTGAGCAATGAATAGGCATGTCAAGGTCGCTATACCACGGAGTTGCTGCACAAGGTGCAACGCAACGCAACACCATTGCGTGTCACTAGTCAAGTTCCGCGCGTTTTTACGCGCCGTCCGTGCCGCGTACCACACGGCTACGTCATAACCGCGTCGCACGACTACCATGCCGAGTTCTACACGCGGAATGCGCGCCCGCTACACATTCGTTAGCAATATTCCACTAACGAACCAAACTAATGGCTATTAAGTTGAATAACGTAGCACTTTGCGCCGCGAATGCCGCACAGTACGCGCGGATGATACCAGATTCGCACAAACACAGTTTTACAGATTTCATATAAAAATCATCAAACGGTAAAAGCATTCGTTAGCGAAATCATTATTTGGTGTATGCTAGTGCGCTTTTATAATAAGTAATACTTTCATTCAAAACATTTCTATTTTTTATGACTTTCACGTTTACACCTTTAAGCGCTTTGCCCATATCTCTACGGATGCTGAAGTGCCTGTGCTAGTTTAGCAAATCCACCGGAAAATATAACAAGACATTTTTCATGTAGGTTTATACAATTTGAAAGCATGATTGAGACTCGACGTTGCTTCTGAAATACGGAGGCATTACATGCAAATTGGTTCTGGCACAGTGAGACTATAACGGTTATTATTGGAACCATTATTTTTCGTTTTTGCTTTTTAATATAAGCTAGGTATGGTTGGTTGGATGACTCACCCAACTTTGTAATCGAAGTCGTTTCAAATAAGAAAATCCCCAGTATCGGTTGTCGCCTAAAGTAAGCTGCATAAGCCGAGACGATCGGAGAGCAATAAATTAAGTTTTCAATTTGCCAATGACGTATAGCTAAGGCTGGGGGAAAGAAGTGCGCTGGGTGACTTATATTTCCATTTACATGAACTTTGCTCTTAGGAATTAGTTCGGTTACATTTTGTACCTTAAAACAAGCTCTATACACACCCGGCTGACGTAAATAATCATTTCCTCAAAGTTTTACCATGTTCAAGTTTGAAATTTATAGATTTTATAAATTCTCAAATAACGGTGTAGCATTTCCATATACACAAAGGATGTTTAGGCTATAGGGTCGAACGGTTAGTTGCATGCAGCAAAATGCAGGGTAGAGCTCCATTATGTGGGTCATAAATCAAGTGCATTGAAATCTCCTTCCTCCTTCGTGTCGGTGAGCCATCGCCGAGCGACGGATATTTGAACCAATGCACCTCGAGCCGAGCCGAGTGCGCTATAATGTGTTTGTAGCCGTTTGTAGCTACAACGCGCGAATCCGAGATCAAGCTCAAATGTTGATTTGTGGCTCTGAAAGGCGATCCATTTGCTATGTTCTAAGTTTTGTTGCAGGCTGGCAGGGGTTTAGGAAAACGTGTGGATAGCAAAACGAAAAATGTTTGAATAGAATTTTTTTTATATTTATTTTTCGCTTTTGAGTACATACTAAGCTTTTTAAAAATTGAAACATATCGTGCTCAAATAAGTTAAAACAAATTGGTTAACATTTAATTTTTTTTAAATATTCAACTAACAAACCCGTCACCTACATGGAGTACTTCTATTGTACTAAATACACACTACACTCAATTTAAATATGTATAAGCCCAATGGTAGTAAAGTGAGGGCAAGTAACGTTACATTCGTGTTCACACAATGCTGGCACCGGCGGCGTTCGCAGGGACATCCATTCACGGCTGTTCCTCAATGGCTTTTGCATGTTGCATAGTGTGTTCGGCAGCATTAGTACTAGCATCGCACTTGCGCTACAGTTCGGAATTCCTTAACCGGAATGTTCCCTCAACCAATAAACGGTCGTTAACCATTGAATTAAGGTTGCTTGATTTACTTATATTGAAAGCACGACAGTTTTTAATCTAATTTATGGACTTTTTTTGGTGACTTATACAGATTTTGGTGTATTTTCATCTTTCAGATAAAATCATAGTGATAACCAGCCATCTTCTTATGATTTCAGAAACGTATCACAGGCATTGGTGAAACACTTGAGTCTATATAATACAAAAAGTTTTGCTACTCATTTACTTACTATGTTAATAATTTTTAGTTTTACTAAATGTTATCTGAGAGCCTCATTCAGAGGGTTAGGTACTGTTACTATTAGATAATAGATATCTCAAAACAAAAATATTCTCATAAGCTGCGTTGGAATCAGTTGGAATTCACATAAACATTATGCAGTGCCGTAAACGTATCGCTATGAATATTTATTTGGCGATCTGGCAGCGTTCTGTTGCCGATTAATATTTAGTTCTCTTGCAGTCCACTTGCATTTCAGTTCTGGTGTCGTTACAAAATAAACTTCTTTGCATTTAAACTAAGCATTTATTTTTAACTATCTGTACTGTACCTATGCAATGTTCCGGTCTGGTTTTCGAAAAATGTACGCCCTATACAAACTCACCAACTTTTTAAGAAAGAAATTATATGTAAAGTAGCAATTACTTACCGGATTCGTCATCAGTATTCGCTAAAAGACAACAGTTTATCACAGACTCAGTTACGTGTTCATATTAAACCGTCATAGATGAAATATAACTGGCTGGTGGCTGCGTGCAGGACGTCATGTATGAGGCTAATGCCTTCCCTGAGAGACATGTCGGTCGGCTCAGCAAAACGTCAAAGCGAAATTGAAAATTAATTTATGCCTCAAAATTATTATGTTCAAGCAACCTTGGTGTTCAGGATTCCATAGCTTGCAAGGATTTCACTACGTCGACAGCGTGAATTTTTGCCTAGACGAAAAAAATGTAGACAAAATTTGAAAAATATTGAAATGTAAAAAAAGTAGGTAATGCACTGCACCGGCTGGTTAGCTCTATTATGGCTTATCGTTTACTATTCCAGACAGGTTTCAGACAACTGGAATATCCCTCTGAATTAAGACACGGAATTTATAATAATGAATCTGAAACGGTTACAATTGCATACAATTTTATACTATTTCATTCTGTGCTACTGAGCTGATGCACTGAAGTTTGCAAGACTGATGCATTTGCTATTTGTATTTTTTTATCTATTTATTTCTTTGAGATGAGCAACAATCATCAAAGAAGACGAATCAGAAATAATTAAATAAATATTTTTAGATACCTACATAAAATTCCGTTGTAAAATTAACATAACCCCCAATACCTATGCATGGTAAGCGTGCTGAATCACGCTGAACGCACTCGTGGGACGCGGGAGAGCCAGAAAGAGTCGTAAATACTCCCGACGCCGTTCACTTATAAATTAAGATCATAAAGCAGTTGCCGAAGTTTGTTGGCACACGACGCCCGTAAAACAACGCGCCGCTATGGGAGGGCTTGTCTCCTGCACCACGCATCTTTCAATTTCAGCAGATTGTTTCAATCGATTTAATTAAAAGAGAATTCAATAACCAGCATAATTTTCTCTACGGTGGTCATCTCAATCTTGAGGATCAAAGGTAAAAGTTCACAATAGTGGTTTGTTCAATTTATATTAGGAGCACATACCGGAGAGCCGTACGGTTAAGTTGTGGAATAAAATGACCACTAATGTGTCCCCTAGGGCGTCAAGCGATATCAGCCGGCCCGAGTGACCACTTTTGTCTGGTCTCTATAAAACTTGCTCCATTCAACTTATTCAACTCAGTTTTTCAAGGCTTTTCTTTCTATTAGATTTTTACAATACTATGAGGTACGGCTAGAGATAAGACGGCTAGATGCAAAACCATAAAAATTCTTGCTTTAAAAACAGCTTACCACTCAGTGCCAATAAATTATAAGCTTGTAAACTATCTAAATTCGCTGTTTTTAAAGTTCAAAATACGTTACAAAGCCGCGACTTATATTTAAATAACCTGTCGATTAATATTTAAACTACTTAAAAACTCATAAGTTCCTAGAGACCACGTTCGCAGAAATACATTTATATCGAAATATTTACACAACTAAGAACAGGCCGACGCGTTGAGAGAAATAGATTTATCGTGCGCAATCACAGATCAGATGTTGGTATTCCATCCAAAGCCCCGGGGAGCAGGCTTCCTATCGACTGAATTATTTACACTCACGTTACTCTTAGCCCTCGCACACGTATTTGCACGTATACATACAGTCTTATCAGAAGTAGCTTAGCAAACCTGGGGACCTACTGCTTACCAACAAATCCTTTAAAATATCCTTTTATCAGCAATAGAAAGGCTACAAAGTTTCGATCTACAGAGAATAAAAAAAAAAAATTCGCTGCTAAGCGATTACAGCTCTATATTCTATAGTTCTCGATATTGCACTTATTGTTATTAAAAAATATTTTAAATATTAATTTTTTCAATAATTTCCTAGAAATACGGGTGTGATCCTAAAACTATACAACACTGGCTTATAAAATGGTACTTACTGGAAACTTGTAAGCTGTAAAGCTACTTCTGCTAACAACTGTACCTGCATCGTATTGAGGTTTAGATACCATCGCTTAGTTGCAGTGCATCCGATAGTAATAAACTGTTGGCTAGTGCTGTCCTGCGTTGCCGGTTATATCTTGCTATACAAATACAATATACCTACTAGCGTAGCTAATAATGTTAAACAGGCCTTTGCATCTAATCTAGATGATTTTTATAGCATCAGGGGCCACTTTTAACACTTGCCCCGATGAACGAGACGCTGCAGTGCCTGCGATATGATTTTAGATGAAGTTTTGAACAGCACCTATACCATCCTCTCAGCTTAGTCGGCCTTATCCTTATCCTTGTATACAGGAAAGATAAGGTCAACCGCTTGAAAACAGAAATAGAAAAATTCATTGGTGTACGACCATAGTCTATACTAGCACAATTTATAATATACTGTCTGAAGTCGTCACTGTGGAACCTTTCTGAATTCCATAATAAATAGATGAACTGTGAATTTAGTTTTTAAGTAACCGACTGGTTTATCATCCCGCGACTAAAGCCGCTGGTGGAAGTTAGTAAAAGGTTGTACGTTCATCGCACGGTCGTTTCAGGGATTCCATATAAATATGAAAAGGGCCTTATGGGACTGCGCATAGCTTGTCAATGAATAAAATCCCATTCTCTTTATCTTCACATACCTATCAACTTTGTTATAGGTATTATAAAAGAAAAAGCGTTGTATTGCATTTCAAATTAGCCTCGTGTCTAGTCACGCTCTTCTGCTTCGATTGATTTATGATTTATTTGATGGAACATAGTAGGTTTATTTAGTTGGGTACATTTTACACACGCTCCCAGAACTGTTACTTCTGATGATCTTAATGCAATTTACAAATGAAATGAAATAAATTAAAACGTTTTAAAAAGCTCTAGAATGACTCGCATTATTTATCCTTGGTAAATGTATTTGTTTTATTTCTAAACCTTATAATCTGCACTCCTTTCAAAACCCAGAAAAAAACGCTTGAAGCTATAGATAACTTGCATTTTTTTTTGTTGTTAAATTATCTCAATTTATTATGATTTTTACAAATGACAGTATTAAACAAGTGGAACTACGTATATATGAAAATCATAAAACTCTTCTGTAAATGCGTATTTTTATATCTTGTGGATTCTCTTTAGCCGTACTCATAAAGTAATTCGAATGCTCCTTATCAAAGCGTTGAAAATCGAGCAAGTTTTCGTTACAGAGTGTATGAGGGGATGAAGACTAGCAACTTTGTCCGGAACTAACTTTAAGCAAGTACTATATCTGTGTTCAAGCGTTAGTAAAACATCTGAACTCGACTCCGTGAATTTCTCACGTCACAAGTTGTTTGAAATAGAAGATCATTGTCTGAAAATCTCAAATTGATAACCTAAATCGATGACCCTAGTCTTTTATATTATACAGTAATTCTGGCGGCGCAATAGTAATTCGATTCAGATTAGATACAGTTTCGTCTCTAAAGTTGAAAACTATGATTCGATTTTTCGATGTGTAACATTAAATTTCGGTCGGATCATATTATTAGAATCGTTGAATCGTGAAAAGCCATACTGTATTTTTGTCTACGCATCGAATCATACCTAAGATGAAAGCACATAAAAGTAAAATAATGAAACAGTCAATAAAAGCTTTTATAGAAAATGAATCGACTGGAAAAGAGTCAATAAGATTATTGAATTTATTTATTTTATTCATGTACCTTATTATTAATCTTGGAATAAGAACATGAATACTTTAGAAACTCAGTTTATCAATGAAATCATAAATTTGTTGACTAGATAAAAGCGCAATGAGGAAAATCCACAAATAAGAGAAACTGCAAACTGCTATATTTTTTAGTTGGCCAGATAATGAAATAAACCGCTCCTGAAATGATTTCCTGATTCCAAATATTTAAATTGACAAACAGAAATGCCCGGAAAATAGCGCTTAAATTGTGCTTGCATTTGCGGGATGTTAATTCAATGAATAAACATCATGCCAGAACAACATTGAAATCCACTATCTACTTGATGGAGCAATGGGACGGATTTAAAAAGATTTTAATTAATCTCATAGCCGGCTTCTATTGTTATTTAGGTTGTTACTGGTATAAATAGTTTACAATGTACAAATATAATATAGAACTAGGTAGTGGTTTACAGTTTTTCGAGTATTTAAATAGTAATTTGTTCTAGAACATAAGTGCAGAAGGTGAAAACTGACACAAACTTGTCACTATCATCATTAACCTTCGAAGGAAGTTCTTCGCTCTAAAGTTAAACTAAACAAACAACTGTACGTTTGCGTGACTTCATATAATTATCACGAAAATTACTCGGATGCCTATGTTCAGATTTCATAAAGCAAATTGTTGGCTTTAACAAAAACTTGCCATCAATAGTATTAGTTGAAAATTGATCACTAATGTTGCTTGAACTTTTTGATCGTTAACCTCATTTTTTATAAATCCAGAACCCACAGGTATCCGAGTTACAGAAGGCAAAAAGCTTGTTTTAGATAGATAGAATGGTTTATTCGTAAACATAAAATTTGCAAGTGTTATTTGCGTCGGAGGTGCGTCGGCTCGTAAATCTCGCGACAAGGGGATTTCTGTTAGTGAAGTTTCTTTTTTATTTCCACTTTATCTGTGTAAAGCAAAGGAGTGCGAATACTCAGGCGCAACTCGAGAACACGCTCAACTTCAATAAATCAATTTGTACTTTACCTACTCGTTGGTACCTACTTATAATGTTCGTACAAAGTACCGAACTCGGAGTACGGGACTCGGTTCGAAACGTGTCGCGACCTCCTTTGAATATGTTTAAATAGAATCGCAATCGGTTCATAATAAAAAATCTTAGTTTTATTTGTTTGAAGTGAAAATAAAATATTGCTTGCTGTTTTAAAATCCTGTTATAGTTCAGATAAAGTTAAGTTTGACAGAGATTGACATTAAACATCTGTCACCAAAACTGTTATAGAAATTATTAAAACAGTTATTTTAATTGTAAAATGGTAACCTTATTTACAAAACAGATACCTAGTAAAGCTTTTTACGAAAAACTATAAATAAAGTAAGCAGGCTGAAACGGGTCTGTTCTGTCCTAGTCGTGTCCATTTTGCATCACAAAGTTAGATGTGTTTGTCGTTCTATTTTAAACGCGATAACGCCAACTTTCCAGTCCTCGAAATGTGAATACCTTGTTGCGAAAATGTGACTAGCGGAAACTGCTCACAAGTAACTCGGCTGTCCTGCCGACACACATTCACCAGGCTCTTAGCGCTCCCCGACTGCCAGCCGCCCCTGCTAGACACCACTTTACTTTTGAATAGTTTTTGGATGAATTCATTCTAATGTAGAAACTGATATTGTCTGGTTTAAATTAAAATAAATTAATTACTGCAAAATAATTTGTAAGCTGTGATACGCGATTTATTTATTTATTTATATTTTGGAGAACCAACAGCTTTAACAATTTGAATAGGCAATGGCTAAACTTTGGAGAGCCAATTAGAGGTTCTCACGTATAACAGTGTTACTGCAATGTATGATAATGTATAATGTTATCAATGTACAGTCGAGTGAAAAGTGATCCATACCAGATAATTGTCGTTAGAATTTGCACAGCTTTGTTTTTTTTATTTAAGGATCGATTTATAAGTCCCAATTTTATCCAAAAACTATGAATTCAAGTTTATTCAATTAAGTAAGAAATAAACGTGAATAAGTTAACACGAACCAGTCTGTAGGCATAAAGTATCTAAATTAAAATCTCGAGAAAGTCTCATAATACCAAATTGGAGCAAGTAACAACAGAGCATTAAAAGGAGCCAGTAGTGAATTTAAATGCTTCCACTGAAGTTTAGCCGGTAGCTTTTTCTTATTGCAGTGGTTACAAACTTTATACGCTTAATTTATATGAAGATTTCTTTCAGCTTCTTGGACGCGTAGCATGATTCATTTCCGTCTTATAAATAGACGGTTCCTGTGTTTAAAAAGTATATTTTATTTGAAAATGGAGCGTGGTTCTTTTAGATTATTTTGATTTGCAAATTATTTGTGATGGTAAAACTAAAATGTTAAAAAACGTGTTGACTAAGAGAATTTAAGTCTGTCACTTTAACTGTAATCAGTGATAGAGTATTCTTTCTTTGTTCTATGTTTGCTCGCTAAAAATGTAGGAATATTCCAAGAACGTACGCTCGCTTTAGCGGGTTTTTGGGTTCGATCGCGATCGTTCTTTGGAGCGGTTTGTTATTCGTTTGGTTTAAACCTACCTTCGCCGCGTCATTTAGTCGAAATGCACCTTTAAATGGATTCAATTGAGTGACACACTAAATTACTTCTACATACCTACGAATCGTGCATTGAAAATTTCCATAAAATGAACAGGAACAGAAGAAAGAGCGAAAGTTAACTTTCAGATGTAATTAATGAAGATTACAAAATTCACGGCCATTGAGTTCCCCGCTCCGTCGAACCTTTGACTCTAACTTGCTTGTTAGACTAAATTGAGAGAAATAATAGGAGCCATTTGTTTGGTTTAAAGGTCTCGCCTTCCCTTCCGCCAGATATTATTTCACCGCAATCTAAATGATACAATTTGTTTTTATTTTTAGTGTTAAAATCCAAGTCAGCAACTATATATAGCTTAACCTGACCTAAGTATATCGACCTTGAATATTTTCTACAAAATAGCTTTTCTACGACACACCTAAAACCACATTATGTTTTGAACTCAAAACCTTACACGTTAGTACGAGGTATTAGCATCATGGTCAAGAAATATTTTTTGTACCCTGTAGAAAGTTGAAAGACAGTCAAGGAAACATAAAAGGTATTTAGTACTTACTTTCTCCCTTTGTGGTCGGTGTAGACAATGTGATTCCTCGCGGCGGGCGGCTGCCTCCGTCCGAGTGAGTGCGTCTCCATCATTAGCGGTGCATGCCCTTTGTTTGAGCGCTTTCCGTGCGAACACAAATCTTCGAGTGCAGCGAGCGTCTCGACGCTGGCAAGCTTCGGCCGAACACTTCCAAACTGTCTGTTCTTCTCTGCCGGTGACCGCTCTCACAGAGTTATTCCCCACTGCTCGCCCCGTTTAACAACTTCGGATGGCCGGCTTGTTAGCTCACTGCTCTTCTCGACATTGTATACACAGTTTCGACTTCTTAGCTGAGAAAGTTTCACCCGCTTCGTTGATTTTGTTTGTTAACATTGTCCTGGTACTATAGAACTGTATTTTAGTAATAAACCCTCAGTTTGTATTTGTTCCGTTGTTCCGAGCTCAATTGTATCCATTTAATTCTGGATGTTCTTTATTCGACGGGTATTTATAAGACAGTGTTTTTTAGTTTATTTCAATACCACTGCACTTAAGTGTCTCCGATTTTATAGGTTTCTATACTAAGAAGATATGTACTTAAATTTTTATTAAAATTAACACAAAAACGAATAATAAATTAAACTATGTACCTACTAGTAAACTCTGACATTTTTATTAAATGATTTAATTAAGTGCAACTCGTGCACCTCTCATTGAGTTTGAGGGAGGTAACCTTTGTTCCTGCAATAGTAGCTGCACGATGGATGGAAGTTAAGATGTGTTACTATTTAACAGAAAAGCTTATATACCAAATTTTATAAAATTATGTTTACATAACGTGAGTTTATTTACCGTCTTGTAGGCGGAGCTTCAGATTGAGGCGGGTTTATTTGGAATTGACAAGGAGGTGGAGGCCGCTGGGTTTGTCAATACTCGAGCGTTACGTAAAGATCTACGGCCTACCATTTTCATAAGATAAGAACCTAAACGTCTGTGAGCCTTAAATTTTGTAGCTAAGTACAATGGAGTTTTAATAGCCTCGTACTAGTTACATATTATGTACATTTAAGTCATACGCCATTATGATATATCTGATATAAATAAACATTTAGCTGAGTTATTGAGACAAGTTACTTAGCTAACTTTGTCAAAACAACAAATTTCCCAGCTTGAATTGAATAAACTATAAAATGTAATTAAATAAGAAAACAGTTGTTAAATCGTCAAAGTAATAAGTAAATCAGTTGCCAAATACTCCAAGAAGCAAATACTTACCTATTTAGTAAACGCTGAAACATTTTCTCATTTCATAAATTATATTTCGCAAGACAGTGTACAAATGGGCTTTAATTAACTGGGGAATGTCGGCAAAGCGGCAAATATGCCGACTCCCGGTGAGATCGGACGTTACCGATGTTTCCAACAATGATGGAAATATTGTTTTAATTACCCCTCAAAAAAGTTTCATTTATCAATTTTTTTAATACGATTCCAATTAATATTACTTCACTGTTTTGTAAAAACAAAATAACCTAAGGCATCCCAAGGCATTATCTCAAGTCCATTTCTGGTCAGAACTAACCAGATTTAGAAAATAAAATTCACCGTACACAGTAACTTTTATACTATTTGTTAAATAGAAAACTTCTTATTGAATCTAGCTTAAAGTGTTTGAGTTGGAAACAACAGCCGCCGGCCCCGCTGCCGTCGGCCGGTGCTAACTACGATTTACATCCACTCTTATTTATTTACAAGAAACAGTTACAGCTAAATTTATTCGCCCTTAACGACTGCTCTAACGGCACTACGTGAGTTTTTCGTTGGTGAATATTTTAATACAATGCTATATTAAAAAGTTTAAATTAATAACAACGTATAAAGGTTTCAAATAATAAAAAATTAATGCTTTAAATACAACTAAGCTTTCACCAAACAGTACCTACTCATCATTTGAAAATCATTAAACTCATTCATGCAAAATTTTATTTTCAAAATTACAGGAAAACGTGTCTCACTAATCAGCCATCAAATGAAAAAAGTATTAATTTTATTTTTCACGCAGTATGAACTCACTTAACGCATTCAACGTTCAAGTTTACTACGACGAACTAAGTTGAGGACGCGAATAACCCAGCGTAAGGGCTCGTGCACTCACCCTCAAGGCTCGCAGCCGACTGAATCCTCTAGTCTTCGCTCTATGCTAAAACCCTATGAGACAAATAATAGTCACACGATTTTATACCCTAAAACTATCGAGAAAAGATTCATTGTGCCTTACAATCTTGTACTCAAACTTAGCGCTGCCAATGATATTAAAATTTGGGAGTCTTTGTCACGAAAATCTAATTCCTCCTTCGCCAAAATAATGACGACTTTGGAACTGAAGATGATAGGAATTTCAAAATTATCACGACATAACGAGTTGCGAGGCAACCACTCTTATTTATAAGAGTAGAAGGTTCAATTTGCAGGTACGATCGGTAAGGAAGGCGGTCGTAAGGCTTCTAGGGGTGGCGCGTAAAATTCGCGCATGCGTTACTTGAATGGGATTTTCAAAACTTTACAGAACTTATTTTTGTGGTCAAACAGGCAAGTGTATACGAAAACTACGAAAAATTTGAAACGTGAGTTAAAATTCTAATAGTGATAAGTAGTACGTTCTATTATTCTAGGTGATGCTTGTTTTGGATATAAACATATCTAAAACTAGCATTTTTCAAATTTTTCATACACTTTACTAAACAACATACGACATGAACTGCCACCCATGCAAAAAAGTGGCCTTTACAATTCTAGATGCCGCTAAAAACTTGCACATTATTTTAAGCGTCAATGCCTTAAGCACTTTACTACCTAGCTTAACTAGGTAGGTACCTCAAATAATTAGGTAAGAGTACAAAAGAAAGACCAAAAGTATGTCAATGCATCGCTCGTCATTCATTCGCATCGCCTGTTAAATTCGTTAGCATGTTAATTCATCGCAATGTGTCAACTCACTGATCGTTAATTGATTGACACATAAGGGAAATGCTTCTTCTTCTTCTTTAAAACCTATATGGCCCATGTCCGTCATTTCGACAGACAATTTTGGCAGTGTCAAGTAGTGAGTTTTAAATAATTTATGTCAAGTCAAGTCTTCGTCAAGTCGGCTGTTGTTGGTTTTGAATAGAAAATGGTGGATTTTCTCTTCAAAACCTGAAACGATTTTTCACATTCAGTAAAACCACTTTACACACATTTATTCCAATGGCTCACACTTTATGTTACGACCTAAGTATTATTGGTTAAAGTTCCACCAAAACTAAACAGTAATACTCACAATAAGACAAGAAAAACTATTTAAATAAAAATGCTATGTGTTGTTTCAAAAAATGTGAAATCTCCAAGGGAAATGCTCAAGCACAAAATAAATTACATTTGCAGATAAGAACCAATTTTGACATCTACTTCATTTCTGTCAAAAGTTAATTACTGCTTCCAAAATAGTGACACAGAGAACCTTAGGCGAGTCATAGTAAGAACGTGAATGTTTCTGGTTTGGGTGACTATTCACCAAAATGCCTCCTAATATAAGTATCCCTCAGAATACACGCCTAAACTATGGTTTCACTTAGTTTAACGTTGAGATATAATATAAAAATCAAAAATTATGCGTGATCTACCCTCAGTAATGCTAACATACTACTTTCCATGTGTTATATAATAATAGAACCAAAAATACTACGATATTTCGTACCATTATGCCGTAGAAGTCTAATACTTTTAACTTTATTTCGTAGAAGTGCTACGAAACTTCGTAGACGCTCTACAGTATTTTGTCGAAGCACTACAGTATTACGTAGAAGCATCAACTTTATTTTGTCAAAACACTCTAAGCACTTTTGGTCCATTTTCCGATACTTAGTACAGTGCTTTTTACAACTTTTTTGGCAAACCCTGTAAAGTGCAAGCATGTAGGTACAGTATAGGAATGGAAAATAGCTAGTAGTTAGTGTAGCAATGAAAATAAATCACCTATGTAGTATTTTAATTGACTAGATCGTTACAACGCGCAAACGTGTAAAGCTTCGTAGTTTTTTATTGATGTTAACACGGCCTAGAGCACCGGCAGTATTTTGCCACGATGATGTAACTTTCAATATGAGCTTTGTTACCGCTTTGTGTCGCTATTTCTTGTGTCACTGCATTGAATATATCGGGCACTTTCCTTTGTGCACAGAATATTGCGCGTCTTTTGTCGAAATGAACGTTACCTCCCCGCGAGTTGTTTCAGCGAAGAATTTCCCGATTGCAAAGTAATATTTTTCCCTAAGAATTTCGATGTGTTTCTTTCATGTCGAAGATGACTTTACTTCGGATTATATTGTGTCGGGAAATGTTATTCTAACTTTGGTTTCCAATATCACCGGTTCTTTGAAAAGTTGTGTCGAATTCTCCGGTGTTAGAAATCAATCAGTTTTCATATTTTTTGTTCGGAGCAATCCAACTTTAAACTTTTGTTGTTTTGAAATGTAACTTACCTCGCAATGGGATTGATTCCTCTGTATTATTTATTTTAAGGCTTTGTTTGTACGTAGGTACTACGTTTAACATAGGTACCTATATAAAAACCTCGTTATCGCAGAGAAAACTCCTTATCTCGGGTAATTGCATTGGCTTTGCCGTTTCAAGTCCAATAGTCTTCTGACTACCAATTACAGCGGGGTTAGCGGGTTGGAAGTAGATAGTCAGGTAATATGCTCTTACTTACTTTAATTATTTAATAACAGCTGGTAACAAACTTGCTCGTGAACTAAAAAAACTATAGGTATCTAAATTTATTTTTTACATAATATATGCTAGAAATTTATTTTGTACATAATATATGCTAGAACTGCCTAACTGCTTACTTAAGCATGTTTTTTATTATTTTTAGTATTTGTTTTGACATTGCACTTTGCTTCTAGTAAATGTTTTTTTTTTAATTCAGCCTAAGCTATCCTAAATGATAATATAATATTCCCACAGAATAATCTTCTCTAGACACTGGCCAACTATTATATTATTATATATTATATATACCCTAAGGTCACTAATTAATAAATAGTAGGTACGTACCACCCAAAAACCTTACAGTTCCGAACACACAAACAAATAGCTCGGCAGGTGATTCCACATTCGCACTACACACCGGCCGACAGAGTTGCAAAGCGGACAGTATGCGAGGCACGTTCCCGGTCGCATTATAAACGGACACAAAAGGCAACGGACAAAATGTTCGACAAACACTTACTACACAGAGATTGTCAGATAGTTCTCTTACAGTTCCGATTTATTTTTATCTGTGCATGCCTAACCACTAACCACGCCTAATGGAATGGATGCGGATAGTACAATATGCAGTTACTAAAGGAATTCAAGATATTATCTATCTGATTGATGACTAATTAGAGCAAATTTAACTGATTTATAAAAATAAAGTGTCTCAGTTATTGATTTAGAAAATATCGATGGTCTCAGCAGTCCTGCTAGTGTCACGGAGGTTAAACGTTTTCAACGCTTAATCCTCGTGACACAACTGCTTGGCTCATAGAAAAAACGTATAGCTTCTTCCGTAATACTACTGCGAGACTGAACCAATATTTGGATGTCTTCAGTCATGTCTTTTATGACATCAAATAGATTGAAAAATGTGTAAATATGTAGATAAGTATTTTCTCCTTATCTTTTTTAGTACTTTTGTCTCATGACATGCTATTAATTTTCACTGCGGTAACTTTTGCTACAAATACAACTACTTTCCCGAAACATGTGTAAACTATTTCAAATGTTTCTCATTTCATACAGCTGTGTGTCCCACCACGCTCGGCGCCGAACCAACTGCTAATTAAGGCCGGATTACCGAACGGACCGACAACTACTTACTGTTTACAACTGAATTCGAAGACAATCCCAATAATGTGCCACAATACCTCTAATTAGCTCCACAATATTTCGATACGACTTTGTTTTTGTTTAATTAGAGGACAGTTTTGGTTATGTCGGCGAAAGTGCTGATATCTTAGCTGAACATTGGTGCTACCTACTAATTTATTATTAATAATAATGTTGTTTTTTTTATGTTAATAATTAGCGAGCTATAACATTATGTACTGAATATTAAATTTTATTGCAAAAGATGAAATGATTCTATGAAAAAACATAGATAAACAATAATTTTCTAAAAACACAAAGTCAAAGAGCTAATAAAACAATTTCAAAATAGTTACTCCACAGAGTTGGATCTCGTTGTGTATTCCATTCGCAACGACTGCGGTATCTAGCCGCAAATAACAGAAAGAGCAAGTCCTGAGGGCATCGCTTTAGCTTTTCAATTTCCCTTTCGGAATTATTTGCGCTAATCGAATACGACCACGCCGGGCCGGGACGATCGCGATGATTCATTCATGAGACTAATGTCCTACCCAGAAACTAGCTATTATTGTGCACGACTCTACATAATGGATTCCATTATTATTGGCACCGAAGGTCCCGAAGACATAACGTGTAATAAGTGTTTCGTGGTTAGCTCTAGGAAATGGGACTGCTGCTATAATACCGGTATAAAGGAAGCGTCCTGTCTGTTTAGTGCTAATTTAGACTATAGACAGGAAAACCCATATTTTTAATACGATCGTCACTTGCCAGGCTATCTGTCTAGAAACCCTATCATAGATTAACTAGCTAAGGTCTAATGAACTGCACCTATTCAACTGCAAATAATTTTCTTCCCCATTTATCAGTACAATAGCTAGGAACTATTGTTTCGCTTTCTATATGACGGGTCGTCCCAGGGCAGCAGTGTGGCAGTGCAAGTCGCGTTGCAAATGATGAGGCGCGAGGTATTGTGGCATGGTAATGAGCGCGGGCCGGCGCGACTCTCGAGCGCGGAACAGGAAAATTAAACTCCTGAGCCCCGCACCACTGCCATACAATAAACACTAGCTAGTCATAGAACTGCTATTCATTCATTTTATACTTTCACGCTTCTTGAACACGCACGCGTCGTTGCACCAATATTGACAACTTCAGAATCAAGCGTAAGTTGGGCTATTAGTTTCGTTTCTAGTGGTTAAGCAGTATTACGTAAGTCCATGGTATTACTATTCTATGCCACAGCCACAGGCTTCCTTCATTACTTCACACCCGATTACTTCACGAATTTGAATGCAGCTGAGAGAGCTAGAACAACTAAGCTCACACAGTGGGTATGTTTGATAATTAGAAATTGTCATACGGACTAGAGTTTTGTCTCAGTATAGAATTGTTTGGCGCTTACCAGAGCTACATGTAACATACGTTTTTTAGAACTTTGAAAGATAAATCCTACTAATATAATAAACGCGAAAGTTTGTAAGTGGATGGATGGATGGATGTTTCTTACTCTTTCACGTAAAAACTACTGATCCGATTTGGATGAAACTTGGAATATATATTGTCCGTGACCTGGATTAACACATAGGCAACTTTTTATCCCGAAAAATCAACGGGCTCTAACGGGACGCGAACAAAGTCGCGGGCAGCACCTAGTACTACATATTAGTGCGCTTATGAAACAAGTATATTAATATCAAAACTAACACGAGCTATCTCCCCCTTCGTACAATGCAAAGAGATTCTTGACTGTGTTTGTTTTTCATTTTATTCAGACACAGTAGAAACATAAGTCCATGGAGCATTGCTTTAAGATTTCAATTTCCTTTCCGGAATTACTCGTACTTCAATCGAACACGCGTCAGGGGACAGGCGGAGTAGGCGGGGGCTGCGTCACAACCGCAAATTACTCCGATACTCTGCGTGCCAATGTTTAAAATATGTTCCAGATTGAGAATAAGACGTTACCTGTGGTGAATGAATACTTATGTTATTCACATTATTTATTCATCTTCGAACGTGCTTAGCAATTTAAGACGGATGAACGAATGAAAAATAAAATAGAACGAATAGTTCCTGGAAATCATAGGTTTAAAATAGATTTTTATGCATGGGGACGTGGGTAAGTTATAGCGGGAGTGGGTACCGGCGTACGACAGCGGCTGCTGATTGTAAAGCGCTCACAGACGGAGCCTATTCGATTTCACGGCTCGCCGCGTCCGATATTTATTGTCATCGGTGCAGTTGTACGACACGGCGCCTACTGAACCGCGTTGAAAAATCTCCATTCCCGAAATCGGACGAAAACATTCCACCGCTGCCCCAACCAAACCGACACGTTTTGTAAAAAAAAATACGCTGACTACATAGATTCTACAAAACGTGTTATGTTTTGTGTCAACGCGCGACGTGGTGTTAACAACCGTTACTTGAATATATCTGCAAGCAGGTTCGCGACACCTTGTCTTGTTAGGAAAAAGTGATGCCACTGTGCTATTTATCACTTGCACGCGACACGCAGGCCCCAAGACGAGCTTTTGTTGACTCTGTTAGTAAGCTTATGTAGGTAAGTATACACCCCAGTTACACAATATTTGTTCAAAGTAGTTATAGCTGACATAATATATTTTAGTACTCACTAGGTGCAGAGCACTCATGGGCTAGTTTCTATGCTGCGCAAATACACATTTAACACGAATGCTGCAATTAACAGCTCTCCGAGTACAAATTCAAACATTGACCACCGCACTGACCTCAATATTAAGGTGAAGAGTTCAACCGGTCAGTAGTACACTTTACTACAGCTTAGCTTCGGCCTAATAGCTGAATATTATATTAATAAAGTCATTTTCAGCCAGCGTAAATTGCATCGCGGTAACTCAATAGCTCCGTAGATAGTTAATTGGTACAATGCCAACTCGGTGGATATCGTTGTTTTAATTCAATTGTCTTGAAGCTAATGCACTCTCCGCGAGAGGGTTCTTGAAGCAAATTACACCAATCTCATGTGTATTACCGCTATATGTTTACTGAATAATGAAACAACTTTTGAAAAATTATGTTATTCAAAAGCTCTAGACTAGAACACGAAATAAGGTGCGTAGCACGTGGACAAGGTAGCAAGTGCTCACCAGTAATAAATAATCAGTAAATATCGTAAGCATACAGGCCTTGTGTTTAGTAATGCTCATGCATACACGTTAGCTTACCAGTAATGGTTAAGCGAGTAGGAGAGACTGTGTGCTCAGCTCGTGCAAACGGGCGACAGTTGCGATGCGTGCCGCCGAATGCAATCCTCGTCTCTATGCCACTCTGTACACTGTTGACACTTCCGCAGGTACAGTTTTAGGTGGTTCTTACGGCACATGAGCTAACACCGAAATTACCAATTTTATAAAAAGAAAAAACTGTAATTTTTCATGAACACGATAAGATCATAGTGCAAAGTTCGAGAAAGTTATGTCAATGTGAAATAGTTATGAGGTTAGTTTAGACAAATGTGTTGTTTCAGTATTTTTGATAAATTGAAAACTTTAGTAAAAATCGATTAGTCATTATTTTTTCGTATAATTGATTTAAATTACAGCTGTGAGTGTCACTTGCTTTTGAAAAAAGATGGGACTAATTTGGCGGGTATTTTAGCTAGTGGAGCACTCAGGAACCAATACAAATTAAGCTTTGTAGTAGAGTTGAGTTTACTAACGTGCCATATGAATCGCCGCGCACTGAAATGTTTAGGCACTCGTGATTACTGGTTGGCTAAGGTTAATCATTCCCTTTATAGTCCCGTTCTCAAATACACAATACTAACCGGAGCTTCGTGGATTTCAACGATGTCACGATGGTGCCGCACATTTTGTTCATGAATAAACACTGATGCAGTTTTGACTCTATAAAAGTCGTTTAGTTACGTGGTCGTATCTACGAGCTATGGGACCAATCACTTTTTGTTTAGCTAAAGAATACAATTCCTGGATTAGTCCACTTATTATAAACTCTTTGAACATAGGTACGCAAAGTTAAAATATTTGTAAACCAATTTGTTTGATACCATTGGTAGGTAAAACCAATCTACTTAAATTAAGGATGTTATAAAATACAGTCTTTACGCTGCGCTGTACTATCAAACATTTTACTGCCATTTTCAGCTATAATAAGAGTCGCCTGCTCACTTACATCGTGATTAAATTATCATTGCAAAGTCAGACTGCCATGCTGGAGTTATTTCTCGCTCATCGCTTCCACAGGATTAGTCCAGACGTTGAACGAAGCTGTTTAAAATATATTCAAGTGTTTCACCGGCTTCTGTATAGTTGCGGGGATGAGCAATGGAGGAGAAAATTATGACTTCAAGAGGTATGATGTAAGGATTATTATCTTTAAGGCAATGATTGCATAGTAGGTGTTTGAAAGTACTCAATCTTTATAGAATGCAATACAAGTAGGCATGTAGCTATCTATATGTTCTGGGTCTCTGTGATACGTTTAAGTCTATTCTTGAATCTATTCATCATCATTATTTATTGTATAAAATGATTTAAAAAAAAAATTAGACTGTAAACTCATTATTCTGCATAAAACAACCGCAATAATAACTAATTTTAATAATAGCTTCAAATAAAGCTACTCGCACTGATAGTAAATTGTTTCAATATTTAACCGGCGCAGAATTAATGTTGTTTGCTTTCCCGACGAGATTACTGACTAATAACATTACAAAACAAGCTGTTTGTGGGTAAATTATGCATGCACTCTCGGATCATTACCGCGCGCCGTTGGCCTCCGTTCAAAATCTTACGATTGCTTCGTTTATTCCTACCTACTAACGCTTTACTATGTACGGATAATTGAATCGTATTTTTCTGTTAGAATTTAAAGTCGTGTATTAATTCCGTTTGTTCAACTGCTACGGTACAAACAGAGTTAATGCATTATTACATTCGGATTGTTACGATCTTTATCTCTAACAGTATATTATTCAGTTATTCATTTGACCTAAAAACCACTACTCTACTTATAAGTACTCTATTGAAAACTGAAATTTCACAATTATTTCTTATAAATAACTTATCCTCAGTATGTTGATAGTCACAAAATAGTCACACAAGTACTTGTACGATTTAATTGTTCTCCTAGTTATGAATAGCTAACGCAGAGTATTACCTACTTAAGTCTAATCAACACAAGAACGTATGAGTAGCTAGAAGCCGAAGGCCAGGGAAAGGATAACATATTAGAGGAGCAGGTCCGCTGGGAGGGCTGGATTAGCCAGATCTTTTCGAATTGAGGGTAAACATCGGAGCGATCCGCTCCCAAGAGCCGAGCTGAGGTGAGCGAACGTTTGTTACATTGAAATTGCATTTGTGCTCGATAGAAGGGCTACGTTTTGATGTTTATTCGTACACGTTTTAATATATTACTATTTAGTACTCATAGGTTAGTGAAACCTGAAAACCCCTAGGATTTTGTTTAACAGAAATTTTCAGGTAGCACTTAATTAATTGCCCTATAAGTCTGAAACTGAGTAACGCTGTTTCATGATTTTATACTATATAGGTGAAAAAAACTGAGTGCTTGTGAAAGTGTAGTTATACCTACTTGTGATACTTAATTTGACAATGCCTCAATTTTAAACAAATAATTTGCATTGATATCGTTTACCATTTCTACTGAGGAGTGCTCTAAGATAAAAGCCAGGAAAATCCTCGTGAGCGCTCAAATTCTTGGAGCGCGGTGGCGAACCGTCTTTGCCCGACGGGCGGTAATAAAAACGGCTTAAATAGGATTTTAACCGCGAGTTCCTCGCCTTAATTAAATTGGATTTGCGACTGAAAGAAATATACGTGAAAAATTCGTGTCGATTATGTCAGGGAAACGAGTTTTAAAATCCCTTTTAGTAAGCGGATTACTACATCTCTCAAAGATTAAATCTGCGCGTTCGGATCTCACCTTTTGCCTTCGCTTATTTATTTGCTTAAATTATTTGTCGCTCGAGGCATAAGTCGCGTTGTTACAAAAGGGCCGAGCAAGGCGACGAGGCGCGACGCAGGAAGTAGCAGCCGGCGCGCGCTGTCTCGCGAATCGCGACCCTGACGTGCTACGAATGTGCTACGAATGCGCTGCGAAACTGCTACAATCTACTTGTGTCTTCCTTACTCATAATTTGCATACACTCACACTCCAGTGCGCCAAGCAAAATATTTACTCTGGAACTCAAACTCGGTGGACGCCTCCGAGACATTTTAATCTAAAATACTTACACGTATAATATAATACTCATTTCTATTTCACAGTAATATTAAAATTCTAAAATAACGTCAGAAACAGCTGCAGTAACTGAGTTTTAATTATCAGTTACGCCTTTCAGCCGCGGAAAATTACTCTCATAAAACATTAAGAACAGAGGATATTTAAACAGCTTAGATACCAGTTATTAAAATATTAATCGGCCGGGTGTGATAAGGAAATCACGTTGATTAAGTAAATCGACAGGATTGACGTTTTTAGGGATGTTTTATTAAATCGGCGGTCGGGTATTGAATAATATTATCCCCCAATTAACATTCGAGGGTCGATTTTTAAAATGGCTACAAACGCGGGCCGGTGTCGGCAATAAAATGGCTCGTCCCTTATCCGTCATTCAGCCCTTGGAGATTTCTTCTGGGGGAATAATTTACGTTGATCGTCCGGAAGGGGAGTGTAACTGCCTCACTGAAACTTTAAGCTTTCACTCAGAACGGATGCGATTCGCGGTGCTTCAACTTTGAGCAATAAACGACTTCGATTGAATAACGAGCAACCGAGTTCCTGCCTTTATTTTGGATTTAAATAGACCTCAGTTAAATAACCGAATTCCAGCGACATATTCACTTATTATAATAAGTAGGTACATGTAATTAGAGATTTCTTAAACTATAAAGTCGAGGTCCTGGGAGTGCTTTGGACTAGTCTCACCAGCGACAAACGAACTTGGAAATGTAGGGGGGAGGTTTTGCCCAACAATGAGATGACTCATAACAAAAAAGGTATAGAAGTATTAATAAATTTAATAAAAACAAAACCAAAATACCCAAAAAACTAAAAATATTCAGAAAAAAGGTAAGTATAGAAGGCAAAATTACAAATTTGGTACACACACACTTCCCGTGAGTAATACAGAAATTTCAATTTTCTAAACTTCATACAGCATACTAAAAAAGTATACGGCCTATGATGACGTTACGTGGCGAGTGTGAGTAAAGACTTTGACGCCATTCACAGCGTGCATTTTACGCGGGCACTTGAAATTTCAGTCTACGCTTAACCGAGGATCTTTTTTGTTAGGAAATGAACAGCTTTTCAAACACGACAGCAAATATTGTTTACAAAGAAAACCTCAGAACTCAAGCCTCTCAAAGTTTTATGCAGTGAAATGGTGAGCTTTACTTAGGTACTAGAGTAAGAAGAATCGCGTAAACCCATCAACATGCTGTGCAGTGAACGAGTATTTTAAGATAAACTAAAAAAACTTTATCTTGACATTAAAGTTGAGATACGTACTTGTTATCTCGAAAACGTTTTATGGTAGATAATCAAGTTTTTTTTATTACCTTTCTACATAATAATATTACACCCGTTTCTTACAGTAAACATAAATAAGTAAACGCCATAAGTCACGTAACGAAGAAGGTATTTAACATTCCAAAACCGACAGGAAAGCCCCGAGCGTCCGTCTTGTTAGAAAAAATTAACTCGCCGACGATACATCAACAGCAAAATACGGTCTATTTGCGATGCCAAATACTAGCTACATTATCATAGGAATACCACTACCTATACTAAATAACATTTTACACCATAAACCATATTTCACGATCGTACTAAGTATAACTAGTTTACTGAGCATTTATTATATTATTATAAAAGTGAAGCAAGGCTATGAAGTAGGTATCTCAGTTTTTAGGCTAAAAACTACGATTCTTTGGAATAAAATTAATAACGCTCAATATCTAAGTAGTGAAAAAGTTGTTTTTTTTTGGAAAATCAATAAAGTTTAAATTTTCATCTGAGGAAAGGTTTGCTTATCCTGTGGTCCGCAAACATTTTTGTAGTAAAAGAGATAATATCGCTAGACCATAAAGAGTGCATGGCTGTGAACATTGCTACAAATTCGTCTTTACGAGCTTCGATGGGTCGATTCGATACAGCTATTATACTATATCAGTAGAGCATCTGAGATTTTATTTACCGCGCCGCCTTTTCAAGCATAAAGGTTGGTTAGTACGCAAAAAAAACAATTATCTATTCATGTTGAAATCCACTGTCAATTTTCTAGTGTCTAACCATTATCTAACAATCCGACCGCCACTAATCGGCTTCTTTCTTCGTCTTTTGCACCTGCAATATTCATAAAGTTGGTCATGCATCAATGGATCTTACGTTTCGGAAAATTTATAAGTAAACGCATCAATGCGAGCTTATTAACAGTGAAGGAAAACATCGTGAGGAAACTCGCGGCTTAGTCAGCTCCACACGTATTGACGATGTCTTTCTTGTGGATATGGCTAACTAGGCTGAGAGGATGGTAAGTACTGGGCAAGTCTAATCCATCTAAATACATTGTCCCAGGCAGTACAGTACAGTGTCCCGTTAAGTTTAGGCATTCCTGACGCTGCATAAATCATCTTCAATAGATGTAAAGGCCTATTCATAACGTTAATGTAACTATTGTAAAACTGATGTGGTATCAAAAAGTTTTATAACGTGCGTTAGCTTTCAAAACGAGACGCTTTTATCATGTCACCATAAAGGAGAGTGCAGTGGTCGATGCAGGTTTGGCGTTAATTCTTGTTTACGGCGATTCGCTTTTAGTGGCCCTGTTCAAAGCGGCGTCGCGCCGTCCAAGCCAGGCCAAGCTGCGCGCGTGAGCTCACTCGTATTGAATTCACACGTTAGTTCATCCCTCCACACCACCACACTAAGAACGCAATAAAACAATACGTGATCTAAAAATTATTAATTTCCCATCTAAACATTTCAATTATATTTACGCCACTAGCATCAGTCACTCATAAAGTAATAACAAATTGCTTTCATGTTCATAACTCCTCAAAAACTGAAACTCCTTTCTGAAAATATTATGCTCCTAATCCGTAATTTAATATTAATTTATTGTCGAAAATCACCGTCTTGCCGTCATCGAGTCGGAAAATAACGGAAGTCTTTAGGAATAAGACGGTGTTTTGAAGAGGTCGAAAAAATAATTAATCATTTCGTTCTTTTATAGAGGAAAAAGGTTAGAGGACATGATTGTTCTATAATGTTGGGGTTGTTCTTTTGTTATCATGAAACCGAACACAGGTGCTTTTGAAAAGACTTTTTGATAGGCATAATAAATAGTCGCACACCGCCACCGGCTCGACTCCTCGAAACGTTTGCTCATTTCTGGAACACTTGTAAACAAAGCGATACGACTTCTGTATTTAGATAATACTTCCAAATAATGGATGCCACGATGCGAATTAATATTGAGGTAAATCTTATTAGGACCGCTTAAACGCTGCGATAATATCATATTGTTTTGAAACTCACCATCCGCGTTTCCTCTCTTATGCTCGAAAGGGTTCCATCCTCAGGGACAACCAAAGCCGTTGAATATTCATAGTATTATCACAAACCGACTTACAGAGCTGAGCAGCCTCGTAAATACGTAATATCTATCGTACCGAGATAAGTAGGTAGTCGCTCATTTTATAATAGTGAAGAGTTTGTTACGCGGGTAATGGAAAGCATATTGTATCGAACTAGTTTTTAAAGCTTTTGTCGGGTGGTATTGGAAGTAGCCTTCGAGCTGTAATTGTTGTGCTGATTTCCCCCGGGAAGGGCAAGTTTCTCCGTTCGGCTGCCACTCTTACCTGTAGTTGTGCCCACAAGTAATTCACTAAACAAACAAAATATAAAAAAAAACGTCAAAATTGATTGAAATAAAAACTCTTGGGATGGAAAAAACTTTCAGTTTTATAATATCCCATAGAGACGTGGCTCAAGAACCTCCGATTTTTATTGTTCCATTGTTCTACCAAAACATCAAGCACCTCTATTTATTAAGTTTTCCTTTTTTGTACATATTTATAAGTTTGCTACGTACTTATATAAACAACGCTTGACGATCGTGAATATACATGCGCTAGCGGTTTGGTTGTCTACATATAGTGTCCATGTCTAACCAAAACATGAAGCACCTATTGCTTTGTCCCTGTCAGCATTGAGTGATTTCCCGCATTATTCCGCGTCAAAAGTATCACAAACTGTTGTTAATTCCGCCTAATATCCATAACAACCTTTACGCGGCTGTCACAGCGGGGTCCGATAGAAAGATGATGGATATCCCTCTGTATAACCGTGTACGTCATTTGGTAAAGCGTTACTGCAAATAGAAGAATCAAAACGTTTTATTTTGTTTATTTATAATGGGCATTTTTCTCACAAAAAGATACAAACATGAAAGTGGATTATACATACATTGAATCAGCCTAGGCCGACAAATAATATCTACCATGTGAGCAGTTTGGCATGACAGCTTAAAGTTAGACACACATCATAGTCAAACTATATTATTATTTAACTCCATAAGTATCATAAATTCGTACTAACTGATGAAAATATTAAAAAGTAGGTAACGTTTGTCGGTCGTCGGTATCAGCGCCATCCATCATGCGTATAATAGCCACGTCCCCTTACACACGTTCTTAAATAATTTGTCAAAAGTCGCACTCGCTGCTTATACTGGGGAACAAATTCTTATTCCATTTTTCTTTACACTTCTGCAGACGACTTCTCAAACTTTATTCATTGAATGACGCAAGACGCAAACACACTATGTTGTATGTTGGTCGGTTTGTGATCTACACCAACCTATAAAAAATCCTTGAATTTTTCTAACTACTTACTAGTACATAGTGTTCCTATAAAGTATAGAGCTACACATCCGAAATAGCTTTTTCTACAAAGATATCTAGATTAGATACATGTCAATTCGTTACTTTGTGTTTAAAAAAATCTTACAATAGCAAGATTCAATTAACACGTCGTAGCAAGTCGTAGATCCATACATGGCATTGATCGATGGTAATACTGTACAGGGCTGTTGGGTTGAACAAAGTGAAACGCTCAAGTGGAAAATCGAAAGCTAGGTCAGGTCCACACAACAGAATTTCTGTTTTTATTTTGGACATGACACCTTCAAACCATACTTCCTATACGTGCACTATACGGTCAATTAAGCGACCAGCGACCAGTGACCGATGAAATCTAAATTTTCCGTTTCACAGTTTTAGCTAAATGTATAACATCAAGCCTGGCTGTACTAAAAATTCATAGCGAATTGTAGTGCCTATATCACCTACCCAATCTATCCCTCTATCTATTGCAGCTTAATTGGCTCTACTCCGCATGTTGTCTTTCCTATGGATAAGACCGACTAGGCTGAGAAGATGGTATAGATGCTGGGCAAGCCCACTCCATGTAAAAAAAAAAGTCCCAGGCACCACAGAGTCCCGTTCATCGAGGCATGCGTAAAAATTTGCCCCTGACGCTATAGTCAAGATGCAAAAGCATGTTAAATCTATATCCTCGTCGCAGCCTAGAGATATTCAACTTTGAATTTACAGTGGAATCGTGCCTTGTTTTTTTTCTTAACAAAGAGTACAGATACCGTTGTAAAGAATCACACGAATTCAATCAAAATAGAGTACACACGTGCTGGTGGCGTGGTTTAAAACTCGATGGAGCAATCTCGGCTAGGCTCGGTATTATTTTCAATTTGAAATCGGCGCCGATTCTAACGCATAGATCAAGCGAGCGCTAGCACGAAACCATTACACTTTGTTGACATCAACGAATGCCCTTTTACATATTCACCCCGAGCACACAAAGATTGAGCCGTGAAATTGAAAATGGTTTCTATGAACAAAAATTTATTCAGCGCACGTTCCCGAAATATTGTCACCTCAAAACAGAGCCATCTCGTCCTATCGCGGATTGTATTTAATTACATTCACTTCGGCACATATTTTTTTATTCTTTTCGAGCTAAAATTCAATATGAACCTAAACCATAGAAGTTTTACTTTTTTCAAACCCACTATTTCATGTAGAGCACTACGAAGTAAGTAAAGGGTTTTTTGTCATTTTCATTGTTAAAGGAGATAGCCCACTCATTTGCATAGTGGGCTCGTTGGGAAAGATTTTTTTTTCCATCTGGCCATTTAGTAGGCCTGCCATGGTGGGCTAGGCGCAAATAACCCATGGGCAGTATTTGTAAGTAACTTACTAAAGCAAATATAGAACGTCTGGCATGTAGTTTATTAATATTTTAATTAATATTTATATTCTTTGTTGCGTCACGGGCTCATACCCAAACCACTGATCATAAAATACTATCTCAAACGAATATACGTAGGTACTTATGTAATACATAACATATTATCACACAAGGGATAGGCGAACGAGGCCCACGATCGTATTTACCCTGTAAGTATTGTGAAAAGATCGAACTTAATCCCAATGGGTTAGAGCCTTCGCAGCGCTGGATGTGATAGATACTGAAAATTGCATAAAATCCATCAACACCGCCGTATTGTGCCCGTAGCTAAGTTGCTTTTCTATGTTCCGAAGCGAGCATCCTCAAAGTGATACAGTTTGTAGATACTTCCATACTAAAATATTTATAACTTCTTGTTATTACCTAGGTAGTAGGTAGCCTTAGTAAAATAAAAAAAATAGGGTTGCATAGTTATGATGTACGTTTGCTAAAGTATTAACTGAATTTAGCGATGGCGTCATACTACCAAAATGCAAAGGCGTCTACAACAACCCAGTTGTTCCATACAAGATCAATAATAGAGATAATATTTCAAATAAAAGGACTGATATCTCATTCGGAGAAAAACATATTTTTCCGCTGCTGGGGCGCGCTAAATAGAAACGTCAGCATTTTACTGAGGCCGGGCGGCCATATGTGTCCGTGTTGTGGCCTTGCGACATCCATACATTATGGAACTACGAGTGGAGCTGTAATGCCGTCTGATAAATCATTTTTATTCAGTTCAATTGAATTCAAGATGTTTTGGAGGAAAAGCTAAGGTATCTGGCAGGTGTATAGGTAGGTGTACCTAAGAATTTAGATGCAAAACACCACTGTCTTATAATACAAAAAGTGTCAATGTGCACGAAATATAATTCTTGTTTTCTTATACAAATAAAGTTCGAAGAAGTTATTGAAATAGAGTTACAATTAGAGATAGACAATTCGGTTGTGTATATCTACAATACACAGGCAAATGTTACGCTGTCATTTTAGTCTCAAATGCATCAAAATAACACAGTAATCCAAGGATTTGAAGTGCCATAGCATTAGCAATAACTCCCAGGCCGCCAAAGAGCGCCATTATAACTAAAACAAGCGGCAACACAAAGTTTGACAAAGCTAAACTCAGGATTAAACTTCTCTTGCTAGCACTGGCTATACTAATGCTACAATACTGAATGTTTGTAGCAAGTATAAAAACCTACAAATTGAATATGCCAACCCACACTTCAATAGAAAACTACATAGTAATTTGTTTAAAATGACTGATAACCGAAACTTTTACACTGGTGATACATTGAACAATATTGACATCGGACTTGATGGATAGGCTGTGGGAACTGTATATCAAACTCCATAAATAATGACCTTTCGGAATGGTTAATAGACGACCAACATGAACACTCGCTTGGACATTTGGAGGTATTATAAATCATCGATATGATTATGGTTTTTATTATTATAGCTCCTCTGTTTATGGTTCTATAGGTTCGCCACGATGGCAAATCGGAAAGTTCAATAACAGCGCGTTTGCTTCACTCTGGAGCTTAAGAAATTTTCACACTACCACTTACAGATACCTACACAATAATGTTGGCGCAAGTGTTAAATCGTATCGCCGCTGACCAGCCCCTATTTTTTTTGAGCAATACATATCGATATCAGCCAGGGTGCAAAAGCCAAGCACAATTTAAAAAAAAATAGTTAGGACTGCCAACATACTTCAGAAAACATTATGTAAACGCACCCGATTACGAAGAGCACTTAATATATACTCTAACACGTGATTTTCTTATCACGTATAAGAAACCAGTTCTATGCCAAATTATGTAGGTTGGTATATTATTCCCGAATCTCTAGCCTCTCATGTATACTGAATTGATGTGTGACGCTGACGTGCTATTCTGCTTACAAGGTTGCGAGCGACAATTCATTCCCACAATCCCTTACATCTGAATTCTTAATGAAACAAAAATTGCAAATGTCATGCCCCATCTCCAACAGCCCCATGAATACTAAGGACGCTATTTGGGGATCGCATTCGTGAAATTGAGTCGCGTGCTCATAACGCAAATGATACAGATAATTCATGACACTTAAAGAATAAAACAGCCCGCAATTGCTTAAATTAAACTCAACAACGACATGAATGTGGTCATCTTGATTTACATTTTGTCTTAAATTATTTTTTCTTGGGGTTTCAAAACTAAATGGTTAGAAACATTGTAGAGAAATAAATACAGTGCTTTAGTATATACAATAGCGTTTTTTATCGGCGTAAAACTTAGTACCTCATTAGTGTTTAACTCTTTTTTATTATGTGCAGGCCGTACTGCTGAACGTAACTATAGTGTGCGTTAAACCATGGAAAAAAATGTCAAACTCACCACGAGAGTTAAAAATGACATACAAATTCTAGAACATAGAATGAAAAAAATTTATGTCCAGAAAATTCGACTCTTGTGCAGATAATACCATTAAAGTGGGCATAAGTAATGATATCTGATTTAGAAGAATGATACGCGTCGTCAGAAAACAATTGGAAAGACGTGATCCAAGGTTCGATCCTGCCGGGGAACACGTCGTCGCGCCCAATGCATACTAAGTAATGACGCCAGTTTCAATTTAACCTCCCCTCCTCGTCATAACATGCTTTAAAGAATCTGTCTATTTTACAAGATTTTTTTAGTGGTGTTGGGTTTGTAACTTGTCATGTACGAAAAATATGAACATAATTCTACGTGTAATCTAGGAACGTTCCACGAACTAACCATTTGATATCCTCGAGAATCATGAGAAACTGGAAACGAAACCATATTTTTGGTAAAACTGAACCGTTGGATGATCGCAATCTCCTAAATGCCTCAGTACTATTTAGTATGTTGCATTCAGCGCTGCAAATGACTTATTTTTTGCAATTTCAAGTAAAGTAAAACTTACAAAGTGAAGTTGGAGGGATTTGCCTGAAAATAAGTCTGAGTTTACACTCGAGAAGTGTCGCCGAATCTCAGCCTTACATAATCCTTACCACATTTCGTAGCATTCCTCGTAGCACGTACGTAGACGAGCTACGAGATCCGCGCTTGCAGTCGACTTCTTATAAATAACATATTACGTAGGTATCGTACGTAACGTACATCAAGATTAAGTTAACCTTGATACCACCTCAGCCAGCTTTTCATATTTGTAAATAGTACAAATATTAAAAGTACAAGATAACTTTGCACGTTATTTTGGATGAGCGATAATAACTAATTCACTCAGTGCTGACGTTTTTGTTTTATGCAGTTTTTTATGTATTAGGTACGTTAAAAATGATCCAGTTTGTTTGGCTGATGCTTTGGAAATTAAAATATATGTTTTTTACTAGCTGTCGCCCGCGGCGTTGCTCGCGTTCTAGACTCTACACTATATAAGGAAAGGATACTACCCTCCAAATTTCATACCTCTAGGACTTATGGTTTAGGCTGTGCGTTGATTCTCTGTCAGCTTCAAAAGAGTTTTATATATATTGATGATGATGATGATATCCTGTGGTGTAGAACTCCAAGAAAACTTCTTGCTCTTCTACTTCAAAATCTTCAACAACTAAAAAACATACCTGCGTACGAGCTTATGGGGCGGGGCAGGGGGCTTACTCATATCCTTTATTTGTCAATAATTATGAATCCAACAATAAAACGCGAAACACTAATGAACGTAAATCGAACTATTCAATTAAAGTGGCCCCAAACCATGACGCCGGTACTTAGTATTCAAACGTATGCAAATTGCAGACGTGCTATGCAATAAATGCCGACACACGGATCACAATTCGACAATTGGCATTTATGTCGCAATCGCGTTTTACATGCCGCACTTCTATATAATATTGTTTTGGATAACCCACCTGTGCCTATTATTTGTTTATACTATTGCTCTCATAAAAAATCAGAATTGTTAGTCTACTACCGAGCGCCGCTATGCCGAGAAAAAGCCGTACAAAACATGCAGAATTTTTTTATGCTACGATTGAAGATGTTTTACACTGCAAAGACAATATTTCCATGAGTATCCCGTACGGAATACTTACGTAGTCTCATAATATGCTACAAATCGAGACTGGAGCATAGAGTAGAAAAGCATCAAAATATCTTGAGTGCGAGTTTTTTTTTTAGTAAGAGCTTTAGATTGCTTTTAGTTCTATCACTTTCGAAGAACAGGTATATAATCCAATATGTGTATATAATCCAGTATGTGGTTAAAACAGTGGAATAGTATGGGCGTGTTCGGCAGTGATAGAGAGGATCTTGCAAATCGCGCTCTCGTACAACAGCCACCACACGCTCTAACGATAGGCCGGTGGGGCCATTATAAGGACGGACATTATAATTTACCAAAATATATTTTGAATGCTTATTAGTGGTTACCTTACTACTGCTGTAAAATACAAAAAATAGGCATTTACTAAGTAAGCTAGTATTATATTTGGGTATAAGAGAAAAAAACTTACCTATATCTAAGAACGGTGACACACACACACACGCTGTGCCTTTATCAAAGATTTAAACACGTGTTTATGAAATGATCAACGCAATTAAATAAGTAGAGTAGACGTAACGATCTTGTGGCCATTATTTAGAAAATATTATCCTGTTACAATAAACTTCTCTATTATCGTCAAGGAATATGATCTCTACAATTTATATTAGTCTAAATTTTTAGTGTTATGGCCACACGGTGGCCGAGTCCTGATACTTAAGCCGGCTCTTATGTGGGCCCTGTAGACCAGCCGCTCAAATGCATCCACATCGCGACACGTCTATACACGACAGTGAAATTATGCTTTGAAAAAAATTACCCACTTACATTATATAAACTCTTTACCGTTTTATTAGTGTTGATAAACGCTATTACATCTAGTGCATTTGTTCATTGCAACCATGGACTATATATTTAGTCCATGATTGCAAAATACGGCCTGCCTAATTCTAAAGGAAAGACATAGTGCTGCCGAAAATTTTTCGGTTTGGATTCAGGTTGGATCCTACAAATAAACATTTAATTTTGCAAAGCAAGCAAGCTTGTTTCTTTGGACCTATAGACCTACTGCATCACAGACGTCCTCTCGTTACCGTTATCTAATTAATTGGGGCAAACCCGCATTGCTTACTTTGCTAGATAATAATTCTAATAGTTATTATTGCTGAAAAGTTAATGAGCCACTAGAATTAACCACATAATATTCTCCGAAAAGGTTTAATTTCGGGCCTGGATTAGCCGCAGTAACGTTGCGAACACATAATTTTTAGTCTACTATTAGTGGAAAACTATTCAGTATAATTTCCGACTATTTGTAGGTGGAAACTATACTTACTTGACCCAAACATTTTAATTGTACTGCCTTATTTTATAAAGAGCTTTATTATACTGACATATTTATATTATAGCTCGAGCCTAATAATATAAATGTGAAGGTGCAGCGTGTGAGTGTGATTGTTTCTGTTATGATGATTGCTTTGGAACCTTGTGTAAGTACATATTAGGTAGGTCTACTAACAGGTAAGAGTATTTAGAAAATGAAACTTGAACTCAAAAGCAGCTTGCCAACAAGAACGTAATCGGCTTTGCGTCGATTAATATCACCAGCCCGCAGGCAGTCGCAGTCTGCTCGATATTGCCGATACAAAGAACTAAATTATTTCCTCCGTTTCTTTAAGATCTCTTTGTTTTAGTTTCAAGCTGCTTTGAAATGGTAAAAGAGAAAAGCTTACCTTACTTATCATTAGTTCGTTTTCGATATGATATTTCTAAATGTGGATGTGCCCAATGAAGCTGGCGATACAATACCACCTCAGCTTTTAAAAAATCGTTATTTCTCAACTAAACAGACAAAAAATGAGACCTTCAACTTTTGGAAAAGTTAAAAACACTATAAGAGTCCACCAAAAAGGACTCAACTAAAATTGTACCGTGTAAATAGCGACGATATCGATTTGGCACTTTCTTAGTCGTACCATAAACTGCTGTTTACATACAATAACAGCTGAAATAGTCGAGCGTGTTCAACGAGTTCTCGACATTGGTCCCGTGCCAAGCTATGCATGGGGCATGGGGTAATGTAATTGTTTGCGACGCATCGCTTCTACTCCGTTGGCCATTACAAACAAGTTGTAGACAAATATGCAAACAGAAAACAAGGGTTCCCATCAAATAGCACTCGTACCGATTCGCTTGTTACATTTTTCTAAATAAACTAATCTAATTTGACAGTACTAAAATAATAGCCGTCCGTGTCATTTCAGTTTGAAAAAGGGACGGCAACATTTAGTGCTGTAAAATTATAGGTTAGTTAAATGCAACAAGAGAATCGATACCATTTGCTAATCTGTAGGGTTAAACGAAAATAAACTATAAAATTTTATTATTAGCAATATTTGTCGTAAATAATTTATGGTCCTTAGATTCGGCAGTAAAACTATGAACCTACATTATCATCAACGCCATGAAGAAGAAGCCTTTACATTTTCAGGCAATGCACAAGCTTATGGTCAACCGCTTAAAAAGCTTGCTTAAAAGTGGCTTTAGAAATGAAAAACAATAGGGGACCTTCCCAATCCATAACTTATAGCAATGTCCCAAGAATCCAAACATTGACTTTGAGCGCAAACAATCTAACCAATAAGTTCACTACATTATGATTCGTAGACACAACGGAGTGAGTAGGTACTGGTAGGTACATTTAAACAACCGCATACTACACACTGGCAGCCTTGCAGAATTGTAGTAGAAGTAGAGTTTGAATTTCTTTTTCTATTTAAAAAAAAGTTTGCATTCCAAAAAAATCGTCTTTGGCTCTAATCATTTTCGCTGAAGAATGTTTCTCACAAGCCTTGCTCTGTGCTCCTTTGAGTAAAAATTTATTTAATTTAGACAGGCGCGGGTTGTTCTTCGCGAGCATCAACTGACAACGTGGCATTTTCATTAGGTTCGTTGCAGTAACTAAAAACTTAATAAAAGTTTAACTGAAGAATTTCTAATTAGAAATTTTAGCTTTTCACGACATAGCAATATTTCAGGCTCGTGAAGGTATTTCCAATAAAGGACTTTGCCAAGTCATAATTCTTCAAAGTAACGTGTAATGAGATGTGGATATTACCTTCCAGAAGCATTCTTATGAGATTTAGATGGCCCGCTTCAAAGAGCCAAGAAAACTTACCCGACAACTTGGTGCTTTATAGTTGTTAATATGTGGAGGAACCTCCTCATATTCCTTGCATTCTTCCGTGCGGTTACATTCTTTTAAATTCAAAAGTATCTTGGCATCTTGAAAGTTTTATATTGATACTGCCATTGTTTAGTTCAAGGTATACAGGGTGTAAAAAGGTAGAAGGTAAAAATATATAGTGCTCCCAAGTTTCTTTTATTTTCTAAAGTAGTTTTTATAGTTATTACTTTTCAATTGTACCTGCGTGAAAGTTTTTTTACTAACACAATCTTATACCTACCTACTATTTGATCTAATTTGAAGTCGGTAGGTAGATCGGTTATTAAGCTACTTTACATTGTGATTTCATATTTCCTATTAGTATAGAATAGACCATAACGAGGCTATAAGTCTTCGTTCCAGGTGTCATTATGTAGGAAAAATATGTTAAATACAGTCAAAGTTGGTACGTAATTCAAGCGTACAACAGAACGGTGGGTTAAATGGCGCATAAATTTTACTTCGAGAAATATAGATTAGGTACATGAGCGCACCGCGGTTAAAGTATTTTGCAACGGTTCCTGTGGATTTATACATTTTGGTTTAAATAAAGTTAAGCGGCTAGTAGGTAAACTCAACAATGAGGGACCGATATGGAGAGAGGAAGGGACATGAAAACTATCAAACTTTATTAAGTATAAAAATACCGGTTAAAAATCCTTTATACCATAATACCCACTTGTAAGAATATTCAATGCAGAATTTTCTATGTGAAATAACTCTGTCATTTTGATTTAATAAATTGCATTTGACTGTTTCCGTTTTATGTGGTTGAGACGTTAGTAGGTGAGTATCTCTATTGCGGGCTTTGGTGGATTTACATAATTCGGTAGCGCGTAGTGAGCGATCAAAGCTCCGAGGACGATATTCAAGTATGCAATCGCGTCACGAAAGTCGACGTTTTGAAAGTGGTCACGTAAAATTTTACGTTTGAGCCGGCATCAGTGCACCGACAGCGCTTCGAACCTAATCCAATCAGAGCCAATGGCGCTGGACTTGGGTGTCAATTTCACACATCTCGTTGACAACATCCACGTTTTTGAACGCAGTATTTTATAATCGAGTGCTGTGAAAATGGAGAAAATTTTTAACACCTACAATTTTCAATCTCAGAAAATACCTACTAAACTAAGTTTAGAAATCCTAAAGTGCAATCGGATGACTAATGACGATCCAACACTGTTTAGTTTACAATACCACCATAACAACTTCGTAGTGAAAAATGTTCGCTTGGACTATTGTTACTCTTTTATACTTGGAGAACCATCATCAAAGCAGCCTACAACAAAGTATGTCCATCGAAATACTTCTTGATTTGAACCCCACCGTTAAGTCGCACGTACTGTCTGTAAATAAAACGGGGTAAGGCGCTTAATACTTATTATTTACGATCCTTAATAACTAGGAGCTGCACCGGCTACCTCAGGAAGCCTGGCTGGACTCGTCTGGAATATTTAAGGCGTGTTCGCTAATATACTATCCCCATAAACCCCTAACTTGAGGAATGCAATTAGCGATGCTCATATCTCTCCTCATTAGGACAAATAGAATGGCCACTTGAGACAGTTAGTATTGTATTTTGGTTGATTTAACTTCGACTTTGACTAAGTATGAATGAATGAAATGTAGATAAATAAACACAAGAACAAATACGTAATAAAAACTTTTTTACCTTGAAATGTAAAATGGGCGGCTTATAGCTCAGTAGTTATCTCTTCCAGGCAACTGTTGGATAGAGGGGACTTGAGTCAATATAGAGAGGGGGTTCATGCAGCTATAAAGTAAGACGCAAACAACACTTCGCAGTGCTCATATAACCAATGGTATTGTAAGCCTGTAAAGATTGTTTGACGGGGTCCAAGCTTTTCGTCGACATTGTATCCTAATTTGTAGTTACAAGATATAGAAAGTACCTAAACAATAGAGGATCGAGACGCCAATCATCTAATTAGCATCCGAAATCGCATTACCATAAAATAATTCAAACGGATGGAAGCAAGCGGCATATAAACGATTTGTCGGCGTATTAATAAAACGATTAAACGAAGCTCTCCATGGTAATCTGAGAGCGTCGCGGCGCGCGGCAGATGGCCACAATTCCCAAACTTTGATGACGAACACCGCCATCTCTCAGCCCGAATCAACCGACGATTTGTACACTTTTGTGACTACTTTTACTAAAGGAATAAGTTGGAAGATTCTTCAAAGTTTCTGTAATTGAGCTTCCAACTAGACGTCTGTTGCATTAAAGACACTGGGAGACACGGCGTTCAAAGAAGTTACAGTAATAGTTTGTTTCAAGCAGGTAGATCATAATAATGTTTTATTTTTAAGTCTTGAAAACTATTAAAACTAGACATCAGCCAAATTAAACCTTTATTACATATGATCACATAAGTTTAAGTAAGTTTTAATAAACTGCGTAGTGTTTTATTGTACTTTATATCACAATGTTTGGAAGACATTAATATCCTAAGGCCGTTATTATTGTTACAACGATGAATTAGAATTATTGCAAGTAAGTATAAATCTCCCAAAACTGTTTTCTAACATTAATAACGATTAATGTTACTGTTAATTAAGATTATTACAAATGTATTTATCTAGACACCTATACTGAGCAAAACGCCATTAAAATTGGTCCGGAAGACGACTAATGATAGGCATTTAGCTAACGTTCGATGTCAATCGGAGTCCGTCGTTTGATGACTCGTCAAAATTGCTTCCTGTGTTATTAAGTGCAGGAAATTGTGACTCCTTCATAGACACACCCACCGAATGTTGACTGCATAACATGGCTCTTGCTTTTCCTTTGCGTAGAACGTACGCTTACCAAGGGCTTATAATGGCGGGTTTTCATTTGATTATATACCAGTGCCGCGTGGTACTTGAATAGCGTGAAAGGGTAGGATTAACCTAAGTATTATTGCGTAGGTTCCCACATTACCTATATCTATTTGTACCTCAAATACAGTATCATTTGGAGTAGAAAATTTTATCCCCAACTAATACCTTATCAGTACCGAACCTGACCGCAAGTTTTTGAATAAATGCAAAGTGTCCCTCAGTGTGTAGCGGGATAAATCTACGCCAAAGCGGTAAATGGTGCTTGAGGCAATATCTCGCCAACAGCAGCTGTGAAGTAATGGCGCCGACACTTTACGCGATGCGATTACGACCACCTAAACATTCATTACAAATAATGTCCGTCATTTATCTGTCCTAATCACTATACATGAGCCTTCAAAGCGTTTTTGCTTCCGTTATTATTAAAAAAAAACACTGCCACCTCTTTACTATAAGTATTTAACCCTCTGTAAACGGTTAGAAATAATCGCTTGCCGTCGCCGGAAACACTGAATTCCGCCGAGCCTAGCGTTAACTCCGCTAAATGTTTCACGGTTTAATCAACTCGAGCTATCGGGCAAGACAAATAGTTAGCTCATCTGCATCTATACGAGTCGGCGCCGCAACCAACAAGGCGTCGATATTTTACCTTAACCTCCTTGAGAGTAATGTATTGGATCCACACAATCCCACTTACGGTTATTTGCGAGTTGGATTAAAGTGTTAGAAGTACTGAAAAAGAAGAGCGTAGTTCTGAGCAGACCGGTTGGTAGCGCCCCCGTGGCGGCGGCGGCGGCAGCGCGGCCGAGTGGCCAGTGCTCAATCCTGCTAATGGCAAGAACCGCAAGCGCAGTCCCCGGGGACATACTAACTAAATATGTAATGGTTATTCGGAGCTTCTCGCTTCACTTAGACTACGCTTTCTATTGACTAGATAAAATTACGTGTAGGAAACGTACGCTTTCAAATACAATTTATACGCTCCATTCTCAGAAATGCCATTATTTTATAAGGTGCATATTTTAGTGATTGTGTCTTGCTATCTTTGTTTTCAAAAGTAAACACTATAAAAACCTATAAATGTGCAATGTAGGTATATAAAGTTTTAGTTAATAAATAATAAATAGGCCTTTACATCTATTGAAGATGATTTATACAGGAGGCAACTTATGCCTACACTTAACGGGACACTGTAGATTATTTTCAGTCGTCATTTACCGCTTATAACCCAAATGAATTCTTTGGAAGTGCGAATGCATTAAAAAACTTTAGAGCCTTATTTTCTCGTTCCAAAATTGCAGTGGGTTTAAGCGAGATTTCATTTGTATAGAAGCGGGAATAATCTGGAATAATACCGCGGCTGCGACTGGGCCTCAAAGACGCCACTCGTCCGCCGGTTGCCGCCTGTAATGAGTTTTTTAAATACGAAACACATTCACACAGTATGTGGACATTCAAAGCATTTAATGTAGTGCATTGCAGTTTATAAAGACCGTCATTTCAAGGAACTTTTTTTAAATTTCTAAGCTATACCTACGTCGTGTACGTTTACTTTCGTATTCCTAATTCTTACCTAGATAGATTGGACTGACTAAGAAAATCAAGACAAAGTAATAGATTTAATATAGTTAACTCTATAATAGGTAGGTGAGCCATAATATAGAACACCTGTATCAAAAAGTTTTGTTTTTCTAATTACGAAATCAATGTTTATCCATCATACATAGGAACTTGTGCTTGACTGGTTTGTAAATTTTAGCTGGCTTTTATAGTAAAAAATAAACAGTTGTTTAAATAAAGTCTCATCAACTCTGTGGAATGAAATCCAGTGAAGCCGCCCTGATTACTGCGCCGCGATGCCTGCTTGGTTTAGAATCGGACGGATTATGAGGAGATATAGAACGATGACAATTTGAATATGAACATGAAATGTCTTTTAAAATCAGTTTAAAATTGAAAACTCTTACTTACCTACTTTATCTTTTTTACTAACACAAAATAAATAGTTTTAGGTAGGTAAATGATGTTCATGGATATTTCACTGAAACCGTTCCCTTATCATACCAATGGTTATTTCTATCCTCCTCCTCCTTGCGTCGATATCCTCAGGGTTGAGGGTCGTGACCTTTATGTAAGACCTTGTTTTGGATTATTTTCTTCCAGCGAGATCTGTCTGCTGCAGACCGGATGGCATCACTCACGGAGGAATCCAGTGCTGAGCGAACCTGATCGCTCCAACGCATTGGGCTTCGTCCTCGCGACCTCTTTCCCTCCACCTTGCCAGTGACTACTAATTTTTCTAAATTATCACCTCCTTTCCTGGCAATGTGGGTTATTTCTATAAAACAATAATAAATAAAAAAACAATGAATTCTGAAGAAACATGACTCTGAGTAGCGTTTTTCATAAACTTTCCGAACGGAATAAAAGCTTGCTACGAGTAGGTAACGGAGCGAGCGGAAGGAAAGCGCTGCTAATTACTCTACGCCTGAAGCGAAGGCCTCGTCCTACCGAACCCTGAAAGAAGGGGAACTACAAGCAACTCATATGTTCGTAAAACTGAGAATTTTATAAACTTATTTTTATATTTGGTTTTTTTTTATGAGAATCAGTGGCGAGCCAGACAAACGGCTCATGTGATGCTATGCAAAAAAAAATCGCAAGATTTTTTCTAATGGACAAATGCTAGTGGTTGTCTTTGTTTATCTACTCTGTAATCTCAGCCAGTGTTGTCCGTCCTCGTTTTATGAGTGTTTGACCACCACTTATTTCATACAGAGTAGGTATATCTAACAGTGTAGGTAGGTACACAAATTATTCCCTACGTATCTAAGTATACACATTTTATACAATGATGTGACCCAACCCGCACACATAATGTTACACTCCTAAATTGGTGTTAAATCGCTTTTTGTTTACCCATCCAACCCCGAAGTAATTTCTCTGTTAGGAAAACAATTTTATACTGTCTCTTTTATACACAGTGGAAGTCATTTCAAATTACTCGTACATCCGAACCACCTACAAAAAAAAAGTAATTTGCCTGAGTTAAGAGTGTTGGATGCAAATACATCAGTTGTATTGTTGTTGAGTAAAGGTTAGAGTTTTCCAGAGTGCACGGTTAATTTAATAGCGAAGACCTTGAAAACTAGGCGTAATTTTCAAGTAGAACCAAAATCCATAATACAAAATTGATTCTGCTGACAATGTCTAAAAGAACCTAACCAATGAAACTGGAAGATTCAAAATAAAGTACAGCTACAATTGAAAGCTTACGGTACAATTATCAGATTTTAATAAAAGGGTTTTCGTAACTGCTTCCCCATTTCAATAAAACAATTCGATCGTAATTTGCTAGATTAGAACTCGCGATACCCGAGGAGCTATACGAAAGCCGCAGCAGGAACTCCGTGAAAACCCATTCATAATATTGTAATAACGGCTTCTAGCAGCAGTTATTTCGTGCTTAAACGTTTTACTGCGGTCATTATCTACCCGCTGAAAGGATATGCAGGCGATAAATTGTATAGTGTAACGTACACACCTATTATCACACCTATACCTATAACACGTTATCTTAGATCTAAACGCGTCGTCTTCCTATCGCGGAAGTCATTTGTTGCTCCGTAATTTGTTACATTAATTGTAGTGAAGTAGGTACTATAAGCTTTTCGCGCTTTTGGTAGCAAAATAGTAAAATACATTTGTTATGGCAAATGGTTGTTGGTTTTATGTCTAGTTTCCATATAACAATTTTGTTCATGAATAGTAAAACTTGAAAAAAAGCATGACTCTACTCTTGATTATATTTTATATTTTTGCTTTCTATATTCTACAGTCTATTTCTAAATAAAATAGAGACACAATCACTGTAATATTATTTAATTTTGGAGTGGTTTATTTCTCAAATAGGTATCTCTATGTTCCCATAAAGAGGGCTCGCCTTTCCTTTAGCAATAAAGAGACCATTTAATCGAAGCTTATCTGCCCGGAAGCATTCATTAGATGATTGCGCCATTACTGGTGGACTCTTTCGATGGCATTTATACGATTCTGATATGATAACCCTTTTAGTTCAATTAGTACTTGAACAAAATACCTTTTCTCTATAAGTAAATACAAGTACAGATGTTGTTATTTGTTTTTTGCGTTTTAGTATAATTTTCACATAGACAATTTAGGTACGTATCTTGGTATTTTATTTTTATGAAGTGCTATGATCAAGAGTCATAGTAAAATACACAAAAATATAATTGGAAACTTAAGTAAGTACACTCAACTGATCGAATTCTAGATTCTAACCACATAATGTGTAATAAAATAAATTGGCACCTATAATATTAATATTTGTACCCACCACATGCATCATCTTATAGTGAGTACAGACTGACCGAACGAAAGCAGAAGAAGGCTAGCGAGACGTTTCGTAGATGGGAGATAAGATGGGACTTCACCGTTGTGTCAGTACATCATTATGAATCCCAGTATCATTCTCATCGGCGATGCCTTTCGCTAGCCTTTACTTGCTATCGTCTGTACTCATCATCACATTAGTCACTTTCGCAGGCTTTTTACTGCAGAGAGTTATACAAGTTAGTTTAGTCACAATTGTTAGTACCTATATATACAAATCAAAGTTTAGAAACAACTTTTACAAACACAGTTCAACACAATTGTAAGAACCCAAGCGGTAGTCGTAAAGACCCTATAAATATACAGGGGAGAATAAAGACGTGCTAGACAGTCAGGTAACGAACGCTTGCGTAATAATAACGGTCCTAAATCAACACTTGAATCGAGATACAACGGTGTAAATGTTCTTGTAAATACGTAGGTAAGAGGGCAAATAAATTTATCGGAGGAGGATCAGAAATAAAATAAATAGGAGTGTATTCTTTCAATTGGCGCCGTTACAAATAAACATAGTGCTATGGCGTTACACAATTAACACTGTGTTTTGTTTCTTGCTATCAAACTAGCTACATAAATGCGATTATCATGGGTAGGCAATATTCAGAACTAAAGTGGTTGAATATCCAAAAGATTCTTTTTTTGTCTATTATTTAACTTTTTCATAATTTCACTGCGACTATTCTTTTTCTTCGATCTTTGTAATAAATAATTATTGTAGGTGCTAATTGTTATCCTGTTATTAATAAATTAGATCAAGAAGATTTAAATTCGTCCGAAAGACACCAAACACGATGTAACTATTCCAAGCTTACACCGAGTTTATTGAATAACAGGAATCTTGTTTCAGCGTATTGTGTTTGTCGTTGACATCAAATCGGCATGTACCTACCTCAAGCGCAATTTTGTTGCTCTACAACAAAAATATTAACCCGGTTACAAAGTAGGTAAGATAAAAAAAATTACGTAGCTGGTTAGGAATCTTGGTTACGCAGACGCAATAAAGTAAAGATATGCTTAGTGAAACTAGAGAAAAAAATTACAAATACATCGATGCTTCAAAAATAGCAACAACATTAATTTGCAGTATAAGGTGAGCAGTTCAAAAGTGGTGCATAGCGAGTGGCGCGAGTGGCGCGCCTGCCGGCAGGTGGCTTAAATTACCGCATTTGTTACACGTTTACACGAAACTGTATCAATATATCATGCGGATTTACACGACCTATCGTGAATGTTTGCATTTTCCTATCTTTAAATTTACCTACGTAGTTAGACAAAAACGATAAAGAATTACGCGATTTACGATCGCACACTGTACCAACACAAATATTTAGTACTCAAATGCCTTGGATCGCTTTCTTTTCCTACCTAACTTGTACCTTGAGTACAAACTACAAAGTGATTAACTGCCGTTATATTCATTAGATTAACAAATCTGGCATCTAAAAACCATATATACAAACCTATTTTGCTCCGAATCACCAACTTCCTCACGAAACAATCCCAAAGCTGCCTAGACTATTATTTCAATAAGGCAGCACCGCTGAATCCTTACAATGACAACTCACTCAAATGTAAACGCGAACTATTTCCATAAGAAAGGCATTGCGAAAGTTTTTCAATTTTCAAGTGACGCAGGTATGATCGAGAACTTTGGCTTCGGACGCAGCCGAGTCGGGCGCACCGCGCATCCGCGGTTTGTTCACAACCTATCATTGCGGTTGCAAACATTGTTTTACTCTTGCTCGAATTTTGTTCGACTTCATTCTACACCATTTATTGAATGGCGTATTTTGCTAATACGATATGCAAGATTACCTTACTCAACCCTTACTCGAGATATATGTAATAACAAACTGTCACTCCGAGCACCAGAATAAGAAAGCTGGCTACTAACTCAATGTATATCAACTTGAATATTCTTAGCTACTTAAGTCTAATAAATAGCCGTTACCTACCCTCTAGATCTCTAGGCAATAGCATTCTGTTAACTCTATTTCTTAGTTGGAACTAAGTCTAGATATAGTTAAGTCTAGATAGGTTGACCTGAAACCGGACACTCATTAGGTACCGACTACCGACAGAAACCGTATTGACGTTCCCTCCAAATGCGAGTGGTATCTCAGTTCAAGCATACGTACCTACTGGTATCTAGCATAAAGCATTACTGTCAGCTTTTTTACCAAAGAAAAATATTGTGGTCAGCTAATCCAAAGGGTTCCTGATAAAGTGGGTATAAAATTCGTTCGGTATGTACTAGAAGTTTTTTATTTAAATTCTTAATAGCAATGTCTGGGGCGAGCGAGAGACATTATGCAGCATCACGCCGGGATCACAAGAGATTGTTTCCTAAAACAGGATCGGGGAGGCTGTATCCGTCCCGCAGTGTTGTAAAAGATTTGATATACGTACTTGATAAAAAAAAATGTGGTGCTTACTTTTAAAATTGAGAGTTTTGGGGATTTTAATATTTTTTTGTAAAAGTTACAAAACGCTATTTAATTTTGTAGCTTTTATGACATTCCAACAAAAACCCTTCTAGATGTGACTTTTAACAAATAATTTTCCGCACCTGTGGTTGCTTTGATTACAAATAATTTATTCAAGTAAAGCCTAAAAACAATTAGAGGCTTGATAAAATAAGAATAAGTTATTTCATAAAGCTTTTGGACTGGTACTCAGTAGGGCTGAGTAATTTTATAGATGTACTAGACATTGTATACCTACTTATTTGTAATATGGAGCCAAGTTATATTAATTTCTCGGATTTTTTTTGTCTAAATCATAGTATCTGTGTCTATAATTTAGACACTACCATTTTTTTTTACTACGCAGAGTTCCAAATTTAGTACACTTTATAGTCACAAGCGGGTAGCTGCGGCCTTTTCTCTTTTACTTATCTAAAAATTGCCGGCGTAGTAGCCCCCGAGGGCTCACATTTATCAGCTCAATAAAACTTCCATGAAAACATTCGGTGACATCCAATATGATTTCATCGCCGTTTCAACAAGGCCCGAAAGTAACATGTAATATTCTGTATTATTATCTGCTCGCTACTTTGTTATGGACACGTAAACTTTTATGTAGAACCTGAACGTCTTTGTGTATGTAGCTATTTCCCTTTTTATAAAATGGCACGCAAACGACAAAACGTTTCAATTTCATGGGTAATCGTAAAACAACGACAATCCCATCGTACACATAAAAAGCTCGAGCATCGTAGTGCTAAAGTACAAATCTAAAAATATTCATGACGTATGGAAATTCCTTGATATTGCAAAATATCTTCTGAAAACAAGGGCTTGCAGCACAACAAAGCAAATAGCGCTAGTAGAGAGCCAGACTGTAATAATAATTGAAGCACATAACTGTGGATGGGGTCGCGTTCACTTAAATTATTAACAACTTTATATGAACGTGTCAGCTAATGACACGTTAACGTTAACTAGAATTTGTAATAGAGGCGAACACAGCTGAACCGGAGCTTTCCCGAGTTATGTCCCGCGCGAGACAGCCGCGCGATTAAAAATGCACCGTTTGAAACGAGGCGCGTTCGGCAGCAACGTCGCGAGCGCAGACCGGCCAGTGCTTCCTTACCGCTGGAGCCGCCTGCTCCTATCCAACCTAAGGCTCTCCTCTACTTAGTGCTAAAAAAATGTGATGGTATAGTGAAAAGTTATTCAACGAAGTTTAAATCGACGCCAGAATGGAAATGTATACAAAAAGGTAAAACGCATTGGATTAATTTTCCGTCCGAGTGGTTTATTTTTAGCTATCGGCATCAGATCGATCGCTAGAACAGGTATCTCCAAATATTTATAAAACAGAAACGCGGCCAGCCAGAGACAGAAGCGCTGGAAACGTCGGTATTTTGTTTAGGCAGAGCGAGCGGCGGTGATACGTACTCGTTCCGGTTCTATTTTCGCACTATATCGTTTATTACGAGGGCATGGGCACACAGAGGGCGGGCGGCGAGGCGCGGCGCGTCGCGCAGGCCACTCCACCGCCTGATATTATATTCTGGAGCACGCCGGCTCACCTCGCTTCGCGCTAGATATCTCGAGTGTTGCCTCCACCACCTATGAATTTTCCTAGTCTCAGTTACTGAACACGGCCGATGCAACCGCCCGCATCTTTTTACTAAATCCAAGCTGACAATATTATGTAAATAAAGTTAAAAACTTTACTTTGTTGTTCTCTCTGTTATACGCGATAACTTTCGAAAATTTCAACATCTTCAGTGGAGGTAATAGATAAAATTAAAATAATAATATTATTAAATAATAATATTCAAAATAAACAGCAACTAAATGACAAGTCTGCATGAAAGCACACTTTAAACATCCAAGCACATACGTAGCTAAGTACCGTATTTTGCACATTGGTCGTTACTTTAGAAAGCACACGAGCACCCACTTAACCTTCAAAATAGACACAGATACTCCACAACCACAGGAAAGTACCTATACCTACTTAGCTAGGTATTAGCTAGCTAGACATGAGAGGCCTATTGTACTGAATGAAAAAGCTACCACAAAGTTTTTGTATGTTGTATAATCATTACACTTTATATATACCTATACGAATAGTGGTTATATCAATAGGGCCTACTCTACGAAATATATTTTGAGGCACTTTAGCAGTAAAATAGTTTACGTAATATTTAACGAAGGTTTGAGCATTTCACGTTTTCAATACCGCTTTTGGCGTATGTTTTTCGTATTATATTCATTAGTAAGCGTGCTCCACGCCGTTCATTAGTGCACTCCACAGCACTTTATCCCCATGTTTTGTCTGGTTTTTTACTCTTTTCAGTCAATAAAATGCTAATTGAAAGATCATGTAAGTTTTGAAAGTGCCATCGAGTTATAAATATGAAACTGGTTTGTTATATTCCGGTAGGATGATAATTATGCTAAAAATACACATAGGTACCCATCTCTCAAAATAAAATCGATACAGCCCTTAAAATAGCAGCGTGCAACATAACATCAAGTAGCACTTGAGGAAGTAACAAAACACGAAGCCAGATGTTTATTCTAGGCTTGCGGGCAGTCCACCTGCACCCGCCCTAAACCTGAGCTATCGGTTTTACATAAGTTCCGCTTTGTAGTTTAAGCTGCTACAGCACGATAAAACGTTTACAATATGTACCTACATGTATCTTCTGAACTACATTTCACGTATATTTTAACATGCAAATATGTGATTAGCATTCGTGTCGGTATTTTGATTTCCAGATCAATGTACGATTTAAATGCAATGTTTGGATAATGCCGTGACTTACAAGCGATCCATTAGATTGTAATTGAGATCGGTCGTAATACTCGTAATCCATTGTTCCAGGATAGTTCGATAATCTAAGATAGAGCGTACAGAGATGAGTCAAGAGGGTAGCAGCGTGAGTGTGATCCGCGGCTGGGGGTGCACGCCTACTGGCGACGTGCCGCCGGCGGCCGTCTCCACAGAGCAGCGCGCTAACAAAGCATGTTTACCCACTATTTTTCAAAGAGGCTGGCGGAGAAATGCTCTCTATGGAATAATTTTGTTCCTAATGCTGTTAGTCTTTTTGAATATCGCGTTGACTTTGTGGATTATAAGTGCACTTCGACTAAGTATGGTAAGGTCCAGGGTGTTATTTTTAATGAGAATGAGGTAGAAATTTCCATGTGCTAATATTATCAACTCTGTATTTTCAGAACGGTATCGGGCCCGTAAGGATAGTAAGCGGTGGTATTCAGCTAGACGGTCAAGCATGGGTACTGAATAATCTCGTAGCATCCACAATAACGTCTCAAGTCGGACAGCCTGTGACACTGCACTCGCACCGTAACTTTTCAGTGCTCGTGTCAGAGCCCAACCGCTTGGAACAATCCAAGTTCGTAATGAGTAAGTGGAAACTTGGGACTGTAAAAACTTAATGGGGCATTATTAGGCTAGACTTGTAGCCTCTTTGAAACTTAGAGAAGGAGTACGCGATCGTGTGATTTATTATTTAACTAGCAAAACTTATCTAAGTAGGTACATACCTAGGTAGTATTATATGATCTGTGCCTATACTAAGCACATTGACATTTTATTTAGAAGACGCCTTTGATCTTGATTTATGTCTGCATTAAAAAATAATCGACAGAAAATATTGGAACAAAAAACTAAATTTTTGAAAGGCAGTTGAGTGACGGTGAATTACCGAGCTCAGTGGTGATTTTTATGTATGTACTACAGCAGCTATTAAGATGCGTTGTGTCACAAAAAATTATATTTTCGTGATAAGCAGTTATGTCACGGGACATAAACTATTTAATTGATATGTTAGAGAATATTTCTAAAAACGAAACTTACTATTTTTCAGAACGCGACAACATACAGTTTGCTGGTAGAGTCTTTGACGTGCGTGACGCTCGAGGTGGCAACGTGTTCCACGCCTCCCGTGACGAGGTCCGGGTCAACGCTCAGAGCTTCGCAGTAGAAAGTGTCGGTGGACTCACTGTGAAGAGTGCGATCCAGGCACCGCTGGTTCGCGCTCCTCCAGCTTCAAACCTGCAGTAAGTTTTCAATCAACTCTACCTTCGCTTGGTTTGCACTGTAGAGTCGTGTCACCGATAAGCCTAGCTGCACACGGCGAAAAAGTCTATAAATATGATAGTAGGTACTTAATGTTTATCCGAATAATATGGAATAATTATTTTTTCAGGCTAGAGTCTTTGACAAGAAAGTTGGACTTGAGAGCGCCAAAATCGATATATTTGGAAAGTAGAGCGGGAAACATTGATGTCACCGCTCATGGAGATATTAATATGGAGTCTACTGTTGGAGCGGTAAGTATTGATTTCACTTGTGTCATATTATATTGTCGTCCCAAAGTGTTGAAAGTAGCCAGTATTTTAAGCTGGACACAAACTTTTTAATGAAAATCATAAAGTTTTTAATAAAAACCGTAGCATCAAGTTTAGCAACTGCAATGTTGCACCGCCATTACTAGAAACTTCTCAAAACATTGTATTACAATGATTGATCGAGTGAGCGAAGCGAACGAGATCTTAGTGACAACTTGGACGAAAATGCTTTGTATGTTTGTATGTTTGTTCGACGAGATCTTTTGAACCGCTTATCCGATCTTCACAGAATGTGGTAGGTATACGGATAGTACTCTTAAGTTTTACTGGTTTGTTAAATGAAGTAAATCAGTCAAGGGATCGTGAAGTTATGAGGGTCCAAAGGGAGTAAAAAAAAAGTCGTACAATAATATCAAGTGGGGTGTCATATGATAGGGTTTTGTTTAGACATTCTAAAACCGTTTTTATTTTGATTCTAGGTCTAATAGTTTTTGAATTGTTGTAAAAATTATAAAATTGGCAAACCCAGTATAACGTGAGCTACCATTTCTTGGAGTTTCAATGATTTTGTAGTTCAAGTAAGACTGGTACTCTGCTAAATGGCGGTATTGATGCGATTTGCAAAATTTAGGGTTTTATTTTTAGTACGAGGAGATACCTAGACATTCCCTCACGAGATCTCAGTTCGGGGCGAACTACTAGTTATGTTATTTTAATTTTAGCCTTTAATTTTCAGATCAAAATGCACGCATCAAACTTGATAATGAGCAATCTAAAAGAAGCAACCACCACAGAACACCCTGACATGATGCAAAAGAACCTTAGAAGTAATAAAGTGTATCAATTGTGTGTCTGTGTGTCAGGTAAATTGTTCCTTGCAGCTCCAGAAGCACCGTGTGTCGCATTTGATGATAACGTATGCCGATGATAACGTGATACTAGAATAATTTTAGACTTTAGGTCAGTACCGACGATGAGCTAATAGGTGATGTGCCAAATCAGACAGGTAGTAGGCACGAGGCAGCCGCCGTGTCTTTGCACATCAGTAGGTACGGCAGCACCCATACGTTACCAATAAGGATTCTGCACAATAATAGTGCCAAATAGGAAACAAATGTGGTGATAATATAGTTCATAGATGTAAGTATATTTATAAAAAATCACGTTATAGTGACTAAACAGTGTTACCTAGTAAAGTCATTGCTATGGCTATGTAAAAATAACCAACTATTAAATTCAAAAGTTTCAATTTTTGCACTATGCACAAAATTTTACTAATTACCTAGGTATAGATTGCTAGAGTAAAATATTTGTCAATTATTTATTAAACTGCTTGTTGGATTACAAAACATTTTCATTAGTAGGCTAAAAACAATCTAATTCTACAAGATAGCCAAAATAAATGAATCTGTGTTTTCTAATATCACAACTAACTAACAAAGCAAGAGTTATATCCTCCCGCTGTTTACTTCAGTTAGTATTCTTCACAGTAGTGCAGGAATCACAACGGACTCGCCACACAGTACGGAACCCGGTAATTAAAACTACCTACATTGGCTACCCCTAATTGAAACCACTACGACGTTTTGCAGCATTGGTTTTTTTTCTAGGTTAACGAGGGGCAAGCATTGCAACTTTTACTAAGCATTCTGTTCATGAAATACGATGCAGTTGCGGTTTGGACCTTGCAAAATATACAATTGCATTTTGGTATAACATAATTATGTATAAGTAGGTTTTTTATCCTCTTAAGATAAACCTAAATCTTTGAACCTTTGGAAGGAATTTACCTAAGGGCACTTTTGAAATTCAAAAATTAATAATACCTTGCTCATGGACAAAAAAAACCACTTCACCGTGTACGTAAAATCTCGGCGTAAAATCAAAGTGATCGCTGACGTGAAGTTCAAATCTCTCGGACGAACTCCAATTTGCCATCAAAACACATTTTACTGTAGAGTTATTGTAAGATAAAAATAAACGTTTCAAGTGTTACATTTATCTCAAGAGCTTTTTTGTAGTAACGACTCTATAAACAAAAGAGAATCGAGTGCAAATATTTGCACACACTGATTTTTAGGGGTCTGTGACGTAAACGGTAAATGTTGAACCCCTATGGCGGGATATTGATGTTTCTCTGACTGGCTGTTAGATAGAAGTATAGTTATGACACTAAAAAGCTGTAATAATACGGGTTTTACATTATAGCGTCACTAGAATAAAATATTCACCAAGATGCAGTAAAATAATAAGAGCAGTAGGTACCTATGTAGCTACTGATACTATTACATAAAGTAGGGTTACCAATCTAATTGGTGACCTCTACGCGCCACTAAATAACAAACCAAATAGCAAATTGTTTGCAATGTTTAATTGCACATTTATCCATCTCATTACGTAGGTAAATCTATTTAATTCCAGTGTTATAATTGGTTGGATTTGGCAAATGATAAATCAAGGTAGTAAAATACCTAAATATCAGGTTCCAGATTTTAGCTCTACATTTAGTTATGTTTTGATTGTTTTAGTGACTATTTTTGATAGGATTTTATAACATACAGTTTGTTGCTACCTACCAAAAATAAAGAATTACGAATAAAAATAGGAATGACACTACATAGGTACGTATCTCTACATGCCTATGTAGTTTCATTCATATTTTTTTTATTCTATGATAATATTTCTTCGTGATCGCCATCGATCTACTTATGCTGCATTAGGTCATCGATTTTAATGCAATGCCTGTAGATGCAAAGCTTAGGGATGGCAGCAAAGAGTATCTTGGCTTTCCCCAAACTGTCCAGCGGGTTCAATGACTTGTCCACATTATGTAGATGAGGCCGCAGGTGCTCGTTATGCCCCCGCGGCACACAGTATAAAAACTTTTACGAACAAAACGACCCTTACTATTTCTAGGTGATACTTTCACTGGAATCAGGATAAAATAAATTTTTTTAATGTATGGAAACAACAATGTTTGCAGATATTTAGATCAATATCAATCTAATTGATTTTAGGTTTAGAGTGGTTTCGATCACAAATATAATCAAGCCTTTCCTTGCTTGCTATATCTAATCTAAATGATTGTATACTGCGTCATTACCCATACTCCTTTAGACGGGCCGCTGCATCGCTATCACGAGTATGTGCTCATGTAAAAATGTTATCTGTATTAGTAAAATACATTCTAGTAAGACACACCAAAGAAACGGCCTGGAAGAGAGCGCATAGCGATAAGATCGTTCTTCTCACGATGATGGCAAGGCATCGGTTATTGTCATTCCACTTTTCTAAAAAACTTTGTTATTCGGTAGCATATTATCATCATTAACCACAGCAACTAATGATTTTCACACAATATCACGATATAACTACAATCAGTTAAACATAATAACACAAAGAGTCATGAATAGTGGGTAAATATCATGTTTGTGATAAATTGTAACATTTTGGTAGTCGAATGACAAATACGGCTGTAAAAGCCACCTGGCTGCCGTAACTGTCTGCTGCTACTACTGCTTGCGTTATAAATATCTACCTACATACTCAATGGGTGTAAAAATGTTCTCCCAAAATCTTAAACGGTGCTCAGCGGCAAGAGATTCATTTTGCCTTTTTGCTTGCAAAATATTGATCGCCTCGGCCAATTGCGTTTGCATGCTGCCTATATAGGTAGTGCCGGCTAATACAAAAAATAATTAGAATACTTATGCAGTCATATTTCGGTTTCTGAATAAAATTTGTTTTTCAGCTCTATTTGTGTATGAGGTTACCACTAGGTACCATTTTCAAACGATATTTCATATCCTTAGTGAAACATATTTTGAGAGTTGTCTTTTTACGCCCTTTATTGCTTGGGTTACCGATACCGAATATGTTTGTACTGTAACCGAAAAATAAGTGAAATGCCATTTGATCGCAAACTGCTACCGGCAACGTTAGTAAAACAGCGTACTGCTAGCCCTAATGCATATAGAATTTGTATTATTTATTGGTTTGTTCTATTTCATTTTTTAATTTAGTATTTCACCACGAGTATTTTCAGACGGTTGCTGTCTTTGAAAGGTAGAGTAGATATTCAGCTACACAATATACCCGCTTACAAGTAGAGTTCACCATCAAGAATGTATTTACATAGATACTTTAGATACCAAAGGTACCTACTAGGACATTTATTTTACCTGTTATTAAAACTAAACGTGGTGTAATTACACCATTTGAAATCGCAACGCTCTTTGAAAAACATGGTTTTCTCAATTCGATACTTAAAAAATAAAAATGTCTATCAATTTTACTTAGCCAACTTTTACAAATTACTCGTAAAACAAGACAGGTGACATTGTGACGTTGATAAACGCGATGCCAATCCCATTTTGTGAAAATTACCAATAACTTTTTAGTCCCAAAGCTATGGACTCCGGGATTTACCGTGACAAGTGCATCAAGATCTTGTGTAAAGTAATTGAATTATAGACAGTAGGTAGTCAAAGCTTTCATTCTACGCAATGCAACTAAGCAAGTAGGTAGAAAATATAAAACAGAAACCGATTCTCAATATTTTATAACAATAATTTCTGAAAACATCCTTTTATTGTTTCACACACCGAAGCCGTGACTTCAAACGACAGTTTGATTACTATTCAAATGGTTTCAACAGGGACATGCAGCGCGAGCGGCATTGGCACTGCAAAGACAACTCGCAAGGAACGCAACCATTCCTTTCAATGCCAATCCCAGTTTGTCGAGGGCCGACCGACACGCCTGTTATTGCGCCGTGTTTCACCTGCAACTACGAACACTGTAATAACATTTACACAAGGGAAATTCAAACGTCGAACTATTTGAGCATTTGCCTCCAAATAGAATTTCTTTGTTACGAACGATATAATATTTATCACGAATCGCATGAACGATGTGACAAAGAAGTCAAACGAAAACGTTTTATGCGAGGTATCAAATATTAAATTCGTATCGAAACTTCGATGCTATAGATTTCTGTATGATTAAGATTTTGTCTTAATAGATTTTATACTAACGGATGAGACTAGCGCAGGACTATACTCAAACCTGGAGAGTAGCCAAAGCAAAGGGAGGCCTAGGCCCGCCGTGGGTGAAGTTGGGCTGCGGATGATGTTGATAAAGATGAAAGGAAAGTAAAATCTGTTCATTACTCACGCCAGTGCTTGAGCAAAGCTCAGCAATATCTCTGAATTCATAGATAGAATAACGAGCAACAGTACACTCTCTAGTACCGCATTGTTCAATAAATACTTTCAAAAGTTACGTCCACATGTGTCATTTCAAGCACAGCTCTCTATCAATACCAAGATGATACTTATGGGTAGGTATCTCTAGAGTGGTTCATGTAGGGTCTAGATAATCTCTTAATAGCCTGCCTACGGACTGCGGTTGATTAGGTGACGACATGCGTTGGATATAGATACCTATTTATCTTTAGAACGGCAAATTAATTATGAATGTAAAAGCTGTGTCTAGTCAGCCTTGTATGCTATATTACATGCTATATTTTGTTTCAGCTCCCACAGCCTTCGATCTTCGTTTCTTTTTGCTAGACTTTCATTAAACAAAAACTGTTTAATAATCAAAAGATAGCATGTAATCGTTAGCTCTGATATTCATTCATTAATGCTTACAACGTAAGCTTAGAATAGTTTCACCGTGTTTTGTCTTTTGCATTGTTACGAAGATTCTTTGATCAAAATCTTTATTTATAAATAACAGGGTCCAAGGACCCAATAACGCATTGGCCGGTTATATTAGTGTATAACTGAAAACAAGAGTAGCGCCCATGTGCTCCATGCGCCCCTGCAATATCGTTAGACACGGCCGTGTTGAGCCGAACACTTATTGAAACTGTTCTTAAGTGTTGTCCTTTTATGTAGCTACTCCATAAATTTTTGATAGGGCCATCTCGGGAAATCTCTGTCTCCATTCGCAGAGGGTCTGCAGTCAAATGAAACTGGAATCCCAAATATTATTCCGAGACGTTTTCCCTGTTCCTTCGATGTGAACTTTTATTTTTATGCTCTTACGTATTCTTATCAGAGGAGAGACACACTCCGGGAGAGCTTCTGACATACTGACTTAAATCCTTTACCCAAGTAGGTATATGTAAGTTTGTCGCGGATTACGGTTTCTTCACGCTTCTTTATTATCATTTGAAAATTTTCGGGAGTTAGTGATTTGGGATCGCAGTCGTAATCCTAGGAAACGACAAAACGATGTTGTAAAATAGTCGATAAACTCAATTTTATTTTATAGGTGAATATAAAGGTCTCTTAGTAAATGGTAGTGAGATATCAGTGTAATCCATTTAGCTTTCAGAGTGTATCTAAGGACCTACTCGCAAGGTCCACTACATCATGGAGTCGACGGGCGGCACAAATGTAATTTAGTTCTTGGCCACGTAGTCGGATTAGTCTCAATGCATTTACAACTAAGTAACTAACTTGGAATAAGGTAAGTAAGTATTCAGTTTTTTCTTTCAGTTTTCTATATTTTGGATCGAAATGGTAAATTAATTTAACCTAACACGGTCAACCTTTAGTTCATCAGGTATGTCTGGTAAAACGTACGGGAATATCTATCTACCACTACCTACAGACAAACCATACAATAAACAAGTAAGGAAGTATGCTTTCTACTGTATGAATGCAAGGTACATATACAAGGGAGTTGCTCTACAATGTTGACTAAAGGTAAGTCGGTTTGTGTGTTTTCCTTCACATATTTCAGCAGCGTCACCTACCTCATATTAGTATGCTACGCCACAATAACCGAAGTCGAATCACAAAAGATTTCCGGAGCGCGACTTGCACAAGGGATGAAAGCCAACATTGTGTAATCAGAAGGGTCGCAATCTCACCTCTCTCCGCGCCCCTGTGTCGAACACAGCTTCATCAACAAGGGATCTTTCTACTCATTGTGACAGTTCGTTCTACTATCCCAACATCCAAATGCGGCCGTTGGTTAAAGATAAACGTTTGAATTAGAACGGGACGTGCGGCTACTTCCGTCAAAGTATCCTGAATACAACAATATGAACACCCACTCGAAACAACAAAAATACAGAACATATTCTCGAGTAATGTATTTCACTAAAATGAAACCAAGAATTCAGGTAAGTACCTTATGCGTTATACTGCCGCTATAATCCTACTGATAAGTTCGATTATACTCGTAGTAAGTACTCATAGCAATTTCCCACATAAAGTAATAGAAAGTAAGAAGGTACTACGCGATAGTTAAGTGTTGATTGGACGATATACTCGTTATCATAAATCCGCAAGCAATTTAAACGTTTTCCGGGCACCTACCTATGCTTATCTTTCTTATCGACTGTTCGTGCAAATACCTCTGATGGGCAAAGAAGGCGCGGCACAATATTGTGGCGGCGCAACGACGTTCTACCCCACATCGTATCGTGACTTCTCATACGGCTCGGCGGCGTCGTCGTCGCAATAGTTCCACGTTTGAATTTCTTGAACAAACGTTATTACTGCTTCAATAGCGGAATGTTCCCCTGAAACATTTCACAATAGCAGGAACTTCAATGTCAAAGGCAAAGGAGATTCGCTCGTCACGAATTTAAGCAAATAAAGAATGTTCAATACTTGAGACTAAACGTTTACTGAACTTTGCAAAAACGTAGAATACTTTTATTGATCCTTGACTGTTACGTTGTGGATTGTACAAACAAAGCAGACCCTTGATTTGATTTTCATATTTTGATAGTAGAAGGGCGGAAAGCTGAGGGACGTCACTCACCACGGCGCGACACGTAACTAAGGGTCAGTCTCGAGCGACAACCCTATTCCCTGAACTCGTTATTGTTTCATATAAACGACGTAATGATTTCGCCATCTGATTTAATTGAGTGAAGGTTTTTGTCACCACTGTTTTGTTCTTCTAATAGTTTGAGGTCTGCCGCACCGTACTTCAAACTGGACAAATGCCCACGCAAAAGTAAAATGAGTTGTAAGGGCGGGCACTAGGTTGGATTAAAAGGTAGAGCTCGTCTCTCTATAGAAGAATGTCAAAGTTTTGTAGCATTAGATATTACTTACAGACCTTTTTGCTTATTTCCTAACTAAGTACAACAGAAGTCTTTTGAGTAACATACGGGCTGCCGCAAACACTAATGAAAGCACGTTATGTGAGGCAGCCCAGACTCTAAAACCCGGCTTCAAGAAACGTCCGCCTGACATTGTGCCAGCCGTTATATTACAGTGGTCCTTAACTACTATGATTATTCTAATAGGAAAAAGTTAGTTAGTTAAGTTTTATCTATGAGAAAAAGTCGTGTAGCAAGACGCATGGCTCATGTGCTTGTAATTACCGTAACCCATACCCTTCAAACTCAAATACACTAGCGCGAGCATAACCGCTTGTCGACAGAAATAGCCGACCATAAAACATACAAAACCCGCCGAACTAGTTAGGTACTCTCTCACAATGAGCCCTACTATTAAGAACCCGAAGCTACTAATGTGAGCTGCTAAATTATATGTAATATGACGTCCGTCGCTAATTAAAAAACTGTATCTAAAGAGAATTCGAAGAAACGATTCGCGTTGCATTTACCCGCTGGCGTTAATTAAGAATTCAAAATGTTCTTTGTGATAGAGTTAAGTCGTAACCAGCGACAAAATTTAGCTCACTTTATTAAGTTACCTTAGTTGTCGAGTTTACTGAGGGAAGAGTTATTTTACCTAGCTCTATAAATTAGTTGGCGGGTGCGTGAGGGTAATCCGAGAAGTTTGCACACTGTTTTCAGATACGCTGCTGTAATAAGTTTGTTTACACCTTGGGAAATATTTGATTAAACTAATGATTGTAGAATAAAACTTATGAGATTGAATAAGTAAATTGCCGTATGATGTATTTAGCAAAATTAGAAATTCCGGTCAAAACCATTAGACAACCTGTGATACGATCATTCTGTAAAAATATGAACACAATATACCAATAAATAAAGTAGGTAATACAAAAATATATAAAGTAAAGTATTTAATGGTATGCGAATGATAAGGCAGATAAAGCAATCCGCAAGCACGTAGCTAATGCGAAAGGGGCTCATTACACTGTGTTGACACCGACAAATGCCCCTTTACATATTCTCACTGAGATCCCGAAGATTGAGCCATGAAATTGAAAACGATCCCTTTGAAGAAATTTATTCCAAGCACGAACTGCTCTCCCACTCCGACGACGAGAAGATTTGCTCGTTTATTTTTATGAAATTACTAAAGAAACACTTCATTTTTGTCTGGGAATTGCAACAATGGTTATGTTTCATCGGTTATGTAATCGACGCCCATATGCGCCGCCGTTACAGTAGATGGCTTATAAAAATCGAACAAAAATACCCACAAAACTACTCAGGAGCCAAATATATCAATCAATACCCAATATTTATTAGTAAGAATTAAATTGAAAATTAACCTTTTAGTGACGAGGCAATGCCACATAAATTACTCAATCGAAAGTTATAAGGAATGTCTCAACTTCACAACAATAAAAATCTGAGGAAAGTGCTCACTACTATTTTAAGCTTTTAAGTTGCATTAAAGTTCTGAAGAAAATTATGAATCGGAATTGAAAGGAAGTAAAACTCCAAGTAGGAAAGAAGAGTTTTAAGATTGAAATGTAACAAACTTGGTTTTAAATTAAATCTTTTGATAATCGATGGAGTACGCATAACCATTGACATAATTTTGATGGGTCTCAGTGTTACAAGTGAAGCAACCTACCAAAATAGATATCCAAATAACTACCTATTAGGTATTTATTTGATAGCAATCAGTCTACGAGACGTTTACAAAATAGCATCGTTTACAGTTCAAATTGATAAAAATATCTCTGGAATTTAATGCAGTACACAACTCAATTTATACGGAGCCAGTGCGGACAACTTTTGTACTTTTTCACCCCGGCAGAGCTTGCCAAACACACGTCCCCTATTACTCGAAACTCGCGCTCTCCATTATCTCTACCACTGAATTTGTTTAAAATTTTCATCCAACTTAAAAAAAAACATGTGCCAAGTATTTAGCGTAAACAAAAGTTTGGTAGCGCGCATTTTCATTTTAGCAACCGGCACACTCCAAAGTTCTGAACAGAACAATGTACTTGTTTTTTATTTGTCTTTTATATTGCGATATATTCATAAGCACCATTTCCTCCCATAGATCGTCATAACTGGCCCATAATGACCCCATCGCATAAAGAAGCAAAAATATCGCGAACGCAATTCGTCATGTCATTATGCAAGGAAAGGGCGAACTTTACGAGTATAATAACGCGAGATGTCTGACTCGGTATGCCTCGTGAATGGTGAAATGTTCTTTATTGTACCGTGTTTTATGCGAACGATTAACCTTTTAGTGTAAGCCGGCCGCGGCCGTTCAAAATGAAACACCTATCGAAAAAAGTTGACCTACTCATAATATAATAGTTGGCTAAGAGCTAATTGAATATCAAGATACACTTTTTATCTTTTTACAAAATGATATTTGTATAGGTTCTATATAACACAACAAAGTTTATTTTGACCAATCTGAAAGTTTTTGGGTAAGAGTAATTTTACCTCAGTAATGTAAGACACAAGCTAAGCTGACGAGCCAGCGTTGCACTGGCTTAGGGACAGCGTAGCACTCGCGTAGATCACTGTAGCACTGGCGTACATCTAGCGTAGCATTGGCGTAGGTTCACGTAGCACTGTGGAGTAGAATTGAGTAGATCATCGTAGCATTGGCGCATGGCGTAGCATTAGCGTAGATCAATGTAGCACTAGCGTAGACGTGCGTAGCACTGACGTGAATGCAGCATAGGACCGGGCGGCGGCGGCGTTGATCAGCGTAGCACCAGCATTGATCAGCTTAGCACTAGTTTAAATCCAGCTTAATGCTCTCGAAGCACCCTTACACTCACCCCCAGTGTCCCCAGTTAACAAGCTTTTAAGGTCACCTTTTATTTTTTCATTATCACCGTAACTACCTACTACGTCATCAAATTGTAATTTAGACGCGCTGCGGTAGAGATTAATTTCAATTTAAACACGTAAATTGTCATTATTTTGTTGTCTGCAAAATTTTCCCGAAAATAGAATTCGTGCACAACTAATCTAAATTGTATTGTAAATTCCTTGATGAAATCAGAGGTCTATTTTGAAGTTAATTGTTTTTTGATGAATACAGGCTGATCATGTTTTCTTGTCAAATCATGCGGTTAATGAAGTTTACCTACTGCCTTTACTTCCTCGAAATTGGATTTTTTGTACTAAGTCCTTTGTTTTGGAAAGTGCCTTGTTCATTTAATGTGAGTAAAGTTAATCTGAAGTAAAGGTAAGTTACATGAGTGTTCATTTTATACGAAGTAGATTGAAGAAGGTCATGCGAATAGAATACCTGGAGGTTGCACGTAAGAAATCCTCATCAAAGTGTTATTGTCGTCGCACAATGCGCGCAATTGCGGTATTTCTTCGTATGGAGCAGAACGGAGCGACGTTGCACCATACATCCTAATGAACACTATCATCAGTACTTGTGTTGTCCCTTCATTGATTTAAATATTTTTTTGCTATATTTTATGGTATCACCAGTACGTACTAAATAATGGCCAAAGTTATTCAGTGAAGTTCTAGAAGTAATACTTGTATCAATAGATCTCCAAGAAATCAAAAATATCGGATGTTTTACATATTTTATATAGGTATGTATTTTAAATAAAGCTTTAATCAATTATGATCACGTCCGCTATAGGTTATTGCACTCTATGTATTGCATGCTTGTGTTATCTCACGTCAGCACGTCCATCACAGCAGATGGGAAATTTTAATTACGCAGGACATGTTCAATCACTGAACGCATAGGCTACGTACAGATATTGGCTATGAGGCTATGAGCCTGGGTACTACGCAAAACGATAAAGGAAGTCATTTGATTTACACTGCGATAATACCACAACAAGCCTCGCACGACGCACATGGCGGCCGCGCAATGTAACCCTAGCGTCAGTGATGAACTTTGTTTATACCTTTTCGTAGTAGACATCCTGTGTGACTACTACTCGTGTTGGAGGCTCTACGTTAGGCTCTTAGTTAGCTACGATGCTATATCGCCAGAATATATGTAGCTTATTTTAGCAGCTTTTGTGTTGATTTACTGTTATTTTGTTATCTAGTATTGTGAATAATGTCACAATGCCAGTTGGAACCGTATCCCTGTATCAAATCGGTTTGAATCCTACCCGACCTTCTTCTTCTTTTAAACCTATACGGCCTGTGTCCGTCATTTCGACAGTTAATTTTGCCAGTGTCAAGTGGTGAATTTTAAATAATATAAGTCAAGTCAAGTCTCCGTCAAGTCGGCTGTCGTTTGTTTTGAAAAGAAAATGGTGGATTTTCTCTTCAAAACCTGAAACGATTTTTCACATTCAATAAAACCACTTTACACACATTTATTCCAATGGCTCACATTTTATGCTACGACCTAAGTATTATTGGTTAAAATTCCACCAAAATTAAACAATAATACTCACATTAACACAAGAAAAACTATTAAAATAAAAATGATATGTGTTGTTTAAAAAAATATGTAAACTTGAATCCCCTACCCGACCTTCACTGGAGTTATGAAAAATCAAAATTGACAGTGACAGCTTTTTGCGCACTTGCGATTGGTCAGTGATTGGCTCTATATTACATGACTGTTGGCGCGACGTTAATTTTACGGTTCGGCACACAATTTCATATCAACAAAACCGTCAAGCCTTCAGCGAAGTACCTGCTTTTATTCACTACCGGCGAATTTACATCATGCAATGAAAATATAAGTGTCAATCAAGTGTCAATTTATTTTCCGTATGAGTAGGTAAGTGACTAACTTTGGTATCGGAGTTTTTGGATAATTCCCAAGAATAATCACGAACGAGTAATGTCATATTAATAAACGTTTATAAAATAAATCCTTACTCCTAACTTCACCAATGAAATAGACGTGTGAACCTCATGAAGGTTTAATGACCCACCAACAAGGCAAAGTTCATCGGACTTCAGTAACTGAGCTTTTAAAAAACCAAGTGAATTTTCAACGTGAAACGAGTTTCGTACTTTTCTTGTATCCAATTCACGGATTTAAGCGATTTAATAAAATATAGCTAAATTATTTTTTCCCTAAATTGCTTGGATCCGTACTATCATTTAGGTATTTGATAGACAGATTTATATTTTAAAAAATACAAATATAACTACTAATAAACCCCATCATCATGGTGTTAGGTCATGTAATACTAATGCAATATAAACCTTTTACTTTAATTTTGTCCGAGTGTATTCTTAGCATGTTTAAATAAAGAGTAAGCCTTATCGCCAAAAACAACTTGTTTTATTTTATGAATTATAAAGAGTTTTAAATAACTTTTGTTATTTTGGCACCTATTATTGAGAGCTACGTTGATTAAAGTAATTTTTCACATGGAGTTTGCTGAGGCATTTCTCTAGATCGCTCAAAAAGTCTACATCTAGCGGCAGTATCACTCTATCAAGACAGAGTTTTACCTTTAGATAAATAATAATTGTATCCGTGCCTTAGGCACTACTAATTTGTTCTTGATTAAGAAATTGGAGGGGGTTTTCCAATGCGTGTACAAAAATAACAAAAATATGCGAATCGCATGGATTCACCTTTTTAGGTTCTAGCGTTATGTATTGTATCGACACCACACTGAAGTGTTGGTTTATTTATATTTAGCGATTCTTATGAAACTACTGAGAAATTCGGCGCGGAAGTTTTTCTAACAGAGCATTACCTACTTCCTTGCCTACCAATACCTTCTTTGACAGTATTTACTAGTCGCAGTAGGTAGATAATTTAATATTTAGGTAAAATTGGTAAAATGCCATCAGTTACTTTTGAATATTTGTCCTACTACGGCTAACATCACGATGCAAGGTAAGTATCTAATATCACTAAACCCGATTACCCGATTATGTTGAGTTCAAAGTGAACGTATCGGAGTGGAATGTTCCACGTCAGAGGTAAAAGCAAGTATCCATGTTTAATTTTACCTGACTTGAGGGAAAACTCTTTTATCTGGACCCAAATTCTCAAGAACAAAGCTCTTTCTACAAGCACCTACAAGTTTTCAAGTCACGATAATATAATATTGTAAACGAAATATTTATTTTTAAATTCTTCAACAACAAAATTTCCAAAAATTGAAAGACAGTCAATGATAGAAGTTTGAGGACCGTATTCTTATTAGTACCTAAATTAAGTATCAGTCGAGTTTTGATTCGGAAGCGTTGCTTGAGTGTCGAATGTTTATGTAGAGTTCAGCCAAGTTTGAACTCTAGCATCGTGTGCTTTGGGCATACATTTCATCTGTAATTTTTCTTGTTGACTTGAGATTCGATTTATCTTTGAATCTGTAGTCAGTTAATCATAGTCCGGATCAGTGTTTGAGCAATTAGCATACCTTAAACACTATTACAGGATGATCCATCATTTCGCGAGTTATTTATTTATTGAGGATTGTCATCAAAAGATACACAAAATATTTTTCCTATACTACGGCTAAGATTCTGTGAAATATGAAAACGTTTATTTAAGAGTAAACAGCAGGGATGCCGTCCTTACTCCAGTCCAGTTCGACAGTCTTGCCGGTGCGAGCGCTCTCTTCAGCCGCGGTCGCGATCTTACTGACCGCGAGTGTTTGCCAACTGGTCACCATCATCGGTACACCATCTGTATGAAAAAATACAAAAAACATCCTTTATACGGGTCCCGTCACGGTTTAATAGTGCTCGGTGAAAGTGGAGTGGTACTTTGCGCAGTCAGAAATAAATTTTAACTTATTCAAGTTAAGCGCTATTAAGCCGTGCCGGTAACGACCTGTATGTAACACCAGAATGATAGGTTAGGTTAGCTTATACAAAATAACACAAATAAAATCAACTTTTGAGGTATTATAAAAATCTTTGCGACCTAAACACCAACAACGATAGCAAAGTAAGATTTCCAATTGAAGGTATTCTACAAAACAAACATGACGCTGATAAGAATAATAGACTTTTTGCCGAATTTCAAAGCATCAAGGATTCTAAATTCAAATCTAATTTTTTGTTATCTGCACCTAACAATGCTACAAGAAAAAAAAAGAGGTAGTATGTGTAGAGTTCTCTATCTACAAATTAAACACAAATTATTATTATTGCACGGATAGCTTGTGCTATGCGGCCTTTCACCACCACCGCCTGTCAGCCAGTGTCGCCAGTGTTGCCAGCCACACACCACAGACACTACATCCTCATCTTTATTTAAAATTAATAAAAATCAAAACATCTTGCTTTATAAACTATTTGAAAATCATGAAACAAGAGACACATAGGTTTATCTAGCTAACGTATCAGGAATAGAGGTGTCAAAATCGGTTAATTTTTTTTATTAGTTAATGTTATAATGATAAAAAAATATATCGTTATTTTTAATGATTAATTTTATTTGAATAAATATTCGATAAACTCGCTTAGATAAATTTATTTATACGCATGAGTGAATGATTGATATTAGCAGAGAGCGAGGACAGACAATTTTTCATAGACAAAAACATTCACCGTTCACACGAACGGTCCACAGATAAGAAATATAAGGGCATCCTACACAGGTTTACTTTTCATATTTCAATAAAATAAAAACTTTTTCTTGCAGTATTTGCACTTTTGCAGGTAGCCAACTTTGCGACGCCACCGCCGCCGCGCCTGTACATTAGAATAGAATAGAATAATTTTTATTGCCAAAAATTATTCTATTCTATTCTATTCTATTCTAATGTACCGGCGCATCGGCGCGCACATTGATCGAAATGGTTCCATATATCCGAACTTATTCTCGGCATTTTTCACATAATACGACTTCGAAACAAACACTTTCTTCCATCTAACGATGGCGCAAAAATGCAAATCGCAAGTCTAAATAAATTTTCGTCTCTTAGGTCTCATTCATTCAATCATTGTCATTCATTCAATTTGCCAAAAATAACAATTGTATTCATGATCCTTGGATAAAAATTATATTGTGTTTTATTTTAACCAACTTAAAGCATACAATTGAATGCAGATCAATGTTGTTAAATATACACTAAACGACTTAATTATCGTAAGTAGTGGTTCATTCTATATTGAGCTTTATCTCATAGACAATAGAGTACACAGTCAAAAATGCAGATGAAGCCGGAAATGAAATTAAACGGCCGCTTCCCGGCACATAGCACTACCTTCAGGCCGGTCACTCTAATGAAAATATGAAAATTACTCATTATATCTAGGAAGCGTAGGTTCAAATTTCAATGCATTAAAATGAAAGAATACCTTCAGGCCGGTCACTCTAATGAAAATATGAAAATTACTCATTATATCTAGGAAGCGTAGGTTCAAATTTCAATGCATTAAAATGAAAGAATAATTTTCGTGGTGAGTTATAAAATTATTCATTATATCTAGCAAGCGTAGGTTCAAATTTCAATGCAGTAAAGAAAGTGAATAATAAAAATATTACCTACATACGTTCACCTTGTGTTGAAGTGAAATAACATGTGTTATTAAAAATATTCGAACACCGCCATTTTTTTTAACGAATGTTATTGTTATTTTTTTTTATTCGTTTTTTTCATTAGTTGAAAGAAATATTAAACACCTATAATCAGGAACTTATTATCCGCTATAAAATTTTAACTTATTCTAAAATCATTTAGGTAGGTATTTACCGTCACTAACGAGTTAGTAAAGCTAACCATCCTGAGTGTCGCCGTTTACAAGTAACAACATTACACCTTCCACGATCAATCGAATCGACCCAAGTAGGTAAACCACGTTTCGCTACGAGTAGGCTAAGTATATATTATGTAGGTAATCGCCGTCTGGCTGCAGTATTTTTATTCATTATTCTTTACCTACAATAGCTGTCTTTCCAACTTCTAAATCAACGTTTGTATCATTTCTCTGTCATTCTACCTATTTCTTCTCCCTTTCTTTTTTCTTATCTCTTATCTTGTAACCTCAGACGATTAAGTAACTTATAGTAGGTAGGTACCTACGTATATAAGTAATGGAGGGAATTAAGTAGGTATAGGTATCTTGAAACTGCCTTCCGTAGAAGAGATAAGAAGAAGGTTTTTCCTGTAACAGTGCACAGTGTGCTTATGGTTCTTTCTTGACTATTTACTACATTCTGCACAAATGTTTCGTAAGTTTGGCAAAAGCTCCAAAATCTATCTATTTAACTGCAATCTTAAGACCATCTCTTAAGCATGATTTGATCAACCATGACTATTGACTTCCAGAGACATAGGTATAAGATAAATATAAATCTTAAAAGTGTGTAGTCTGTAGTCTTATATTGCCAAAAGCTATTATTCGGGGTGGTCCATCTTAACCAATTTATCTAAAGACTGAACTGCTCGTAGCTCCGAAGAATCTGCTATTATTAAGTTTTGTCTATAGAGGATCGTAGTATTCCAATGTTTGGATGTTTATTACATGCTTCTTTAGCTTACAGAATGTTCTCGAGATTTACCTCAATAATCAGTTACATTTGTGGGTTGACTGAATCTCATTCGCAAGAGTTGAAGCTTTGAACTGTTCTACTGAATATTTTCTCTTTAGCTGGACAACTAGTTTTATGGAGATTTGTCAATCGGTAATGTGTATTGTTACGAGTAGGTAGGTACGTCTTGGAAATTATGAAACGTGTACCATTCTCAGGACTCCTAGATCAATTGTTGTATTTTTCAGAAGATTCAGGGTGCCTTCACGAATGACGTAGAACGTAACTGCTTGCTTGTTTTGGTTCAAAAAATGTAATCTATTGTTTCTGACTCATTATGTAAATGTGTTTCAGGTTTCGATCGTTTTGCGTCATTATGCGATTTGTTGTGACTGAAACTATTTTTCCGTTTTCGCATCGATCTACAGTGTTTTTGAAAATGACCCAAAAAGTTGCATTTCAAACATGTCTTTCCAATAGCAGGGCATTTTTTGTCATCTGATGTATGGTCATAGCTGCCACAGCGAGAACATCTTTCACATTTTGGTCCTGTCTTCTGCTGTGTATATTTTTTCCTTTGAAATGACCGCGAGTCTATCTCGTTTATTTCCCTGGTTGAACCAAATGCTTGACTCGCGTCTTGTTTATTCATGTGGTTCATTTGTTTTTCAACTGTCTCTAAAGTATTAGCAATAGATTTAATTTTATCTAAGGTTCCTTCGTCTCCAAGACTTAATATTTTTTTCCTCAATTCTGAAGATTGGCACTTTTCGGTAACTTGGTCAATAATGTTTTCATCTTCTTTTGCAAATCCACATTTTTTAATCTGAGTTCTAAGTCGTAGCAAGAAAGCTTCAAACCGTTCACCCTCTTCTTGTTTTATTAGCCTGAAGAGGTGACGCTCATAAATTTTGCTCTGCTTAGGGAAGAAGTACTGATCCAACTTTTCTAAAGCGACCTTATAGACGTCAGTACCATCGGATTCTTCTACGTGTGCACCAGGTACACTATGATACACATCTTGGAGTGCTACTCCCCCAAAATGCAACAGAATTGCCCGCTTCTTTACTGATTCAGTTACACCTGTAGCTAACAGGTAGATATCTAAAGCTCTCTTCCACTTTTCCCAGCGTACACCAACTGATGTTGTTTCCCCGATGCAATCAAATTGCTCGAGACCTGGGAGCAATGAATTTGATGCAGCTAGGTTTGCCATTTGGGTAACCTGTAAATTTATTGACGGTCAAAGCCGATGAAGCAACCAATAGTGCATTTCACTCTTACCAACCGACAATTGCATGGCATTGTATTGCTCAGTCATGTAGGTATCTAGTAGAATTGGTTTTTCTTAGCTTTACTTAGTAATATTATACCTAAGTACCATAGTATTGAATTGACCTTTGTTTTCATTGGACTTTACTTAGGTAGTAATATTATACCTAAGTAAGTATATACCAAAATATTAAATTGACCTTTCTTTTCATTGGACTTTACTTAGTAATATTATACCTAAGTAAGTATATACCAAAATATTAAATTGACATTTGTCTTTCATAAGTCTTAACTTAGTAATATTATACCTAAGTAAGTACCAAAATATTAAATGGACATTTGTCTTTCATGAGCCTTCACTTAGTAATATCATACCTAAGAGGCACTAAAATATTAATTTAGTATTTAGTTTTCAGTAACCTTCATCTAGTAATATTATACTTAGGTGAGGTACCAAAACAACACTTTAATAAAAGATTATTAATATTCTTTACTTAGTAATATTTTACCTAAGTATCAAAGCATCATATTGAGCTTAAATGGTCTTTGTTTAGTAATATTATACCTAAACGTCAAAACTATGAATTAATTTATTTTCAGTCGCCTTTACTTAGTAATATTATACCTAAGTATCGAAATATCATTTGAGCTTGGTTTTCAGTGGCCTTGTTTAGTAATATTATACCTAAACGCCAAAACAGTGAGTTGAATTCCATTTCCAGTGGCCTTTACTTAGTAATATTATACCTAAGGGCCCAAAATAATGAAATTACATGACATTTTATTTAGATAATAATGCCACTATTTTCGTTTTAATTTCAATCCATTTCATGTACCGGTACTTTTGAGGTATTTTTAATTTTTTCTTACATGGCCGGTTCTAGGTAGATAATATTTCTACTCTACCAGTATTTCCATATGGTATATTAATACCTAGATACATAGGTATCGCTTATGCAGGTTCTGTGTGAAACCATTAGGTAAGGGTAGGCAGGCAGGCAGGTAGAATATAGGTAGTAATGAGAAAATAACATTCTTTATAAACTCAGTAGATTAAATCTGTAGGTAATAGGGAATTATACAAACAAAGATTATTTTATTGTTGGTAGATACCAACATATAAAATGATAGGTAAGTACCTCATAATATAGGCTATTACTCTTATAGTCATTCCCATTTATTTTTGTCATGCCATAAGTTCATATTCTTGATTAATAAACTCAGAATATTGAACACAATATCGAATCTGCATAACAAACAATATTTAAACCAAATTCTGTGTAGCTGTAGGTACTAGCAATAGTATTATAATTATGATCTGTCATGTGGTATGACGTACGTAGTGCAAAAATGCCACGCACACAACGCTACACGCGATGACCTATATTTGAATATTTGAATTTGGAATCTGTCAATCTGTCATTTTCCAATGAAATTTTCTCTTTATTTTCTCAAACAAAAATCTAAATATTTTTACAAATACCTTCTATGCCTCCCTTCCTTTTCAATTTATTTCGAGTTATTTATCTCACTTTCTCCTCGTCGCCACTTTGTAGAGTTCTCTATCTACAAATTAAACACAAATTATTATTATTGCACGGATAGCTTGTGCTATGCGGCCTTTCACCACCACCGCCTGTCAGCCAGTGTCGCCAGTGTTGCCAGCCACACACCACAGACACTACAGTATGCAAAAATATAACACAACTTACAACTTTATATTTTATGAAAAACTCTGAAAATCATATGAAAAACTTGCCTTGTACAACGTCTAAGAAATGTTCCAATTCATTCTTGTATGCGAGCCTGTACCGAGATGGGAAGGAGTAGTAAATGGGAGTCTGCTTGATGCCTTCCTGTCCGAGCACGATCTCAGTGGAGTGGCAGGGCCTCTCGTTTTCCACCTTGATCATACCTGTCAGAAAACATAAGTACCTACATATTCACCTACACATCTTACAGGGTTCTTTTAAAACTACCCTGTACCTAAATGAGCACTTGCGTGTGTGTGAGAGGGTGTGTGTATTAAAATATTTCTACTTACCTAATGTCGAAATAAATAGCTACGGTTTCAACCTTATCTTTTTGGTTAGGAATTATAAATCATATTTTCATTGGAACCAATAATACATAAAATCAATTTTGAAACTGAAAAATTGACTAACTGTTGAAGCTGACTGTACCACACTTTAATTTGACCTTACGGCTTACCTATTCATCAGATGATGATGATGATGATGATATCAGTTAATTGACATAGATCTTGGACGATCAATTCGTCCAAGAGATAGTTATATTGATCGTAGGCAAACACCACTGAAAAGTCACAAAAAAGCAAAATACGCAATGTCGTGTATACGTGGATGAGATGGCCAATCGATTTATAAATGAGGGAGTAGAAAAACATACACTCGAATTGAGAACCTCCTCCTCTTTTAAAGTCGGTTAACAGCGTCATTTAACTTGAGTTAGCTATTTACCCTTGTTCCCGAACACCTCCAGCCTCTGGTCGTAGCCGTAAGCAGAGTAGCGACTGTTGTCTCCGAGTGCCACGGCGCCCGACGGGAAAGTCAGTAGGAAGGCGATCGTGTCAAAGTCATTGATGGCCTAAGAGAATGACCATTAATGTACCAGTTAATCTAGTTCCAATTGCACTACGACATGCACAGTTCAGCACGAGAAATGAAATAATAATTATGTCTCCAAATACCCATCTTTGTAAGGAAGATAGAACGCGGCTTAGTCAGCTCCGTACGTCTTGACGATGTCTTTCCTGTGGATATGGCTGACTAGGCTGAGAGGATGGTATAGGTGCTGGGCAAGCCTACTCCATCTAAACACTGTCCCAGGCACTACAGTGTCCCGTTAAGTGTAGGCATAGGTTGTCTCCTGACGCTGTATAAATCTCTAAGGCCTAAGTTTTTTTAAATGAAAATAAAAAAAAACAAAAATGCACTGGATACTTGCTTATACTTTGTAAGGTTACACGTGCACTTACTACCTAACCTATATTATCTATCAAATATAGAGGTTGTGGAAAAATAATAATATTTATTATTTTAATAGGCTATGAGAAAGGTCTGGTCTATTAATTATAAGGCTCTAAAAGAAAGAGCTGATCAGCAATAAAGTAAGCTAAACCTTGACTTCAGGGATGAGAGCAGTAGCACTGGCTTGCACACGCGTTGGCAACTCCCCGAGCACCCAACAAGCCATGTCGAAATCATGTACCAAGCAGTCGTGGAACACACCACCTGCCATTAAACAAACATATACGTGTAACGCTGGACAAAAATTAAACCTAGGTAACTAGATAAAGTAAAAATGAGGGTAAAAATATCCTTCGAAATATTTTTTAGGGTATGGTGCTTAGCTATGATTGATTTATTTCTGAAATAAAGACTTGAGGGGTAGGTAGTTGCTTATAGATCTTTTTGTCAGCATGCAAGTGCAGAAAGTAAGAAACATATTTGTTTTTAATTATCAAAATGTCATTAAAAGAGAGCGAAACATTTCAAACTGGTAACATCAGATTGCAGTAGCATAAGGTCCCCACGAGTCTCGAGTAAATAATCGCCATTTCGCTTTTTAGGCTCCCTTACTAGGTACTGCTAACAAATTATGGTACCTACAAGCCATCTGTTTATAAATAATACTTGAGTGCGTAGATAAAACCTTGTGCCTAGACCTATTGGAAAATTACCAAGTAATAAATTAATCAAGATCATCTAAAGCACTGGCGCAGCGCTCGGTTATTTTGCAATAAACAATTTGTGGGGGGTCGTAAGTTTATCTATTCTCTGCGATAACCCTATTTTTGATGTCATTCGCAAACAACTTTACTCAAACCTTACAGTCATACATAAAAGAAGAAGAAGAAACCTTACAGTCATCATAATTTTTAGTGTTCCGGTCCAGTTTTAGAAAAACGGAACACTTTATTGTCTCGGTCCGTTGTCCGTCTGTCCAGCTGTCTCTCGCGTTTGTGGTCACTTGCACCAGAGCTAAACCGTAGAGGCTAGAGAGTTGAAATTTGGAATACCTAGTAATAGTCTGATACAACCTTCAGAATATTGATCTGAGGTAAAGTAGATAGGTAGGTATACCTAATCTTATAACCACATTCGTATTTCACTTCGCTACACTTAGTGGCTCTTTAATATTTACCGGATGTCTTCAAGTAAGGGATGCAAGGCAGAGGAGAGTCCCTGGCGGTGACTTTGAGGATCTGCACATGTCCCACGTCACCATTCCTGACGCGCTGCCAGAGTCCGCTGTATGCGGGGTCGAAGCGCCGGTTGAAGGCAGCGAATAGGATCCGCCCCTACCGGTCATTCAGTACTGAGCCCGTAGTCTTGAGTTTTGCTGTGTTGATTTGCGACAAGCGAGTATCGAGAAACTCGCAGTTTTTGCATGAAGAAAAATAGTTTGCAAATCTCCCGCTAGAGGCGCTTATCCGATTTTCATACAAAATATCTCGCAAGTCGCTTCTCAACATGCGTTTCGATCAAAAAGCAAAACTCAGACTACGGGCTCGTTCTAATCTAAAAGCTTCGGTCACACACAGCGAGTACTCGCTGCGACTGCTTACTCGCTGCGAGTATTCGCTGTGTTTGACCGAAGCTCGCAAGACCGTAGCGCAGACCAAATGCGCTATTAAGTTACTATAAGTGCGCTATAATGCTATGGAACCGTATTGTCATTATTAGTGTATACATACTTACCTACCTACATCTCAGATCAGAATATTGAAGAGTATTTTTTTCTGTGCTACCTTCCATTTATTTATCTATTTTACTGAGTAACTAAATCCACAGGTCGAATCATGATGAATCTTAATTTTAAAGCAGATAGCGAAACCACAGTCATTAGAATACAAAAGAAAAGGGAATAATTTCTATGCATTCTGCTAATAAGGCAGTTTTGAGCTTATGTAAGTAATTTGTTTTTGAGTGCGATGCGAAACTGCCAAGCTAGGAGCTGCTAGGTGATAGATACTCTTTTCTATAAGTACTATCTATACTAATATTATAAAGAGGAAAGATTTGATTTTTCGTTTGTTTGGTTTGCATTGAATAGGCTCCGAAACTACTGCACCGATTTGAAAAATTCTTGCAGCGTTAGGAAGCTACACCATCCCCGAGTTACATGGGCTATAAATTATTATATTAAAAAAAAATTGGGATCCTTACTAAAACTCCAGTAATGTAAAAATTTTGGAAGATTTTTTGTTATATAAACGTGCGAAGCCAGGACGGACCGCTAGTATTTTATACGTATTCCTGAGATTCCAATACATTTTATGTAAGCAAGCCTGTGAAAACGTTGACTACCTTGGCCTTAGCGGTCTCGTAGCATTTCTTGGTGTCTTCGATATTCTCAGCGATAGGCTTCTCGCAGTACACGTGCTTGTTAGTGTTGAGGGAGTTCACCACGATGTCCTCGTGCGTCCATGTGGGGGAGCCGATGAACACAACATTCACTCTGCACAATATAACTTGGTTAATCCCATTGCTTCTAAATCTATTTTACTATTAATATGACTTCTAAATAAAAATTCTAAGCAGGTGTCTCTGTCTCTACTGTACCTAGGTATGTAGGTATTATTATAATCATCCCACGAACAATCATTTGCAGGCTCCAATTGACTGTAGGTAGGTACAGATTGAACAATTGCATCAATTGCTCTACTTTATACAAATTGATTCAGTCTGAAAATGACCTAGGTTAGTAATTTTTATTGGACTCACGTTTTATCTTTGTAGACCTTATCGGAATCTTTGGATGTTAAAAAGATGACACTATCGTCAAGCTTCCAGTAACTTTTGAGGTCAGTGAACCGTTCAGAGCGGTCGTCGATAATGTACTTTAGATGTATGCGAGGGTTGCCCAGGATGCTGCTGAGATGGATGGAACCAGCGCGGCCGAGACCGAAGATTGCACCGACCACAGCGGGGGCCTGCGACTTCGACTTCTTATTGGCGGTGACATTGTTGAGGTACCTGGTTTAAACATGATTGAATTACTAGATCAATGGTAGGTGTAGGTACCCTAATGCTAGAGCACAAATGCTTTATTGAGTGTGTCAGTGAAAATCTCTTTTATCTAAATCTTCTTCTCTAAATATATAAAACTCTTTTGAAGCTGACTTAGAATCAACGCACAGCCTAAACTATAAGTCCTAGTGGTATGAAATTTGGAGGGTAGTATCCTTATATAGTGTAGGGGTGCACTAAGAAAGGAATTTTGAAACGTCACACTCTAAAGGGTAGAACGCGAGCAACGCCGCGGGCGACGGCTAGTAGAGTTATAGATTGGTCGAATGTGCGAAGCGAGCGAAGATCTTGGTGACAACTTGGTCAAATCGTCGTTGAATGGTTGCACGTTTGTTCGAGCATAACTTTCGAACCGCTTATACCTAAATCCAATCTTCACAGAATTCGGTAGGTCCCAAAGGGAGTAAAAAATAAAGCGTGTAAAAAAAAGAAAGTCGTACAAAACCATCAAAGCGGTGTCATAATAATATGTTAGGTAGGTATATTGAACCTATGATGCGATTTGCTCAGTCAGTGGCTTTGTAAGTCGAGTGCAAAGACCTCCTAAAGTACGAAAAAAAAAGGTTTCTTTGTATTTCGATTTTTACGAGATCTCAGTCCGGGACGAACTAGATAGAACCTACCTACCTACCTACTAGTTATGCAGAAAGAGTTTCTTACTGCTCACTTACTGCTCTACACGAAAAGACGCTCTACTATACTAGTTACGTAGTAAGACCCGGTAATCATTGATCGTATATAGTATATACCTACTTACCAAAGAATAAAAAACTTACTCGGTGTGTAGGTAGTCCTCCTTGGGGTAGGTGTCAGGGATAGTGTAAGGGGAAGGCCCTGCAAACTTTTTGGTGGCCATTTTATCCTGAAAAGGCAAAAAAAGTTGTATTTTTAGTGGTATTTAGGTACGATCAATAGAACAATATCAATGATCAATCTCAATGAACTGCCATCATCATCATCTGATGATGAAGACGTACCTAATCGGTTTTTCTAGTACAAACTTATAAATTATAGTGGAGCGAGGCGATTTCGTCAGAGGGATAAAAAAGTCACATGGTTATAACTCCCGTTCAGTAGGTATCTAAGTTTTACGTAAATGAAACATCTATACACGTACACGTAGATAATTTCAAAATGCATTAAAAAATATATAGAAATGTATATTTAAAACAAACCTACTGAACGGCACTTTTAACCATGTGACTTAATTACCTCTTTGACGGAATTGCCCTACTAATACCTATAGTAGGGCAATTCACTTAGTAGGGCAATTCTAGTAGTAGAGCTCTTTGTGAGAGCTCGTCCGGGGAAGTACTACCACCGTACCTATTTCTGCCGCCAAGCAGCGATGCTCGCATTGCTGTATTCCGGTTTGAAGGGTAAGGGCGCCGGTGTAATTACAGGCACATGAGACTTCAACATCTTTACGTCTCAGAGTGATGGACGCAGTGCATTGCCTTACAGGGCACGTCCTCATTGGACTTGCTCTGTGAGGTAATGCATTGTTATAGGCAGAAGTTACCACTTAACATCAGGTGAGCTATCAGCTTGTTCAATTACTTTTACAACAAAAAAAAAAAAAAAAAAAAAAAAACCGTCAGAGAGGTTTTAATATATAGGTCAATATACCTATAAATTAAAACTATAAATTAAATAAGTACCGAGGTACCTACCTACCTATGTGAAAAAAAAACGCACCTACCTGCTCACCCAAGAATAGTCCGCTGTTCCAAGAGTCCGACTGACGACAGCGGAGGCGAGACCATTCGAATATAAACGTTGTCCTGTATGACCTTGCCCCTTAGGTTCGTAGTAGGTTAATACCTAATCAACAGTAGTAGTAAATAAAGATCATAAACACTGATAAAATAGGTAGGTAGCTACCTAGGTAGGTAGGTACCTAACTAACTCTGGGCCAAGCGAGCGAAGGTCTTAGGCCCGTACGCCGATACAAAATTCTTTATAATAGTACGTCCACACTCAGCTCATGTCGCTGCCGGCATTATTGCCACGATTTGCCACAGCAACATCGTCTTTTATTTATTTAATAACTTAGCCTTTATTCTAGAGAGCAAGGGCATGAACATGCCGAGATAGAGGCATGATCGTGTTTAGATTAGAGTCACTCATACGCCCTACCCTACCGCCACCGTGCCGACTGGTAGCTGAGTGTAAACGCAATATTAGGTAGTACTCAAGAGCCTAAGATCGTGAATACATCGCCGACGATAGGTAGCTGTACCTATTTGCACGCAGGTCTAAGGCGCCGTTCGCCGTTGGGTGCCGTCATTTCACAACCATGCTTCCTAACTTCGCCGTTAGTTTTCAAGCGCGATTCAGCTTTTTTTATAATGTTAACAGCGACATCTAGTTATTTTTCTTATAAATCAGAGTTTCTTCTAAAAACTAATGAGCTTCTGTAGTTAATTACAAACACGTATGTACCTTTGTGGGTATAGTATAGTTTTTTATTACATATTGTATTAGTTATGTACGATTTTTGTTTCGTACGATGTTAAGTGCGATTTTTTTTTTCCTAGGGCGTACGACTTTTTTTATGCTGTGGTACGATTGCCGCATATTTTCACTTGGCAGCCCTGAAAGCATCCGTCCGCCATTTTTGTTAGTGATAATAAGGCTCGCCCAAAAGTTGTCAATTTAATTTTTGAGTGCCGTCGCTATTTTATTAATTCGAAGAAATGTGTCGGCTTACCACACTAAGATTTGTTTTAGTCTCGTGTCTTCTGTTCCTACATCATGGGGTCTGCCTTATTTCCGTACTAGCTTCCGCCCGCGACTTCGTTCGCGTCCCATTGGATCCCGTTAATTTTCCGGGATAAAAAGTATCATTAACTAAGTTACTTCTAATACCTCCAAGAATATGTGTACAAAGTTTCATGATGATCGGTTATGTAGTTTTCGCGTGAAAGCGTAACAAACAAACTTACATTCACATTTTTTATAATATTATAGTATACCTAGTGTGATTATTCTTCATGACACCTATCTAATGGAAAAATAACTTGCTTACCCTACGGGGTAGCTGATGAGCATATTTATATGGATGCCGTTTGTATTCGTTCACAGGCATGTATTGATTATGATGGATGGCTGAATATTGATATTCAGCATACTCTAAACTGCAAAAGTGAAAAGTATTGTAAAAGGGGCAGTGTTTCCTTGAAAAGTATTAGAGCTGGAACATCAGTTGTTGACCAAATTCAATTCGACAAGAATCACATTGATGCACTCAATGTAAGTAGATATGCTTTTCCTAAGTTCATTGTATAACTAAACATACTTTCGGTCTTCTGCTACTTCTAAAATACCTATATACCTACATCACTTTCAGGAGCTTGCAGAAGATGATGGATTCTATACCATCAGAACAATAGTAACATCAGCTGATTATAGCAAGGGTTCTGCGTTCCTATCATCTGTGAAAGCCAGATCATTTCTGGACAGTGGACTCTCAGACTCAATCAATGCTTGGATTTTGCCAACCGGTGAAGTCATTTCTGTGAATTTCCAAGTGACTAATGCATCTCAGCCATTGATTGAAAAAGCTACTGGATACAAAATAAATTCCAACTTTTACCTTCGCTATGTGGACCAAGCACCCGTGTAAGTATTATCCTTTCTTCCAGTGTAACTTTTATTTGTTGCTATGCTGCATTTTTACTAGTGTATTCTACTGTTTACAGACCTGATACTGCATCATACATCCAAAAACTTGAAAGGGAAAGAGAAGCCAGAGAAAAGGGAGAAGTGAAAGATAACAGATCATTTTTGTCTAAATATGTAAGTTACTAAAGAGTTGCTTTAATTAGGCAGGTTAGAAATTCCTTAATCAGAAAATACCTAAGACCTCATAATAGCTTAATATGCAATAAGAATTTATAAATATGGAAACACTACTGAGTTTGTGTTTACCATCCGTGCCATTTATGGATTAAAGGGAACTGACCAAATTCTTAACTAAATGGCTGCACGGGCAGATAGCAAGAAACAACGGAGATAAAATAAAATACCTAATTAGGTACCTACTATAGCATGCAGTACCAGTACCATACTGCATGCCTTAGGACCTACTAAATTAATACCTAGTAAAAATGAGATAACACCACCTTGCTCATTAAAATTTTCACTGTGCTAAATAAGTATGCATATTTAGGATTTTCTTGGGCATGTGCTGGAAAGAACATGCACAATGCTCATGGTAGGAATCATAAAACATGTCCTTCTTTTTATAGCACTACAGTAGGAAAACTAAATATACACATTGTTATTTGTTTACAGTGGATGTATATCGTGCCTGTTGCAATTTTTGTCATGATATCTGGGGCCACCAATCCTGATGCTGGAGGCCAACCTGCTCGCCAGTAATCTTTAAGTTAAAGTTGTATAGTGATATTTATTATACCTACAAAGATAAAATAAAAAGGTTTTAGTTAGAAAGAAAGGAAGTATAATTTTCCAATTACTTAAAAGCAAAAATAACCAAAACAATTTTTATCTTAGACAAGAGTAAGGAATACTGTTACTTATGCACCTATTTTCTCTATTTCCTCTGCATCTTCAATGTCTAGTAACATAATCTTCTTCCCGAAGTGAGCTTCAACATCTAAGCAAATGTCCATTGCAAGAGTTGAATCTACTAAGTTAATGGCAATGCCCGCCTTGCCAAATCGTCCAGTTCTTCCAATTCTGTGCAAATATGTTTCACAATCTGCTTTTCTATTCATGTCCATTGGCATGTCAAAGTTAACTACTAGCGTAACTTGTTCTACATCAATGCCTCGTGACAGAACATTGGTAGTAATCAATACTTTTTCCAATCCTGCTCTAAAGCGATCAAGAACTGCTATTCTTTGTTCTACCGTTAGTTCTCCTGAGAGGACAGCCACTGAATGTCCATCCTTTGACATCTTTTCCGACAACCAACCAGCAGTCTTTCTTGTGTGGCAAAATATAATAGCTTGTCCAATAGTAATCACACCATAAATGTTGCAAATAGCTCTGTATTTGTCTTCAGCACTCTTACATTTGACATAATATTGCTTGATGTTATCCAATGATTCCTCTTCCCTCAATAATCTTATTATTATAGGATTTGGTACTATGATCTCTGCAAATTCCATAACAGCTGTGTCATATGTAGCAGAAAAGAACATCATTTGGCAAGTTGAGGGCAAGCATTTATGGATACGTATGCACTGGTCCTGATGCCCTTGCCGATCGATCATAACATCAGCTTCATCCAAAACAAAAACTCTTATTTTGCTTAAATCAAACATGCCAAACTTCACACCCCAATCTAGCATTTTGCCTGGAGTTCCAATGATGATGTGGTCAGTTATTTTAGTACCCCTGGGCACTTCTTCACCTCTTACAGCATATTTTAGTTTAATTTCGGGACAGAATTTTGCCATTTTAGCAGCAACCTCACCGGTTTGAATAGCTAGTTCATATGTTGGACTCAGACACAGTACTTGTGGATAATTTTTGGATGTGTCAACTCTACTCAACATGGCCAGTACAAAAGCGGCTGTTTTTCCAGTTCCTGACTGAGACTGAGCAATCATGTTTTGAGGAGGATCAGCTAGTAAAGTGGGCAAAGCAGTTTCTTGAATTTTAGACGGTGCATTGAAACCCATTGCATAGACTCCCTTCAATAAATTTGGCTTCAAATGTAGAGCTTCAAATGTCTTTACAGAGTACAATGGAGAGTTGGGATCTTTTCTTTGAATTTCTATGTCTAATTTAGATTCAACTAAACCTTGCCTTATAATTTTCATCAAGAGTGAAGTATCTGCTGCATTGACAGGATCTGCTTCATCAGAATCAGTTGGTTGGGTATGAATCTTTTTGTTTAATCCGAGGCCAGCTATTTTATTTGAAACTTCAAGTTCTTCTGCTTTTTGGCCCCATTGGTTTGCCATGTTTGCCTGAAATAATTGCAAAATACCTGATGTGAATATTATAGGACGGTAGGTCCCTACTTCAACAATGACTCACTGCATTTTTAGAACATAATCCACTAATAAAACCACTAACCTAGATCTACAAAAACTTTTTATATGCATCTAAAATCTAGAGTGGAAAGGGAAATAATGTGGACTCACTGTCTCCTAGGCTGAAACAATGCTCAACAAATGGACTGAAATCATCTCTGCGACGAAAATCAAACTGTTATACCTTTATTACCTACCTACTGAGGAGCGTAAAAACTCAGCTACTAGGCAGGAAGGTAAGCTGAAGTTGAAGTTAATAAAACTGTACATACCTACTTATAAACCTGATTTCAGGAAATTATCTCAAGCTGCAAGCTGTATGTGTATTACAATTTAAGTCGCTCGATGGTCACAGTCAGTCACAGAAAATAAAGCCGAGGCTTTTTCTTATTTACAAAAATGGCGGACGTTTTTATGTAGTTATAAGTGTATGCGTATTAGGCATATTTGCGTGAATGAAAAGGGCCAGCATTATATCAACTTACTTATATTGTAAATACTGTATTAGTTGTAATTTTCTTTGGGAATAAATTTTTTTATTACAAAAAAAAAAAAAACTTACTGTCAGAACTTAATGTCAGTTGTGACAGTTGAAATGTCTACGTATGCGCAACATAGGAATTTATTCAGAAGATGATTTATTCAGTAGAAATAAGACTGGCCATTTTTTTTTGTGCTTCATTTTATGTCCATTTTAATAACCATCCAGTTTGCATCCAGTAACCTGTGGTAAGGTGTATTATATCCAAATAAAGTTACTTACCTATCTCCAGAAAAGAAAATGTTACGGCATATCGGCAGAATTTTCAACAAAAACCATAAAGCTGTAATTTTCAGAAACTTTCTTACTAATGATTATAAGTGCGAGAAATCATGGGACACAGCAAGCTCTTCTCCGGTTCTAGACAAAATCAACCTCAACGATTTCTACAACCAACTGGACCTAAATTACTCTTCAAAAAGCTCAATATCTGCAATAGACGTAGACATTTTTGCTCACGCTGTCAAAGAAGCTGATCATTTGGATGAGCTCAAAGATTTGCTGCTTAAACTACGACTATCAGCTGAAACTGGTAGCATGTTAGAATCAACACATCATGCAACAATAAGAAACTTTATAAAATTCGGATATATTGAAGAACTAGTAGATTTATTGAAGGACCCCCTAAATTTTGGTGTTTTTCTCGATGAATACACTGCAAACATTCTGTTGAATGAACTACTAAAATCAGAAAAATATGAATTGGCTGCTAGCGTATCTTCCTTAGTGATGCTTCAAGAAGAGTTTAGTAATGTACTTACATGCAGTTTGTGTCAATATGCTTGTTATAAATATATCACAAACTACACTGCACCAGAGCCTGCTCCTATAGAAGACCCTAAGAAAAAAAAAGTAGAGGAAGTTAGAATCAGAGTGAAGTTTTTGCGTAATCCATATTTTGATGATCATTTTGATATCAAAGATACAGTTGTTTTAGCAGGTAAAACATTGGCATGGATATCAGATGCAAAAACAGATAACCTGAATATCAATTTACAAATAATTGGATGGGTTTTTTATAAGAAATATGAAAATCTGCTTACCTTCTGCAATAGTGTGTCCAGCATACCTAAAACAAAAATATACCCAGAAGTGCTGCATCTGCTAGAAAAACAGAAGAGTTTTGATATGGAAAATACAGAAATCCTGGAAAAATGTATTGAAATTCTAAGCAAAATAGAACAAACTTCAACAGAGGTGAACTTAGAAGAATCCCTTAAAATCATGATTGAAAATTCCATTAACAAAGTTCAAAATCAAGATATTCAAATGCAGGAAAAGGTAAGAGTATAATAACGTGACACAAGGTATAAACTAAACAAATTTTCGGAATCTCACAGGGATGCCAACAATACAGCATATAGCCTGTTAAGTTTAGTGCATTTTTTGTAACAATACTTATTATAACCAAATGAATTTTTTGTTTCAGCTGTTTAAAACTTGGGTCTCAATTCGAGAAGACAGGCTTGAAGAACAAACAAACAGGCTAGACAGAGCAAAGCGAATGCATCTCATCCAACAAAAACAGCTGCTAATGAAAGAAGAAGAACAAAAATTGTGGTTCTTTGAACATGAAGAAAAAATTGACCTTCAAATTGAAGAAAAAAGGCAAATAGTTGAATCTACAAAGACCAAGAAGACTACTAACACTAGTGATGAAAATTATATACCTCCAGAAATTTTACCAAAGCGTAAATAAATTAAATTACATTGAGGATCTTAATTTATATTCCATAATCATGTTAGTGGATTGCATTAAAAAATAATATAAATTCTCCTATGATGTTTGTTTCCAGAAAGAAACAAGAACTTCAGGCAGGCAATAGTATTATATCAGCATCACTCTTGTTGCATTCTTGCCAGATCTTGCTGTATTTTCCTCAGTGTGTCTTCAGTTTTCTTGGCAGTTTCAGTTTTGATATTCTCCTCCAAATCAACAACTTCTCTTGATATCACGCCCATGTCATTGACAAGGCCTACTATTGTGTTACATTCAGAATGCAATAGGGCTAGCAACTTGTATGCTTTTTTAGCTTGATCATCTTTCTTGGCATCCTGAAATATTACCTAGTTTAGTAGTTACAATCATTGACCTGAGTTAATACATAATTATTGTATTATTTAATAGCAGACAATTCTCTACAATATAGTATGTAATAGTGTTTAAAAGTCGTGTGTAGGGTAGTAATAAATGGTCTAATAATTACCTACCTTGAATAAGGTTTCATCAGCTATTGTGAAACATCTATCCAGTTGTCCTTCAAGTGTATTAATTTCTTTTTGAATTTCTCTTGTATCTTCCAATATCTTCCTTATTTCCATGTTTTGTTTATCAACATTGCTTATAATTTCCAAGATGCGTTTTGTGTACACAGTTCTGAAATTCGCAAAAATTCTTTTCAATATTTATTGGTGAAAAGCATAGCGATGATTTCACAGATACCTATACACTATACACAGTTACAGCCAAAGGCTACTTAGTATAAGAGCTACAGCACGCAACAGTAAATATTAGCCCTACTATTGGCGGTCTTATCGCGCACATTCAATTTCTTCCAGGTGACCGATTATAATAACCTAGTAACCAGTCTAACTTAAAATTAATCTAAAAGTACAATCAAAACTATATCACTGACAATGGCACTGCAGTCTTGGGTAACAGCTAGTGTCTAAATGAAAATACTAATGCTAAATAGCATTAAACTCGCCTCTGTACGATTTTTAAAGTGCAATAAAGAATTTTCTAATCTAATCTAAAATACACCTACCTTTTGTTTCCTCTTCTTAATTTTTCATAATTCTCTCTCATTTGATTTCTCAAAACTTCTTTTGTATTATATTCTTCCTTTAGTGACTTTGCATTCATTTTGAGAGCTGTCAGCGCTTTTTTACATTTGGCCCTTTCAGACTAAAAAAAAAAACCATATTGTTTTTAACTTTCAAAGCTGGTTACTTACCTGCCTACTCTACATGTAATGATAATAAAGATGTACCTACTTCAGATAAATTGGAAGAGTTCTTTAGTTTATCTATCTCCACTTTGAGTGCTAAATTTTTTGATGTTAGCTCTTCACTACTCCTGTGTAGAGTATCTATATTTTTTTGAACTTTATCAAAAAGTGGATAATCTCTAGTTTCACATTCAACACTTGATATTCCAATGCTTTTCAATATTTCTTGAACATTCCTCAAATCTGAATCTGCTTTTTCACATGACTTTAGTGCCTGAAATAATCACACATAAATAAATAAAACTGAATCTAAAGCAATAAACAGAATATTTAAAGTAATAATAATAATAATAATAATAATAGCCTTTTATTCCAAACATTGGGTTTACATAGGTTCTGGTTAACATGTTTGTATCGAGTTTAAATAATGTCCCGCAATTTGGTGTGCCTCTCGGCATAGGCCTCCTCTAACGCTTTCCATTGGGTTCGATCTTGTGCTACCTTTCTCCAGTGTTGTCCAGCTGTAAGTTTTAGGTCATCTTCCCATCTTGTTTGCTGACGGCCTCTATTGCGCTTACCATCCCTGGGGTACCAATCAGGATAAATGGTGTAAAAGGGTCACTGATATTTAAAGTAAGTATGAATAAATAAAAAGGGTTTTTTACCTGAGCATATTCAACATGCATCATATTTTTTTCACTTTCAAGTGTGTCTAATTTTTGTCGTAAAACAATGGCCATTTCTTTGAGTTCCTTCAGTGTTTCTGTTTCATATGTAGCTTCATTTTTTTCTCCAACTTCTAAGCCATTGTCATTTACTATAACAGATTCTTTTTCATTGATCACCTTTATTTTGAGAAGTTTTTCAATCAACTGTTTCTTATCATCCAGAAAGTAATTTGGCAAATCAGTGACTTCAAAATCTCCAATTTTCTGGGTAGTAAATGTGCAACAAGGAGGAATCCATATAGATTTTAAATCTTCACTAATTTTATTGCTGATATTTTGCAAAAGCAAAGATTTGTTCTTTCTGGTTGTTCCTGCAGCAGTTTTATTGCCCTCTGTTGGAAGAGACTCTATTAGAAACATGAAAACTTGTCGTAGTTCAGTTTCATTGTAGTATAAAAACGTTTGGTAGCCAACATCATTTTTGTATCCCAAATCCTGAAAAGTGTAAAAGATTAATACAATTCAAGTATATTGCTATAACAATTACTATACAAGCAAGTTATACATAAATATTTGAACTATTCCTCACCTTGCACAAAGATGCTATGAGAGCAGCTACTTCTATTCTGTGTGAAATCCCTGATGGCAACTTTGCAGGGACTTTCAAGGTTGGATCTATTGCTCTAAGGCAAGTGGAAGCCGATTCAACTATAGTTTCTACTGTTAGATCACACATATTTTTGATACTTTCATCAATGTTTCTGAAATATAAATAAAAATATTACATTTAGATGCAGGTAGACACTACAGAATGCACTAAGCCCCATTCAATTTTAAAAAGCTTATGTGACACCCTACAGAAACTGAGACCTAAGCTTACTAGCAAATGAATTGCTCGTATTGTGTAAATAATAGTAGGATTTCTTGTATGGATTGTGTTGTTCAAATTTCTGTTTACCGTAAGTAATAGGTACCTAGGTACTCACACATTTAGCTGACGCAGAAAGTGAAGAATTATCGAATCCACTTCCTCCATATTTTCATATCAACCTGGAGTTTAGTTGCTATCATGTAAAGGTCATCACTGTGGTCATCTCTTCGCCCATCGCGTGCTCAACGACTACTCCCACCCACGACCACCGAACACCTATATCCCACGACTCCTCTGTCTGTTTTAGCACAGGGTGTTAGCAATGCAGCGTAGAACCAACCTCTTTGAGTTATAAAGAGTATTGGTTCGCACTGACCAGCAGTGTTTGAAAATGGAAGACCCATGGATGACACGACGAGCGAAGGCAGCGAGACGTGTCAGTCGAAGAACAATGAAAAATAAGGATGTGGAAATACGAATTATTATGGAAATACTATGATTAATACACTAAAGCTCTGTTTATTACTGTTGTAGCTCAAATCAGAAGTGGTTCTACGAGTTCTCACGCCGCCGCAGCGGGTTTGAGGAGCTGAATACTGGGTGGCAAAGAAAAAATGCAAGAAAAGAGACGCCCTGTGTGCCAAGTTGGGTTTGAAAAAGGGCTAAGGTATCAATAAGTTGAACTGAGTAGAGGCGTGTTAGCAAGGTAATATAATGTATCACATACTTTACTTTATGGGTAAAATTGTTGAGTATTGGACGGTCCGAAAATTAAAAAGGATTAATAATGTTATTGTCCCGACCGAATGGGTGAGCTGACGCAGGTGATTCCCTGGAGCAGGCACAATTCGGATTGAGGCAAGGAACAAAATTATTAGTCTTTCGGGTCGTCTAATCATGAAAGTTGTTCATTTAATGGTTGATTCAGTATAAGAAATCGTTTGGGTTCTTGTCGTTGTGTGTAGTCGTGGAATTCTTTCTGTTTGGTGGAAACTCCTAAGACTAAAGGAGTAGATAAACAGAAAGAATTGAGTTGTCTATTTAACTTTGTGCAAAATGTTGGTCTTGATTGGCCGAACGTCCTGAATGAATTTATGGATATTATTTTACCTTCCAGGATTGGGTTGTGGTCGTGCCTGAGGACATGCACGGTGCAGGAGGGCCGTGTTAGCAATGCAGCGTAGAACCAACCTCTTTGAGTTATAAAGAGTATTGGTTCGCACTGACCAGCAGTGTTTGAAAATGGAAGACCCATGGATGACACGACGAGCGAAGGCAGCGAGACGTGTCAGTCGAAGAACAATGAAAAATAAGGATGTGGAAATACGAATTATTATGGAAATACTATGATTAATACACTAAAGCTCTGTTTATTACTGTTGTAGCTCAAAAGGGTTTGTACACTCTGGTATCGATTTCGTTGTGTTGTGGTGTTGCGTGTTGTGCACCGACCGAACACCTCCTGTGTTGTGCTTGTGCAAAGGTGTTTGTGTTCGTGTTGTGTGTGGCTATCTGAGGCCGCCTGCCCGCCACTCTTGCTTTATAATAACCAAATAACTAACGAAAACGACTAAACGACTCAAACAAACAAAAGTTTGATTTGGCCAGCCTTATTTCTACGTACAAAATGGCGGACATTAATTTTTTTTATTTATATATAGGGTTTGATCGCAGTGTGATTATATTATTAATAAATACAACTTTACCTAGCAACTAAAAACCACGTATTTATCACAAAATAAACTTCGAATGCTCGAAGAAAATAAAACATAACTTAATCCCTAACTAAACCTGCTTCTGCTAACCTTTATGTACCTACCTATATATCCTAATTATTTAATATTATAAACTCGAAAGTTTGTGAGTATGTATGGATGGATGGATGTTTGTTACTCTTTCACGCAAAAACTACTGATCCGATTTGAATGAAACTTGGAGTATATATTGTCCGTGACCTGAATTAACACATAGGCTACTTTTTATACCGGAAAAATCATCGAGATCCAACGGGACGCCAACGAAGTCGCGGGCGGAAGCTTGTATTTTATATTTATTCGAAAATCACAAGTGTACAAAGCATGTACCTACCTACTTAGGTCGGTTCGCACTGTCTCTTTTATGTTACCTACATAACTTAATGAACACCAACTCAAAAAACATAACCTATGAAGGAGCACAACTATATAATAAAGTCCAAAATACTAAAAAGTTGCAAGTCTCTCGGGGTTGCCAACCAAAAGTTACGAAAATGGTCAAATGTCATTTGGGTGAGGCCAACGCTCCTATGCAGTCCAAGTCTCTATTCAAAATGTCATTATTTCTACTTTTCATGTTTTTGGGGAAAATCTCGGAAATTACCCTAAAAATGGGGAAAAATTTTAAACCAAGCAACACTCCTTATTAAATTACACAGCCGCTTGGTACAACTCAACCCTCTAGAATTTTGCCATCATACATAAAAATGGTTTTGAAAATTTAGCAAAAACCATGACTTTTACAAATTGGCCGCCACAGCCTCCGCCATCTTGGATTTTTTGTAAAGTCATAATTTTTCCTAAATCTCAAGGATATAGGCTACCCACCTCCGTAGTCGGTGTTGCCAACTTGCGAGTTTCGTAGAACAAAGTATTCCGCCAAAGACAACCCTAAAAAGTCGAAAAATTCAAATCGAAATTGCGCGGCCGCCATCTTGTTTTTTTTTTTTTTTTCACCAATTCCCAAAATCCCAACCTACAATCAGTCGGATGACACGCTCGGACGCCCTCTATCTGTCATAGTTTGCGAACGCGCAAATCAACACCGGCGCCATCTTGGATTTCGAGAACCGCTATAATTTTCCTCTACTCGTTTGGTGTTTATACACATTTTCGTAGAACATTATTGTGGTGTAGCTCCACTCCTTCTGTCTCTCAGGGCATGTCAATCAGTGAGTCAGTCAGTGGTATTGTAGCTTTATATAGTATAACTAGTGGTTGCGTTGCGCGCGAGCTGCAAGCAGCTCGCGTCTTTTTTTTATGCCGTATTTTTATCAAAAGCCCTTTAAAACCCTACTAACTCCTATAAACCCCTCAATCTCATTCGGATACCCCGTTGGAACGAAGTCAATCGGTTAAAGTTTCGCAAAAAAAATCTACATGGCCGCCATCTTGCAATGCCCACCCTTAATTGCAATAAAACGCATTTAAAATTTCAAAAAGTGTAAAATTTCATTCAAACTTCTCAATCTCCTTCGGATACCCCGTTTAAACGAAGCAAATTGGTTAAAGTTTCGAAAACCAGAAATGACACGGCGGCCATTTTGAATTTCTGAAATGTCATAATTTTTCTGAAATATACAGGATACAAGCTACCCGTCAGTGAAAGAACGGTAGTCATACCTTAAACTTGGTAGAACAAAGTAAGTCGCCAAAGTCGGGTCTGACTGAAAAATTCAAACTCCTATAGCATGCGGGGTTGCCAGCTGCGGGGAACGAAAATGATCAAATGTCATTTGGGTGGGCCCAATCTTGCCAGCTAGTGAAAATTTTAATTTAAAATGTCGTTATTTCTACTTTTCACGTTCCCGAGAGATAGCGGGGAAACTACCCTAAAAATGGGGAAAAATTTTCAACCATGCAACACTCCTTTACCAACTGCACAACCGGTCCTTACAATTCATCCAGGTAGGGGGTTGCCAACTACCCGATATTTCGGTTTGAAAATCGTGATTTTTTCGAAAATCGCAACTTTTTTACAAAATGGCCGCCACGCCGTCCGCCATCTTGGATTTTTGAAAAGTCATAATTTTTCTGAAATCTCAAGGATATAGGCTATCGTTCTGCATAATCGGTGTTGCCAGCTTTTGAGTTTCGTAGAACAAATTAATCCGCCAAAGTCAAAAAGTCCCAAAAACTAAAAAGTTGCAAGTCTCTCGGGGATGCCAACCAAAAGTTACGAAAATGGTCAAATGTCATTCGGGGGAGGCGAACGCTCCTATGCAGCCCAAGTCTCTATTCAAAATGTCATTATTTCTACTTTTCATGTTTTTGGGGAAAATCTCGGAAATTACCCGAAAAATGGGAAAAAATTCTAAACCAAGCAACACTCCTCGACAAAACACACAACCGCTCGGTACAACTCATTCCGCTAAAATGTTGTCATCTACCCTAAAAATGGATTCGAAAAAAGTGTAAAAACCATGACTTTTACAAAATGGCCGCCACAGCCTCCGCCATCTTGGATTTTTGTAAAGTCATAATTTTTCCTAAATCTCAAGGATATTGGCTACCCACCCCTATACTCAGTGTTGCCAACTTGCGAGTTTCGTAAAACAAAGTAATCCGCCAAAGACAACCCTAAAAAGTCGAAAAATTCAAATCGAAATTGCGCGGCCGCCATCTTGTTTTTTTTTTTTTTTTCACCAATTCCCAAAATCCCAACCTACAATCAGTCGGATGACACGCTCGGACGCCCTCTATCTGTCATAGTTTGCGAACGCGCAAATCAACACCGGCGCCATCTTGGATTTCGAGAACCGCTATAATTTTCCTCTACTCAGTTGGTGTTGATACACATTTTCGTAGAACATTATTGTGGTGTAGCTCCACTCCTTCTGCCTTTTCGGGCATGTCAGTGAGTCAGTCAGTGGTAGTCTAGCTTTATATAGTATAATTACCTAGCATTGCTAAAGAAGCCACAAGTCGGACTATATTTAAAAAAAATTGAAGACTCTTCCTATAAAACATTGCAATAGTATTGTGAACTATAAAAGTTAGAGTAGACAGATAGTTAGAGTCCTGATTACGTATGTTAAACAAGAGATAATGTCTACTCTAACTTTTTATAAGATAGACTAGGTATTAGGTAGTATACCTAGAACCAGTACACTAAGCACATACTAACGATATGTTTCTCTATAAGTGAACCCCCCTTCCCAATCTCGAGCATGAGCGACTTTAGAATCTCGCTATTAGATTTATACCTACATGGCTTGCGCAAGTACGACCATATTTCTGAGCGCCATACCGTATCAGGCCCAAATGGCTTCATCCACCTTCGTCGGAATGCTCATATCCTATCACTTCAATACAACATTATTTCGCTTCCATCTACTCCACTTTACCTCATTGAGAATTTGTGCTGTCGTTTGCTAGTTATGAGGATATTCATCAGCTCTGAAAATTAATTTTGAGGAAGTTCAGGCATAAAATTGAAACATTTAGTTCATCCATGGTCCGGGTATTTCATTTTTCAAGAACATCTCTGGATCATGAAAATCAGCATGCTTAGTGTGTGCATTTGAATTAGTTTATTTGTTGTTGTGATACCTAATATTTGAGGAAAAATTGTGACTGACAGAGCTCCTTACTCAATACGTAAGTCACAGATCATATAATACTATACTAGTCCTAACCACACCATATTATTATCTTTTATTGTTCAACAAATTATTGAATGCACCAAATGAAAGTTGAGCAGAAAGATGAAGATCAAAGTTGAAAATAAAAGGGCATAGAGTGGACTCAGCTATTAGTTATTAAAATGTTTGTGTAACATAACTATAAATAAGCAGTTTACCAACTTAACTTTTTGAAATATCTGTAAGCCAGGATAAAAACTCAAGTAGGTACAGTAACTTTCAGAATCTGATACCTAAGCTACTCATATACTCTCCGCTCACACCGTATTTGACGCGATAATAGGTACTGTTTTGCAATGGCAGATCTAAGCCTAATGTAGTGGACATGTGTATACATCAAAGAAAAAATTTCAGAATAAATTATAATATTACCTCTTCATCACCTATTTAAAACAATGTATGGCTTACAACTACTAGGTAAGTGGGTACCTGGGTAGTACCCAGGTCTGCAACGACTTTTTACGAATCATTTTCAAAGTCAGCAGGGTTCTTGCGAGAGAGTCTGTGGTGTTCTCTTTCCACACCTTCATAGACGAGGAAGCCAATGATGAAAGCTGTAACAAAAATTTTACAGATGGTTTATCAAATTTCTTCTGAATAATATGGTATGTGGGCCTCAGTGCAGAGCTCTCAAGAGAGGTCAATACATTGGTTTAGCTATATGAAACCAATAAAGAACTTGAACTTTAAAAAGAAAATTTGAATATCCTTAAAGCTCTATGACTGTTAACTTACCTGGAGCTACCCTGAATACACTTTCGCGGAATCTGCGAAAAATATTAGGGAGTCCATTGGAAATTGCTCCAGCGTAAGCGCGCTGCTCATGAGGAGAGAGCTTATAAGTGATCAACCCACGGATTTTAGCTAATTCTCCAAAATGCTTTCCCATTCTGCCAGTTTTTTAGTGAATCCTCCACAAAATTACGTAATCCTAACTTCTTGCTTGGGACTGAGGCAATAGTTTTTATTTCTTTTCTTTCGGAAATCTTATTTTGACAAATTTTTGGCTACGTGACGTCACGTTAGCAAACAACATTATCAAACATTTTTTGGGCAATGGGCATTGATGATGATGATGATGATTATGTATGTGAAAATAAGAGGTCCACTAACATTTTATGCTATTTATATACAGCCGATAATGCGCAACATGATACTACGCAGCTCAATAATTCAAACCAATTTATTTATTTGTTCTTACCACTCAAAAACTTAAAACATGCACAACTCTGTGAAGATATCGATCGAAGGACTTTCTTGATTGTAAAAACAAATCGTTTGTAAGGACTGTGTTGTGAAGGTTTTCTTGTGAATGTTTTGAGTAGAAACCTACAGTAGGCGCGCGATCTGAGTGCAGTTCTGAGGAATGCGCTAGTGATGTGACCTAATTAGCGACAATGAACGGAGTTCGATATTTTCTTTGATACCTAAGAGTGAACGTTCAAACTGCTTGTATCTGCTAGTATTTTAACACATTTTATTTATTACTAGCCGTCGCCCGCGGCGTTGCTCGCGTTCTACCCTTTCTCAGTTCGGGGCGAACTACTAGTATATATAGAAAGATATTTTTTTTTTTGTACCATAACTTGCAATACAAATATCTAACGCAAATATCATCATCAATGTATTATAACTAGTCAATGTATATAAAACTCTTTTGCAGCTGACTGAGAATCAACGCACAGCCTAAACTATAAGTCCTAGAGGTATGAAATTTGAAGGGTAGTATCCTTATATAGTGTAGGGGTGTAGGGGTGCACTAAGAAAGGAATTTTGAAACGTCACACTCTAAAGGGTAGAACGCGAGCAACGCCGCGGGCGACGGCTAGTCATGCATATATTCCCTACTTTAAGAAAATGGTGTGGAAAAGCCGGAAATCTTAATCAAACCAGTTTATTAATGTAAAAAATATATTATATTGTAATTTTAATCATCATCATCAAAAAATAACACGAGTACGCAACTTGAGTAAAACGCTATCGATAAGCGCGCGAGCGAGAGACATCAAGGTCAGCACGGCACTAAACTACTGGCGCTTGGCGCAAGTTGCGCCCGCGCTGCACCTCATACCAAACCAATGGTACGGTTAACAGTCGTAACGTAAATTACTGGGCTGTAATTTAACGTGCTGTGAAATATTTTGCTGTGCATTATTGGCTTGCTCCCGTGTCCCGTACCTACGGCTACGTATACGTACGTTTAAGCAAGAACACATCATCACTAACCCAAACCATTCATCACATTCTATAAACTTTAGTTAGTACGATTCATTTTATCATTTTGAATTATATTATATTATCCTCTGCTCTTATTTTTTGTGTGATCCTCTGTTTACGTTACTCTCTAGAGTTGATTATACGGATAGGAGTGATTTTATCACGGAATCAGGTAATTTAACTTCCTATGAAGACCAAAGCTAATGATTCTGGCTTATGCAGTGAACCAGCTGTCAGTCCGCACCCTGAAACAGAAGATTCTGTAACTGCTGCCACAAAGCTCAACGCTGACGACACCATGGATGGTGATTCGAAGAAAACCCAGGCTTATGCTCCTAATCGACGGTCAGGATACCGTAAGTTCCCGTACCTACCTACAGTATACAAGAAAAAAAAAGATACCAAGCCCATTTAATAAACCATTTTTGAGACAGTAGATAGGTATTGTATTAATATGCTGGCCCCGATAAATTTCTCATACAAGAGTTACAAGAAATCTAAACCATCCAGCTTGCATAAACATCCAGTTAGCAATGGCTGAATCATCTCCATCCTTTACATATATCTAAGTAGTTTTTTTGTTTATATATCTGCATTGGAACGGTTCCGTCGTATCTTCTATTATACTCTCTCGAGGCTCACTCAAATTTTTTTGCATATTACCCTCATCAGATCTAAGTAGTAGTAGAGCTTGTGAAAGACCTTGTATGGTAAAATATAACCACTGCATCTATTTCTGCCGACAAAGAATTGCTCACATTGCTGTGTCCAGATTTGAAAGGTACCTATGTGTTCTGGTGCAATTACAGACACACAAAACTTCAGACATGCTCAGTGAGGCAATACATTGTTTATAGGCAATGAGTACCACTTGACATCAGCTTGTTCCATGATATAGATAGTGGACATAATATATATACAAAACACAACATAATATTATTATAATTTATTTTGTGTCTAACTATGTTTGAAATATTTCGCAGGTTACATAAAATATGTAAGTTTAGTGGTTCTGACTGTACAAAATGCAGCGCTTGGACTAAGTATGCGCTATGCAAGAACAAGAGATGTAGAAATGTTTTCTTCAGCTGCAGGTTTGTTTGCATTATCCTACTAATATTAACTAGTAACTAGTAGTTCGTCCAGAACTGAGATTTCATGATGTTCACAAAAAGCACATGAAACTTCCTTCTCTACGTCTTAAGTGATGGATTCTTTGTGCATGTTCTCAGTAAAACAATGCATTGCTATTGGAGGCTTAAGATCTTCGTTCATTTTGCTCACTCGATTAATTAATGTACATATTAGATGTGCGCGCCGCCACATTTTAAAAGGAGCGCGACGCCGCCGCCGCCGCCCCTCGCCGCGGCGCCTCCTGTATTATTATACTAGGCGTACACAAAGATAAAAAAATGGTGTAAAGGCATTAATTAATTCACTTATTATGTTTCAGCGGTTCTAATGGCAGAATTTTTCAAATTAATAATATGCATTGGCCTTGTAATGCAAGAGTCTGGAGGTGTAGAGAAAGGCGCAAGATCAATGTTTAACATAGTTATACTAAATGTGAAGGACACATTACGTGTTTGTGTGCCGTCATTTCTATACATAGTCCAAAATAATTTACTATATGTTTCGGCATCTAATTTAGATGCAGCTACTTATCAGGCAAGTTAATTACTGATTTCAGATAGGTACATAGGTACCTGATTATTTAAATATTATATTCTTACAAAAGCCCTAAACAAAATATTAAAACATCTCTGGTTACAGGTTACATATCAATTGAAAATTCTTACAACAGCTTTTTTTGCCGTTGTTGTATTAAAGCGACATCTTATGAAATGGCAGTGGTGTGCGTTGGCGCTACTAGCGTCAGGAGTAGCCTTGGTTCAGTTATCATCAACAGAGAAAACAGATTCAGCAAAGAGTACCCATTTGCCGGAACAATCAAAACTAATAGGATTTAGCGCAGCGTTGGCAGCTTGTTTCATATCTGGATTTGCTGGAATATACTTTGAAAAAGTGCTGAAAGAATCTGATATATCTGTTAGTAAGATTCATACAACCAAATACATATTATTTTTAAATATTGAAATTGTGCATTAATGTTCTCCCTAATTTCCATTCAGGTTTGGATGAGGAATGTACAGCTGAGCTTACTATCACTGCCATTTGGTACAGTTACATATCTTGTGAAGGAAGGAATAAGCAACAATTTACTGAAAGGATTTGATGGTTTTATTTGGTACCTAGTGATACTGCAAGCTGCCGGTGGACTTATTGTGGCAGTAGTGGTAAAGTATGCGGACAATATACTAAAGGGATTTGCAACATCAGTTGCAATAGTGATATCATGTATTGTCTCAATGTATATTTTTGACTTTGTATTAACTATTCAGTTTTCTATGGGAACATTCTTGGTAATAGGATCTATATTTTTGTATGGTTATGTTCCAAAGAAACCAGAACCACGAAATTCATTAGGTGTCTAATTTATTTGTAGATAGTTCATATTAATATCACCAGTCATATTAATTTTAGCAGACAACTGATCAATTCCCAGTGAATATGTACCTTCCTACGTAAAGTGTCTTGTGGTCAAGAGTTATTTTAGATTTAAGGAGGAGTAGGTAGGTACCTAATAGTTTTAACCCTGATAAATCACAGAGCTTCCTGATTACCTATAACTTTTCTATTTTAACAATCTACTTAGGTATAATGGTCTCACTCCAGTATCTGTCTGTCCGTCTGTCTGTCACTTCCACCAGAGCTGAACTTTAGAAGCTAGAGTTGAAAGGAATAGTAAGTGGGTAATAGTTTGTTACAACCCCATGATGTTTCAAGGTACCTAAGAAGACAATGGTATCGATTCTCTTAGTTTAGAAAAATGCAACAGAATCGATACTACCTTAAACCCAAGTGCATATCTATCTTCTAATCTTTTGAGATGAAATAGCCAGTGATGATAATTGAAAAAACTGTTACTTAGTAACACAGATTGTCTGTGCTAAGTAGGTGCCTATTTACCTACGTATTATTATAATAGAAAATAAAAGGTGTAGGTACGTACCTAGTACGTAAATCTAACACATTATCTAGGTAAGACTATGTAATGGAGGTACCTACCTACCAACATAAAGCATAGAATTTTAGTGCAAATTGTAGGTAAAGGTAATCAAGGTGAATTGATCTATTCTGTGTTCCTACCACTGAATCGCAATGTAGGTAGGTATACTTACTTACAATGATTACCTAGGTAACTATAGTATAGTAAGAACATATTAGGTAAACTACTTGGGTAGTACCAATTACCTATGTAGGTAGGTGCATAAGTTACTTAATTAGGATAATATGTAGGTCTATATAAAATACTATACCTAGGTCTTTCCTGTGGATATGGCTGACTTAGACTGAGAGGATGGTATAGGTGCTGAGCAAGCCTAGGTACTGTAGGCATAGGTTGCCTCCTGACGCTGTATAAATCATCTTCAATAGATGTAAAGGCCTATTAGATATAATACTAGCTGATACCCGCGACTTCGTACGCGTGCGAAACTATCCACCAAAATATCTGTCAACCAGCATACGATGAACCTCGTGCCAAAGGCGACTTTTGGTTTAGAGAGGTCAAGCTGTATCTAAGAATCCACGTCTTTCATTTCAATAAAATATAGCCTATGTTTCAATCCGGAAAAGGGGCTTCTGAATGGTTTAAGTTTCATTAAAATTGGTCCATTTATTTAGTAGATCTGTATATTTAGTTTATCATAATTTTAATTTTAGTTTTTGACTTTTTTACATTTTTATAATAGTAGGTATAGATAGATACTAAAGGTAAGGTACTTACTGATATTGATCATACCTACATAATTATTTCATTATTGATAGCAAGGTACATACATAGAGTATTATAGATAAGTAACTACCTAATTAATGATGGTTTCATGATTAGATATACTTAGGTGCATACCTAACATTTTTGAGTGCATGTTCCCAGCATACACGTTCAAATTATTTTTTTATGCTATTATTTACCTAGGTATCTAGTAGTTCGCCCCGAACTGAGATCTCGTGATGTTCCCGATAAATAATACCCTACCATGAAAGTCTTCTTAAATCCTTTTCATAATTTACTGGTCATCATCAGACGATGATGACCTTGATGAATTAGAGTATTGAGTTCAGTTCATCAATTTCTAAAGCTTTTAGATTAGGTAAATGTTCAAAATTGGTTTTTAGAGCTGATGTATAGGTATGTATATCCTCATAACTTGCAAACGGCTTCACAAATTCTCACCAAACATGTACAAACCATCTAAGATAAATCATATTTTTTACGAAAGCCGTATAACTTATAACACCCCTAACCTCCGTTTTTCGTTCGGCAGCGGTTAATAAAACCCAACGATTTTTTTTTTAACAATGGTTGCTATGAACTTTATCGCATCGATACCGCCATCTAGCTAATAAGTACCAGTATAAGCTGACCTACAAAATCATTGAAATTTAAATGGTAGCTCACGTTATAGGTAAGTACTTAGGTATACTGGTTTTGCCCATTTTATAATTTTTACTAGGTACAACTCAAAAACTAATTAATAAAGATTTTTCTATGTGTATGCTGAGAACAATGCACACAAAATTGTTTGGCCTTTTTGTTAAATATTTTTAGTAATGGTACCTACCTACTTACCAATTTATTTTGTAAATAAACAATAATAAGTAGGTAGGTACCATGGTACCTTGGTGTATTCATTATAATTATATGCAGGGTATTATAATAAAAACGAAGACCATAGTAATTAATACGCAAAAGTTATTTATTTAATCTACATCCAGTGTCTTGATTACAAATAAATGTGACAATCGTATAAACGTATCGTCACGCTAGCGTATCAGAGATACACTGCGCGATGGCGGTGGGAACGTTTGTCTGTCGCGCTAGCGTTGACGCGCATTATGATTCGAATATGTTACGTTTATATAACGCGGCGACGACTGTCAGTTTTGTTCGTGATCACCCCTCAAGTTGCACTAAATTAAGTTCTTAATATGAATTTATGATCTTTCGTTTTCTCATTTGCTCAAGCCACTTATCAAGCTGCTCTTCTGGTGCCAATGCGTCATGTTTGTAGTAGTCTTTTGGTGGCTTTCCTTCTTCAAGTCTCACAAAGTAATGGCAATACTGGTACCGTACCTGTCCCATTCTGCCTCTTGCATGTCTTCTCATACCTTTCATGCACATGCCTTTACCAGCATAAGATTCAGCTGAAAAATAAGTAGTTTGTTTGCATTATTGGTCCTATGTTTTACATATCTGATCTTATCCGAGTGCAAAGTGATGTCTAGTCTAGTTTAGTGTTCCAGTTTAGTTTTGGAAAAACTTAGGGAGTCACTAAGGTGTGTCTGTCACCTCCACCAGAACTGAACACCATAGAAGCTGGAGAGTTGATTGGAATAGTTTGTTACAACTCATGAACTTTTGTAGCTATATAAAGACAATATAATATATTTAAAAAAAAATAGGGACAGGAGGTCAAACGGTATGAAAATAAAAATATTTTTTAAAACATGCCTTTAACACGAAAAATGTCACAATTGTAAACATATTAAAAGGCATAGGTAATAGGTATCCGAGAAACACTGTGCAGTGACACTATGTTAGGCAGCTATACATACCAACCCATAAGTTACTTTTGAATTCCACATTGTGATCTTTTACAGCCAGTTCTTGTGCTTCTAAAATGGCTTCCTTAACAAAACCTGCTCCTTTCTTGTGAACAAAACTTAACTGTTTCACAGCTTCATCCACAGTCATGCCTCTCACAAAAGAGGCAATATACCATAGCTTTTCAGGACTGTATTTAAAATTGGTTTTCTGGTGACAAACAAACTGTAAAGAAAACAAACATTTTGGTTTAGACAGACATGCTACATCAGTTGGTTCTAACCATAGAAAAAATTGGTTCTAACAAATCGTTTGTTTAGGTAGGTACATCTCATTGTGAATGTTTTTTGGTGAAAACTCAGTTATAAAACCTGTAATTTTATCAACTTACGGCAGGTCGGGGTTCTTCGTCAGCTTCTTGTGGTGGGTAAACTTTCTTGTTGTGTCTTATAAAAGACTTCGGTTGATTGGGTTTGGCCCATGCCAAATTCGCAGAACATGTATGAAAACAGTGTTGTTGTTTTATAACATTTGTGATTACACGAAATAGCGAATTCATTTTCAAATCAAACCAAAGTACATAGGTTATACAATCGAAAGAAAGGAAATATCTTGTAGCTGAACTATTATTTATTTAGCGAGCATTATTCCTACTTTTTTTTTTTTTTTTTTTAATTGGCGTCGCACTGTGTTTGTGCATTTGCCATTATACGTTTAAAATTAGGGAAACAATATTATATAATAAAAAAGCGCGGGATCTGGCATGCGGGTTAGGAAGGATAAGTAGGGTTAGGGATACAAAAAAAAAAAAAAATATAAACAAAGGTAGAAAATATATACAAAAGGGAAATATGTACAAAATTAAATTTCTAAGTTATTCATATAGATAAAAGATGATAAACAATGATATATACAAGGGTCAAGGGTAGCTAAAAGGATATAGGTACACTAGTAGGAAGGGGAATACGACATGCAACGAGATCTTGGAGGTGTTTTCTGTGATTATATTGGGAACAAGCAAAAAATATATGATTAGCGTCACCGAATTCATCTCCACAAACGCAGGATGGGTCAGGCTTCACTTTTATTCGTGCAAGGTGTGCTGGGGTACACAAGTGCCCCAGGCGCATTCTTATCAAAATTGTGGTAGCACGTTTACCGAGTTTAATCTTAAAAAACCAAGGTTTTACGGGTATTGCGTGTTGTAACAGTCTGAAATGTTTACCTTTAGAACTACTAGAACGGTCCCAGTCTTCACCCCAAGAATCCCTGAGGTAAATCTTAGAAAGAGCAATGAGATCATGCGTATAATTTTTGTACGGGAATATGTCTCCACATTCCACAGCCTCATTAGCCAATTTGTCTGCCCGTATGTTTCCTAAAATACCACAGTGGCTAGGTATCTACGCAAAATTAACTGTTAAACCAATGGATTTACATTGGAATACCTTTGATCTAACTTCCATAACAAGAGGATATGCATTTTTTGAACGAAAAGGGTACTTTGCAAGTGATTGTAAAGAGCTTAATGAGTCAGTAAAAATAACCGATTTTTTAAGTTTCATTAATAAAACGTAGTCAAGAGCTTTGACAATACCAAAACACTCACCCGTAAATACTGACGTTTCTGGAGGTAATTTAACTTTTTGTACAATATTATACTGTTTGTGAAACACGCCTATACCAACATAACCAGTCTGTGAATGCTTGGAAGCATCAGTAAATATCTGATGCCAACCTGACCATCGGTCATCGACAATGGATTTGAAATAAACATTAGCATGCGCTTCATTACGATCAATATTTAGGTTAAGATATGTATCAAGGGGCTGTATTAAAGCTTTAAAGTTACATTGGAAAATAGGCAAAAGAGGCGATTTATGTGTTTGAGCTGACAATGTTTGATATTTACGAAGGCTATTAATTAAAAGAGGAGGTGATTTATGGCTCCAGTATGAAGAAGAGCAAATAAGTTCTGAAAGATGTTGAATTTTAGAATGAAGCTGGTGATTCTGAAACTGCAGCGTACGGAAGAAAAATCTACTACACAGAAACTGGCGTCTTAAATATAAAGGTGGTTCGCCACATTCAACTTGCAATGCGTTAATTGGACTAGACTTCATAGCTCCCATAATAATACGCATAGCGCGAGCCTGCAAAGAATCTAACTTTTTAAAAAACATTATGCTACCAGGTTCCAACAAATAGGTACCATAATCTAATGTGCTCCTAATTAACGCATTATAAACTAGTTTTAGAGAAAAGGGATGAGCACCCCACCAAACACCGGTCAGGCATCTTAATAAATTAATATGTCTTTCACACTTTCCTACAATATATTCACAATGAGCACCTCCGTTAAGTTTAGAGTCTAATAATACACCTAAAAATTTGGCTTGACTTTTTATCGGAATAGATATGCCATCATAAATAACATTAATGGGTGGTACACTATTTTTACGTGTGAAGGGAACCACAATGCTTTTAGTAGGAGACAACTCCAAACCATGTTTGTCCAACCATAATTTTAAAAAATGAAGAGCAAAATTAATATTTTGGGCAGCTAAATCAATATAAATGCTTGTGGAATATAGCAGCAAATCATCTGCATACTGCAAGATACTAACTGTATCACTCACAGATGCTTCTAAATCATAAGTATATATGTTATAAAGAAGTGGGCTAAGAACAGAGCCTTGAGGCAAACCCTTCCACGCCACTCTAGAGAGATCTGTGTTGGTTAAAAATATTATTCTACCAGCTAACATATTTTGGATGAAATTTGTTAGCAAATGCGGAATTCTCAATACATGTAGTTTCCTTATTAGTAATTCAATAAGAACGTTATCGTAAGCAGATTTAATATCTAAGAATGTCGCTACCACAGATTTATTTTGTGAAAAGGCTATGCGAATATCCGTAGTAAATACACTTAAGCTGTCCATCGAACTTCTACCTTTCCTAAAACCATATTGGCTGTTAGGTAAGATGTTTTGATTTTCAATAAACCATTCTATTCTATTTTTAACTAAATGTTCCGCAATTTTAATTATAACTGGGGATAAAGCAATGGGTCGATAGGACATAGAATCAGCCGGGTTTTTAGAGGGTTTTAAAAATGGCAACACTATTTGCATTTTCCATGTTGAAGGAATGACACCTGTCAACATGACAGAGTTGATAAGATCAAGAAAATATTGCATGGCGTTATCACCAAGATGTGAATAAAATGAGTATGGAATACCATCTTTACCTGGAGCTGTATCATGAACGTCTGATAACACACCTTTCAGCTCATCTATAGAGAAAGGAGCATCGAGGCCATAAGGGCAGGTAGGGAAAGAAACATGAATAGGGGAAAACAACTCCATAGGCGGAACTGTTGGCGGAGCCAAACGATCTAAGAAACTATTATAGAGATTAGGTGGCATATTTGTAAAAGTAGCAGTACTAACTCCATTCCTATAGCGTCTTATATTCTTCCAGACTTCTGAAGGTTTTGTGTTAGGAGATATAGTTGAACAAAAACCCCTCCAACCTTGGAGTTTCTTTTCTTTCAATAGCTTTTTAGTTTGAGCTATTGTGTCTACTAAATTATCAAAATTTTCCTCAGACATGTCAGAATTATAAGTCAATTCTGCCTGCTTTCTCTGAGCAACAGCTACACTACACTCTGTATCCCACCATGGTGGAGAAGACAATTTGCCAGAAGCACTATTTTTCAAAGGGAAAGTTAAATCAGCAGCTTCTATCAAACTTTTAGTAAATCCATCTGCTCGAACAGAAATTTCTTCAGAAGAATGAGGCAAAGAGTTTACATTATTTTCAATATACTTTTTAAAATCACACCATTTGTTATTAATTATTCTATACCTCATTCTGGGGAGAGCTCTAGGTATTTCATTTAATTTGAATTGGGTAAACTTTATTATAATAGGAAAATGATCACTGCCATGTGTTGAAGGTTGTGTTTGCCATATAACTGAAGATGCTAAACTAGGTGATACTATTGTTAGGTCTACTGCACTATTATTTTCAGTAGGCTTTGTTCGACGAGTTTCAGATCCATCATTTAGGATACATAGATTTTGATTATCAATTATTTCCAAAAGATCTCTGCCATAGCTATTAGAAATAGAGCTACCCCATGTCCTATGATGTGCATTAAAATCACCCATGACTACACATGGCTTAGGAATAAGAGATAACAGATTGTCAATTTCAGTGTTAATTTGGGAGGAAGGATGCGGTATATAAATAGAAACAAAACATACATTATTAATAATGCATGCAACCGCAGAAAAACTATTACTATTATGGGGAGGGAGAGAAAATATTGTAAAAGAAAAAGAATTATTTACAAGAAGAACGGCTCCTCCATACCCATCAGGTCTATCATCCCTGATGCAGGAGAAGCCGCTCAATTTGAACACAGAGCCTGGCTTAAGCCAAGACTCTGTGATAGCGATAATAAAAGGGTTGTATACATTAATTAAATAGATAATTTCACTTTTTTTGGAGACTACACTCCTGCAGTTCCATTGAACTGCGGATCGGGCGTGATCCATTGTGGTTGTGAGTGTAGTATGCTAATGATGTCAATTATCTTGGCAGCGTTGGACGGTTCTATGGTATTAGACTGTATTAGAGAGTTTAAAAGGGCAATTACATCAGATATATTAAGTTGCCTATCCTTAGATGTGCCCTCTGTCAGAGCGCAACCGTTAGATAAGGCTGAGGTTGGAGTGCTAATTAAATTATGATGTTCTTTTTGATCATAACCTTTAGTTAATGTGGGAGGTGAACGTGGTTTTAAAAAGACAGTTTTTCTGTAAGACGAAGGAGAAGAGGGCTGGTTTAGTCTGAGGGAGCTTGTAGATTGTGGATTTTGATCTTTTGCTGTGGCTACCATTTCAGCATAAGACCGCGATAGAGGAGGATGGATTCTAGATGCTTCTACGTAGGAAATACACTGCTCTGCCATTGAAAATTTGATCTTTTGTTGCCTTGTATATTCCGGACATGACTTACTAGTAGCAAAGTGTATTCCCCCGCATGAGCAGCAAGAAATACACTCCTCATCAACATCACATGTATCACCAGAGTGTTCCCTACCACATTTATAGCAGCGAGGCTTGGACCTACACTGCAACTTTGTGTGTCCAAAACGGCAACAGTTGTAGCATTGAATGGTTGGGTATGTATATAATTGAACAATCAAAGCAGTATAGCACATGTAAATACGTTCAGGTAACACCTGACCATCAAACGTCACAACCACTGTCTGAGTGGGCTTCCAAACTGGAGCTCCATTGACTATTTCTTTGAAATTAATACGTCTTAGTTTTAAAATCTTCCCACAACCATTGGGAACCGTGGTGCATTCCATCATCTCCTCTGGAGAGAGGTCTGCGGGCACTCCGCGGATAACACCCATGCGTGAGACATTGTAGGTAGGTATAAATGCTTTGAGATTGTTGCTATTGAGACTATTGTGGTTAATAAATGCGTTAGCATCAATGTGGTTATTAAAACCAATGGAAACTCTGTTTCTACCTATTCTTTTAACACTACCATTAATAACGTTATAGATCGCATTTCTCTTCAAAAACTTGCCAAAGATAATGGGGTGAAGAGTAGAACTATCATTTGGAGACTCTGTGACACGTTGGACATGAACAATATAAGGTGCATTATCTGTTGATTCATACTGAGTTCTTGTAACGGGCACCGGCGGCGGCGCAGGTGGAGATGAAATCGGTGACGAAGAAGGTGCTGGGGTTGATGGCATCGGAACATCGGAAACTACCGGTTCAGCACTTGATGGGATAATAGTAATATTGTTGTCAGATTTATCAGAATTAATAGAGGATTCTTCACAGAAGCATCCTTTAGTCTCGCTAGAACCATGTCGCTTCCGTTTATTACAATGCTTGCATATTTTATGCAAACGACTGCGTTTTCGTTTCTTTCCTACAGAAGTGTCGGTATCCACTGCCGACTCGTTAGATTGTAACTTATCGAAACTATTAGAAAGAGTTACATAGCAACCAACCGGCGGGACTATGCCCCCGCCGGGATCAGGCGGCTCCTCCATCAGAAAAATCACGAAAAAACTTACCAGATACTTTTATATATACACTAAACTACTTTAAATACAATAAATAATGAAATTAATGCTAAATCGTAACTCTACTGATCAATCTTTCGTATAAAATTAATATTTAAAAATTAGGTGGAAAAAATCGCGGCTTCCCTGTTCGATGTTTCCCGCCTTTTTTTTTCTTATTCCTACTTACAACAAGGACGAACGTGTATGAATGCGTGCGTGCGCTAACCAAGCGCTAACACTCAAATCTGACATTTCACACTGATTAAAACTGCTTGCTTCGGATGGTGGTTATTAATTAACAACCATGGAAAATGCACGTATACGTACATAGGTGTCCGCCATTTTGTATGTTGAAATAAGGCTGGTCAAATTGGAGATCAGAGCGCTCAGCGCTGGTCGTGGACTTCGTGATAGTTAAAGAAAAGAAAGAATCACTTGGAATTCGTTTTATTTTATGCAAGACATGCAAGTTTACTTACGATACGAAAAAGCAATAGGTTAGGTTAGTCAGGAAGAAGATTCTACACCTACAGTTAGTTTGTGAAGCGAAAACAAAGCACGAAAATGATGAAATGTCAAGCAGAACGTTTTTCATCGTCATCCTAGTGAAAATACCTAAAAATGGGCGACCTTTACGTTTCTGTTGTTTGTTCTTCTAATATGAATCGCAGCATGGAAGCTCATGCGTTTCTTGTGAAAAAAGGATTCAAAGTCAAATCTTTTGGAACAGGTGAAAAGGTTAAGTTACCGGGATCCTCTGCTGATCGTCCCAATTGCTACGAGTTTGGCTACCCATACGATGATATTTACAACGATCTGTTGGAGAAAGATAAAGCGTATTATACACAGAACGGGATCCTACACATGTTAGATAGAAACAGAAGAATCAAACCATCTCCAGAGAGGTTCCAAGCATGTGATGAGCGTTTTGATGTCATAGTTACATGCGAGGAAAGAGTTTATGATCAAGTAATTGAATGGTTTGGATCACGAAGATCAATTTATAACCAGCCGGTGCACGTTGTGAACATTGATATTCAGGATAATCATGAAGAAGCCACTATTGGGGCGTTTCTGATCAGTGACATGATAACTAAGATGGCACAGAGTGATGACTTGGATAATGATATAGATGAATTGTTACATGACTTCGAAGCAGAGTGTCATAGAAGTATCTTGAACTGCATTATGTTTTATTGACAAACCCTTGAAAGATTATTCCCATTGGAACATGTTAACATAGTATGTTTTTAGGCATAATAATTGAAAATTTTCTACTTACACTGATTTGTTCATAGAATTGATAAAATTAAATCAAAGCAAATACAATGAATTCAATAATAAACTTCAATGATGAAAATACGAATGATGTTAATACTAATAACTATACAACTAGCTACCTACCTTCAGAAAACTTCTGAAGCAAAGTTGCCTGTTGGTGGTCATAATGATTGGTATTCAAATGAATAAATTACCTATCTAACTACTTGTTCCAGTAGGGTTTTGAAACCCATATGGTGCGACCTTGCCATCTGTCACAAACCTCAATATCTCAGAAACTATTAAAGCTATGGAATAGTTGCAGATCTTGTAAAGAAAGTGAGAAATGTAATTTTTTTTTTATTTCTAAATAGAGAAGTTAAAAATTTCAAACTGGTATCTACCATTGGATACGTACCATACCATTTCAAAGGCGTTTTGTAAAGTTTAAGATATTTTTTTTGATACTTATATATTTTTGCATAGTTTTTGACTTAATATTATGATGAAAACAGTCCGAAAAATGACTGTGCCCTCCCTCTCTCAGAAGTTTTTTTTGCTAATGTATAGTTTTAAAATTAAGATGTTATAGAAAAATACCAATTTACAGGAAAAATAGAACGAAGTCCTTAACTTGCATAGTTTTTGAAAAAATTAAAAAAACAGATCGAAAGCCTGTGTGGGTGAATCCATTCGCACTTGACCGGATTTTTTGTTTATTTCAGATTATCTTGTGTAGGTGAAAGTTCAGTTAACTAGGTAGGCATATTTTGTATGGAGATTTGAATAGAGCGGGAAGTTTACATAACTTCCACGTGAAGGAACTAAGCTACTATTTACACAAAATGTATTTATAAGCATCCATTTTTGGTACGTCCACCTACCTAAGTACCTATATTGTTGGTTGCTCTTGAGCTCGAGGCATTAACTAGGTTGGTACCTTGTGGCCACAGTGCAATGAAATATTGGAAGTGTTGGTCGTTGTCATCAGGGGATCCAGACAAAAGCTCCGGGCGGACGGCGGGCGCGGCTGATGGCTAATTTACACACACTCATAGACACAAGTAGGTACGGTACAGTTACATTAGGTAAGTAATCAAAGATTATCTCAACCGTTGCTGAAAAAAAAATCTTTGGATTTTATGAACCTTCGACCGAAAAACCGAAGGGGTCTTTATAAGTTTGACGGCGTTCGTAAAAAAGATTTATCTTGGATGATTTTTAGCCATGTTCGGTGAGAATCGGTGGAGCCGTTTCCAAGTTAGGTATATGAAGATAATAGCTTCCGCCCGCGACCGTTGCGTCCCGTTTTCCGGTATAAAAAGTACACATAGGCTGTGTTAATCCAGGTCACGGGCAATACCTACATAGGTATTCCAAGTTTCATCCCAGTAGTTTTTGGGTGAAAGAGGAATATAGTACCTACATCCTTACAAACTTTCGCGTTTATAATATGAGTAGGATTCATCAGCTCTGAAAACCAATTATTAGGAATTTCAGGCAGCAGCATTTTTGGTTGAGATGGTCCCGGATCAGTGCTTGAACAGTAAATCGGCATACGGGCCTTATTACCTCCTAGCTGTTACCCGCGACTTCGTTCGCGTGTACCGACCGTTTTTTTTTTAAATATACTTAGGTAGGTAGGTCATGTTATATACCCGGAAAGATTAAAAGATGAAACAAAAAAATTGGCAGTCTTTTTCAAGTTTTTTATGAATGATCTTTATGAAATATTATTATCTAATGCATAAAATAACTAACTACATAGGTAAGTTAAAGAAAACTGGATCTAAACTGACGAATTTGTGTTTGAGTGTGGTTTGAGATAGACAAGAGTTGAATTTTAACATCAAATTAAAAATCGAAATACACTACATAGGTATTCCATAATAGTTTCTGGATGTTTTTAATGTTTTTTTGTTTTTACTTGCAAGAACGCTTTCATAATTTATCAAGAAAAGTGCTACTTAATAGGCTATTTTTACTGAAATCGACCTTTACTGGTACTGGGATCATTTCATAGTCAGAGTTGGCTCGGACAGAGTGCATGAAATTTATACCTATGAATATGGCATATAAACAGTAATATGAAATAAGTAGGTAGTAGGTACACTACCAGTGCCACCTTTAAGTTAAGTTTAAATAAGTACCAACTTACTTATTATTTTCTTATGAAAGTACCTAGGTAATTAATTATAGAAAATTAAAAATATGTTTTTCATAACAGCACTATTATTTGTTTTATTTCTTCACTGTGTTTCCGAAAAACAGCCTAAGTAGGCCAAAATCAAAATACGAACCCATAACTAGGTGTGCGTGCGTATAGGTAGGAATTATACCACAGAATATAATAAGTACCATCTAGGTACTTATCTACCCACTATGGTTTTCAGTTAATTCTGGAACTAGTATTTTGGTCTGAACGTGTGTAGGTATACAGTCAGACTACAAAATTGAACAGCTAGGTAATAACAGCAAAAATTATAATTCTTATTATCATTTGATAATGAATGCGCGGTTTATTGAATTTTTATAAAATCTAAAAATGAGATTTACAGCGATTTTTTTATTACCTACACGATTACATAAGTAGGTTATCGAAAGAATGCAGGTAGGTACCTACCTAAATATCGATACTATATCACACCCTTATGGATCTGACATGGTTTTTAGTACATACGTTGCGTTAGTACCTACATAGGTACTAACGCAGTTCCCCGGGACACCCTGAAAGTGTAGGCACTAGGTAGGTACTTGAACTTATATTCTGTTCTGTGGTAGGTACCTAGCTATAAGTAGTAGCATGTAGTAGGTATAGGGATGTGTGCAGTGCACCATGTGGCATGATATAATAAGAACTAGGTGGGTCTATGATAGGTTTTTAATAATTAAAAAAGTACCTTAGGTAGGTACCTAACCTCCAATATAACATGTCAATATAAATCTATCCAACCAAACACCTATTACCATAATATATACTTAAACTAAATGCAACTACCTAAGATGGATTAACTAAAGTCCTTTAGAATCTTGTCCTTCAATTCGAAGTATCTGTTCAACCTTACTTCAGCGTACCTGAAAATAAAAACAATTTAAACTAAGTAGTAGGCACTTAATTAGGTAAGTATAGAAGTTTCAAATTAAGAAGTCAAATACATACAATAATATTCCTAAAGTAAGTTTATATACTTCAATTTTTGTTTTGGTTTTCAATTCAATTCAAGCTTTGGCAGCAATTCAAGCCTTATGGTGAGTCTCATTATTTAGGTACAGTATACCGTACTTAGTTAGGTATGTACCTTTTTAGTTAGTACCTACCTTACCTACTTATAAACGGTTTCTTACCTTCCAAAATCGAAGTCTATATCAGAATGTTCAAACTGAACCAACGACCAGATTCCCCAGAGGAAATGAGAAGCCAATGAATGGAGCTGCACTTCAGTGTACACTATGTCGATACTTTCTCGCGATGGCTCTGAATTTGTATACTCCCCTAAATATGCTCCTATCCAAGACATTTGGAAGTCTTTGTTTGGATATTTTCTGTAGTCAATATCCTCGATCGATATACCTGAAATTATGTAGTAATGTAAGTCTTAATTAGGTCTGTACCGTACTGTAACTACCTACCTACTACAATACCCACTAACCCACTTCGTTTTTTTTAACCGAAACATGTTCCAATCTACTAACATGGTCTAATCATGGAAATAGAGGTTTATGTTATTATTATTTTATTTGTAATAGTAGATAGGTACTTGGAACATGTATGTGAGAATTATTTGGTAGGCCTACCTACCTATTTACTTTTCTTCGGCATCTAAATTTTGAACTATGTAGGTACTTTAAAAAAAAAGTCTACCTAATTTGTTACGTGCACAACACATGCGTTAATCTTTTACTAAATTCATTGGATTCCACGCCATACACACACACGCTTGAGCAAAGGTCGCACAGTGCCAGCTACCAGCTTAGCTGTACTCACCAACGAATTCATTGAAATGATTAGCGATATCAAACGCTTGGTAGTTGTACATCGCATATTCATAATCAATGAAAGATATTGTCCCTTCATCTTTGTTGTAGATTACGTTTCCTAGAAGCAAATCATTGTGAGCAAATACGATCGGGCTCATCGTTTTTGTTAGATGCGATTTTAGGCGTTCAAACTCTATCCTTAGTTTTGTTATCGACCCAAAGCTATTCACAAATCTACAACAAAGATGTACAAAAACATTTTGATAAATAAACACACATAAATATTCAAAATAACATCTACGCAAATTAAGAGGTTGGTAGGTATTAGTTATTAGGTATACAAACTTACGTTTAAAAAGGTATTCTAATCTAAAGAAGCATTTAAATAAGTAGGTATAAAAGTAGGTAGAAAAAACCAAAAAAACGAATAAATTAAACTGCCAACCTGCGTTGCTTAGTTTCAGTGTTAAAGGGCTCGGGTAGCAAACACAAAAATTGTTCAATCTTGTCCCAAACAAATGGCTCTCTAGGGATCTGTAAAATAATTTGATTATGTAGGTAAACTAAACATGCTTTATCCCCACTAAAGAGGTTTTATTTCTATGTCTGAGTGTTACCATTATAAGTATTTACAAAAATAAATATATAGGTAGGTATATAATTATTATAAAGTATTCTATCAGCAGTCTAGTTCTCATAGTACAAGCTCTGCTTAGTTTGGGACTAGAGGGTGTTCTGTAAAATGCCAAAAGATATTTATTTATTTATTACTTTCTTCTGAAAAAGGGAACAATTTCTGATGCTAATTTGAAATAGGATGAGTAAGCAGGTAGGTACTCACTTCTTTTCCAAGATCTACTTTGTGCATTTTTGCCATATTTTTAGCTACTAAAGGCCATACTTTTTCATCCAAAACAGTATCAACATTGAGAGTAACTCCAGGGTAGTACTGGTATGCTAGTCCATTATTGAAAATGCCATAAATTTTTGGTGCCAATCCTAGTACATTTAATTTTTTTATATTCCTGAAAAAAAAACCTAGTTATACCTTTGTAATTTTTGTGTAGGTAGGTATATGCAAAACCAACTTTTATACTTTACCTAATCTCTGCATTTCTGTCGATGAGCAAATCAGTTTTGTTTCCATAAATTCGAACCAACACAATCTCATCTTCAGCACCCTCCTTGCAGGTGTTGGGCTGGCATGCTACTAACTTATTTGTTATGCCATCGGTAAATAACTGTGAAGCATACTTTTCATGTGAAAGAACACATAGGTAGTTAGGCGCATGCCAATTCCAAACAATAGAAAATGGATAAACTCATGTGGATCCACGTTCCATCCAGCCCGGCCAAAGGTCAATGTAGATTTTTATAAAATGGTCAATGTTTAATCAGTGAATTTATAAATTCCTATCCCATTATTATAAATTTATGTCAAAGTTACAATGTTTGTTTCAATCACGCTGAAAAAACTGATGGGATTTGGACGAAACATGGAATATAATAATATACATATAGTTTGTAACCTGGCATATTATTATAGGCTACTTTTTATCCCGGAAAAGAAACAAGATCAAACGGGGCGAGAACAAAGTTGGGGCGGAAGCCAGTGAGAAAAAGACAGGTACCTACCTCTGGTACACATACCTTTTAACTTACTTTGAACTTTATATCTTCTGAAGGCCATGATGGTCTTATCACTTCCAACAGATTTTTGATGCCGGTAAATAAATCATTTTCTTCAATGCTAACTGGAACATAAACATCTCCAGCCGAGAGACAAGCAGAAGACATCACTTATCTTACTTACAGCTTACAGTACAGACAGACCAGACAGCGGCGCGGAGAGGAACGGAGTGAGTACCACCGAACACCTATATCCTAGCGTGAGTACTGAGTACGAGTACGTTATGGAAAGGAGTAGGTAAGTAGGTAGGTAATCTAGGTAACATGTAAAACACACACGAGCTTCGCGTAGATAAAGAAAACAAATAGAAAAGACCAGCCTTATTCCTACATACAAAATGCGGGCGGACGTCTGTCTAACTTTCCATACATCGGTTTTGGTCCCGAGAGTAGGTAGCAAAGAGAATGCAAAAGTTAGCGCTAAACTGGCTCCCTCCCTCCCGTCTCTAGTCCCTACATACAAGAGTGGCAGCATGAAAATCTCTGAGATCTAGATCCGCCTTGGGGTGTCGCGTCAAGATTTTGTATTCGGTTTTCCTTTCGCGGATCATCAGACAAGTTCGTCAAATCATTGCAAATACCCCGTGACACTAATGCCTATATTACGTAGGTACTTTCAATAGACGCCGTTTACGGTATCTAGGTCAAGTTTTGGTTTTGTAGGGGAATAAAAGTAATATTCTGGTTTAGTAAATCATTTACTAAGCTTTTTACATCAAAATGCACAAATTATGAAACTATGATGAAACCATTCCGTTAGCGAAATGCGGTTGCATTCCAATAAAACGTTTAGAATTACAGGTACCTGTTCAAATTTTACTAAAATTAGTTAAGACTTTGTATGTAACATTTCATATGTATACATAACTACTGCAAAATTTACTTCTATATTTAAATGAAAAAAAAAGTAGGTTGGATATACATACCTACTAGGTTCACTGCTCATTTAAAGTGTCTTATGCACAATAATATTGCATTACATCACGCGCCACCATTACTATCAAGCTATTCTATAGTTCATTTCAACAATCTCGCAAAATCATGAATGACACCACAATACTTAGCCATAAAAATAAAAGAATTATATGCTCCGTACAATTAATAACATTATTTTCTACCTAACTATGCCTGTATTCTTTGACATCAAATTTAAATGCAACCTCACTGACAAATATTTTTTTGTAGTTATAGATATCTATAAATCTATAGTGAAAGTGGATTCTTTTTCATGTGAGAGCTACACACAGCAGTGGGTAATTACAAAAAGAACAATAAAATCTTAATACTCTAATTTTGAAGTTGAATGGAAATGCACAGCATACACGTTAATATTTTTTAAAGCATTAAGGTTATTCAGTTATTCTCCTTACCAGTAGGTAATCATTAATCATAATAATAGTATTATTCAAGAAAATTCTTGCAATAACACAAATGCAAACGTTATCAAAATCTATTAATTTAATACTCTTGAGATAATTTATAGTTGAAATGCGATTTAGCGTGAAATATTGGTTTTATGTTTTATAATATTATTTCAGTAATGGAGCGCAACAAAATAAATTGACTACATAATCCATCACTTGAATAAAAATAAATATCACTATAATTTTATCAAGTGTTCCTATACATACCTAGTACCTACCCTAAAATAAGACTGCACTTTTTTCGTATGACCTAATAATAACCACAAGTGAATAAAAATGCAGAAGTGAGTACCACCGTCAACATGAGTTTGGATCAAATACTATCATGGTCGCGGTTTGCGGAGGAGAATGTGAGACGCATGGTTATTATTGAGTGGTACGAGAGCGGGTGCGTGATGCGATGTTTTCAGTCTACATCCATGTGCTCGTTGTTTTGCGATTCGGTGGCGCCGGCGCCTGCGTTTGCAGCGGCGGCGGGCTGGCCGTCGCCGGCCGTGTTGTTCGCGGGCGGTGGCGTCTTCTCTTTAGGCTTCGGCTTGTTCAAGATGGGAGTCACCGTGCTCTCGAAACTCTGGGAAGGATTACATACATTACCTAGGTATATTGAATAAAAAAACAAGTTGATCAAATGCAAATTATTTGCAAGTTTTATATATCGCACTCCTAGAACAACACGGAATTATCTCGAAATTTCTGAAAATCGACTTTATTGCATATTCGAATCCGCAAAATTTTACCGCGCATACCACCAAGACAGGCTTATTTATATTTGGACAGACGTGGAAGAGATGGCGCTGTACGTCACTCTTAGTGAATTAATGAGTGAAAAGTCATACCACGAACACGAGCTTATATTCAGTTACAACATGGCCGCCGTCATAAAAAACCGTATTGCGCTTACGCAAGAGCAAATTATTTAGGAATAATCTGGTGTTGTTTAAGTTATTGAAACCATTTCTGTGAGTTATTTAGTGATAATCCCGTGTTGGAGAATTTTCCCGGTTGGCGTTTTTGAAGTATTCCAAAATACGGCGGTATTATTAACGAAGGTATGTTAGTTTTTTTTTATTATTCCAAAATAGTTCCGTATTGTTTGAAATAAGTGAAAATTTCTTAAATAATGCCCTATTGATGGCACATTTAAATTAGGCCACAATTTATTCAAAAATCATTTTAAATGAATTTTGAATACTTAGAATTCTTACTTTAGTAGTATATTATAAGAAAAGTATTTTTAAGGAGTATTTTTTTCAATATAATAGGACAAATAAAACAAGTTTTTAGATAATGCTCTATTTTTGAATTAATTTACTTTCTTCTCATTTTATGGCAGATAATGAAGGTTTGCGGACTATTGATGCTCGAAAAGGCAATTGGAGCAACCGTGGAGGACCAGTCAACTGTCCAAGAAGTCAATATGGAAAATAATGCTGAACTTTCTACTGTGGCGGCATCTATGTAACGGATTTTGATGTGTTTTTTAAATAGATAGAAATAAAAGACTGGTTATCGTAGGTTACCAACATAGTACAAATAGTAAAGTATTCTTATTACTTCATAGTATTACATTGTACACATTCAGTAGTATGTAGTAACTACTTATCGTATGGTAAAACTTGTGATACCTAGTGGTTTCCGCCCTTAGTTGATCGAGTGAGCGAAGCGAACGAGATCTTAGTGACAACTTGGACAAAAATACTTTGTATGTTTGTTCGACGAGATCTGTTAAACCGTACAACCGATCTTCATAAAATTTGGTAGGTATACGGATAGTACTCTTAAGTTTTACTGGTTTGTTAAATGAAGTAAATCGGTTGAGGGGTCCTGAAGTTATGAGGGTCCTAAAGGAGTAAAAAAAAAGTCGTACAATAAGATCAAGTGGGGTGTCATGATAGGGTTTGGTTTAGACATTCCAACCCCGTTTTTATTTTGATTCTAAGTGTAATAGTTTTGAGTTGTTGTAAAAATTATAAAATTGGCAAACCCAGTATAACGTGAGCTACCATTTCTTGAAGTTTCAATGATTTTGTAGTTCAAGTAAGATTGGTACATAGCTAGACGGCGATTTCGAAGCGATTTGCAAAGTTTATTACAACCATTGGTCAATAAAAATTGTTTGGGTTTTATTAACCTCCGACCATCACGAGATCTCAGTTCGAGGTGAACTACTAGTTATGTTAACTCTGTTTTACTTTTCTAGATTGTATTTTATTAATTTCGTTGTTTCATGTGTAATTAATCACTATGCCCAAAACTACACTGTGGTTTTTGGATGATGATGATGTTGATTATGTTATTTTTGATATAAAAATGCTGATTTTCATAATTTTTTTGTCTTTTGTTATACTAACAAAAGGATAATTACCGATAACAAATCAAATATGTCCTTATTGTATATTTACTTTTAACCAATAGATGGTAAAATAATAGAGCGCTATTTTAGTTTCATTCAACAAAGAGGACGTATTTCGAAATAGTTAATTTTTATTTCATGAAACAATTAGACAATAGAGAATTAAAACCAAAAATGCATATTATCCCTTGCTCGAAGTTTATTTAGGGGAATCAACGATATTATATTGATTTACATTGGATACGTTACATGAATCATGGAAGACTTTTGCAATAACATAGATACAAAAACAGATAACGGTTTTTCGTCGATACTGAAAAAAGTAGTTTTTCGAGTTAGCGCTGTCTTGTTCTAGGCGTGCGATATATTGATAACAATTTTAAATTTTCAGCTAAAATACAGTTTTTTATATCCGTTTTTTACACGTATTGGGATCAGATGAGTTGAAGCGCTGTTATTCAGATATGGAATGCTCATCCCGCATCATCGTGCTCTTGGTGATATCCAAGCAACATAGGATGACGTTAGCTTATCATGCAGGGTTAGGTCTTGTAGCGCGGCGGGTAGTGCTTCACGCTATGCTCAGTCAGTTATAGGTGATGGTCAGACATTAAGGTTGTCTCACCTGACGCTCCTGCCGGATCTGGTGCGTGGTGTACGGCGGCGGCTGGTGGCGCGGCGTTTGCCCTAAAGCCTGACGCGCACTCTCGAGCCAGTTCAGCGCGCTCTTGGAGGCGTCCACCACTTTCTGCATATCCGCTTCCGCTAGGTGCTCGTATTTCGCATCACCAGACCTGTAGAAGTTATTCGAAATCGAGCGCTCTTTTAAATCAAAATTCCAAATTTGATAGCTCTGTGGCTCGAGGCAGCTTATACAACAAACGATGCTCGCTTGAGAACCTGCGATCATTATTGAGTGTCCTGATTTGAGTTGCAACAATTTAGGGATTGATAGAGGGTAACTAACACTGGAATTTATAAACATGTAGGGGTTTCCCTAGGGGTAGATTTAGTAAAAATTAATTGGGTAGTATGCAAACTAGAGGCGCTGATAAACTTGCGAAGACTTCGAAGTAATGAAAGCTAAGATAAAAAATCGAGCAAAAAACAAGTATGGGTACATTTTAATGAGCTCTGAGTAACGGTATAGGTACGTCAGATGAAATTATATGTCTTTGTTTTAGGCTGATCGAAAGTTAAAATAAGCACTAAATTGCTCTTACAAGTAACACCATGATTTAGTGACTTACTTGTACAGATCCAGTGCTTTGTTGGTGAGCTGGATGGCTAACGCGTAGTCGTCCAATGCGCCGGGACGCAGTTCAAACTCGAGACGACGCTGTTTGATCGGCTCGCCTTCAGTCCGTAGCTCTGTTAACTTGTCGCTGTAAACCTAATGACAAAAACAAACATGCAACATCTATTAGAACTTCAAACTATTTATCATGGTGGGTGAGGAAGAAGTTATATGCAGTATATATTGAATGATTACAGTTAGTTACTAACATGTCTGTTCTGATCCTCGCCCTCGTTGCAAAGCGCGTCGAGTTGTGAGACAAAACGCATGCGACGCTTGTGGGCCACAAAGATGTGCAAAGCTTCGCCTTCAGACAACTTGTGGCGAAGCTCTTACCCAAGCGCGTTAGTCATTGGCTTAACCGTAACCTGGTACCTTATACTCGAGCACGTTAGTTACTAACCTGTCTGTTCTGATCCTCGCCCTCGTCGTAAAGCCACTGTTCAAGCGCGTCGAGTTGAGAGACTAAGCGCGCCCGATGCTCGTCAGCCACAAAGTCGTGTAAGGCCTCGCCTTCAGACAACTTGCCGCGAAGCTCATAAACGTACTCCTCAAGCGCGTTACGAGCGTCAGCGCGCTCCTTTTCCTGTCTGTCTTGAGCTTGCATTTTACCCTGGAACATCAAATGTGACATTAATTGAATGAATGATTTACATCGATATCTATCATAAGAATTAATTCGCTGTTACGAATAAAACCCATTAATCTAGGAATATTTATACCACACTAGCAGTCGCCCGCGGCGTTGCTCGCGTTCTACCCTTTAGGATGCGACTTTTCAAAATTCCTTTCTTGGTGCACCCTTACACTATATAAGGATACTACCCTCAAAATTTCATACCTCTAGGACTTATGGTTTAGGCTGTGCTTTGATTCTAAGTCAGCTTCAAAAGAGTTTTATACAGTACTAGCCGTCTCCCGCGGCGTTGCTCGCGTTCTAGACCCTTTAGAGTGTGACTTTTCAAAATTCCTTTCTTAGTGCACCCCTACACTATACTATAAGGATACTACCCTCTAAATTTCATACCTCTAGGACTTATAGTTTAGGCTGTGCGTTGATTCTATATCAGCTTCAAAAGAGTTTTATATATATTGATATAATATCGATGTATAATATTGATGATGATTATCGTAGGAATATTGGTAGTGGGGTTAGTGCTTACCTCTTGTTCCACATACGAGTTAAGCTCAGTCTGAGAATATCCATGGGTCTGAGCCTCAACAGGCAATTCAATCGTTTTCACGACTACTTTCTTTTTTTCTTTCGATTTATCCTTTTTATCATCAGGGTTCTCCTGAAATAAGGGCAAACAGTTCACTACTTTTGAAAGAAGCAAGTCCCCACCATCGCAGAGCTTGGAAAACAGCTTAGTGTTGTTATTTCGCCGGCATCCAAGCAACGCGATGTCCCATTTGCACCTAACACAAAATTGTTGTTGGTACTAAAAATACCCAAAATACAAAATAAAATAAAATAGCGGTAAAATACTTCAATCTAAGTGATAATCATGCGTGGACACAGAGACAGGCACAAACACAAGAGAAAATCTTCAATGCGGCAGTACTAGCTTTTGTGAAGCTGTGCAAATGGGGCCTCATTCAGAGGATGGGGAAGATGCAAACTTGTGATGTTTGTTGCCTCTACAATATAAACATTTTAGGGTGTAAAGAATAATACTAAATTGTGTTTGATGGATCGATTTGTTGAGGCTGGCAACAAACATCACAGGATTGGTGGAGAGACGCGCTAGGCACACGTACCCCGGTCAACCAGTTGCCTACTCTCTGTGTCCACGATTGCCTCTGTTGCGGCTCTCCCTTCACACCGTCGTCTCTCACCTCTTGGCTGTCGGGCCCGTTCGGTTGCTCTTGCGAGGCACCGTTCGTTTCCATGGCCGTCTCCGAGGGGACCTGGTTCTCGTTTGAATTCTCCATCTCAACACTTTCGGTCTGAGTACCGTCTAGTTTCTTTTCGACGAGCGTCGCAGAGGTTACCGTTATGATGCCGTGGAGGTTCACTCTCACTATCAGTTTAACCATTTGGGATTCGCCTTCCGGTGTCTGTTGAATTTCCTTGATATTCCACTGACCTAAAGTAATGGCTCGAGTTAGTAAAACGGCAGACCGAAAATGCGTGCATAACAGACGGTGATGTTGGCTAGTGACACGTGGCAATGATTTCAAGGGTTATTATTGCAGCCAAGAATAAGATTTGCCCTAATGCATACTGAATGATTGTTACCACTTACCGATATAAGTTTCAGGATAGTGAATCTGATCTGAATAGTACATTCGAACTGAGAATGGTTCTTTTCTGTAGAAAGTAAGCATCTTTGAGAACGGCGCCTGATGGAATGATGGGAAGACCTGAAATGACCATTTTACGGTTATCTATTTTTACTGCAGCCACATATACAATCCTATGGTAATAATATCTATATCTATACTTTATAATAAAGAGGTAAAGTTCATTTTTAGGGTTCTGATCCATAGGGTAATGGGATTCATTATGTTTGCAACTTTGTACATTTGTCTGTCACAAACCTGATTGTCTCAGAAATACTACTTGTGGAACAGTTTTAAATTTGATTTGTCAGCATTTATTAAGAGTGTAAAACAAAATTAATATTTCTTTTATTTTTATGATGAAAAGCTCAAAAATGTACCCTTTGATAAAGGTCATGATTTGTAGATTCCAAGGTGTGTATGCTGATTTACTGCGCAAGCACTGATCCAGAATCAAGCATATATTTTTGTATGAAAATCTCTATTGAAATCTTTGCTAGAATTAACATGACTGAATCAATACTAAGACAACTGGAACTTGGAATATTACTATGTAACTGTAGTTTGTTACCAGGAATAGCAATAGGTTACTTTTTAACACGAAAAATCAATAGGATCTACAGGGAAGCAAAGTTATAGGGAGCGCGAACGAAATCGCGAGCGGAAGGTAGTAAAACAACATTTTGTAATGAGGATTTGATATGTGTACCTCCATATCTCCACCTTCGTCCTTTGTAGAGTCCCAGGCAAGTCTCACAGCATAGGGCTGTACGTCTGTGATGCTGAACTCGCGCACGCGCATCGTCGGACTCAGCATAGCGCATTGAAGGGCGCAGCCTCGGGATACTGCCTCATCCTATAACAAACACTTTACACTTACAAATTGTACCAAATCACAGAAACATCTAGTTTTTTGTTGACGGCATTGGTGATACAACAAATGAGGGATTATCAGACAAACAGATTAATACGAAAAACTATTTTACTAAATCCGAGCACATAAATCGTGATTTCTATTCAATTCGTGGTTAATTAGACAAACCTGATTCAGGGTAGTTGATGCAGTCTTATTAAACACTTGTTCGATCAATGCTTTCACCGCAGGAATCCTAGTGGACCCGCCAACAATCTCGACAGAGTGGATGTCCTCCGGTCTCAGCTCTGAAATTATTACACTATTATTTTAGAACATACTAACCTTGTAGCTCAAGACCCTATTCGTGGCTCAGATTGGAGGAAAGAGTAATGCGTAACTTCGGATAGGAGACAAAGAACGCCGTGACTACTGTACCTTGATTGTCATTTATTATGAAGACTATGGTAGATTTTTTTACTGCCGAGTGGGTGCACCGTGACTTGAGCCAGCACGACGACGGCGCCGCCGTGACACGGTACGGCACCGTGGTGATGGGTCTAGGCACCTAGCCGTAACGTGGCATGTATTAATAATGGGATTACATACTAGCATTAGGTAGCACCGCTCTCAAAGTCTTCTCAAACCGGGTGAAGGTCTCCGCGCAGATCTGCTCCATTAGCGACCTTTGCATATCGCTAGACACGTCACGCTCCTCCATGAAGCATTCTATGTTGATAGGCAGTCGGGTGCTGTTTGCCGACATCTGCTTTTTTATCTTCTCGACCTCTTGTAGTAAACGCAGAAATGCTCTGAAAAGTATAATTATCATCATCATCAGTACCTATTTTGCCGAGTTAATCATTATTTATTGTCATTCTATACCGAGCAGCTCTTCAAGAATATTCTTTTGAATGATCAATCAATACCAATACAAATTCATTTATTTAAAGGTTAAAAGTTTTAGGTACGTTTTTAATGAGCATTTCACGCGTGACTCGGCACGTGAAATCCGTTCATTGTCAAAACTTTGATACAAACTCTTTCCCTGTGCGATCACGCGAGACGAACACCACCTGCTGAGGTATATGTTTTTGACCGGTATGTACCTATGTTCATCTCTTCCCTCATAACTCCTAAACTACTCCGAAAAGGGTGAATAAATTTTAAAGTGCCTCCTACAATTAAGACCACATTGAAACACTTATCCAAGCAAATAAACATATTATTATCTTGTATGTGTATATGAACATTTGAAAAATGAGGTATCGTTGTACGCTTCTCGATAGTCCGCTGGTTATAGGTTATGTGACGTCACATTAAATTGAATATGGCGGATAAAGGACACGTGTAAATAAAATATTTTTCAATCATGCCGTATTGTGTATTAGATGAAAGGGCTTAACTAGCCCATTTCAAAAATATGATTATATTGTTATCTAAATGCTCGCGGCTTGGCTCCAATTAATCCCCAAAATAATTTAGAGGAGTCTGTATTTCCAAAAAGATAATTTCCAAGGTTTGTCTGCACAATCGTTATTAGCAGAACCCGAGTCACGCAGTAAACCTCGTAAGTACATACCTACATGTACAAATGCAAAAGAGCAGCTAATCAAATTATTTAAACCTATGACCTTAACTGTATGACACCTCACTGTATGAATTTTACCTCTGATTCTTTGTAGCATCCAACTTGAGCCTAGTAATAAAGTCTTGGCAGAAGTATCCGGCCAGAGCCATATCAATGTCCCGACCACCGCACTGTGAATCAGTTGCAGTAGCTAAGATGCGCAATTTGCCTTTGTTGAAGGCGCACGCTGAGACCTGAAAAAGATAACATAATTATAAGCAAAGGATACATTTTTAGCTATAAAAATTATCAAGCAATGCCATGAGTGCCAAATCTGTGCTCCTAATATATCATTAGAACTTTTGTTTATGATGCTTACTGTTAAAGCTACAATAATATTGAATGACAAATTACCTGGAGTGAGCTGTGGCCAAAGTCAACAAACACAACATTTCTTGGCTTGTCTTCAGGAGCTGGTAAATCCTGCTTGTAAATGCCATAAGCTAAGGCTGTGGCAGTGGTTTCATTCATAAGGCGCAGTACATTCAGTCCTGAGGAAAAAAACAATTGCTTTCTCTACTAACAAAACCACAAAGTGAATATTGACTGACTGACAAAAAGTAAAAAGAAAAAAACTGTGTAAAAAGTTGAGCTGAAGCTCTGTATTTTAATTCTTTTTATAATCCTATTATTATAAACGCGAAAGATTGTAAGTATGGATGGATGTTTGATACTCTTTCATGTAAAAACTACTGATCCGATTTAGATGAAACTTGGAACATATATTGTCCGTGACCTGGATTAACTTATAGGCTACTTTTAATACTGAAAAATTAACGGGATCCAACGGGACCCGAACGAAGTCGCGGGCGGCACCTAGTAAAATAATAAATGAGATAACACAATGTCCTTACCAGCAATAGCAGCAGCATCTAGTAATGCTTTACGCTCGGCATTTGTGAAATAGCTAGGAACAGATATAACACAATCATTTATTGGAATTTGCAGGGCAGTCACAGCACTTTCCTTTAATTTTGTGAATAACATGGCGGTTATCTGGAACAATAAATAATGTTATTTTATGTTACAAATACAGTTTCTCAACAAAGCCCAGTAGGTATACATCCCTAGTGAGTTGGTGTTTACAGATACTAGAACATTCTAAACGAACTGCCATCATCATCATATTCTGATGATGAAGTTGGAAGGTAGTCAAATTGAATTGGATTTTCATATTATTTTTAATCTTATAAATATTACAAAAAATGTTAGTAAAACAAGTATTTATGTAAACCAAAGATAATGAGACCAGTAACTATTTTAATGTAAGAATTAAGTTTACCTGTTCAGGGCTGTAAACATTATCCTCCCCCAGGTAGTTGACCCGAATGCCAATTTTATCATTTGGCCTGACTTCCACTTTGAAGGGGAAATGTTTTAACTCTTTCTGTACATATGGGTCTGAGAAATTTCTACCTAACAGTCTCTTGAATCCAAATACAGTATTTTTCATATTTGTAACCATTTGGTTCTTGGCAGCCACACCAAGGATTCTGTTCTTCTGTGAGAATGCAACACATGATCTGAAAATTTTGAAAACTTTTGGTAAATACCATTTTTAATAACTATTTGGGTATTTATATCAATTATATTTTATTACATCATTACAAACATTCACTTATGTGTAGCCATATTTTCATTAGGTATGTTTTACTCCTTTTATTTTATTAAAATAAGACACCCAATTCGGGTTTACATATTATTATGAATCAATAATTTAGTCTAAGGGTTATAAAAAAAATGTGTTTCCATAATTACAGGGTTTGAGGAGAAAAACCACAAGATAAAATTAGTAAAAAAAGAAGTTTTATAATGCTAGTAAAACAGGGACTATGAGTAAGTATACCTACATAACATTTCCAGTGTTATATTATGTAGGTAGAGAAATATAATATTGTTATTGCAGCAATATTGGGTCAGGTATGTAAGAAGACATGATAAAATACATGAAATGTATACCTACCTATGCAAGTACACATTTCAGGTGGTCTGTTATCAGATTGTGTTAGCATTAGCAACTAAGGGTTGATTTCTCAGTATGTACCGGGGCTACATTCACACAATCATGCAGTTTATTTGAATGACTGTTGTACTGCTACAAATTGCAGGGTGTAGCAAACCTAAAATAGGGCAAATGGCCCAAATACGGTACCGAACATGACAAGCAATATTTCCTAGAAAGGTCAATCAAAATGACTGAACAAGGTAAAGGGGTTACCTAATTTACTCGTACCGTATGATTAAATTTTGGTTGAAAGAAACTAATAATAAATGTTTTGGTTGGTTTGCATCGAAAATGAATAGCAAAATGTTATACTTACGGCGTACCACGAAGACTGTAGTCATTGGCTATCGTTTCGATGCCACCTGCTTTAGCGACGGCAATATAGCATGATTCATTGCCGAAATCAATACCAATGACGGACATAGCAGCCATTGTGAAAGAATAACCTTTTTCAAAAAGATTGAAATTAGCTAAAGTTCAAATCAGTCCCTGAAATCTCACGAAATAAAGAAACACGTTGTTTGCAACTGACAATCACTCAAATCTTTCCGCAATGCTAATCGCTCATTCGCCAAAGTATCACTCTAATTTCTTGCCGCAGCGCGCTCTCGCTCGCATGTCCCCGAATTTTCTAGAAGTGTACTAAAAAAATGTTGCCAGTTCACTGTTGTTATGTTACCCTCAGAATGGGTGGGTGATTTTTCTTCCTAGGTTAGTGGTGGTAGCTAGTAGCTACGTCGCTAGCCACGTAGAAGAATCGATGATGATAGAATGGATGGGGATTGGGCAGGCACACGCAGGCAAACCTAATACAAACAGATGGCGCTGTGTGGTGGGTAGTCTATCTAGTGAATGAAGGAAGATGCGTTAGAAAAGTCTGCATCCATTGCAGGCGAAGGCGAATCGCTGCGCGAGCAGTGTCAGAATTTTTACTTTGTATTGATTTACATGAAACTGTGTGAACTGCAGCGAAATTTTTTGTTCTCATATTTCGCTCCTCGCGCTCCGCGCGCATTGACTCCGAAGCAGTCGACGTGGAGCTTTAAACTTATTCCCTACCAACATAATCCAACACGTATAAAGCCATAAGCCCATCTCTAAAAGTATCTAGGCTTATTCCCATCGAGCCCACCGGCCGGCCCACTGGTGGGCCGTATGTAAAAAAACCCCATCGAGCCCACTCATTCAAGGTACCTGACTGTTAGGAACCTATTACTTATGTAGGTACGAATAATAATATTCAATCTTTAACAGATTTTTTTCTGTAAATAACTTTTACATGAAAGCTTCAAAACAACCAACTCGGATTACTAACAAAATAACAAAACTAATCTACAAGCAAATCTGTCACGTTGAATGCATACTGAATGTGGTAATATTATACGAGTTTTGACATTAGCGAACTGTCAGAAAAACTACAGTAATACTTACTTAGATGTCGCCATTTTATATGTGGAAATAAGAGTGGCTGTTTTAAAACAGCGTTTTATCTGTGCTCTACCTAAACCTACTACCTACACAGATACTATTTTCTTGTATTATTTCTGTCTACCACAGAATCCACAGAACAGACCAACGCATTTTTATACCTACTCGCTAGGATATAGGTGTTCGGTGTCCCTGCTACTCACCGAAGCACCGAACACCTTTATCCTAGCTGCTACTCTGCCGCGCTCATCCTTGTGATCTGTGGGTTCATCCCCCCTCATCTTTCATTCTCATGTATTTGACCATACCATAGACAATGCGCCATACAACCTCCTTGGTTGTGCCGCAGCAGAAACTGGTTTTTTTATTTATATAATAGGGGGGCTAACCCCTCTTTTCTCAAGTTATCGGTTAAGGAGTGGAAAAAATTAGGTAGGTAGGTACCTAGGTAAACCAAATAGGTTGAATACCTAGGTAAACCAAATAGGTTGAAAAGCAAATAGGTTGGATACCTAGGTACAGTAAATAGATTTACTACGGTAAATCAAATACGTTTCATTCGAATATTCCCGCCATTCGCTTGCTTGGTTTTCGTGCTCGGCCGCTAGAGTGTTCATGTACAACCTCTTCTAAAGCTACATTTTATAATACGCTACCATACGCTACTCCCGAGTAGTATTATTCTTGATTGTTCTGTGCTACTCCCTACCTCCCTCACCGAACACGTCACGTATATCCTTACTACTCCGTACGTTTTAGCTAGGCATTGGCTATTACGCAGTATTACATATTCTTTGGCATAGCCGGTACACCTACCTTCTCCCTCTGTTTATATAGTTACTATCTGCTACCTACCTACAGGTATGTTTTGCGTACGAATTATATCATCTATGACAATACAATTTCTTATCACATTACCTATCGTTTTGGGGTTATCTTGGCCATAACTACCACAGAATATTAGTACAAGTAAAGTATTACTTAGAACTCAACACAGTAGGTTAGTAGAAGGTCACCTTCAGCCGGTTAGCTGTAGTTTGTTTTGTTGTAATGTTTTGCAGTTACTTAATTATTCATGCTCTACTTGATATCGAACGGTGATTTGAAATTGAATGCCTTCTTCTTACAGGCAATCAGTATGAGTGGAGAACCGCAAGTGAAAAGATCTAAAATGAGTGCTTTGGAACAGCTTAAACAATATTCCACTGTGGTAGCTGACACAGGGGATTTCGAAGGTCAGACTTAAGCCTAATAGTTTTAAGTTTAGAAGCCATTAGTTAATAAAGTAAGATATTTTAAGTTGGTTTCCTATTGAATTAATCAGGCACCCTTGACCTTAGAATGTAATGCAATGGGTGATTATTATACAACTGGTCATATATTGCTGGTCGTTAGGTAGGTATGTAGCCTCGAACATATCTTGTCCTAATTATTGTTTTACTGTAATTGCATCTAATTGTTACTTCTTATATGTACTTCACAAGCCACAAGCACATAGTCAAGTAAAAGAAAGTATGTATATTCAAATGGACTACTAATAGAAATAAGGATTTATTTCGGATGTGATCCAGAAATGTATGGCGCCTGAATGATTTCCCTAAAGTATTAAACTAGTTTTATATTAAACCTAAAGTAAAAATAATTAAGTTTAAGCGCCCAAAACCAACATTTTTGCGATACCCGAGTAAATAAATTTTTAAAGTGCCTTCTACTATAAGATAAAATTGTTACACTTATGCAAATAAACATATTATCTTGTATCTTGAAGGTTATAAGATTAAGTATTAATATTAAAAATGACATTAGAAAATTAACTAATACTGAAAAGAGCAATTTTCCATTAGCTATGAAAGAGTACAAGCCTACAGATGCAACCACTAATCCCAGTCTCATCCTGCTTGCTGCTGCGATGGAGCAGTACCAGCACATTCTAGATAAGGCTATCAAATATGGAAAAGACAATGGCAGGTAAGAAGACTTATCATAACTTTTCCTTAACATGAGAGACACCTTACAGCTTAGTCAGTAGCTCTTCCTTTCGTGCTGTGGGTTGTAGGTTCGGTTCCCAGCAAGAACAAACATTTGTATGTGACCAACGTTTGTTCTATGCCTGGACGTTACTATGATAAGTATGTTTTTACAAAAAAAAATGTATAAGTATTCTATCAGCAGTTACTTAGTTTGGGACAAAAAGGTGTTGTGTTAACTGTCCAAGGATAGGTTGTTTTACTGCTGGGCAAGGATACCACCCACAATTGAAAATTGTGAAAATTTTTGACACATTTTTGACCTGTGTAACTTGTTACATTCCAGTTCAGTTGAAGAGCAGTTGTCTGAGACCCTTGACATGCTAAGTGTGCTGTTTGGTTGTGAAATTCTCAAAATAATTCCTGGAAGAGTCTCTGTTGAAGTTGATGCAAGGTATGTATTAGGGATAAACAAATATCAAATCTAGTTAATCATTTAGTTCCCATGGTACAAACTTTGTTTGGGACTAGAGGGTGTTGTGAAATGTCCATGAATTTTTATTATTTAATTAAAGGATATAATGTACTTTTGTTGAATTAAGAACCACACAGTAAGTTACTACACATTTCAGTTAGCTTTCAAACAAAGTAATAAGTTATACTATCTAAGTACTTCCATATTTTTTTCAGATTATCATTTGACAAAGATGCAAGCATATCTAAGGCCATCAAACTTATCAGTATGTTTGCGGAATTTGGAATCAAGAAAGAGCGTATTTTAATCAAGTTGGCCTCTACGTGGGAAGGAATCCAAGCTGCTAAGTTAGTCAATAATGTACCTATACATAATAAATAAGGAAAACAAGTACTGCCTAGGCTCACAGAAACACAGTAATTGCATGTTCTACCTATTTCCTTGTTTTGATTTATGTTGTCATGTAAAAAGCAGTGTGGAGATTTACTATACTTATTTGTTTTATATTTATCTTAATTATAAAATAAATAAGCGTGAGAGGACCATTTTAGTCACATGCTCTGCAATCTGGTTTCTATCTGGTTCTACCTGGTTCTTTCAAAGAAAGGCTTCTTACTACATGTTAATGTTTTGGATTTCAGGGAGCTTGAAAAGAAACATGGCATACACTGCAACCTGACACTACTTTTCTCAATGTATCAAGCGATTGCTTGTGCAGAGGCTAATGTTACACTTATTTCGCCTTTTGTGGGAAGAATCTTGGATTGGTAAGTAAAAACACCTAAGTATCTTCTTCTATCTATCTATCTTCTTCTTCTTCTTCTAAATATATAAAACTCTTTTGAAGCTGACTTAGAATCAACGCACAGCCTAAACTATAAGTCCTAGAGGTATGAAATTTGGAGGGTAGTATCAATATATAGTGTAGGGGTGCACTAAGAAAGGAATTTTGAAACGTCACACTCTAAAGGGTAAAACGCGAGCAACGCCGCGGGCGACGGCTAGTTACAATATAAATACTTTCATGGACCAAATATATTCTACTTGCCGCAACCGACGACATATTCGTCCAGTTTTACAAATTTGCTACAGAGCTTTAAAAACCGCACAATAATTTTTGAACATGCTAGTCATGCTTGATGATAGAAATATCTGACAGTTAGTATCTAATACATATCCAATACTCCTTGATGTCTCACTGCAGTTTTGTAACTGAATGTAGGTACCTAACCTTTATTGCACATTAGCAAAACTCGACGAAAGCAATAACCATCAAATCTTATGAGTTGTTTTCTGACCGAATGTTTTCAACAATTTGTCGATTTCAGGTACGTTGAGCATACCAAGAAGACCTACGAAGCTAAAGAGGACCCCGGCGTATTATCAGTCACTCGCGTGTACAACTACTATAAGAAGTTCGGATACAAAACCCAGGTTATGGGTGCATCGTTCCGAAACACTGGCGAGATTCGCGAATTGGCGGGAAGTGATTTACTCACAATAAGTCCAAAGCTTTTGCAGGAGCTTGCTGACAGTGATCAGCCCTTGAAGCGGGTCAGTACTTACTTCTATTGTTTTATTAATTTCATAGATTTAGAAATATTGTGTTTCATATACAGGGTGGATTTTAGAGATGGAGATGGATTTCATATTTTTAAACTGTTCTATTTTGACAGGTGCTCGATCCGAAACTCGCCGCTCAGGCTGAAATCGAGAAGATATCGTTATCTGAAGCGCAGTTCCGTTGGCATCTCAACGAGGACCAAATGGCGACGGATAAATTGTCTGAGGGCATTAGGAAGTTCGCCGCAGACACTAGAAAATTAGAGTCGCTGATCAAAACTCTTCTCTCTAGCAAGTAATGCCATTCAGAGAAAGTACGATTAAGGGCACAAACGCAAGATAATTCTTGGTTAGTTACTTTGTTTACTTATTTAAATGTTCCTTACGTTTATACAAATTTAACGTCTTCCAATAGTTGTAGACAAAAACACATTCCTATTTGATGATAATATGAGAAAATATCTAACAATTGGAGTTATTCAGTTAAAATAGTCCGTTATAAACATTGTTGGATTGTCAATGTTTTACGTAATAACGTTTTTGTGTGTGATTGTTGTGTAATTTTATAAAGATCTTAATTACTTTAAAATTGTGGGACCATGTTAGCATTGTGCTGATCTTCTGAAAAGGTTTGGTTAAAAAAACTATACATAAGTTTGTTACGATTTTTTTTTTAGTTTTTGGGAAATGGAATAAATAATGTTATTTTAAAACTAACTTTAAATACTGGTTTGGCTTTATTGATAATCCCTGCTGTATTGCGGCTCTATAAAATACGTATCTTAACGAAAAAATACAATCTCTTACTTAATTTCAAATTGTTAGTGGATTGTAGAAAAGATAATAGATCCATCTTCTGGTTTTAAGGTCCAACTAGTCGCCCACCTTTCCATACAAACGTGGAAGGGTAATACAGTGGAGTAGTTGCCCTTCCACGTTTGTATGGAAAGGTGGGCGACTAGTTGGACCTTAAGGTATGATGTAGGTATGTTGGGCGAAGGCACGATTATTCTTTTGAAAAAAAATCGGATTGCATGCTGTCTGTGCTCTGAAACGAACTGCATTGTTAAAGTGGCCATTTGACACATAAAATATGATGTTTGAAGTGCCTCTGACTACTCCCTTAGGTGTCTTAAAGATATCTGAAAGGATGCCTGTACCGTTTAGAATAGCTTTTTATAGGTACAGTCAATTTGCCCGTTCATGAATTTGTTCATAAAAAAATAAGCTTTAGCTGGTCATATTTGACTAGAGACTTACTCATAATCGTCCTTTATTATCGTCAGGCAGTTAATAAACTGATGTTTGCTCATTTCGAGTCTATCGGTAAAAGTTAGAAAAAGAGAGGTCCTACTTGGTTATTACGTAATGGAACGTTCAGACGAGTCGTCAGTAATATTCCAACTCGTTAGTACCTAATGCGAGAGAAAAACAAATGTTTTAGCGAAACTATGAGATAAAATAAAGACGTAGGAAAGGTAGGTACCTAACTTAACCTTGGTAGGGCAACGCTATTGTTTTATTGGTTGAAAGGATTTTCTTATTGTCATAATGGGCTCGAGAAGAAAATTTCCCCGAGGGCGCGAAGGGTGCGAGCGGGGGGCGGAGGCGGGAGGCTTGATATTGACCTAGATGTTCATTCAGAGTTCGGTCGATGCGAAACTTGACATCTGCGCGTTCCTGCGTTTTGTATTTCTCCATTTAATGTAGACTCATCTCGTCTGCCTCATAATTTATTTCTTTTCGACTCCATTCGCTATATCGCTTCAAATTATCGGGCTTGGCTAATCAAGCTTGTTGTTGATTTCATGGTTCGCGTAGATTCTTCGGGATAGTGATGAAGTGTATCGTGAGATGTGCGGAGGTGCCTGCTCCGCCGAGGCTGTGCTGACCGCAAACCAAATGCTGAAATGAAGATCGATCTGGTGTAGTTTGTTTTCTATCACGATTATAATGGAAAATAAGGACAAGGCTCAAATACCCGCTGTGGCGAAGAATATTCCCACGATGGACGTAAAATTTTCTGAAGTGAGTATTTTAGCAGCCAGCTTTTTTCACTAGAGAAAGTGACAATGTTTTAGATGTTGCTTATTACGTAATTTTGTAGATATTTGTAAAATGTAAGTTATGGAATGTACCGGAAATCCATGATGTTGAGGAAATAGGTCACACGTTCGTTACGTTACCTACATCACAGAGTTATCGATTGAGGCATGGCCATGTGATCTTCAGCTGTTCCGGTTTCTCAAGAGAGTTAACAGCGCTTTATAAGAAAAATCTTTTCTTTTTAGTTAGCGTACTTACGGTAGGTATAGGAAATTCTGAATATACAAAATGTAATTACTACGTTAGGTGGTATTTGCTGGATAAAGACTAGTTTCTTATTCAAAAATTCTTAATTTTACCTATAATTTTGACACTCTTCTACGTACAAGGTAGCTAGCTGTACCTACCTCTTTGTTATAATGACGGTTTCCAAATTTCAGTTCTAATAGAAGTGCTAAGTCGTGACTTTTTTACGTTATAATGAATACTGACCTTTGACAAACACAAGTTCAAGCGAAAAAACATGACTTTCGTTCAGAACCAGGATATATTTTTATTAGAAATTTACACCAAAATCGTTAGAGGATATCGTTAGAAGGTTCAATCCCTAGTTACACTAAAATCACAAGGCTAACTTTCAAATGTTTTTCTATGTAGGTAACTATCTAAGTACCTAGGTGCTAGGTGGTTCTACGTACCCGTTCCTCGTGGACAATATCATGGACCGAGCATCTCTACAATACCTATACCTTGCATAAGTACCTAGGTACCTACTTACATTTATCAAGTACCTAGGTACTTTTACCTTACTGACTCAGTAGGTAATTATAAAAAGAAAAATATAGAAATACTTAGGTACCTACTTATACATTAGTTGTAATGAAATTGAGATGATTCTGTCTATCCCGCATTCCCGCCAGAGGAACGACTATTTTCTACTAGGCAGGTACTCTTATAGCTATAGTAACTTACCTTGATCGAGCGAGTGAAGCGAGCAAAGATCTGCGTGTGTGTCAACTATTATGCGAATCGGCGCGTTATGTTCGTATGTTAGGTATATGTATGTTTTTAGAACATAACGCTTAAAACCAATCTTCATATAATTGGGTAGGTCTATGGATAGTAGGTACATACACTTGTAGGTTTTATTGGTTAGGATTATGAAGAAAATCGTAAAGTTATAAATTTACCTTTAAGAGTCCAAAGGGGAGTAAATAAAAATATAGTCGTAGGTACAGATCAAATAAATGAAGTGGGGTACTGAAATTTTTTATTTTTGTTTTAGACTTAGGTAGTTACCTAGGCAGATTTTGAGCTATAGTGAAAATTGTAAAGTTAGTCAAAGCAGTATAACGCGACTACCATTTCTTAGAGTTTCAATGCGAGATCTTAGTCCGTGGCGTAGTACTAGTTATAGATGGTTCTAGTACCTTGTAATTTCCCCTGACATTGAACTGGCCATTGTAGGGCGAAGATGAGACGGAGAAGGAGGCAATCACTGATGAGGAACCTGCGCGTGGCAACTGGACGGGACGGTTCGACTTCCTTCTATCGCTGCTCGGCTACAGCGTCGGGCTCGGCAACGTGTGGCGTTTCCCTTACCTCTGCTACAATAATGGAGGAGGTTTGTACACTTTGTTTAAAGAGAGCCATATTTCAGACGTTCATGGCGATATGTACCTAATAATTGTGGTTTTCATTTAATTTCTCGAAATCAGTTAACGTTTAGTAGGTAGTTGCCTATAGTTTTCCTTTCATTAGACCATAATAATACAAGTTTTGTGAAAAATCAGCCATTTTAGACGGATACTTTAGGAGAATTACGTCTGGAGAAATGTTTTGAGGTAGGTACCTATGTAATTTATTTTCTTCAACAAAGTGTTTTAATAAAAAAATTAAGTATAAGGCTCTTTTAGCTAAGTTCTAAGCTTTCATTAGATACCCCACTCGATAGGGTAAACTTTTTATTTTATTTTCATATCTCCTTTAAACCCCCTTTATAGTCCCTAATTTTCAGAATATTGTCTTCATATACCTTCAAAACTTCATGGGTAACTAACTTATACTATTGCAAATCAACTGTCTAGCGTCTACGGTTCAGCTCTGGTGGAAGTGACAGACAGACGAATAGACGGACAGACAGACACCGGAGTGAAGAGTTTTATATCCAGAATGTTAGGAGGTACACTTGAAAGGCTTGTATTGATCGCCAAGCTGAGTTCAGCAGTTGACCTACTAGGGCTCCTGGCTTGCGGAAGCATCGGGTTTGAATCCCATGTTTTTTATTTGACTCGCATTTCGATGTCAAGACACGATGATTCAAGTCTTTGACAATTAGGGCAAATACAAAGTTATGTTACTGGGTAAAAGTAAAGTATAATCAGAGCCTATCATAAACAAGTATTTTACTTTCCTTGTTTACACTGCGGGTTTTCACACCAATGTGCCAGATGCATCCTGTCAGTGATGTTTCCGGTTTAGGTACCTAGGTTACTTCCTCTGCGAGCGGCAGTAGGTAATTATCTTTCTGCCTGTGTTATTATGATGTTACACGAAGGGATGTTTGTTTATTACCTTCTACTCTTCCTAAAGTTTCTAGTTCTCAAGGTTTTGTTACGTAATGACAAAAACTAATCACAATTTCCGCTCTTATATTGAATTTATAGGGATTATAAAATAACTTATACATGCAACTCATTATGGCTCGGACAAAATTTATAAGTAGCCCTTTAATATTTACTTTAGAGAGTTTGGAGTATAACGTATAACCAACACTGACCACGAGTAAAATAAATTACTCGTAGTCACACTGGTGTAGCAAACCGGTGTGACCACGAGTCTGCCGTCACTTTTAACATTGGACTATTTCTCAGTAAATAATTGCTCCTACCTTACCAACCCATCTATCATCTTCCTGTCAATAATGGCAACCTATTTTGAGGGATTAGCCACTAAAGTTACTTTAGACAAACTTTTCTTTTAGCTGAGCACCAAAGCTCTTAGCTAAAGGGTGTACTCGTAAAGTTGGGGAATGATGTGTGTCTCGTATTTTGATAGATTTTCTTACGACTTCTTCGAATAGTTGCATTATTACTATTTTGCTATGTGGTGGAAGTAGTGTTGTAAGTAAGTACCATCGGTTGCATTTAGTAGTAGGTTTAAATGGACACCTATTTTATGTTTCAGGGGCTTTTCTGATTCCATTCACGGTTATGCTCGTCATAGCGGGTCTACCGCTGATGTTCATGGAACTATCATTCGGGCAATACGCCGCGCTGGGCCCTGTCGCAGTTTACAACAAGTTCTGCCCTCTGTTCAGAGGTCTGGGATACGGGATGGTCATTGTATCCAGCATTGTGATGCTGTACTACAATCTCATCATTGCTTGGACTATTTACTATATGACAGTCTCTTTCATGAGTATCTTCTATCAACTGCCTTGGCAGAACTGTGATGCGGAGTGGAGCACAAAAAGTCAGTAAAATGTTTTTTGTCTGAAGTACTTGCATATGCGTTTTTTAGGGTCGTCCCTTTTCAATAAATAAATAAATAAATGTTTTAGATTGCTACTCGTATGAGGAGGCGGATGCTTGTGAAGCTATAAACGGAACCTACTACTTGCGACAATGCTTCAACCAGAGCTATACTATATCTCACAACCTTACTGCTCTCGCGGAAACCGTTCTAAGACGTCCCCCTGCAGAGGAATACTTTACGTAAGTTTTCACTTTCCCAAACCCAGCCACCTTTACCTTATACATAATTTATTTTCCCAACAAATTGTTCGTGCATAATTTTGTATAATGATATTTACATGTAAATGAATGATGTCTTGACTTTGAATTTCAAATTGCAGTAACCAAGTACTGGGTCTTTCATCTGGGATTGAAGAAACGGGGCAGATACGGCTCGGCATGGCCATCTGTTTGCTAGCCGCTTGGCTAATCGTATTCCTTTGTCTATGCAAAGGAGTTCAGTCTTCAGGAAAAGTAAGATCTAACTGACCGTCTCTAATATTAATACCTAGGTACTATACTAGTTACATAGTGAATATTTTTTTTTGTACGCAGGTTGTATACTTCACTGCACTATTTCCGTATGTGGTGCTTGTGATACTATTTTTCCGAGGTGTGACTTTGCCAGGAGCGTCTACTGGTATCCTCTTCTACTTGACACCTGATTTCAGTCAGCTTCTAAATGCTCAGGTAAAACGGACCGACTATTCATAATTGTAAAGTCTCTATTTGGTGGATCTGTGATTTTGCTAACGGCCGTATTGTTTTGCAGGTGTGGGGCGATGCCGCCGTACAAATATTTTTCGCGTTGAGCCCAGCTTGGGGAGGTTTAATAACACTGTCTTCTTACAATAAATTCACCAACAACTGTTACTTGTAAGTTATATTTATTTATGTAGTTTGTTATTCTATAGGTATTCATACTAAACTATTGATACTTTCCAGAGATTCATTGATAGTTGCAGCGTCAAACATAGCTACATCATTCTTTGCCGGTCTGGTAATATTCTCGGTGATTGGTTTTCTGGCCCACGAGTTGGACGTGAGCGTAGACCGAGTGGTCGACCAGGGAGCAGGACTTGCCTTCATTGTATACCCTGAAGTGGTAACTAGGTTACCGGTTTCACCGCTTTGGTCCATTCTATTCTTCGTTATGCTGTTGACACTCGGGCTGGATTCACAGGTACAGTGCTTAACTGACGTGTAAAGCGTTCATTCAAAAATTAAACCTATTTGTTTACATTGAATAGGCTACGAAACTACTGGACCAATTTGAAAAATTCTTTCACCGTTGGAAAGCTACACTATCCCAGGGCGACATAAGTTATATTATAATTTCAAAAAAAATTGACATCCTTTCTAAAACAAAAAATAAATTGTTAATTACCCGTGCGAAGCCTGGAGTGGCCGCTAGTGTGATATATTTACGTCGTGTGATGTATTTCAGTTTGCACTGATGGAGACAGTGACCACGGCTATACTGGACAGATTTCCAAATTTCCGCCAAAAGAAAGTGTGGGTTGTTCTAACCGTTGCTGTGTTTGGATATTTAGGTGGGCTAATCTTCACCACAAACGTAAGTATCTATTTTATAAGTGGAACCTTAAACAAGTCTTGTAAACAAATACAAGAGTCCTGTAGAGTCCTACACTACACAGTTATGTAAGTAAAGTACTTGTTTATAAAAAAAAATGCTATTTGAACAAACTAACACAACTACCTACTCGTGATAAATGTGAAAAGAGAAGGCCTAATAGTTACATCATAATCATATAGATAGGTATACCTAATTGACTTTTATAGACTTTTCTTTGAATATTAAGTGTTTGTTTCTACTTCGTTCATGAATATGTATGTAGGTATAGGTGCTACGAATTAATAATTATGTTTCTAGTTAAAAGAATACATTTAAAATCATGTTAATTTGAGAAATATGGCTGCCTCCAAACTCCACATGCCTAGGTACCATCACATTTGAAATACATATAAAGTCCATCGTAAAAAGTTCAGGCATATAAGTATCAATTTATTATTTATTATTTGCAATACCGAATTTACTTTTACTCTTAGGCATAAAATTATAGGTATACTTAGGTACTAAATAGAAGTTTTTATAATTTATTTCTATTACCTATTCAATTATACCTACCTATACTATTATAGAGTTTTATATCGTAAAGATATTTCATGATACGGAGTAGAATATGCAAACTCAAATCCATTCCCCATAGACACGATCGAAGGCTGCAAGGCGGGCCACTTTTAGCTCGCGTGATATTTATTTTATTTGCAGAGTGGAATGTACTGGCTGCAATTAATGGATAAGTACGCCGCAAACTGGTCAGTCCTGATCATAGCTATCGGAGAGTGTATCCTTATCGCCTGGATCTACGGCGCTGAGAAGTTTTGCCGGGATATACAGAGCATGATCGGAAAGCAGTCCAAATTGTGGGTCTTCTTTTGGAGTGCTATGTGGCGCGTGATCACGCCCTCTGCTTTAGTGGTAAGACTTCTGAAAATTTCACAATGTTGCAACTGTTGCAAGTCGCAAGTACTAAGTACACAGTTTTCCTGGTAGGCATTCGATATTAATGGCCTGCCTTATAATTAATTGCGTGCGCGTTGATGTCTTTTGTATGAGAAATTTGACATACTTACTATTTTATTTAGTACGTCGATTTATTTTGTAATTAGAATAGTAGACAGATTTTTCTAACTCTAAAGAACCTTTATACACAGTTTGTAAGCCTCAAAGTATTAGGTTTCTTTGTCTAGATTTTCCCGGTCGCTTTTTGACCTATTTCTTGGTTTATTTAAACTTGCATAATTACACCACAGTTTATCCTCGTGTTCAACTGGATCGAGTACAAGCCTGCGTCATACGGGCACTACGTGTACCCGATGTGGGCTGATGCCGTGGGCTGGACACTTGGCGTTCTACCGGTTGTGGTGGTAGTACTGATGGCGGTCGATCAGATCTGCAGCGGGCCAGATGAACTTACTATCATGGAGGTTAGTTGGCAGAATTTGAAATTAGATATGACTTGTTTTATGAATTGGTGTTTTGACTTGTACATGGTTTGCTTGTACTTTTAGATAGTAGGTATTTCTAAATTTTAGATAGGTTTCTATACTAATCAATGCCTTAAGAAAGATAAGGCTTCAGACGAAAAAAAAAGACTTTATTGAGGACAGTTACGTAAGAACAGGCAATGTCCTGGTAACGGCGGTCTTATCGCATAATACGATTTTTTCCAGATGACCTTTACTAATATCTAATCTAACACTAAAAACTATTTAAGAATTGTTGCATCTATTTTTGAACGGGTTGGGTATATTCCGGCCCCCGAACTACCTAGTTAACTGTATCTCAATAAACTGTCTGACTGCAGCTTTACCTGTGGGCTGCGCACTCGCTAAAAGCAAATTAATGTGAATCAGAAAGCGCGCGTGCTGGCGCGTCCGACGGAGGAGTGGGGCCAGCACGGCGTGGCCAGCGTGCTGGCGCTGCACAAGGAGCCGGAGCTGTCGCCGCCGGTGTTGTTGCTGCACGGCCGGCCCGTGCTGCGCGAGCGCGGTGCATGACCCCCGCATTCGCACCCACTCGTCGCCATGCGGAAGGTTAGTACACACACCCATCTGTTACAACTCACTTGCTCGATTGAGCTATGTATTCTAGATCTATGCCACGTTTGTGTCTCTAATTTTACTGTGCTTTTCTCTGTATTCATTCATTATGTTTCGTATGACTACAGTGTGTTCTGTTCTTCTTCTTGTATTAACTTTGTATAAATTAACAGACGTCTCAAGATGGAGGAGACTCAACTTCTGCTACGAGTGGAGTCGAAAATGAAACTAAGAAACCAAAAGCAGGTTTATTATTAGAGTTCAAGTCAAAGAAGATAGGGAAAAGAACGGCGCCAAATCTATCAGAAGAATCTGATGACGCAGTCGTTGAACCGCTATTACAGAAAACCACGGATAAAACAACTCAAAGTGCTAAATATTTCGCAAAAGCAAAGGCTGATACAGTAAAAGAGATTAGTAAACTCTTTAATGATAAAAAATCACAATATGCAACCACTTCTAGCTTCGTTACAACTGAAACTCTGTTATCAGACAAAGATCTAGCGGTAACAAAAGCACACCCAAACAGTAATGCGCCTCTTCATAACCACATGAATACAAATATATTCCACAGTCAAGATAGTTCTGAAGTAAATGGTGCAACGAAAAGCCAGCTTCTTGTTGAAATAGATGGAAGTAAGCAGAGTGGATATAACCCTAGCCCTTTAATATTTACAACAGCTAAAATTCATACGGATAGCAAGTCTAAAAACATGGAACCAGTTCAAATGACGCCTGCCCCTATTTTATCAACTGTTGAGGTTAGCGTTACTAAGGGTGGTAATATTACAACAACTAATGAGAAAAAAATCAGCAATGGTACTTCTGTTATGAATACATCATACTCACAGGCACCTGCGAATGAAAAACCAAATGAAAATATAGTTATTATTCCTAATTCAAACGTAACACCAGTCACACAAATCAAAGAAAATACTGTGATTGACCAAACTATCAATTCGAACAAGACAGTTTCTACAAAAGCAAATAGTCCTACGGGAATACCTCTACTAGCAACTGACAAAACAAAAGATAATACATCAAAAAATCCAAACTCCAGCAAAATATCATCAGTGACTCACAAAAATGTTGTGAATGATAAAGCTAATCCAAATAAACAATCTATACAATCTACACTATCAAACAACGCTTCAGAAATTCGTACACTGCCTGAAACGTCCAAAGAAGTTAAAGTTGATGTGAAAAAGGATATAGACAAAGATATAAAAATACTTACTAATGAACCACGTATAGTAATGAGTGAATCAAAGTTAAAATCAACCGTTAAAGACAACACAAATATTGCTGCTTCAGTAAATATAACAAAATCACCTATAGAACCAACTGAAGTTTTAGAATCTTCATTGAAACAAACACAAATCAATCAATCTGATAAAGATGATAAACATAAGTCTATCGTTGATCCAAACATAAATAAAATAGACACAATAGATTCAAAACAAATTCAAAATAAAAACTTTAAACCAGCAATCGTTTCAAAAGATCTTCCTGTCGTATCTAGTACTAAAACCTCAAATTCTTTAACACTTCAAAAAAATATCCCAGCTCAAGTAAGTTCTCCACCATTAAAAACTGAAACACAAACAATACCTTCAGTATCTAAAAACCTCGAACGTTCAACTGATCCAAGTGCCAAGACGTTTTCGTCATCTACTAAAACTCCAACACAATCAAATGTTATTGATAGTAAATTAGGTAAAGAAAAAGATAAGTCACCGAAACCAAGTGCCAAAGAAATTACAAAAACTATTTCTAAAGTATCCTTAAATAACACTGTCACTGCCACATCGGCTGCCAATAAAACGCCCACTTCTGCATCATTAGAAAAACCTGCTCATAGTGCTAATTCGTCGAACGTTATAAATTCCGGAATCACTGTCACTGATACTGCAAGAAAAACTATAAGTGATTCTTCGGTAATTAATACGAAAGCAACAGCTTCTTCGGCTCCTACCAGTGCTCCGATCACTACATCGTCAAGTGCAATAAAAACACAATCTTCAATCACAAAAGCAGCGACTTCGACTGTAAATACGAAAGCTACCTCAATAGCTTCCACTAAACCTTCAATAAAACCGTCTCCAGCTTCATCTATAAAGTCGACAAATAGTTCAATTCCAATAACAAAACAACCAATCACTTCTACAGCGAAAACTGGCTCAGGTAAGCCACCACCTCTTGCATTCACAAAGACGCCGCAAGTGAACATAAGCAGCCCGAATGCGACTACACCGGCTGCAAAACCGACGGTGAGTAAAATAGCACAAGTCAGCACAACTAACCCTGCAGGTCAAAAAGGACGGCCTGTGGCGGCGGCGTCTTCAACGACTGCCGACGCTTCAAACAAAACCAAAGCACCTGAATCAAATAAAAAAGGTGGGTCGAAACCTAGTGATCATACGAAAGTCCCTAAAGTTTCAAAAGCGTAAAATTATTAATGATTTCTGGTACAACATTAAATAATTGTATTTCAATATTTTCTTAGGTTCTTAACCCCAAGCTCAATTCAGTGATAGATTTTAATAATAATCGACATAATTTGATAATTATACTTTACCACTTTTTTCGCGTATAACTCGAAAAATATAGATCGTACGAAAAAACTTGCAATTAATAAATTGTAGAGATTCACATTTACAACAACTTTAGTCCTAACCATTTTTCTTGAAAAGTTGAAAATGACCGAGATATTAAGCAAAAACCATTTCCCCTTAAATTCAAGATGGCGGCTAACGCACCGGGGGAATTTGGTCGCCATTTTGGATTTAGACTACCTGTGATCATCCTTAAAGGTTGCAACAAAAAAATTCATGTCATTTCAGGCCCTTTTTTTGACTAACCCGACCGGGCTATAACACTAACGTTTGTTAGACGTAAGGATCGACTAAGAAGTTTTTGGTAAAAAAAGAAAACTATAAGATCATTGATTAGGATAATAGAAAGATTACATGACTCTTCCCAAATTACCATAAATCCGTACTTGCTAGAGGTTTGAATAAAACTAGTCTCCCTGAGAATACCCAATATAAACAACTGACTAAAAATATCAACGAATCTAAAATGCAATGCATGCAGTCTTGTCTAAAATTGAAATCCATAATTTATACAATTACCTTCTTTTCCTTCTTACACACCTACTGCTAACATACAACTACTTAGGCACCATACATTTTCTATACCTATGTACTTGACTATGGAATTCAAGTAGTTACCTAAATATCCGAGCATGGATTTTACCTTGGTGCAAAAACAGATGATTCATATTGTACAGATACCAAGTTTTATTATTATGTGATTATATTAAAAACGTGTATAATACACCAACTTGGTTGTATAAGAACTGAGTGTGTATCCGATGTTTAAATTGCGCACAGTCTGTATAAACAAACTTAATAATATGGCACCTACTTTTTGATATAATTATCAATATTGTAAATTGCATGTATAGTTTGCAATAAGTATTGTAACACTAACATAATAAATAGTAGGTAAGTAGGTACCTACATAATGATACAAGCGTCGTAAGTTGTTTAATTGACAACGTTTTGAAAAAGTTACTAATGTATTGAAAAAGTATCTTTGTTTTTCTGGCAGTAGTAAAAATTTGCAAAACATTTATTTAGGTAGGTATATGTACTTATATTAGTAAAATAACTACCGGACGACAAGAATTTCTATAACAACTGTAATAATAACCGAACGTTATGAATTTTTATCTAAAGAATCCGTAACAACTAACGTGAAAAATGGTAATATTTGTGTCAATATATTGGTAGATAGAATAGCGGTGCTAACATATATATATGTTTGCCTATATTTTTCATAGACAATATATTTTCCTAACTACCTACTATGTTCTATTTTCGATGTAATTTAGATTAAAAATGACTTGTTCCATAATCTCAATATTGTCAATTGAAATGTCTTTTTATAGTATCGAAATGTTTTTAAAATATTACGTTTGTACTTACTGATTGGTGTCGAGAGAAAAATAATAAAGGCACAGGGTAGCATCAGATAATATTGAATCAATTTATAGATATATAACATGGGTACCTTAAAGGTAACATTATACTTATTTTATAGAGTTATTTTCATTTTAACGATATAAGATATCTATTATATATATATATATTGAGAAACAGATAGTTAGTGCACAGCAAATTAACTAACAATATGTATACATTAATATAAAAAGGGCAAAGTGAAATTTTAAAACCATTACAGGTTTCTTGCATGAGCAAAGACTTTTTATCAGTGACATAATATAATTTTCAGTGTTTGTCTTAGTTGTAATCAATTATTGCACTTAAACAACAGAATTGTAAAGAGTAGCGCGTGTAACTAGCTAATAGTCACGTCGATTGCATTTTCCTACACAATTTATCCGTCTTTACCCAAGCACAAATGTCGTTATTAGTTATTAGTTTAATTGTATTCTGATGTCTTCTTATACACATTGTCGTCGTGGCGTGAAACTTGCTGCACGATTGCAGCACTATACTTCGAGATGCTTAGGCCTACTAATACGGAAAGAAAACATTTTATATATATTTTAAGTACACTGTGTGGAATTGCGAACATAATTTGGGATATAAATATAAAACCTATATAATGTACCTACCTATTTAAAAAATTGTAGGCGTGCCTTTATGACTAATAATAATATTACCTAAGAAATAGACTAGTTTTAATTTAAGAACTATGAGAAAGCATGGAATTGGTTACATAATTTTTTTTATTATGTTCTAAATGCATAACGACTTCATTTGTGATTTCTGAGAACAAAGTTAGAGCATTGTTCATACTGCATTATACAATTCTTGCGAAACAAGGGAATTGAACGCTGCTGACGCAAACAAGCATTATTTCTAGTAATTCCATTTTGCATCCACTGCATGCATCTTGCATGTTAGATAGACCCTTATAGCATTGCCAAACTAAAAACCTATCCGACGTACCTACCTACTCTTTTAAATTAGAATAAGGATCCGCTCCCCCTCTGTAGTTTATGCTGTAGATGATAACTTGAAAGGAATATAAATTATAAACTGTCGCGTCAGTAAGTTTATACTAACCTACATAATTGTATAGTTACCGTAAAAAAATAAGAAGTATGAAGTGATTTAGAAAATTAGCCTTGTGGTTTAGATATTATTACATTGAATGTAGTAAACAAGTACTTATTACTAATAAGTAAGTTAAAGTTACGATATTGAAGTTACGCAATTAATTTTTTAGATAAACTTATTTTGATAACCATCAGTATTATCCCGTAGGTGATGATTTTGTAAATGATATTAGGTACCTAAATGTTATATTTTGAAAGTGTAGATCTTCCCATATATTTTTTTGATAGAAACCTGTAACCCTGTAAGTGTTGTTCTATGACTATAATTAGAAGACGTTTTAAACATTTTGAACTGTATTGTTAATGTAGTTTTGAGTGTAGAATTGTGACGAGACAGTTTGTGGGATACAAGCAGACACCACACTCTATTTACGTGACAGTTGAAAATTTATATATTCGAAAATCTCGAAATTAAAAATGTTAGCTACGTACGTAGGCCAAATGATACTGAGAACATCTATTTAAAAATATAAGCATAAAACCAACTCCCCTCTTATAATGTTATGAGAAATTATTAGTTGTGATGTTCACTAACGTTTGACTGACGGGTAGGTAGTGCTACATTCGTATGTGACTTGAATACTCCAGCGAACAAAAATAACAGCTTCAATTTGCTGAGATTTTCCACTCAAATATTAATTCCGAAATTTCTTTCGATTATACCCACTGCACTACTGACATATTGATTTGAATTCGTTTTAAGGCCAAGTAGAGTGTGATGTCTGCTGGCAGGATGTGTATGTCACCAATCACTAGCGTCATACAATTGGTGGGTGCCGTATGCCGTGTCGCATATCCCACCAACATGAACAATACACAACACAGCCATCACAGGACAATGGATCTCGTGTTTTCATCGTGCACTAATACACACCAAAAAATTTAAGGAACATAGATACGTATTGTTCGTAAGCGACAATTAAATTTGCCTAATGGTATGAATAGGTATTGTTGTTAAATCGATGTATTTTAGAAAATTATTGATCAAATCGATGTTACATAGATGTTTATTGTAAATAAATTAGCTTTATCGAAGTCGATGATGTGTGAAATGTTGTAGCGTTTTAGAAAGGCTGTATTTTTGGGTGATATATTAGGAAGGACGGAAGGCATCATATCTTTGATAATATTATTTAAAGACTCGGGAACGGAAATACAGGCCAAGGAATCGGCAAAGATGTGATACTCGCGAAATGAATGGTTTAGTTTTAGTGTTGTTGTGCTATTAATAAAATATGTTCAAATGTGGTACAAAACTTTTTTAAGAAACCCCGTATCATAATATTGAACTGAGGTACATAGGTATTGGTAAATCATGCTTGGGCTTAGGACTTCAATGTTGTTAATTCTTAATGTTCCTCACCCAGTATCTGTTAATTCGGGACAAACAGTTAGGTTTCGTTTATACCCGTAAGTCTCAACATTAGTTGTTATTCAACTTTGAATTAAACAGGTAGTCCGCCACGCGAAGGCTTTTATCGCGGTGACGCATGACGTCGAACTTTCTTTCTCCGCTTTTATTTTTACCAGCATTCGCGTCGGCTCTTTGTCGCGAGCGCACGCCAGCGCGCGGGTTCCCTCTGCCAGTACAGTGCACCAAGTCAATCTCCAAACAGCCCCAATCATCAGTGACCAACATTGACCCGATCAAAGCGTGCGTGATTTCAAATCGTAGTTAAATAACTACAGCTCGCAAACATTTTTATATACAACGCAGGAACTTAACTGTGCAGGCACAAGTGAAATGAAATTCGCCAGTTTCGTGCATTCCAGTGAAATGAGACGTTGAACAGACGATGTTTTGTTTTAGTTCTGCTAAAACACAGTGAAATTAGCTTTCTTCTCCGTGAAGTTGGGTAAGTTTACTTTAAAATTCAACTTTTTCTCAAATAATACCTCACCTTATCTTTATAGGTACCTATTTCTACTTCATAGTTGTATCGGTCAGGTAGGTGAGATGAGATATAAGAAGATATAAAATGTCAACGCTATCTCAATATTATCAAGTAGGTATAGGTAAGATTGTATAGGAATAGATGGTAAGGTTGATCCCATCGATCTAATTCGCATAATCTAATAGCAGCCTTTTGCAAAGACAACCTTGAATGGCATAGTTTAGAATCGTTTGGTTTCACCTTTTGGCAGTTTTTGTAGTGTAGCAGCACTCGCAGCCTCTGCGAGCCTGAAAACAAGATAAATGGTGTTAATTTTATGGAGGCAGATATTTATAGTTTGTGTTTTTAGGTAGTGGCTAGACAGCTATACCAACGTTTTCGGAAATATTGGTGTTCTATACAAACCTACCTAGGTACTTACTACGATTTACAAATGTTTGAAATTGTTACTTTCGCAAGTTTGAGATGAGATAAGGCTTGGAGACTAATTGGCGGGTTGTGTGTATTATTTTGTCACAAAATTAAAATTTGTTAAAATATAAATCAAAGACTCTTCATTGGTTACCTACTAACATGCTCTCATACTCACCTAAAACTTATAAAACCATAGAGTCAGGGAGCTTGTTTATGTAAATGAAGGTTTCTCATACTGTTGGTAGCCAATTTCTGCAGAAATAAACACGTCTAAAGCATGAAACATAATAATTATATTTTTTATGCATGTTCAACGGAAATTCTCACCGAACGAATGTATCGGTTACAGAACGATCAATAACTCGCGCTAATCTGGCACTATGTAGCGCCGCCATGCCACATAGGTATATTACCAGCAGCGATATTGATTGGAGTTCGTTCGTATCACGCGTAATTAAAAATATCAATTTAGAAAATAAAATGATATGTAGCAGTCGTATGGAGCGTGCGAACAGAAACCGAGGCTGCGCCGGCGTCGTCTTGTCAGGCGGCTCACTTTCCACCCATTCACGGTGCTTCCAACTTTTTTCCAACGATTTCTTTCGTCCATTTCTATCTTCAATTTCCAGCTTTCTTCTTTGTTTTCTACCATACCGACCAGACCACTGCAACTTTCCTGTGATGTCTAGTTTCTATTATCGCTATGATGCATTTGAACACTTGATGGATTGCATAATTGTTATCTTTGTAATCTGAGAGTATTTTACACCTGCTTGTTTTGTTATGAAACATGAAAACTTCGTAGCTGTAGGTCGCTTACCAACTCAACCAGTCTTTCTAGGTTTATCGTTAGCAGATATTCTGGTGTCAACTATCTGATCTGTACCTAGATGAAGACTTATGAATAATATAAGTACCTACATACCTGATTTCTCCTATAATCGTCATATCACATCTTGCAAATCCATAAAATCTATTCTTTCTGTAGTAGACTATAGAAGTCGCCTAAGTACATAATATATGTAGAAACGATTACGGTAAATGTAGCAAATTGCAGCGCAGGTGCTAGCGCAATAAGCTATGGGTGTACCTACCTAGGTACCTAGCAAGATGCGTCTGATTGCACAACCGCGCACCGCCGCGGTATGCGATTTTCTGAGATTGTGATCCCATTATAAACAACAAGCACAATCAGAAGACTATTTCTAAAGCGTTACAACTGGACGTACCAATACGAAGCTGAGAACTTGATAACTTTTAGACTGCTGCGTTCAGTGTTGATAGGACGAATTAAACTACGCCTAGTCTAGATAGGTACGTATAAATGACCATTGGATAATGGATTAACTGAAACGTGTATTGCATGTAAATGTGTAGGTTCAGAGTTCGTTTACATATCTCTATCGGCAGCACTTTTCTAGGAGGTAGATATATCAAACGGAATAATCGACCAAGCAAGCGGCCTAGAGGTCGGGGCGTTTAATTGGCGAAGAGTCGCTCCAGCCGGTTTCCAGCGCTGTTTTACGACATTCCTTTTACACTGTGTTCTAAGGCTCTAACTGCGCTTGTGCTTATTATGGAGCTAGCTAACTAATAAGCTAAGTGTCACATCCAGGAAAATAAGCGTTTTAAACAAAGGTTATCCTGTATTTGAACACAGGTAACTCAATAGCTGATAGTGCGAGTTGTTATCGGGCTTCCCCTGTTTAGCCGGAAACAAGAATACCCACAGTCATGCACCGCCTCCCTAAAAGTTTTCGTTTTGTATCCTAGCAATATCGATTCAACTTTGGAGCGCAGCGCACACAACATAAATGGATTTATTCTGATTATTTTGCTTATAGGCGTACCTGAATTTCAACGAAGATTAAAGAAGTTGGCGTTATCTGTCGAGTAGAGTCAAAAATGTTTCGTGGAAGTGAATCAAGTTTTCGACATGATCAAGACGTTTTTTAACTTTTATGAAGCTTTAGTTTGCGATTTAACTGGGGGCATTGCTCTTATCTTGGCGAGAAAAAACGGGGAACAGTTCTGCCGCGCAAATCATAATCACAGTAAGTCGGGTTTTTGACGGTATTGAGTTAGATACATGTTCGGAATCCTTGAAACGAGATCTACATTTCTGTATACTCAGATTATCGAAATTCGACCCAGAACCTCGTTTTTCAATAAGCATAATCACAGTAAGTCCCTTTTAGAAGAATGATTCACTTGTCATAATTACAGGATGTAGACATACGTTTCAATTTACCATGGATTTTCAATAATTTGAAACTATTTCCCAACCATTTCTGCAGTAACACGTCTTGCCTTTAATATGTTTGGTAAAAGGAATTTTATTTAAAAAAATATATAGAGCATAATCGCAGTAAGCAGACTTACTGTATTTATGCCTTGAGCCACCTAAAAAATGATCTGAATAATACATAGCATAATTACAGTAGGTATACTTACTGTACTTATTATTAAAGCCGTGAATTAATTATTTGCAATTACCTGGCCATGATATTGTCACCGTATAACAACTTACTGTATTTATGCGTAGCTTTGGCGTAGTTCTACCTAGAGCAAATGCAATAAATGCTAAAGAAAACTGAATAGCGGGGAGGGGGTGTGCTAAGAGGTAATCAAATCGCTGGCAGTCGGGGAGTAGAACGTGTGCGGTAATAATTATTTGTTTTATTTGTCTCTAAATGAGGTAAAGTCTAACACAAAATTATGAAAAAAAAAACGTTACAAGTAAAATAAATTTCAATCATTTACTTTTCAGACTCCGTTAGATATATTAAACATAAATTGGCCTAAATATCGATGCTTTTATTTTTTTACTCTTGCAAACAATTTTAATAGCTATTTAAGATGTGTATTAAAAAATAGGGCATTTTATTATTAAAATCAATAAATAAAAAAAGCTAAATCCTTTCTAGAATTGGCAAGCAATAACATGAATTAGAATTGATTAATTTAAGTAACCACAGCAGATTAATAGCCAGTTTGACCAGATATATTATCTGGTGCCGACCTGGACGTAAACGTAAGTCAGTAAAGAAACGCAACTCTTTGTAGAGCACGCAGTTAGTATTCTACTTTATGGCTTACGTTTACGCACACAATACTTTAATTAATAAGTCCCAAACTAAGCAAAGCTTGTAATACGAACTAGATTGCTGATATAATACTTATACATATATTTTTTTGTAAATAAATAGGTACTAATAATACATAGCAACACCCGACACAGAACAAACGTCTATATTTGCCACACAAATGCTTGCTCTCGGTGGTCGGTGCTCTCGGTGGTCCTAGCAGCGCTATCAGGTTCAATTTAAATCAAACTTTGATACATAAATGCACAAAAAATATACTACATAAGCACTTTATAAAAAAATTTACTCTAGAGTGATGACAAAAATTCGTGGCTCTGATCAAAAAGAATTATATGGGACTAAGGTAGATAATTAACAGAACATTCACACAAACCGGAAGAAATGGCGTCGAAAGATCGACAGAAGTCAATGGGTAAAGAAAACACCTAAAAGCATGCATGACTTAAGTACCTCCGAGAAGAATCCTCAGAATCCTTTTTTGAAGTCGGTTAATTATAAAAAAATTATACACTTAGTGTTATCTATATTTTGTGACATTTTATTTCATAACCTCAGGATGAGGTAACACCTTAAGCTTATTGTAAAAAATGTTTTAATATTTTTTTTAACCCTACTTGACTATTAGATTATAACTTATAGATTATGTATTTTTATAATACATAAGCTATGTCGCTGCTAAGTTTCATCAAAATCCGACCAGTAGTTTTTACGTGAAAGAGAAACAAACATAAATCCACACTCATAAACTTTCACATTTATGATGTGATTTTTTTGATAGTATTTTAATGTTGAATGCAGTAAGTCACTAAGAAAATGAAGTAAATTTTGCACCCTTCCTTAATATTAAGCTTACTCACTTAGCATAATCACAGTAAGTCTCTCTCCCCAATCATATTCACAGTAAGTCACATACTTACTGTATTTATGCTAAGTAAACATATTTTTCGAATTATTTTACTCCTAGTCATAATCACATTTTTAAGGTTTATATCAATAAATATTTTAGTTAATTAAAAAATAATGTATACAAAAGATAAAGTAAATTTAATCGCACTTGGCAAACAAAAAACATTTTGATAATTCCTCATACATCGGGAGTAGCGGCAAAAAGTATAAAAAAAACTTTGATCGCCGTTTACTCAAAAGTGAAAAATCCGACTTACTGTGATTATGATTTGCGCGGCAGAGTTGTCGAGTGACGGCGCGAGGATTCACGGTCGAGCGACTCCGCGCCACCTGCTCCACCGACAGCCACCATTATTAGTCTGATATCGCACCAGCACTACCTTATGTTATTTAGATATTTTACCAAAACTTGATAGATTGTTGGATTTGGATAGCAGAAGCATTTGAATACTTGCTTGCTCGTGAGAGAATTTCATATTTTATGATAATAGGCTCTTGATTGGCATCTAACGAAAACCACAGCTGAGTACCAAGTTTTGGCATATTATGAATTTATGAATGATAAAAGTTTTTAAATACTTTATGCAATGCTAATAAACTTTCACTTTCGCTATAGGTACCTACCTACTAAGTAGTATCACAGATCATGTAGTATCATTCATTCGGTTGTCAATGTGTGTTATAAACAGGTATTTACTACCTAAGGTATTTAGTTTCATTATTCCGTCGTAGGTCGTAGGTAAATTAAGAACTTACGTAGGTACTTAGAGGAGGGTGCCTTTTTTATTAGGTTAGGAAGAAGAAACGTATTACATGTGGAAGGGTTCAATCAAAGATTTCAATGATAATAGGTAAGCAAGTATGTATAGGTACCTAAGGATTGCATCAAAATTGATGATTTTCCATTGAGGCTAATGACAATTTCTACGTAAGTATTTTAATAACTGGGTGGTTTAATCACTTACATATCAGCTGTGTTAGCAAACCAATTTCCTAGCGGGTAATGGCGCAAGGCAATTAAGGTTGATCTCGTAGAGAACACTCGGCGGTGATAATGGGGCCAATGCTGAACATTTGCAGCCTTGGAATAGAGAAAATGGACGTCAGCGTCCAATGACACCAATAAAATAACTTATGAGTAGGTACCTACTTACAAACTGACCGAATGAAAGCAAGCAAACAAGGGGATTTGCCGATGGGAGATGGGAAGCGATGAGATTTCACCGTTGTGTCCATACTGATGACACAACTCCCATCGGCGAAAACCTTCAATAGCCTTTGCTTGGTTTCGTTCGGCCAGTCTGTACCCACCGATAGACAAACTATTGCGAGGTGAGTAATAAAACTATTTAGCCATTTAATCATTAGGTACACAGAGACTATTATTCCCTTTATTATACTTCCCTTTCGATGAAATAGGTAAATACCGCTAAACTGCGATTAAATACCGCGAAACTTGATCCTGTTAAGAACCCGTACATTTGTGGAACATTTACCTCGCCCACTTGCTAACCACTATAGGTGTTTAATATTTCTTTCAACTAATGAAAAAAACTAATAAAAAAAAATAACAATAACATTCGTTAAAAAAAATGGCGGTGTTTGAATATTTTTAATAACACATGTTATTTCACTTCAACACAAGGTGAACGTATGTAGGTAATATTTTTATTATTCACTTTCTTTACTGCATTGAAATTTGAACCTACGCTTGCTAGATATAATGAATAATTTTATAACTCACCACGAAAATTATTCTTTCATTTTAATGCATTGAAATTTGAACCTACGCTTCCTAGATATAATGAGTAATTTTCATATTTTCATTAGAGTGACCGGCCTGAAGGTAGTGCTATGTGCCGGGAAGCGGCCGTTTAATTTCATTTCCGGCTTCATCTGCATTTTTGACTGTGTACTCTATTATCTATGAGATAAAGCTCAATATAGAATGAACCACTACTTACGATAATTAAGTCGTTTAGTGTATATTTAACAACATTGATCTGCATTCAATTGTATGCTTTAAGTTGGTTAAAATAAAACACAATATAATTTTTATCCAAGGATCATGAATACAATTGTTATTTTTGGCAAATTGAATGAATGACAATGATTGAATGAATGAGACCTAAGAGACGAAAATTTATTTAGACTTGCGATTTGCATTTTTGCGCCATCGTTAGATGGAAGAAAGTGTTTGTTTCGAAGTCGTATTATGTGAAAAATGCCGAGAATAAGTTCGGATATATGGAACCATTTCGATCAATGTGCGCGCCGATGCGCCGGTACATTAGAATAGAATAGAATAGAATAATTTTTGGCAATAAAAATTATTCTATTCTATTCTATTCTAATGTACAGGCGCGGCGACGGTGGCGTCGCAAAGTTGGCTACCTGCAAATACTGCAAGAAAAAGTTTTAATTTTATTGAAATATGAAAAGTAAACCTGTGTAGGATGCCCTTATATTTCTTATCTGTGGACCGTTCGTGTGAACGGTGAATGTTTTTGTCTATGAAAAATTGTCTGTGCTCGCTCTCTGCTAATATCAATCATTCACTCATGCGTATAAATAAATTTATCTAAGCGAGTTTATCGAATATTTATTCAAATAAAATTAATCATTAAAAATAACGATATATTTTTTTATCGTTATAACATTAACTAATAAAAAAAATTAACCGATATTGACACCTCTACTAACCACTATTGTATAGAGGTGGTAAGGTAGGTTAGTGTTTGTAATCCGTTTGCATCGAAACGAAGCTAGTTGTAGGAGGCTGTGCCGGCGCATTGCAGACGAGGTCGTTGCACCGCCCCGAGAAGGCTGCACTCTAGCCCTCACCACAGAATACATCATTGTAATACTTACGAAGTTTCACTTTGACGATACTGATCAGAAATGTAACAAAAAATTAATCAGTAGGTACGCTGATATTACACAGGAAAAAAAAGATTAACTCAATGTTCGTACTACAGCCAGATTGTTTAGCTTGAGCAGCAAATGCGAATACGGACCTAAGTAGACTATACCTACTTAGATTCCCTTTGAAATACAGACTATAATTATTATTATTGCCGCTCTTCATTATTTTATATTTAAACTACGTTGGATAGCCTATACATAGCTCTAGTCATGAACATGCATGAAAAAGTGACACAAGGCTTTCCTCACCTCGAGTCAACCCGTATCCTACTGCATCTTCTATGAGTAATGAGTACTTACGACTAGAGAATTTATTTGATATTAGGTACACCTTGTTTTAGAACTCCTAGAATAGATACTTACCTCTTTTGGCCATTTGTTTCACAATAAAACAGTTGCAGTTGGTTTTAGGTGCATACCTCATTAAATTCCTATTTGAATTGGTTCAGTAGATATTTGAATTGGTTCAGTAGATATTGTACTAGGTAATATAGTCAAATGAACAAGTTAGGTCGGATAAGTAGAGACTAACTAAGATGACGGTTTGATCAAAAGGAGTGCTCACATACTGATTCAAGATTTGTGAATTAAAAAACTTGTCGTGTATAAAATAATAAAGCTTATTTTTGAAGCAGAAAACCTGTTACGAAATTTTCTTCTATAAAATCATACTTAGATGTTATGAAAACCATAGGTATGTATTTGATAATTTTTTTATTTAGGTATAAGTAATTGGATTTTGAAATTTTTTCATACAAAAGACATAAACGCGCGCCACGCAGCGCCGTAGCAGCTACGAGCTACGACTAACTACGCTGTACGATGTTCAGAAAGAGATGCCCACAGACTTACCTAACAGCCAGTTTAGCTAGCATGGCTTCAAAAAAGTAATATGAATAAGACCATTTGTAGTAGATACACTATTCCTGAGCTTCCATTCGATCCTATTTCTAACGACAGGTGGCCCCAGTTTTACTTGTTTATTGGATTTTAGGTGAGCAATGTACGCGGCGTCGACGGCGTCTACGACGTCGGGTTCCGGACGAGCCCTCAGCGCCGCGCCCGAAGACCGCCGGGTTCGCGTCATCCGCCTGCTGCGGCCAAGACGCGCAGCACCCGCCTTCGGATTCTCGCTGCGAGGGGGCAAGGAGTACGGAGCCGGATTCTTCATATCAAAAGTGGAGTTTAACTCTGAAGCTCATCTGCAGGGTCTAAAAGTAAGTTGGTTATATTAGAAAAACTTGGAGGTACGATAGGTATTCTATATTCATTAACATTTATATTTTTAGTCCTAACTATTTCAAGTTCCAATCTAATCAATTCAGTCTGGTGCGAACAACCCAAGATGAATAGGCATTCACTAACGGGTCACCTAAGGCGGCCTTTAAATTTAGGTAGAGCCTAGATAAGATTCTGCAGTTCTAGGCGGTTCTAGTAGGTACTTTTCAGTTATATCTTTTATAATTATGTGTATTATGAACACTTAGGGCCGAATAACGTCAAAACACTACTTAAAATTGCCCTGCCTCTGACATAGGTCACGAAATTCCTGAAGTATGAAAAACACGCACAAAATATATTGTATAAGTAGACGCAGTTTCTACAAAGTCATTGAGTAATGCGCACTATCTCATTGTTTAGTTTGGGTGCTTGTGTCGTTTCGAGGTACAGTCAGTGTCGATAAGTATAAAACAAAATCGCCAAATATTTCACAGTTCTCCAGGTATGAGAGCTCCAATAAAATTGACACAGCAAGTTTACTAGTTAGGTACATTAGAGATCTCATCTGGATACAGTTTTATTAAAGGAACATATCTTTGAAAATTTTGATTTATAGAACTTTTATTGATGCTGACTGTATCTCCTTACCAAAGGAACAACTTGACACTTTTATAATGGTTTGTCATTTGTTGCGGGAAGTTCCCACGATCTCCGCGTTGGAATCCCAAGCTGGACGCGTGCGAATAATTCTGATAATAATTAACTCACTGGTTGCTATACCCACTGGCTTCTGTTCTACACAATTATGTATTGCCGAGGTTGAATGACTGATGCAATGCAAGACCATTCTATTCTTTTGGAGCGCTCACGTAACTAGTTAGTCGCTTTGGTATCTCGACAGTTTGAAATCATTATTACGATCATAAACAACCCATCTAGAGCGATAAAAAATATGAAAAGTGGTTCCACTCGTTTCCGAGATGCGAAATAATATGCTCGAACGAAATAATTGATCAGTAAATTCAATTCTGATTCTAAACGTAGTCTAACGTGGTCGTAGTAAATGTACTTAGCTAACTTATATGCAGCCCTGAAAGAACTTTATAAAAAACATCATAACGATAAGGCAGATAATGAAACTTCACCGTTTATTATTAAGACAGCGACATTTTAGTTCTAAAGACCCTTGTCAAAATGCATTGAAAATGTGTGACTGTAGCTGATTAACTAAGTAGAATTCACACGTTTACTTCCCTAACAAAGATGTTACGAAAAATTCTCGGGTGTACATCCGCTCTTATTCAGCGTAGCATAGCACAATGTGGCGTTTTGATTTGAGAAACCACAGATAATTCTGGGAAGAACAAGTTTCAACAAACTCGCAGCGATTAAAATTAACTTTGATAATAGTCTAGTCACTCCAACTCTATGCTACGCGGCTAAGAAGGGTGTTTTCTTGACAAAACGAAGTTTCTCGTCTACACGTGAGGCATGCAAATAAGGCACATGCGCTTATTCAATATCTAATCCTTTGGGATGTACTTCGGAGTAAATTTAAGATGCTTTGGTGGAAAACCACAAGAATTACTTTCAACAATCCTATTTACTTGGGTGAATAAGTGAATAAGCGTTTAACGCTATAAGCAATAGAGGAAAGCGCAATACCGGCACTAGGCGTACCTACCTAGGTACTCGTTTTTGACTAATTAAACAGCATTAAGTACTTAGCTGCAGAAAATCATGGCATAAGCGGAAGTGAAATTTAAAAAATTACAGAGATTGAAATGCCCTGATGTAGACACCCTATATTCAGCTGCTTTAGCTGGCTAACTGCAGGAAGGTGGTAAACGATGCAATTAGACGACAATTTTGAAATACTCGTGCTTCTAAGAGCCGGACTCGAGCATGTCCGGCGAATGAGTCACTCAACTCACGTAGACTTTCTACAACACAGTCGCGTGCACATCTTTTCAAAAAGTACCTTGTATAACATTCGCTAAAATAGAAAATAGTTAATACGGTCCTTCGACCACCGCAGCATGGTTGCGTGCGTTTACATGATTGTTCTCTTATCTCAACAGATTACATAAATATCTTGTAATCTCGTGTGCAATAACTGGTATGTGAACGTTGCCCGAGGTTTGGATGTCTAATATCTATTTTATTATAATATGCAAAGCAACTCTTCAAAATATTATAGTGGGTACTTATAATTTATTGGAAGAGCCCATAGGGTCTCTTAGAGTAGAACAGTTTTACTGGTAGACCCCATTGTGTGCTCTTTAGACATTAACTAGAGATATATAGCGTAAGACGTCTCGATGTCTGTATGTTATGACAAAAACGGTTCGTTTTGCTTCTACATCGTGCAGTGTCGTATTTCAGGAGATTATCCGTCCTTACTTCGGAAGCCTTCCCTGTGTTCTACCGGAGACTGAAATAAAGCGTCAGTTGTACGTAATTCTTATCCATCGCCCACCAATCGCTCATCCATCTGCTACGTTAGGTACCTAATTCCCTTCTGATTTAGATGAGTCCTGATGAGTTTTGATGGGCTAGGACACATGCACGCGTGTACTTCACTACTTGATAAGCAGTAAACCAATAGGTAATGAGTCATCGCAAAACTAATTTTAACTTCATTTGAGACAGTATCCATATCGGCAACTGCAAACTATTGGCACAGGTGTTTTTGCTGAATGGTTTCAGCCGATAAGCGCAGGTAGGTTGTCCGCCCATGTCCAATCAGCTGATATTTCAGTGTTTTGTGAGTCATAGTCAGCACTAAGTCCAGCAGGCGGTTTCAGCCATGTTTCAGCATGAGATTTTATAATCGTCACGCACCTCTCATCACTCACCACTCATCACTCATTCACCACTCATCGTTGGCAAGAATAAACTACTTAATGACTTTAGTTAGACACTCAACTGAATGACCGAGATCATGATAAAAATTACCTATATTGACATAAGTAGGTGGCACTTTAACGTTCTTGTAAAGCAAACACTTTGAGATGTGGTGCAACAAACATAGGTAATCGGTGATAAGCCTATAAATCAATACCATTTCTAATTTATATTACACACACGTGGGCGGTAATTGCAAAGTCTAGCTCTCTGCAGTTACCTAATCAATAATCAATGTTCATAAATTGAATGATGGAGTGGTTTGGAAACAAATTTTATTAGTAAACTATTGCATAGGTAGCTATATTAGACAAAGAGATGGAGATCGCTTTGAATAATACTTCTCATACTTATGCATAACATAACAATGGAGAAGTGCTGACTGGATTGTATTCATATTTTTGCTTACCTTTAAGTAGTGCTTCTCGGTTAGGATTATTTTATAAGTAGAAATAAGTTTAAGAAACTTTATTTCAAGTACTTTCTAATCAAAGTGAATCTCATAATGTAACCCCACAATCCCAGTTCGAGGCGAGTTTATAAATAAAGCTGGGTCCGGTAAACCATAGCGGATCAACCACAAAATGTTATAAGTAACCGCAAAAAATAAGGCATAAGACACGTCAATCACGGGTTCTGAAGAAAGTGAATTCAGAGGGCTCGGCGACTTGTAGTCTGGTAGCGTCATTGGCAAAACGACGAAAGTGTGATCGAAAGTTGCCAGATATGTATGTGGGCCGCAGCCGACCTGTCGGCCTGCACCGGACATCGAAACGAATGCCTTACCACCACACGCAATTACTGTGACTTTGACACTGTGTGTGATGCCACCAACTGCGTTATAACAGCTGATAGCTGCTCTCAAGTGATTGCATTCCTACTAGTGCAATGTCAAAGGTCAGAATCCTTGAAATCGATCATCTTGTTTAACCTATTCTTTGCAGGCACATGTACGTTGCTATAGTTTTAACCTTTTCATAGGTTTATTTACCTTTATAAACTGGATTTTACTCTGTCATACGCAGGCCTTATACATAGGTCCTTTGAATCCTTAATTCATAATAAAATTCTTGCATCGTGTAACTATTACATACAAAGGTCGGAAATAAGTTGTATACCCAGTCCCCATTCCATAGGTCGGAATTGGGACTAGGCATATAACTTATTTTTCTCAAACATGCTTGGAAAATAAATTACATACAAAACTCATATCTGTCGTGTAATTTAAAAATGGAACGATCTTTTACTCCATAACATGGCAACCAAGGAGGTAACTTATCTAAGTTTTTATTCAAATTTCGAACAGGCTTTCAAATAGAAAGCTGATTATTGAAAAAAAAAACAAATGAACACTGTAACTTCGTTGTTCGTTATTGGTTTTGAAAAGTAATTGCATTTTCAACCTAAAAGTTTTGCCTAGGTACCTACCTACTTAGTTTTAATTTCCGCGCATTATTTGAGAAAAGTACTATACAAGCCTTGGCCACAACTAGGCAATGAGGGACTCACGTATGTGTGCCTCGTCTTCGACTCGGCCCACATTTACACGTTCTTCCCTCATTACCTCTGTTGCGGGCCGCTGCAGTAATGTACTAATACCTGCTAAGCACGTCCAACGAGGTAAAATTGTACAGCAGCTTGCAAAGTGTCAAGCGGCGTGTTTTCGAGGCCTATGGAACCTCAAATTGCTGATAATTCGCAACAAAGGAAAGTAGACCATGGTTTGTCCTCGTTTTGGATATTATTTACATAACTTATTTAAATCTCTCCAAAGTATGTAAATTAGTCTATAAACATGTTTTATAAAATATCGCCTTCATCTTAGGGTAGGGTAAGATAGATAAGATGCCTACTCCAATTTATTAATCAATTTATTCACAGTATGTTCTACTTATATAAATTGTGAAGATGAATGGGTGGTTATGTAAGAAAACACAGTCAGCATAGATTTTTTCACTAGCAATATAATTAAAACTTTACGATGCGTCGGGCTCTTAGAAACTGCATCATAGACAAATAATTTATGGTCAATATTTGAATATTGGATCATTTCCGTTTCCGAATTTCCGAGCTAAAGTTTGTAACGGTACAACCGGCATCTTTACAAACTCACATCGTTCTGCTCATTTTGGGTGACACTGAGACTTACTGTAGGTAGACCACTGAGCATATAATCACTACGTTTACTAAGTAAGTAGGTAGATACCTACTCATATAAAACTAAACCTAAGTACCTAAAAGGATCCACGAAAATTACGACAGTGACGGGCCCCAGCACACTACAGCACAGACTAGACTAGAGAAAGAATCGTCATACCTACAGTATTCCACGGCTGACTTTCCTGATGGATTTACAGAAATAGTGATTTCGGGCATCCATCGGTTTCCCGCATTTTGCGGCTAGCTATGCTATGCTAGCGGTGCGTTCAAGGAATGTAGGAATGGCTTTGTTCTAACTTATAGTTTGAAACATGATTGAAACTACCAAGACTCATTTACATTGGCTTACATACTTAATTTTTGATTTCAGGTCGGTGACCAGCTAGTGAGTGTGAACGGGTACCGAGTAGACGATGCTGTGCATTCAGAACTTGTCCACTACCTCGCATTGCAGTCCAGACTCAAGATTAAAGTTAGACGTAAGTATCCTCTCCACCAGGACCAATATACGTTTATAATGATTTATTATATACATCCTTTTTCCTAAAAAGGTTCCAAAAAACAAATGAATGAATGTACTCTCATACCTACACCTCATAAAAAACGAATCGAATCAAATGCTTGCATGTCAAAGCCCACTCCATGGTCTGTATGCGGAGGCATCTCTTGAGCCAATAGCAATGAATGCTGTGCTAATTAATCAAAATATCCAGAAGTTCTCGGCAGGCGTTGTTTGCTTGTTGTGAAAGCGAGCTATGTGGTTCAATATTTATCATTCCAACGTTGCGTAAAACGAATTGTGACAAATGTAATGCCAAGATTTGGACCAGCTCGGCTACTGCAATTTGCAATTGAAGGCTGAATTTTCGCCACCTATTGAAATGTCTCACTCACAAAGCTAAAGGGCTAGTAAAATAACTGCATTAATTTAGGGCTTATTATACTACCTACTGGTTTGGTTTCTCGCTCACCGTTGTTAGAGGTCTTGTGCACAATGTAAAGTAGCTCAAGTTTAAAATTGTCGTTTACTTATTAATTTTGGACATTGTTTTGTTACAGATGTTGGCATGCTTCCTGTGAAAGAGTGAGTTTATTATTTTCAATGTTTTGAATAAAAATAGACCACCTACCTCTATCTTTCGAAATTAAAATCGTATAAGCACAATTTTTGCCATAAAAGACAGCCATTATTTTTTTGTTTTCTAGAAAAGTGCACGAGCAGATGTCTTGGCAGTTTATTTCGGAAAGGGCGTCCCTCTGCTCAGAAGTGTCTTCGTCACCAACATTATGCCATGAGACTGATAGGATGACAGACCTGCGGCTCTCAATCCTAGTACCACCGAGTGCAAAACTAGGATGCGGGTGATTTGACCTTCTTTTTGTCTTATCTAAACATTTATAAAATGCTATACCTACCTATGCTTTCGTAGACAACAGCTGGAAACAAGTGCCTAGCACAGGTAGTCATAATGTAAAAGGTGCAGTAGTCATACTCGGTCGATGTCTCTCCGAACTTAGCGGCAAGTAGCTCCACAGACCCTACTCTTGGCTCGCATTGGAGGAAAGTGTGAAGTTGGGGGTGTAGGTAGTTCTACCTATGCTTGAAATATTTTTTATTGATTAACTAACTTCTGAGAGACTCGAAAGAATCGCTATGGTGTGACTACTGGTATGTACCTATCTAAATATTTGTTTCCTTCCGTGACAGGGTGTCCCAGCACCACCATAATGGACATTCTTTCTTTAGGTTGTACAATAGACTGTTGGGGGCAAAAGATCAATAGTTGGGGCTTTTTTTAAGCATTGAGCTAACGGCATAGTATGAACATCTGTGTTCTTTGTTCTGTGGTCACGACCTTGACGAGGGTCGACTCTCGTCAAAAATATGAAACCTAAACAATAAACACGCATGCATTATTCACTGTAACATACCGCTACAACCTACCGGCTGGCACACACACACACACACCCTCTCACACCCTGACAATAAATAATTTCACAAACGCCACTGGCTGGCCCGTACCATCCGTACTGAATAGATAGATGTAGCGCAACTAATTGTCTCTGTGTATTCTCGTGGCATAACACAAAAAATATGAGTAATTGCTTTGGTATACCTAACCGTGGCTTTGTATTGGTTTGCAGCGCTCAATGGTTGTACTAGGTGATGATTCCTATGAATTGTTGTGAATTAGGTATGTTTCTAAATTAATCGATGAAATGTACTAGTTAATATTTGTTTCAGAATCTGCAAAGGCCCAGAGTGGAAGCCTGGTATTTTCGTGCAGTTCGTCCGTGAAGGCGGCATTGCTAGGGAAGCTGGGCTGAGGCCAGGGGACCAGATCCTGTCCTGCAATGGACTGGACTTCACCAATGTTACGTTTAACGAGGTGAACAGATTTTTTTTTAGTTTCAGTAAATTACCTGTAGCAAGCTGAGCTTCCTCTTTCGCCTACTTATCTGTGTGTAATTGAATTGGTGTCTCACTCACTAGATTCAACTTTTTGGTTAGGTACTTCAGACGGTTATGGAGTCAAAATAGTTTTGAAATTTTGCATTAAACATCTTGAAAGAAGAATACAACGCAAATGTAGTCTCCTACATTGTTCACAGGCTATATCGGCAATGAAAGCTACTGGGCGTCTCGAGCTGACCATCCGCGAAGGTGCCGGTACTGAGCTGGTGTCTCCAGAGAGCTCCGGGTACAACAGCTCAGCGTCATCAGCTGCGGGTGAGCGCAGTCCCGCGGCCGCCGCCCCGCACGTCCCGGTGCTGGCCCCGCCGGCCGCGCTGCGCAGGCGACTGGCCAGCGTGGCGGAGGAGGCTGCTGACCGCGCTGATAGGTCTGTACTTCTTCTATATCACAGGTATGATTGCCACCGGCCGAATCAATACCCCCGAGAGCTTCGGGCAAGTGTAACACTGTTCTAGGTAACAGCCGCTAGTGGCTATTCTGAGAAGGTCGGATAGTTCAACACTATTTCATAAAACTAAGTAGGTATCTACTTCCTCGGAATCGATTTCAAAGTCATAATCGCTTTACTTGAATCAATTAAACAATAATCATAACACCGAATCTCAGATTACCTACACCTTTTCCTTGTATACCTAATCATCAAGCAGATTCGATTTCCTGTCCTAACAAATGATAAAGATTGATCAATGAATTTATGCAATGATGTTTTTTACAGATTGACGATGAGCAAACTAAAACGAAGAACATGGGATAGCTTAGACTTCGACTGGAAGAACAGTGACATCCATAACTTCGACGTGCCCTCAGACATCGAGCCTGATTACGATAGCCCTAGCATACCAAACAACCCGCACACTTTCGAAAACAAAAACAATATCAGAAACAAGAACGTTTTTCAAAACAAAAGAGAGTTTATTACGAGCCCCTCTAATCGGACTATCATTAATTTAACGGAAGACGGAGCAACGATACAGTGCAGCTACGAGAACCAAAAGCCAGGAAATAACACATTTACCACAAATAGGTGACATGTTTTTGCAGACGTTTCTTTACCAAAGCATATACCTAGATACTTTGGTAAAGAAACGTCAATGAAAACTGTATTTGTAATTTTGCTATAGGTTTTGTTAGTTTTCTGCTGTATAATTCCATGGGTTCATTCATTTATCGTGCCTAATATACTAAAGTGTATTTTTAGTACAATATTTTGGGCATTGAAGTCCTCCGAAAAATACAAAAGCGCCTGTGTAGCTTAGTGTAAAACATAAGTGTTTTGTTTATACATTATCTTATATCCATTCACTTTGTCGATAGGAGTAACGATAAGAAGACGATAGTGGTGGAGGTGCACCATACAAGCACTACCCCGAAGTCAATCTGTAATAATGCTCCACCGCCGATGAAGGAACTTTCAGACACATCCAGTGTGTCTAGTTCTGCTACCTTGTCTAGTGCCATTGCTGAGGAGTTCCAAAAGAGATTACTTGTAAGTTTTAATTTTTAAAACCAAAACAACGTGCCTGTGATTTGAATGTGAATAAATCAATTGCGATAAAGTCGATCTTTATGTAAAAGATGCAATGTTACGGGTTTATAAAGCTTCACTATGCTTTATTAGTTAGTCACAATCATACCTATACCCTGTTTTAGGTACTTAGTAATTAGTGGATAGGTAGGTACATGTAATATTATACCTAGTTTTAGGGTATTTATATCGTTCATGGATGGATAATATGAACAATAAAACATAAATCATCCTCAAAGTAGAGATAGTCAAAACCAACATAAAAATTGCTCTGAAATATTTCGTGCGTTTGTCTACAGAAAAAGAAAAACTCACGCCCAGAAGACAGTATACCAACGAACATAATAAAGAAGCCAACACCAAAACCAGTAGAGACGGACAAAAAGAAACAAGTGCACGATGCACTGATGGACGAGTTCAAGAAGGTTCACAGGAAAATGTTCCAGAGTCAGGAAATCCCAGAGAACAAACAGAATAATGAAAGCGATGAGGATGCTGATAGTATGGTAAGTATTGTGAACGATATAGCTACTATAATTACAAATTATAACGCTGGGCTCCAGCAACTGTGGTAGGTTCTTCGATTTTTTTTATTCAAAAATGGAATGGATTATAACTACCACAACGTATTACCTCCCAACGAATGTCCTCTGAGGATGTGCCCTGTGAAGTGAGACATCATAATCAAGGGCTATATGCTTGTCACACCGGCACACAAGTTCACACAACAATCTAAGAAACCTGACATTTCGAATCAAAATTCTTTCAACGTATTACCTACATCGGTCATTCATTCCTGATGAACATTTGCTTTGCGTGCACGTAATCGAAATAGAAACGAAACAATTTAATTTGAAATACAAAATTTGACCTACTTGCTTTGATAAATTAGGCAAGTTTATAAAAAAACACCACTTTAAAAGTAGTTATCTACTGTATAGAAAATAGTTAAATGGGGTAAAAAAAACAATCCTGCCTGGGACACCTTTGTGAGATTTTTTCAGGTTCCTTGTGGGTATGGAACCCTAACAAAAAACCTTCAATCACCTTATCAAAATGATTAGAAATCTATAAATATGCGATGACAATTAATGATACCTGCGACTCTTTTTTTCACTTTGGGCCAGCTTTTTGCAACAAAATGTAATACAAACAAAAAACAAAATGTAATGACGAATTAATTCGTGCAAGCTCTAAAAGTACCTACCATAACCCCTGTAGCACGGAGTTGCATGCACTACTTGGTAGGTTCAGTGCCACTGCGATTTTTTACATAACTGCAAAGGGCTAAACTGAAGGATTACACAATATTGTTGATCGTTATTTCGCACACCTAAAAAACTTGTTTTTTGGAATCACCGGAGATTGTAGACTTCTCAACAGATCTGCGTATAATAATCGTGTTATTTTACATTGTTAGTTATGTCATTTTCTGTTTTATTATTGTGGTACCTCCTACCTAACATTTTATTATCACTGAGCTAAATAAGTTTTCTCAAACAGCGTTAGCGTTTTTTAATCTACATTGTCCAACTGCTGAATAAAATAACAGTTGAGAAATTACTTAGGTTGGTTAAAGTACATAATTAATGCTTGATGATTATACATACTATACATAGGTACTATTTTTATTAGACTAATGTTTGGAACAAGCAGTAGCCCTACAACATTGCATTCATCAAACAGAAACATTTTTCTAAAATACCTAGTAATGTATAAACGCGGTTTTCGTTGGTCGTACAAAAAAAAACAAATTTTTTAGATGTGTTTATAAAAATGTTTTGACCGTTTTTCTGTATATTAATTATTGGTGAAAAAGAGTGTAAGTTAATCAATTACTGGCGTAACTTTTCGATTCGAGACAGTTATCTTTCGAAATGGATATGATCGCGTCGACACGAATCGTTACTACATGCTTACATAAACCCGAAAGAGATTATTGGAGCGTTACTACCTACTTATTGTGAAGTAGGTGGACCACTGTATTATGCATTTATTAAAATACTTATAGATAGTAGGTACTTTACAATTAGATCGTACGTGATTAGTTAATTGGTATGATTTAACGCAATAACCCAAAATTTACACTGATTTACAGTCAGCTTCAGAGGCAGAAGTGGATAATTTTTCTGAATTTCTGAATACCTAGTATTTTGGCTCTTATCACAATTTTTCGTCTTACGAGTATCTATGTGTGTGTATCATATACTGCGCATAAGTTTGTTATTTTGAAAAAAGTTTTTAGCCATATCTACACATTTTTGTAACTTTATCCTAATTTACTAATGAGGTTGACTGTAATGCCTGAAAAACATTTATTGCACAAGTATTTTTTAACACGGAAAACAAGCAAAGTCATTCTATATTATAGAGGTTATAAAAATATATACCTGCCTACCGTGCAAAAAAATAACTAACTTCGTAGCACTAGGTGGAAAATCTTGATTAAAAATTACAATGGCCTTTGTTACGCTAAAATTAGTTCACGCGGTGATTTTATGTAGATTTTATATCCATATAAAACTATTTCTATGCGTATACTTTCATTTGTGGAGAGGACACTTTTTGTTTTCTTCGATGTTTTCCATGCGGTTGTTTCGCGCTCGAATGTATTCGGTTAGTAGATCGCCGTGATTTCGCTCAATTCTGCTTTGCACTGATAACGGCAACAAGTACCTAAGCATAGTTGATGGCCGTAGTCTGTAGTCCGTATCACCTGCCGGCCGCCGCCGCCGCCGCCACCACTCAGTCGCTCGGCCGCGTTGCACTGCATTGATCGCCTATCGCAGTGTCATCGTGCCAAATACCTACTTGCGATTTTCCACGTCTCGGAAAACATTACAGTGACCTTGACTCGCCTGTTGTTACTTTTCAGACGCCTTGAATGCACATCAATATTCACAACTGCTGTTAAATTATAATAATTTGTGCTCTTTTGTTTACGACTTTTTTGATAAGGTTTTCGCAATATGAAAAAAAGTTCTGACAAGCCATTAGTGGTGATCCAGTGTTATGAAGTGAGTATTTGTACCTAAGTACAACCAACTGCATAATGCAATCATTCACTAACATACTAAAACTGCAATAAGTAAGGAGGTACTTATGTATTTATTTGCCATAAAACTATATGATTGCTGTTTTTATGTCTCCGGTCTTCAAATTATCTGCCTACGTAGGTACTTGCTGAGATTTGCCAAAAAAACTAAATATAATTGGCTACATGACGCAAGTACTTAGGTACAAATCATTCGTCATCGTTCTTGACTTGGACGGGGATTTTATCAGATGTTGGTTTTCGATAGCGCCAACGCGGACAGGACGGTGATAATATTGGTACCTACCATAGAATTAATATTACTAGCGTATGGAACAGACGCCGCGAACAACAAGTTTGCGCCATGAGTTGTTGCCGACCGGCAACAACTCATTTAGTCGCTCGCCAACAACCATCGTGACCGCATGCGAATAAAAAGTAATTCAAAATGCCGTCTTGCGTTTTAAAAACGTGTAAAAACCAATCGACTGTGAAAAAAAAAGATAGTGGCGTGACTTATCATCGGTAAGTAAACAGAATATCAACTAGAACTAACCAAAATTATTTTTTGTAGATTATTTTCTATTGTACGGACATTTTGTTTGAAAATCATAGATTATGAAAAGTGCATCGTACAGATGGGATGTTTAGGATACCTACTAAGGGTTGGTGACTAAGGTTTAACTAATTATTTTGAACTCATATTACTCGGCCTATGCCGTCTGTCTGATCAGTAATATGTAGTAGGTACTGTAGCTATCTTTTGAAATCGTCATTATAAAGCTTTACTATACCTATATTTCTTTAATGCTAAGGCAGAGTGAGATAAGGTGTGGGGTCTAGTTAGTGCAAATAGGTACCTATGTAGGTATGTACCTACTTTTTGTATAAAATACCAATTTATTTTAAAACTAATGATTTTAAACGCTTAACAATTCATTTTAATTTACTGTACATTTTTTCACGTTTTGAAATATAATATTCATAGGTACTGCATTAAAATTCAGTTTTGTATGTACAAAAGCTGTCTGAAGTGTCCCTTCTGCGGTGAAAAAATCTATGAGAGCGACATGTTGTTACACTATGTTGAACGAAACGCGTAAGCGCCCCGAAATTCACGGCGCTTACGACGTTTTGGTCGCGAGAAAACTATACTCTATTAGCGATCTAGCGCTGCATGTTTTGATAGTATGGTTAGACGACATCTAATCTTTTAGCGCTGCAGCAAATACTTGTCTTTGGGCGGGGCGCGCTCGCCTCAAGTTGCGACACGTTTTTGGTTTGGTATAGCTTCTCTATACGCTAGTAATACTTCCTCAATGGTACCTACCTACTTATTTGGTGTCAGGTGTTTTAAGAGTAATCCGAATGTGGATTTACCCATACAAACTTAATACAAAGATCGCATTTGATTCGAGCATACATATTTCTACAATAAAGATGTTTTTCTAAATATAATGTGGTACCTGTTAGTACAGCTACCTGTTTTGTATATAACGATTTAGACTCAAACTGTAGGTATTTTTCTATGACGGTGTATTACAAGTAGGTAAGAATTTTGTTTTGTTTCGCACTCGACTTAAAATGAAGATAGGAAAAAAAATTATATAAGTACTTTACCTAGGTTTTGTTTTAGTGGCAGGTAGGTACCTAAAATAATAGTGACGTCTGGAAAAAAACATTCTATCTACTACTAGGTATAATATCTTGTTATTTCTCATAAAGAAGTTTTAAACCAGTTTTTCCATACAAGTGCTCTAGTACGAATTACTATGAATTGAATTCGTCATTTTATCTTAGATGCGTATGCGTAGGCACCTGTGAGTGCAGTTTTCCTTGACTCGTTTTAACCTGCAGAAATAAAATAAAAGGAAAACGAAGATGATTATTAGTTTATCTCAGGATGACGTCAAATTTTAATATTAGTTATGCAGTAAGTATACGGAATGGATATGATACAGCGATTTTCATTAGGTACCTAATTTTTACTTTGTTATGTACTTAGTTAGGTAAAGTTCGGGCTACGGGTTAAATTAAAATTAAACAAAACCATTTCAATTTGCCATACGTACCTAATTTTTTTTTTATACAACAAAATAATAGAACAAGCCGATGGCCCCCCTGATGTTAAGTGGTAACCACTGCCTATAACTATGCATTGTCTCACTAAAGACAAAATAATATTTAATAATAAAATAGGCTAATTATAATTCAAAGTAGGTAATTGATGAAATACGCCTTTGTAACTGATACGTTTAGTAACGCAATGTCTTGGTGCAACCGGTTAGCAACCGATGATGAGCAGATATTTACCAATTATTAAATGTAGTCTTCCAATAGCATAGATATTAAATTGCTTTAGAGGCCTATTAGAAGGAAAATACTGAGTAGATAGATAGTGTAGGAATGTATGAGCTATAAGAGTAGTTTTTAGACCTTGTGGAGTAGAAAAGAGTAACTAGGTACTAGAATAGAAAGAGCATTGGGTGATCAGAATATTCTAATAATTGAATAGGCATGAGCAATTAAAGTTCTAAATAATAATGCAGGTTGTTGATCGTAAGGTCAGGAAGGACGTATTGTAGATAGAGGTACGTACCTACTTATTTTACCAATAGTGTTAGTTGGTAAAGTCAAGGTTCTACCTACCAACAAACCTAATAATAACTAAGTATTCACACCTAAACTAAACATTATAGTTATCTTTCATATACAACCAATAACCATACATGATAAATAATACGTATCGTAAGAAAAAATGTCCTTGACGCTGTACCTACGAACTGTACCTATGGTTTTTGCTGGTGTCATATAGCTATTCATTCCATGTATTTATGTATCCAAATGTTTTAATACCTAGTTCGGAGCTAAGCTTTACAAAAAAATCATGATTTGTAAAAAAAATTGAATACCTAAATAATTGTTTTAAAATATGTGGCTATAGGTCCTATATATAGCCAGATATTTAAAAACAATTTATATATATAAAATTATTACCTATTTAAGAGACACCACCTGAGTTGATGTCTTGCCTTGTTGTGTATAATCCGACACGGACTTTAATGTAATAGATTCTTGCTAACAATAGCCATGTTTGTTCTCAGGATCGACAACAAACCCTGCCACTGAGACGAGTCGAGAATACTTCGAGCAGTGTCGTCAAAAATATCCCTAATGGTGTTGTGAAGAGTATCTCAAACGGTGTAGCGAAGAATGGTACAAATAGTGTTACAAAGAATCTGCAAAGTGGTGTGGCGAAAAATGACCAACCGGAACCTAAGCGAGATACCACAGATAATCCTCCACTTCCACCACCAGTAAGTCTACTCACATCATGATATATGATAGTCCTGATGGGTCAGGTTTCTGAGTAGTTGAGTACCGCCTAGCATACCCCGATCTAGATCAAATGCTTGCCCAGCTACGGAAATTTAAGTTAAGTTATTTAGTTATTAGGTTAGGAACCACAAAATATAAAAATGATTTAAAAGAAGCTTGCGTGGTATCGTAGTGGTATATGGCGAAAAGGTATACTAAATGTCACGTGTATAATGCATTAGCCACGCATAGTATTATATGATCTGTGGCCACGCTAAAATAATAGACCGTTTCGCGATTGGGGTAGTCAGGCATAAAAAATTGTTACCACATTATTTATTGTACCTAGGTGCTGATAACGACTATTTTCTGTAAAACTTTGTGTTTAAATTTTCAGATGCCAAGCACCAACGGACTTGCAAATGGCCATCACAACGGTACCTGTAAAGTCGCAGAAAAATTTAATCAGATCAATAATCCAGCACAAGTCGATCTAAAAGCGCCTAATTTACGTAAAAATGGTGTCCTAACAAGAACACCGACACCTGATTATAATAACAAATTAGATTCCACGCTGGTTAGAAAGGTGAAAGAGGACAAAGCTGAGTTAAATTCTTTAGAGTCTTATAAATTGAAAAATCCTTCAAGCACACCACCAAAGCCTCCATCAAACTACTTTGTGAGAGCGCCAAATGGCACTGCTACTATGAAGAAAAACACTCGCCCAGTCTCTGTAACCATTGGTGAATATGCATACAACGGTGCCAGCCGAAGAGAGCCTACCAAGTTGGAGTTCCTCAACGGTGATAAACCTGATGGACCCCACCATGACAATAGCGAAGATACCTCGATATCCAATAGACTTCAGTCTGAATTGGTGCTAACGTTATCTAGATCGAATTTACGAAAGAAAACAGAAGCTTTGGTAAGTTAGTTTTCTTATTTCAGTATCTCTCTAGGGACTTTACTTACGAGTACTGTCATATCAGATTGATCAGTATCTTATTCACAGTATTTTCTAAAACATTTTTTGCAGGACCGCAGAGTAGTTGGCCAAAAAACCAGTAGTAAAGTCTTAGTAAGATTTAATGGGAACAGTGATTCGTCTTTGGATCAGAACTTCCATGCCAGATATGGCAACAACCTGTTACCTTTACCACCTTCCATTAATATACCCAAAGTTTCCAAGACGCTGAATAAAATAATTGCAAACTAAAATTCCTTTTGAAGCAATATGCCTACTGCTGCCCAACGGCCACTCTACGTATGAAACTATCTATGTCCTATTTATTAACATCACAGTGGATTTTGCATGTTTGACACGAGAAATTACCTACATAATTTTTATGGTGATGGTAATTGAAATTAAATGAGACAGGTTTTTGCACCATTTGATAAACTGGGTACATGGTTGTGAAACTGGCTACTACTTTTTCCTAACACAGTAAACAATTATTATTATATTATCTTCACTTCTAACAGTGTTTTACATTTTTCCAGGCGGACACCGCTCGATAGTTAAATGAATCATCAGAATCCATGGCCACTTCAAGGAACCCAGTGAACATTTTGGTTAGATAACGTAAATTAAAAACCAAAGTTAGTTAATTAGCAGATTTGTCAAGTTATAGGAAACACTTATAAATAGTTATGTTTAGATTAGTGCCACTACAAGATAAGTTTCGAATAACTGTATATCTCTATAATTTAATCATCGAATGTAGGTAAATGTAATACACCTCTTGAACAGAATTTAAATTTGTACTTATATTATGTTTAATTTGAATGATTTATTATTTCTATTTATAAAATAACTAAGTCATAATAAAATAGTTTATCTTTTATTGGTCCATAACACTTGTTTTGATTATGCTTCCCGCTAGAATTCTCTAAACAAGAACATTTGGCTTCATCCAAAGACATGTCATATAGGACCGCTTCGGATTTGTCTATAAAAAGACTGGGTATTTTAAATTTGATGATGCTGTTAATTTTTTTAGCAGTTTTTAGAATTGCATTATTATGTATAAATATGCTTAGTATGGGCTTATTCCCATCTGGCCCACCAGTGGGCCAGTACCAATTGTCATAGAGATATTTGGTCTGTACCTACATCTTTTGTTCAGCTCAGATTATGTAGGTAATAGGTACCAAATTTTTGTAAGTGGCACCATTTATGCAGCGCGTTGATGTTTTCTGTATTGTAAACAGTAGTTATTTTCGTAGACCTGCATAAGCAAGGCTCTGGTAGTTCCAAAATATTATATTGATGATGCTGATGAAATATATCCTGATGTAGTGCAGTGTGTCATGATCTTCGCAGTCCTTATAGGTACATACCTTTTCTCACAGTCTATCTACTTGTACTTACTAATATTCTGTGCTATGACATGACTGACTACTCTTTGTAGCTGTAGGTAGAGACGAGAGTAGCGTAGCAGCATAGCGCGTTCATGTCTTTTGTAGCGCCGTAGCATGTACCTACTGTCGACGAGACGTAGCGTATTTTTTCGTGTGGGGTATGGGTATGTATGTAGGTACCCTGGAAGAAAGATTATGTACTTTTACATCAGCAGGGTAAATACTTTTTTTTGTACCTCTTCTTTGCTCTTCTTCTTCTCTTATAATTAATGGCCTTTGTCCGTCATTTCGACAGACAATTTTGCCAGCGTCAAAGTGATTTATTCATGGCCTCTTCGTCATTTCGACAGACAATTTTGTAATTTTTTTTACAATATCTAAAATTTTATTGTGTTTTTTTTTTATGCATTTACTAGACGATCAAGCGTATTTTATTCTCTGCTAAATGAGGTGCTTTTGCTATGTAGCCATCGAATGGCACTACAGGATATAGGTGTTCGGTGGGCACTACACTACGTTCGGATTCGTAGGCAGTTCGTAGGTAGGTACGCTGGTTATTATTTGGTAGGCTAAGGCCTCAGTTAAGGCGTATGTTTGATACGAAAAATAATGAAGGAACATGATAATGCTTTTGGTCCTACTGATGTTGTCAAGTCGATCATCGAAGGTCCGTTTATGGAAACCACAAGGAATGGCAAGAATATTTTGTGTTCTGTACTATTGAGTAAGTATCCACTGACGATGTACCTATGTACCTGAGTAAGCGAATTTTTTCGTAGAAATACCTAGGTTAGGTAGGAATCAATCAATATCGGTTTACCTAGTTTATTTTAGCAGTATGGAGAAAAGGTGTACCTAGGTTAGTTTTTCCTTCCTAGGATAGTAATCATCTTATCTTTATTTACCTATAGCCCTGACTCCTGGCGTATTATTAATAACAGAGTCGAGATTAGGAGTCAATTCCCAAGAGAGTGATAGAAAATGTATCAGAATCCCTAATGCCCTATATCTTATCGATTCGCTGAAAGTAAAAGTGTTCAAAAAGAGCCAAAGACAAACACTGAAAGTATGTTTTGGTAGTGAACACTACAGATATTTTGAAATGGATAAAACGTTTGGGAAAAAGGTAAGCAGCTATGTTAGTTCCAGACCAAAATCAGCGTGCATAACGTGTTTTCGGGCCTTTACACTAATAGTTTTCACAATGTTTTCCTTTACTCTAAGTAGGTACCTATGCTAACACCTGGTACTATTGAATAGGTAAGTACTTACATATTTTTTTGTTTAGGCAATGTGGACCATGTGGTGCAAGCAAGTTGTAGAAATACAGCGAAGGAGTACGAAACTCAAGTGGTTAGAAAATATATCCACCAACACAATTAGCTTGGATTGGAATATCGTCAACAAAAAGGTAAATACCTACTTAGGTTGTGCTTTAGGCCACTAGGTAAAGTTAGGTATATAACGTACGTACCTACCTACCAACTTTAGATCGGATTTTTTTGTTTTAGTGGCAGCCCCAACACTTTGTCTGGAATGACAAATATTTATATTTGGGTTCCAAAAGAGAGTCTGAAGACCAAAGCCGTCCCGGTCCAGTCCCTGGCCTTGGGCGCGCTGAGAATATTAGGCTTTTGTATTTAAAACCACAATACTTCGGATGCTGGGATCAATCTAACCATTGGGTTCAATGTGAAAGTAGCAAGCATTTTAACACCGAGTGAGCGTAGGTAGACGTAGAGGGACTTACCATTACATAGGTACCACAAATTATTATTATTCCATGGTGCTAAGTAGGTACCTACCTACCTAGGTACTAAGGTAAGGTACCTACCTACCTAGGTACTAAGGTAAGGTACCTACCTACCTAACCTAGGTACAAAAGAAAGACGATGGAGATGTGCATCGGGCCTGGGGATTTATTGGGTTATTCTCATAGGCCTTTGAGCTAGGTATCCACTTTTTACCAACTTAAATAGAAGAAGATAGGTACCTAGGTAGGTAAGGTAGGTACGTGTACCTAGGTAGGTACCTATCTAAGTAGATATGTACGAACATAGTACGAACAAAATATTTGAGTTTGTAGGTACATAGGTACCTACCTACTTAACCTCTATTTGAATATTTAAAATGAGTGAAATTATTTATATTTCATTTCAAAGAACTTTGAATAAAATAATAAAACCTTCAAAATTGTTTCCCAAGTCAGCAAATCCACAGGGCTAATCAGTAATTATACATAACTTTGTACATAATAGAGTCTGTCTAATGAAAGTAGATAGGTAGGTAGGTACCTACAGAAAATCACGGCAAAAAAACTCTACTACCTACTTACCTATTAGGTATAAGCTGGTGCCTGCGACTTCGTCAACGCATAGGCGTTTCTGAAGAGTATTCCTACCTACAAGTCCCGTTGATTTTCCGGGAGGTCACGGACAATCGTTTCAGGTTTTGAAGAGAAAATCCACCATTACACACCAAAACAAACGACAGCCGACTTGACTTAACTTACATTAAATAAAATTCATCACCACTTGACACTGGCAAAATTGTCATGTCATGACTTAACTTCAGTCATTCTTAGTCTTGTCTAAGTCTATACTTACGTACGCCAAACGCCTCGGGTCTAATAAAACGTGACATTGGCGAAATTGCGGGCAACACAGCAAAGGCCATAGACAAGAATTGAATTGAATTGAATTTTATTCATTTGTACAAGTTTGTTATTAATACAGTAACAGAGATATAACTATGTCTCTGTAAGGTAACGTTAGTTGTAAATAATATTATTAATACTATTGTGTAATTAAGGAAAATGTAAATAATATATTAATTAGGTATGTACATAAAGGTGACAATAGACGAAGAAAATAATAAAACCATTCAGATGTGTACCAGCTATTGGTATGTTTTCATTCAGATGTGTATCAGTAACTGATATGATTTCTACATAAAAGAATATTTACGAAAGACAAACACATAAACAAACTAACTTAAGGGAAAAAAAAACAACGTAAGACTAGGCGGTATGGTTTGAAAACTATTGCCTGCTCTGAGGAGCGAACACAAAAAAAAAAAAAAAAAAATGAGGGTTTTGTATTTTGTAAACATAACCTAAAAACCACCTAGAAACTTTATTTTAGATTTTCATACCCTACAATAATAAAATGAGGAAAAGTTTAGCTTAGTGAGACATACATTTTATGGAAAACATGATTGTATTCGCTTCGCTGTGTTGTAGGCAGGTAGGTACGAATGGTGATAGTAGGTAAGTAAAGTTACTCGAAAGTTCATCATTGTAAAGCTATTTTAGTTCTAAAAATGGCATTCAGAATGAATTTAGTGCGACACTTATTTAGCTTAACATATCGCAGTCCATTAGCTGTGACTACATCACTTAGCAAGATACAGGAATCTGCAAGATGCTTTAGTGCTAACAACAGACTATGCCAGAAAATGTTCATGGAACACGAAAATAAATATGCCTACGATATTATGAGGAACAAAGGGTACGTCATAGATATAGAAACAGTTAGAAAAAACAATATTATGACCAATGAAAGTTTACATGAGCTCCTATTAGAAAGATGGTCAAATAAGCCACCTAGTCAAATATTTGAAGCATTTGCCACCATCAGTGCATACTGTTCAGAAAACAATATCTGCATATCTAACACCATGTTCGATAACTTCATTGATGATCTTACCGATACAATAAATCAAGCAACTGATACAGAGTTACTTTCAATTTTTTATGCTTTGAATATGTGGCCAGAAACAGAGTCAATAAGAACAAGGAACCTGATAGAAGTTTGGGCTGCGTTAGATGACGCATGCTTGGCGAGAGTAAACGGGTGGTCTTCCACAGAAACACTCTCATTCATTGCATTGTTTTACATGCTTAATGTGTCTAAAGCAAGTGATTTTTGTAAAAAAGCACTCATAAAACTAGCATTTAAGGCGAAAGCATTAACACCAGAACAACTTGTACAAACAATGTTTTTTGTTGGAATTCAGAGAAAATCACCTCATGATGTACATAACTTAGAAGTATTTATTAACAAAAACTTTTCCAAGTTTACTGTAGATGAGCTTGCCATAATGTCCATGGGATTTTTTAAGAGCAAAACTCCAATAAGAAGTATGGAATTAGTGAAGAGAATAATAGAGAAAATTATAGAAAACTCAAATAATATTCATGAAGTATCATTAGCTGCTTTATTAAAAGTTATAAGATATTCAATGAAAATGCCCTTTGATGATTGTATTGCTATGGTGTACGAGCTGCTCGGTGTGCTGAAGCATGAAGTACCAAGACTGTCAGTCATGTGTAATGTTCATATTGCATTACTCGGCACTTCTAGACTGATATTGCACAAAGATTGTTTAGACGCAGTTGCAGAAGTTTGTCAAAAAAATATGTCTAATGCCAGACTCAAAGATTTAGAAAGAATAGTGCTCACATATGGTACATTAAGTTATTTGCCTGAAACACAAGAACATTTGATAGAGAGAATTATTGAGGAATTGAGAAAACCTGAAAGGCAATCAGAAATTCAAAGCCATGGCAGAACTTTTGCATGCTGTGTGGCTTATTTAGGACTGCTTCAAAAAATTCCAGTTGATCTTATCAGTCAAGTTCTAAATAATGAATTCTTAAAAAACACATACAACAAGACTGTCTTTAACTATGGCAAAGAAGTTCTTGTTGTCAAGAATCATGCTGAAATCTTTTGCAAAGAACTGGAAATAAATTGCCCAACACCAAAAGAATCGATATTGCTAGCGAAGAAATTCACTGATTATATGCCGAGTGAAGATTTTAAAAAACAATATAATTTAACAGAAAATATGATTATAGACATTATAAAAATTATTAGACAAATAAGAAAAGGTGCTGATTATGTTGCAGCAGATCACATTCTATGCCATCATCAAAGAGGAGGTAATTTACTGACTATGTATTATGTAAGGATGTCAAAATGTATCAAATTATTTTAATAAAATTCTAAATATTATTTCAGATCTCATTCTATGTAATAGTATGGATGGCACGCCAATGCCTGTTGTAATGAAAAAGTTTGATACCTTTGGTTCATTAAGAAGACCTCCAGATGACAATAAATGGATAGTTTTAGTAATTGCTGGGAGAAATAGTACTATTTATGGAACCAACAGCCCAACAGGACCATTTCGCCAAAAACTAAGAGAGTTGCGGCATTTGGGATATTATTCTAACCTGGTAACTTAAATAAACTAAAATACCTATGTACCTGAATATGTTCATCAGTGCTACATCACAATGTTTCAATGCGCAATGCCAGTGCTCTTAGGCCCATAAGCTCATTAATTGCTCAAGTACAGTGATCTGGACTCAGATTAGCCATGTACAGATTAAGACAAAACATGAGATTCAGGTTAATGTTCTTATTCCAAATCAGCACTCGAATCTCTACTCAATTGAATTATTAGGTATACGCTTGAGTATTGGTACCTACCAGATCAAATCTATGTGAATACCTACCAATAACTTTAATGTTATTGTGAGCACACTAATATTTGCAATAAATTTTTCGCAGGTGCTGTGGAATATTTATTCTAATCTGAAGACATTGGAAGAAAAAATGGATTACTTGACAAAATTGATCAATGACGCAAGTCTATGAACATCTTAGGTAGGAGGGTAGGGTACTATGTATTTGTATATTAAATTAAAATGAATCTAAAGATACAATGTTAGTTTTTGAAGTTATACTCTAATGCGACTTCCAACAAGGTTGCGTTAAACGGGAAGTCTCTTTTCTATTTCCCCGAATAGAAAGAGACAGAGACTAGCGAGAGTGATCACATACGGAGACCCCCACAAAACACGCTAAACACTTCGATAGCGCGTTCTAGGATCCGACCAAACTTAGCAGCGCCATCTAGTTCTGATTTAGGCAACATGAGCATAGAACCTTTTCTAAACTAAATAAGTACTGCTTTACTGGATAGGTACATAAAAATAAATACTAAATTTAGGTGTTCGGTGATTAATTTCACATTAAACACAGAGCGAGAGTGAATGCGTGGCACTCGAAGTATAACTTCTTCCACGCGGAGGGACTCCACGCACTGGTTTTTTTTTATCGTATAGGTAGGCACATATGCAGGGCACATTAGCACCCTACCACTTACCCTTCGTAGCCATGTGTTTATTGTGTACCTACCTACTACAAGTCTTAATACCGCGTTCACACTACGCCCATGCCGCTGCCGACTTATTGCCACAGCAACATCGCCTTTATTCTCATTAGAGAGCAAGGACATGAACTTGGGCCGGGTACGGGACAGAGGCATGATCGTGTTCACACTATGCTTGTGCCTACTTCCCTGCCCAAGTCCCTGCCGACTGCGGCATAGTGTGAACGCAACATTAAGAGTTTTTAGATTTTTATCCTGTGGTTGGAATTTTGGATGAATGAATAATAGAAAAATAAAGCGAACTGTAGTCCGCATGTAGTCCGTGAAACCGTAGCTTATGAAAACTGTAGCCAGTCTTATTTCTACATACAAACTGGCGGATACATAAGGGTACGTTTTATGGGTTTATTGTCATAATTCCCACTAAATTGTTCCCACCAGTGGGGATTATGACAATCTTATGCATGTAGTATATGGACATCAACACACAGTGACAGTTGAATGTCGCATTTGGGTATTCAGTGTTCGTTCACCAGTGATCACGCACATGAATGTACACGTATACACAAAACACACACACATAGGTGTCCGCCATTCTGTGGGGATGTCGAAAGTGAAATAAAATATCGATTTTCAACTCACCATCTTGTATGTAGAAATAACACTGGCCTAAAATTAGAGCACCGGTGGCGCGGCGGCCGGAAAATTGTGCTGCAAAAAAAAACTATACGTTGTGCTTTGGTTGTGCTGTGTTCCTGTGTGCTTGGTCAGATTTTTAATTTAGCGATATTACTAAAAACGTTAGTGTCGATAATTAAAGTACCCTACCTACGCATTCAATCAGTGCTACTTTGATTCATTATTCGATTCCATCTGCCATCATCATGGCCGAAAATGAAGAGCCCATGGACGTTGCCGAAGTCGGCGATAACTCTGTGAGTTTAGCTTTGTTCTTTTTGAATGAAATCGTTATTCTTCTTTTACTTACATATACTTACCGGAAAATATCGTACCTACGTGGCTGTGCCTGTGTGGTGCCACCACACCCATGGTTCCTCCATTGCCTTGGATCGAATCGCTGGGTAGATTGGATGGGTGCTAGGCAAGCCTGTCTGAATCGTGTATCGGAACCTAATTAAAAGAGGCCTGGGTTTCTGTGGATTCAAAAAGAGGCCCCTCATGCTCTGAATTTAAAACTAATCATCTTAAATAGATGCAAAGGCCTACTTGTGTAACCCTGAAGTATAGAATTTATTTGAATGAATCTTTGTTGCAGAATGGATCATCCAGTGCCAGTGATACAACTTCATCGAGGGGCAAGGAGGGTGACTTTGAAAGCAAAATTGAAACTGACCGCTCAAGGAGATTTGACTTTTTACTCAAGCAAACTGAAATCTTTTCCCATTTTATGACAAATACGTCTAAAACTGGAACCAGCCCTCCAAAAGCAAAAGCTGGTAGACCTAAAAAAAATAAGGACAGTGACTCAGGAAATGCTGGAGAGTGAGTTTATTTACTTTTACTCCTGACTATGTTTACTTTACAAAATTGGGAGCCTCTAATGTTGATTAAAATAAAATAAAAATAAATTCTAGTGATGTTACAATAACATAAAACAACAGAGTTAAAACACACAGAAACAATAATAGATACGTAAAACAGAGAGAAACAAAAACATGTTGACAAAATAGTTACTGTAGGTACTTATGGTGAATTGAATGTGTTCTACAGCAATAAAATAGCCATCGACTCAGCTTTATGTTTACTGTTTTAGTAGCAGATGCTGGGTATTCTGCCAGAGCCATTGCACTGTCACTAAACACAGAATATCTTTTGCATTGACAAAAAGCTTGAAATTCCATCTAAAGAGACAAGACACAATTCTAACATTACATTGTGTTCATTAATTATGAGAAGAACAACATAATGAATCCTACTAATATTATAAACGCGAAAGTTTGTATGGATGTATGTTTGTACCTCTTTCACGCAAAAACTGCGATGCCATTTGCATGAAACTTGGAATATTTATTGTCTGTGATCTGGATTAACATGTCTTGATTACTCACTCAAGTATCTTAAGAGCTGCATGGTGTTATGAAAGTTTCAGATTTTCTTCTTAGTTTACTTATGTGTGGTTTTTGTCATATTCAGTAACCGCCATCGTAAAACTGAACAAGAGGAAGATGAAGAACTCCTCTCGGAAACAAACTTGAAGCAGAAAAGCCTTTTCCGATTTGAAGCATCCCCGCACTACATCAAAAATGGTGAAATGAGAGATTATCAAGTCCGAGGTCTCAATTGGATGATATCTTTGTACGAAAATGGTATCAATGGTATTCTGGCTGATGAGATGGGACTGGGGAAAACTCTACAAACCATATCTCTTCTTGGTTATATGAAAAACTTCAAGTAAGTTAAATCTGCTTTAATGGTGTTATATCTCTCTGCATAGAAAGATGTTATACAAATTATTTAAGAAAAGGATACAATGTAGTAACCTCTGGCCTGGCATGCTGAATGAAATGCAGGTCTCTAGACAAGAGATTTACCATTGTGTCTTGAATCTCAACAGTCAATCAGCTCAGTTCCACACCCAATTAGATTGGATTTTGAATGTTTAAAAGAAAACAAAATCAATTTTATTCTAGGAATGTTCCTGGCCCTCACATTGTCATAGTCCCCAAATCAACTTTGACAAATTGGATGAATGAGTTCAAGAAATGGTGTCCTTCAATACAAGCTGTGTGTCTTATTGGAGATCAAGAAACTAGGGTGATTGTTTTTATATTCTTTAGAAACTCTACTGTTTGTAAAAACAAATAATCCCATCTTCTAGTATATTTTTGAGCAAAAAAAAACCCTTTTTCAATTTATCTTTGTCAACTCTACAGAATGCATTTATTAGAGAAACTCTAATGCCTGGCAACTGGGATGTATGCATAACATCATATGAAATGATAATAAGAGAGAAGTCAGTGTTCAAGAAGTTTAACTGGCGGTACATGGTGATTGACGAGGCTCACCGCATCAAGAACGAGAAGTCTAAGCTCTCTGAGCTGTTGCGTGAGTTCAAGAGTACTAACAGGCTTCTTCTCACCGGTACTCCACTGCAGAACAATCTTCATGAGCTGTGGGCTCTGCTCAACTTTTTGCTGCCTGATGTGTTTAACAGCTCCGATGTAAGTTTCTAGTGTATGATTTTTAAAGTTCTGATGTAATTAATAATAACGTTTTATTATCTGATGGAAATGCTATGTAACATTCAAGTGTTCAATGTATTTTTTTTTATTCTACGGATTAGACATGTACTGCGCGGCAACCGCAATATCATAAAAGTTATAATGTAATGTAACAATAATCTTGTTTTCAGGACTTTGACTCGTGGTTCAACACAAATGCGGCGTTAGGCGATAACCAGTTAGTTTCTCGACTACATGCAGTCCTCAGGCCGTTCTTGCTAAGAAGACTCAAGGCTGAAGTAGAAAAAAAATTAAAACCAAAAAAAGAACTTAAAGTTTATGTTGGCCTGAGTAAAATGCAGAGAGAGTGGTACACTAAAGTACTGATGAAAGATATTGATGTTGGTGAGATAATTGCACATTGTATTTTTTTACTTTTCAGATTATTCTTAATTTTGGGTCATACTCCATATTCCCCAATAAAAGAACAGGGGCTTTAATTATGTAGTTCGGAAAAAAATCATAAAGTTATCATAAAAACTCATTAAAGATCATCTACAAAAGTATTTTACTGTCACAGAAGTAGTGCACTTCACTAGTGCAAACTAGCTAAGAATAATGGCCAGGACTTCACCATACCTACTGTTTTTCTATATTGATGTATCAATTAAATAATTTATTTCAGTGAACGGCGCCGGAAAGGTAGAAAAGATGAGACTTCAAAATATTCTGATGCAACTTCGCAAGTGTTGCAACCACCCTTACTTATTTGACGGAGCAGAACCCGGCCCACCTTACACCACTGACGAGCATTTGGTGTTCAACTGCGGTAAACTGGTTATTCTGGATAAGCTGCTGCCGAAACTGCAGGAGCAAGGCAGCAGGGTGCTTATATTCTCGCAGATGACCCGCATGTTGGATATTTTAGAAGATTACTGTATTTGGAGGCAGTACAAGGTATGTTAAAGATGTGGATGAAACGCACCGGTCTGGTGATATATGAAGTTCGAATTTCGAATAGGGTGGTGTACGCATGTGGATTTTTCTATTCGATAAATGTATATATGTATACGCAAAGCCACTACTCTCAAACGGTAAAGGATAACTTTGTGAACGACTATTATACTAAAAACGTTATTTTGGAAATAATCCTTTTCCTACTTATTTTTAAATATAAATATGACAAGGCCTATGTACAATGTTATAAACAAAGCCAGGTGTTACAAATTGTGTTCTAAATGGTGAAAAAAATGTCTATAACAATGACTAATAAAAGAAATATGCAATTTACTTTATTTCTAACAGTATTGCCGTCTTGACGGTCAAACGCCCCACGAGGACAGAAATCGTCAGATTGAAGAGTACAACGCGGAAGGTAGCGAGAAGTTTGTGTTCATGTTGTCAACTCGAGCTGGTGGACTCGGCATCAATCTCACGACGGCCGATGTCGTGATAATATACGACTCGGATTGGAACCCGCAGATGGATCTACAGGCTATGGACAGAGCGCATCGCATTGGCCAGATGAAACAAGTATGTATTTATAAATGGCTAAACCGTGGGCAACTGAACTGACTTGAGTTTTAACGTAAGTATAAAACCTAAGAACCCTTTTTTGACAGGTAAAAAAATATTGAAAATCTTTCAGGTGCGCGTATTCAGAATGATCACAGAAAACACAGTCGAAGAGAAGATCGTCGAACGCGCAGAAGTGAAACTCCGTCTCGATAAGTTGGTGATCCAGTCCGGCCGGCTTATCGACGCTAAAAGTCAACTCAACAAAGATGAGATGCTGAATATGATCAGGCATGGAGCCAATCACGTGTTCTCCTCGAAAGATTCAGATATCACTGATGAGGATATCGACTCTATTTTGGCTAAGGGAGAAAACAAGGTACCTTTTTAGAGCCTAATAAACAATGCTCAAGACATTTTATTTATGTACTTTTCTTTTTCGAAAAATATAAGAACTGTAGAAAGAATAAAATAAACGTAGATTTTAGTGACAAGAATCTGTTCGAATCTCGTCAAGTTCATACGAGATCAGAAGCAGAAAAACAGGTTAGGATGATGAAGTTATTGATTTTGTTTTAGACTGAAGAAATGAAGCAGAAATTGGAGAGCCTTGGCGAGTCTTCTCTGCGAGCGTTTTCTATGGACACTCCTGGCGCCACGACAGACTCTGTTTACCAATTTGAAGGTTTTATACAGTATAAACTTTTTTTAACATTAATTTTTCTATTTAGAATTTTATCTGGTTCATGTTTATAATAAAATAGAACTTCAAATAAGGCCACACTTTGACAAACATTTGATAGTCATGAGCTTATTTCATTTTATTTGGTATCACATAGGTGAGGATTACAGAGAGAAGCAGAAAATCCCGATCGGCAACTGGATCGAGCCCCCGAAGCGTGAGCGTAAGGCTAATTACGCGGTAGACGCGTACTTCCGCGAAGCGCTGCGCGTATCCGAACCCAAGGCGCCCAAGGTACAGGTAAATACAGTGTAAAGAGCTAGCGTCGGAGCTCTACTTTTATGATTTGGTGGTGATTTGGCTCTTTGTCTCGCAATGTTTGATTAGCTCTTTATACTAGCTCGGTAACATCTTCATACCTACAGGTACAGGCACGGTTTAATAGCGCTCACCTTTTATATCTGGTTCTGTCTTTCAAAGCACCTTCCCACTTCCCTTCGACTTTCGCCGAGCCACTATTAAACCGTGGCGGGACCTTATCTAAATTATACTTGCTTAAGTATATTTATATCATCTATGTACCAAATGTATTAATATTTACAAATTCATCTTTCTTAAATACACAGTAGTGCAAAATGCTTTGTAGATTCAGTCTGCTTCAGTATTTAGTATCTTGTTGAGTGCCATTTTATTCGCGTAAATGTCGCTTACAGGCGCCGCGACCGCCAAAGCAGCCGATCGTCCAAGACTTCCAATTCTTCCCGCCGCGCCTCTTCGAGCTGCTCGATCAGGAAATCTATCACTACCGTAAAACACTAGGGTAAGTTAAGTTGTAACTCATCACTTCACTTTTCTTTGGTTTCATACCTATAAATTATACTAAACCAGGACAAATTATCCTGTAATGTTTGATTTTTGGGGTTTGTGCAGTTACAAAGTACCTCGTAACCCAGAATTGGGGCCGGACGCCACTAAAATACAGCGGGAAGAGCAACGAAAAATAGATGAGGCCGAAGCTCTCTCAGAGGAAGAAGTCACGGAAAAGGAAACACTGCTCACTCAAGGTATAACTCGTGCCTTATTTTTAACATGTACTCAGTAAAATAAGTAGATACATAGGTTGATAAAAACAGACCGAATACTGATAATGAAACGCTACTTAGGTTAGGTCATGTTCTACTAACCCAAATAGCTTTTCAGTATTCGGAAGAATATGGGCATTAGATTGTGTTATGGTTTGACCAAGCTAAGTCTGCAATGAATTAAATGGGTTCCCCCAAAAAGATCTTTACATAGTAATTTACCTTATTCGCTCTACTGATATGTTTGGTGTTTCCAATCGAACTATAGATTTTCATATTCTGCCATATTGTACGCGCTGCAAACAAGGCGTGGTTAGGTCTCTTTTAGATTATTTGTGGGAATGGCACTACAATAATGTTTTATTTATTTATTTTGAATTGCCGGCAATCGCCAGCAAATGTGTCTGTTGCTAAATATTTTTCCAATTCTCGCGGGAAACCTAAGCAAATGAAAAAGGTAAGTAGTTTCGTTATCAACGACAGTACAATATTTTTACAGGGTGTTTCATTTGTAGTATCACCCTTGTACGGGTGATTTACTTAGGGACATCCTGTAGGTAGATTCGAATTTTAATTTATAATATTCTTTTAGGTTTTACGAATTGGACGAAACGTGATTTCAATCAGTTTATAAAAGCAAATGAAAAGTACGGTAGAGACGATATTGAAAATATCGCAAAGGATGTTGAAGGGAAAACCCCTGAAGAGGTAACTCGTTTATTTCGTACAACGTGCTGAGTATTATATTCGCTACATTTTGTATGCTTAATGTTCAGAGTACCATAGTCAAATAGCAAATGGTCCTGAAAATTCCTGGTTGTATGACGACGCGGGTCAATTAAATCAAAGCTATTTTCCATCAGTACCTGCCTACCTAATAATTGTATTATTACGTTAGGTGATGGAGTACTCTGCTGTATTTTGGGAGAGATGCCACGAGTTGCAAGACATTGACAGAATCATGGGACAGATTGAACGAGGGGAAGCCAAGATTCAGAGAAGAGCATCTATCAAAAAAGCGCTGGACGCTAAAATGTCGCGCTACAGGGCACCTTTCCATCAGCTCAGAATTGCGTATGGCACAAATAAGGGGAAGAATTATACTGAAGAAGAAGACAGGTGAAGAACATTATGCTACTTTAACTTATTACATAATACAATCTTTGTTTAGATTAGGACTAGGAGTTTTGTTACGTGTCCATGAATATCTTTCATTTAAATTTCTTTTTTCCTAGATTCCTAGTATGCATGTTGCACAAGCTCGGCTTCGATAAGGAAAATGTGTATGAGGAGCTCCGCGCAGGAGTGCACGCCGCGCCGCAGTTCCGCTTCGACTGGTTTCTCAAGTCGAGGACAGCTGTCGAACTGCAGAGGAGGTATGGTATACTTACTTATACTAATCACAGTATTCACTCAACGCCTATAAAATACAACTAAGCAACCAAAAGAAAAAAAAATCGTCATGTAAAGTGCGTAAGTGAATTTACTCGGAATAAAGTTACGCGCTGCGCTGTAATAGCCTACATATGTGGTCTCTGACGCTGTATAAATCATCTAGATATGATGTAAAGGCACGCAAAGAAAATCCAATGAAATAATGCTATAATAGACTGTATTTTTGTTTACAGATGTAACACGCTTATTACACTAATTGAGCGTGAAAATCAAGAGCTAGAAGAAAAAGAACGGGCAGAAAAGAAGAAGAAAAGTGGGAATCCAAATCAAAATACTCCCGGAGGAAACTCCAGCAAAGGTGGCACCGCGGGTAAGCGCAGAGCGGATAGCACCCCTGACACCGCTTCCAAACAAAAGAAGAAGAAGAAATGAGAATCACCTCACTCGTCATGTGCCGAAAGTAACATGACGTCTCCATAAATAATGGATCAAGTTTTTTACTTCAATATACAATTTGACTGAAAATAGTATTGATTGATATCATTTAATGCATGTAAGTACGTGCTGGCTGTGGTACAGCTAACGCATTTACATTTTCTATTCCTCGTGAACAACAGTTTCATTGTGAAGACGGTATTGCATTTTTATCTAAAATGTACACAGATCTTTTGTGACAGATTTACGAGATTCACAGTACAATAGTGTTGCGTAGAATCTTTCTAACCATCACATTGCAGTGTGAGGGTTTGTCGGGGGCGGTTCTATGCAGCATTCCCGGATTTAACGTTAAAATATTACCGTCCAAAGATATACAGCGCCCATACCAACGTATCTTACACCTTTAGCAGTGATGATATATATCATCACTGCTAAATAACAAATCTGTGATTAATTATATATTATGCTGCTCGTTTTCGATATTTGGATAAGCTAATTAGGAAAAAACTGAACTGTATTACAAAATAGTGCCTAAAATTCCTTAGAAATCTCTGTGGCCCGGAAGTTTATCTTAGCTCCTAGCAAAAGTATGATAAGATCCAGAATGTAACCATTTTTAAGTTAGGTAGGTATATTCGCTTGATCTACTAGAATGTCTGATTTAGTTTTCCATAGTGCTAGGTTATACAATGTGAATGTGTGGTAGTTTTCTGTAATAACTCTTAATAAAATTGAATAATTTTATCATGCGCTTTTCTATTTCACTTTAAATAAATCTCTAGTTCTTCACTACAACGAAATTTATTATAATACATACCTAAACATTATAATATTATACTAACTAGGTACAGTCAGGTTTGGTTACCATATAAGGAGAATGAAACTTATGTTCTAAATAGCTGCATGTAAACAATGATTTACACACTGATTCCTCAAAGCAGACAGGTGTGAGTATAACATCCTTTCATAAGAGCCAATGGTGCTGATTCTGTTACATTTTCTAAACTAACCTAATTTGACAGCACTAAAATTATAGCCGTTTTAAAGGGATCAGTTTATAAGAAAGGGACGGAACATTAAGTTAGTTGAAAACTGCAACAACATAATCGACACCAATAAAATAACATAAAGCATGTTGCCTCTTATTTTGGTCATATTTATCCATGAGATTTAGAGATCGACTCAGCACAGCGCTTAGTAAAAAAACTATTATTATGCTAGCCTATTTGAACGCACAGAGTCGTAAGTATGTCTGGTGTTAACTATATTTTGAGATGAAAAAATCTAAAATTGACACGTTGCAGTCTTTACAACTTGAAACGAGATGAACCGTGAATTTTTTTCGCGTGAAATTTATTTGCCATGTTTGGGCTATTTTACAATTGTTACACAGAAGCTAAACCGCACACATTTATTATTGGTACATTGTTGATTTAATACAAAATTGCATGTCGATATTATTGTTTATTTAGAACATTATTACAATAATATCAAAGACTACCTGATACCCGCGAATTAGTACGCATGAGAAACTTCCACCAAAAATATCTGCCAACCAGCATACGCTGAACCTCGTAGCAAATCGCCGCCCCCGGAGAACAAAATTATAACTACCTTATCTTAGTTTATCCATATCTTTAATTTTAGTTTTTGGCTTTTACAGTTTTATAATAGTATAGATGACTACAATACAAGTATTACAATTATGATGAGATAATGATTATAACTAGCTTAGTTGGTTATGAGAAAATAGATTGATTACAATTTTAAGCACTCGAGAATTTTAATGAAATAGTTTACAAAGTTTAAATTACCAGCAAAACTACCCATTACATATTTATGTAGTACATTATCATTATTTATCTGCCGCGTGACAGTCGTGGCTCCGTGAGCCTATTCTTGGAATTTTTCATCAATCAAGATCCCTCCAGCGTACTTAATGCACCCATAAGCAAAATAAATTCATAAGCGAACTAACTAAATAAATTCCATGCGTTCTACACATTTATAGTATCACAGTTTATAACGAACGAATGTTCAACATTCCACGTTGTCTTTGAAATGCGATTTGCGCATCTCGCGGCTCATTCATTCTGTGAGATGGAACACGTGCGGCCGCGGCGTCTGCCTCGTGATGCAAACTGGCTCCGGGGATCAAGAAGAGTTGCCATTCTCAACATTCTCCTGGAAATTGTTGGCACTGGTGGGGAACGGAGCCCCCAGACCATACAGATGACCGCTTGTGCTCTCGATGTTTCCATCAAAGAAGATCTGAGGAATAAATAAAATGTCACTATTAAGTTCATTCCACATTCTCTTTATTATTATTGCACTAGAAGGAACATAATCCAACAAACTCTTAAAAAACCACATTCTATAGTCCTGACTGACACTTCTTTAGATCTCCCTGCATTGGTACCAGGTCCTCAGATTTGCCCGATCATACTCATATTTATTCCTCCAACATGACTTGCGTCCACTGACCTTGTCTCACCTGCTGGATCAAAAAGGTTAACACGAGTGAACAAACCTCTTTGATTTTGAAGAAGGCCATGCCAGTGAGGTGAGAGTCAGAGCCGGCTTGGTGCTGCGGTCCCACACGTCGTAATTCCAGCTGATCCGCCACTTCCTGCAGACCACCCTTCAGGTTCTTGCAAAGTTTCATCAGATACTGAAATATACAAGCGTGTATGAAACATCTAATCAATTACCACACCATTATCAAACTGTAGTTTGATCCTATGCGACCGAGTGGACTGTTTTATTTTAACAGGCGACTATGGTTGGATACGTCCACAGGCTTGAAAGTGCACCTCTACTAGTATAGGTGCACTGTTGAGCATGGAGTCAAGATTTTGTTGATTTGCGAAAAGTGAGTCGCGATTTTTGTATGGACAAAAATAAGGACGAAAATTCGTAAATCAACAAAACAAAACTCAGACTACGGGCTCTAAAGAACTATACTTCTACACTAGTCCTAAAAATTATTTCACAAATTAGATGGCTACATTATCGCTGAGTACCATGGGCTCGTTTTCAGTACCTAACCTACGAAATCTCAATAATTGTAAATCAAATCAGAAAAACGCAAGCGAATTTACGGGCAGGCCAGCTAGTTTATATAAAAACTTACTTTGACATCATATACCGTCGGAAAGTAAAGCCGCAGACTTTCGAAGAAATCATTCTCCTCCAGTGGCAAGTTCTTATCAGTCAGAAGTTTCAGCAGGTAGCCAAAATCGTAGCCAGAATGGAAACTTAGCCAGTTGATATTATCCATCAGAACAAGGCCTGAAAACAGTTTAGTTAAAAGTATTAAAACATATTAGGGTGTGTTTGTAATTACCCACACAAATATAATCATTTTGGCCAATCAGGGCATGCCGCGTTACAGCCTGGCATGCCATGTCGCCCTGCCGCCAGTAGTTCCAAAATGATTCTTATAATCTATCTATTCAGCCTGTATGCACCCACTGCTGGGTATAGGCCCTCATAAATAAATAAAAAACATTTAAATTTTAATGACTTAGGGCGACTTGTATCACATTAAACGTGATTAAAGCATAGTGTAAAGTGTAAAGGTATTCAGGAGAGATATTGCATTGGCGTAAAACCACAAGGGGTGACTGTGTTCTACTTAAGTATTGTTTGGTATAAAAGTGAACACACCCGATGACATCAAAAGTTCTGCAAACTCTAAAGGCTCAATGCCGTGTTCCTCATGCTCTCTGAATTGCAATCCAGAATTCTGAAGCAGGTCGATTGAATCTTGAGCGTACATGTCTTCTCTGTAAAGAAAAACCAATTTAAGCCAGCATTATAATTATAATAATATCATTTTAACTATTAAACAGTTTCCAGTCTACCCAAATTCATATTTATTGCCATTGCTGGACTCGACGGGAATAAGACATAAAAAATACTGTAATTAAACATTTAAACATTTTTAGTCACTAGCACTATTTTTATGAAGTAACATTGCATTTGCATTTGTGTGCAAGGCATTGGTGTCAGATTGCAGCAAAACAAAATAAATAATAGCTATTATAATAAGCTATTTCATAAATGCAAAACGATTTGCATAGTTTAATGTACAGGACACATTCGCTATGGCTTACTTACTGCAAGTTGAATTTAAAATTAAACTGCCATGTTGTGCAGCCCGGTGGAGTCTTGCCATTTTCATCCATGAAGGTAAGGCCCAATTGTATTATCCGCAAAAGGTCCACATTGCATCTGCCAAAACAAAACCATTACACTGATTTACACTAAAGCTTTTCTTGAGCATACAATGATTTTGACTTTGAATTCAACCTTTTCATAATCTTAGTTATAGGCCTTACAACACCTTAGGTGATGCTGGAAAATTGTTGTCATCAACCCAAAGACGTTCTCCATTACTTTAAGGAGTTGGGCTGGCTGGGGTGAGGTCAGCAGGGGGACAATGCATTCTCCCACGACGAATTAGAATTAGAAGGGATATATGGTAATCAGTTAGGGTTGTTTGTTTCTACCTGAGCAGTTGATACTGGTAGTCAGCAGTGGAACGGAATTCTCCAATTGGCCTCGCCACCACTCCTGGAAACTCTGTATCCATAGCAACCCAGTGGAACTTCTTCACAACCTGAAAATGGTTTTCACTATTTTATTACTATGTAATAGTTTATTATAAGACAGTCAAAAAACTTAAGAGCCAATGTAATTGCTATGATTTGATCTTTGTATTAACTATTTTTAACTTTTGTGTATCTACTTTTTTTATAGTTATTTGCTTACCTGTCTCATGACACGAAACTCTTCATGTAAATTGTGATTCCAAACATTTTTGATGGCACACTCTTCTTTGGCTGCTGATGTCAGTAGAGCACCAAAGCTTGCTGCTGGCATCTGTATTATTTCAGTTGAAGTTATGTAGCCTAATGTTTGTACCTACTTTATCAATAATTTATCAGTGCAGATAGCTTCAAAATGCAGGTTATGGCCCCCACACAATTTAATAGCTCTGAGCGAAAGTGGAGCTCACTTCTTATTAGTATTGATGCAGCGCATACCTAGCATATCATAAGTACCTTTATTATATAGACATAGATGTAGGTGGTAAACATAGACAACGTTTTTAATTAATATTGAGTATTATCTCAATAAATATTGTATTGTCATCAATATAACATAGACACATAATATTATGTTAACAAAGATCCAAGTGACATTTGAGGTGTTTTGCAATAAAGATCCACAGGGTTTTTAATGAAAAAAGTAGTAAATGCCCTGTTAAATCGATAAAACGTGTTCTTAAATATATAAAAGGCAATATTACCTACAATATCTAAAGCTAACTTTCTTAGAAATACATAAAGTTTACTTTCTTCACACAAAAATCTATTTATCTCAAAACTATCATTTTGCAGTTGGATCCCGTTTGCATAAGTACGTCCACTAGTCCACTTGTTCATTGTTCAATTCAAATTGGAAAAGTTGATCACATAAGTAGGTGGTACCTACCTTACCCACTTCGTTCTTTCTTGGTTGGTTTTTCTTGATATATTTTTCTGTCTTGATGAATGCCAATAACAGAACAGAATACTACCTATTTAGGTACAGTAATGTAGTTTTGTAGACTAACAGTAGCCGTACCGCACCGCACCTGATTTTATTCATGTACAATTATGTCACAGTGGGCCGGCTAAAGACCATTAGATTGCTAGGATGATCAATGCAAACCAGGATAATAAGATCAAAACCCTTGCGTTGCATGGGTCGATAATTACAATCAATAGGTACAGTGGTAAAATTGGAAAATTGGAGATTCACACAAAATTAAATAATTCCGTAATTCCGATTCCGACACAAAAACCCAAACATTGCTTGCTTGTTGCGTTTACTGCACGCCCACGGCGCAAAAGCACGGCGTACCAACGCAACGGCGCACACCCAAACAAACATACTCGTTTGACAGTTTGTTTCAGTGCTGCTAATAATAAATTCCTATGTTTTTCATCAAACAAAACAAACCACAGAGCCAATGGAGCCAACCAAACAAGTCGACAAAGCAATGACATTGGAGGTTACTGCCATCCCTACACACACAGTACCTACGGTATAGGCGGTAAAGGATAAACAAAACAAGTAGGTTGTTAGGTAGGTTCTACCACGGAAAATAATGTACAATGGTACAGTTACAGTCCTATTTTTATTCTTTACAACAACTCCAACTATTTCACCTAGAATAAAATATAACCGGTTTTGGAATGTCTAAAAGCAAAGCCCTATCATGACACCCCATTTGATATTTTTGTACGACATTTTTTTTTACTCCGTTTGGACCGCTAGGATATAGGTGTTCGGTGGTTTGGACCCTCGTATCTTTACAACCTCTTGACCGATTCATTTTATTTTTCAAACCAGTAAAACTTAAGAGTATTAACCGTATACCTACCAAATTCTGTGAAGATCGTATAAGCGGTTCAAAAGATCTCGACGAACAAACATACAAAGCATTTTTGCCCAATTCTTGTGTTTACACTTTTACAGTTTACACAATCATTTCTCGTTCAACCACGTTGAAGATTGATCGCTAAAAGTGAAAATATTGAGCATGTTCAATTCTTTCAACGCCATTGAACAACATTTAATGACATTGAATGATTCACTTTTATGTTTACAAGGAGCAAAAGTGAACCGTGTATTTTCGGCTTAGGATTTGAAATAGGGTTTTTTCCACTAGAAGAGTTTTTTTTGTTTGAAAGAACGCACCGTTGCGCGATCCATCTGATGGGAGGCCTCTTAAACGGTCACCCATCGATGGCCACTATTCACGAACTTTATTCTCCAGCGGGAACCGTTATTCTACCTATTTATCTAAGTGCCTATAGGTGACTTCGGAAGCATAGGTGTACCTAAACTACCCTGTTCGACTTTAGAAATGAAACTTTTAAATATATTTTAAAATTCTATAATAATGATAGAATGATGGATCAGAAATGTAAGATATTTAAATTGATAATATTTATTTTATTAAATTGATAAAATCTTAAAATTATATCTTATGTCTACAACTCTACGCACATGCAGATTACCTATATTTTTACTTTCGCCGCCGCCCGTCAAAAACAGCGAGTGCACAATATTTCTAAAAACTACCTGCCTATTAGGTGCTTACCTTGTTTCAGGCGGAAAACATAAGTATTAGCAGCGGCGATGTTTCTAGCAGGTCTAATTAATAAAATCAGCATAGATATCTTACTTTCTACATTGCCGACAACTATCGAGGTAGGTACTGACAAAATTTGTACTTACATTTTGTAAAAGGGTGTATGAAAATTTATTTATTCTAGTTTGTTCATTTATAAAGCCACTAGAGTTGTAAAGAGACCACTACAAGCACAATACCTATGTACAAAGAATATAAAAGAAATTGGATCATGATTTATAAAGGACGCGACACTCGCGACACTATATTAAACAATAATTCATCGGCATCGTAAATACGAGTAGGTATGGTTTAATTTAGTTTACAAGTCCATTTCAAACGTGTAATAGCACGGCACGCACAATTTGTCACTAAACAGTAACATTTTATTCCTTTGGGTGGAACATGTGTGGTTTTGGCGTGAGGCTAATGCACGCGGACTCCGTTAATCAGGAGGAGTTTCCATTTTCACCACTTTCTTGAAAGTTGTTGGAGTTGACTGGGAATGGGGCGCCCAGTCCGTACAGATGTCCGCTCGAGCTTTCGATGTTATCATCGAAGAATATCTGCAGAAAAAAAGAAATCTGTAGAGAAATATTTATAACAAGTGGAATAACCCTTTTGGGAGTTACTATGGCGCCTAGATGCTAATGAAAAGTCTATTTAATTTACATGTAACGAATCACATGTTTTTTACCTCTTTGATTTTGAAAAAGGCCATGCCAGTTAGAAGAGAGTCAGAGCCGGCTTGGTGCTGCGGCCCTACACGTCGCAACTCCAGCTGATCCGCAACTTCCTGGAGACCACCCTTCAGATTCTTGCAAAGCTTCATCAGGTACTAAAATAAAACAATGCTGCAGTTAATACGGGATAGATTTATAATTTTTATGTGTACGTAAGAGCGATACCTACGACAAGGCGACAGATCTGATGAAAAAAAAAGTAACATAGATAATGGCCATTACTAGAGCCATTAACTACTATTACAAGGTAGCTACAATAAATAAAACAAAAACATAATTAGCCCTTCTCCTTAATTATAGTTTGCTTACCTTTACGTCGTACACAGTTGGGAAATATAACCGAAGACTTTCAAAGAAATCATTCTCGTCTTGGGGCAAGTTTTGATCAGTGAGCAGTTTCAATAAATAACCAAAATCGTATCCTGAGTGGAAACTCAGCCATTTTATGTTGTCTATGAGAACAAGACCTGAAAATTAATAAATTGTTGTGATCAAAGAACAGGCTTACCCAACTTTAAATAATAATGATGTATAGTCTTAATTCTGGGTCTCCCTTCCTGTTAGTTCTGTTTATTAAAATCCTACATATATATCCCATTCTATTAATGTTATAAACGTGGAAGTTTAGCCACCTATCCTATGAAAGGTTTGAGTTGACATTATGTACCTACTGATTACGTAATTACGTGGTAATCAACTCTTGACTTTTTATAAGATCGAGGGCTAAACTTTCATGTTTATAATATTAATGGGATGAGATAGTGGGATTTGACCATAGATGTTTGGATATTTGAATGTTTAAATGTGTGTTTTAATCACGCTGCAACTACTATTGGTCCGATTTGGATGAATCTTAGAATGTATAGGTCCTTAGTTCGTAACCTGGATTAACACATAGGCTACTTTTTATCCCGGAATATCAACAGGATGAAAGCTAGTGAACTATAAACTCTTACCTGATGACATAAGCAGTTCAGCAAATTCGAGGGGCTCAATGCCATCCTCTTCATGTTTCCGAAACTGCAGGCCAGAGTTCTGCAGCAAATCAATTGAATCTTGTGCATACATGTCTTCCCTGAAAATAACATTGAAATATTAAAAGCATCTGTAGGCATTATTTTGTAAGATAGCATGAAACTCAGTAGTAGTAGTATTTCACTTCGAACTGAGATCTCGCGACATTTCCACAAGAGGAAATAAACTCAAATATTTTTTTTTACACCATAAACTTATAGCGTAAATAGGCCAAAATCAAAATACGGCCCTATAAAGAAGAACTTACTGCAGATTGAATTTGAAGTTGAATTGCCATGTTGTGTAGCCTGGCGGTGTTTTGCCATTTTCATCCATAAATGTAAGACCTAGTTGTATAATACGTAGGAGATCTACATTACACCTGAAAACCATTACAAATATTGAGTAAAGGTCACAATTAATACTATATGTTATAGAATATGACTGTATTGTAAGCAGTGTAGGTAGAATTCTAACTAAATCGGATTATATTAACTTACAGTTTTTTGTAAAAGTATGTCATAGAAGCTGATTTAGTTTGGTAATATGCAACTATTAATATAATTATCAGCATTATCCACAGCCCGACTTCACCCACTGCTGGGTATAGGCCTCTCTCTCTGTCTTTTAATATAGGTAAGTTATTTTATGTGCCAAAGAGTTCCCTCGTCAAGTAGCTTTCTGAATACTATACCTAAATAAGTAATCATTATTATGACTTCATAATTCATCATAAAAACATCACAATTTATATACCTAGTTCTATTATGATTGGATTTCAATTAACCTTAGTAGCTGATACTGGTAGTCAGCAGTAGACCTGAATTCTCCAATGGGCCGAGCCACAACTCCCGGAAACTCTGTATCCATTGCTACCCAGTGGTATTTCTGAACAACCTATAAAAAATAGATTATAAAAAAACAATTCATTCATTTGATGTAAGCATGGATATTGTATAATGCCAAAATCAACACATTTTTTTCATTTCATTGCTACAGATTATATTATCTACTATGAATTGATGGTTATCTAACTGATCTATACTATTATAAAACTGTAAAAAAGCCAAAAACTAAAATTAAAGATATGGATAAACTAAATATGCAGTTCTACTAAATAAATGATTCTGATTCCGAAAATCGAGTTTGTCTGTTTGTTTGTTCGCGAATCACGCCTAAACGACTGGACCAATTTCAATGAAACTTATACTATTCAGAAGCCCTTTTTCCGGATTGAAACATAGGCTATATTTTATTGAAATTACAGATGTGGATTCTTAGATACAGCTTGACCTCCCTAAACCAAAAGCAGCCTTTGACACGAGGTTTATTGTATGTTGGTTGACAGATATTTTGGTGGAAAGTTTTGCACATGTACGAAGTCACGGGTATCAGCTAGTCAGAATACAACTTAAACTGCAGCAAACCTTTCTTATGACTTGAAACTCTTCATGAAGGTTGTGATTCCATACATCTTTAATACCACAGTCATTGGAACCAGTTAGCTGTGCTATTGATCCAAAGCTTGCTGTAGGCATCTAGAAAAAATAAGACATAAGGCCCTTAGGTTGATAAAGAAATTGTTACTCAAGCATAGATTGGAGTAGAGATATTCATACAAAATTCCTTGCTTGAGTCCGGATCAGTGATTGAGTCGTAAATCAGCATACGGGCTTATGTGAGCTATGCCCGAATGCTCTTGGTACATACACGGCACAATCATTCTATTCTATTTGTCTTACCTTAAACCGGGTATCTGTTTCCCGATGGGGGGTTTCTTCAGCTTTTTTCGACGCCGTGGTTTTCGACTTATTTTGCTGTTTTCCAGGAAATGCAGATCCAGTGCTTTTGGAAGTGTAATCCTACTTATTTTCGGGCACAAGTTAGTGGTATGTAACCATTGTTAGGACGTGCAGCAGAGTTTTGTTGTGATCACCAATACGAATAAATGCTGTTGTCACTAAAATTTATGGCATAAATATTGAAGTAGGAGCAAAAAAACTAGAGAAATATACTACAAAGAGCAATCGATTCGATGCAAAGCAACGCAACGCAATCAAAAAAAGGTAACATTAGTGTCTGACAGATATATGACAACACAAAATGACATTGACTTTGACTTACTAATTTTCATTTGACATTAACAACAATGTCAAAAAAGTCTTCCAGCTTGCATGTCATAGACAAAAGTTGCATGGCAACGAGTAAGTAAAGGTCTTTAGTTGGGTGCTTTATTTGGCCCAAAAGTAAACCAAAAGATCATTGGAGTAAACAATACATTTACCCACGCGTTCGGCGTTTAGATTCGCATGCATTCGAACTAAACACCGCACGCGCTTGGTTTAGATTCTAGGGTAGGTAAATAAATGGTTTTTAACAAGGTATTCGTTATACTTACAGACAAAGTGCCTTTCACAAATCCCCGCAGGCGGCGTCCCCGCCGCCGGAAGCCCGTGACACAGTAGGTAGGATAGGAACCTACCTAACTAATACTACTTTTTTTTATTGTTTTAAAAATACATAATAAGTTTTTTTGTACTATAGCACTAAGGAAACCACAAGGTCTATAGGAATAATGCTACATGAGTCTTAGCGTCGATAGCCTTACATTAGGTAGGTAGTTACTAGATTAGATAGGTAGGTACCTAGGTAGCTATAAGTAGGATCTAGCAAAGTGCATTCCATTACTTGTACTATACTAATATGATGAAAAATGAAGTAGGTAGGTACCTAGGTAGATCGTACTTAGTATCGAAAACGTAAATTCGTTTTTTACACAGTAGGTAGAGCTTATTACCTATTGTGTTGGTAAAGAAAACAAGACAATACCTAATAAATAATGTGGGGACCTACCTAACTACCTAAAATATTCTGAGTCTGCTAAGCTTATAATGTACGTTCCACTTTTTAAATACCGGTACCCACAAACCCAGGTCTACTCTCAAGTTAAAAAAATAAATGTAAAGCTATGTTCTCACTTGGATAAAAAGCCGGTGGTGAAATAAGGCACCCGCCCCGCCTGCCACCAGCCAGCCACTCGCCAGTGTAAACTCTGTGCCGCTAGACGTTTTCAGTGCATTTTCAGTCGCGGCCGGCCGCGCGCTGTTTTCCAAGTTTTCCTCGTCAACTTCGAGTTGACGGTTTGACAAGTTTTATTTTGTGTTTCGCCAAGCTTTTACAGTCAACTACTTATGTAGGTATTCTAATTATTATTTTTTGTTTATAAGATAATGTTAAAAAAACAGAAGTTGCTGGAATTGAAAATACACGTAAGTATTATTAGCTCTTAATTATTACTAAATCAAATACCTACCCATGGTATTACGATAACTCAATGGCTCAATGAACAGTTGGAAAATTGTAAAATTGATGAAAACATTCACCGTAAGCGGTAGGTATACCTACACGTGTAGGAGGCTTATTCCCATCGAGCCCACCGGCCGGCCCACTGGTGGGCCGGATAGGTAGGTACCACCTACACGTCAGGATCATGTCAGGATCAGACTGATGAAAAATACTTTTTCAGAATTTCAAAATGGCTCTAATATTTTTTTTTAAGGTAAGTAGGTACCTACCTACTATGAGTTAGTTGTGTAAATAATTATTTGTTATAATAATTTAAATTTAAGTTGTATAATTAATATAAATTAGTCATAGGTAGTTAGAAAAAAAACTTCCTGGTATTTCAGTCATACCAAAAACATTTTTCAAAATATGAAAATGCAATTTTTTAGAGGGCTATTATACATTTCTTTTTTTTACGTTATCTTCAAGGTGTGGACCAATTTACGTTACCGAATTGTACGAGTAATTAATTAAATTGTAATTAATTGCACTCGTATACCTACCTACCGGTAACCACGATCCTTGAACATTAACTGTAAAAAAGCCAAAAACTAAAATTAAAGATAAACTAAATAATGCAGATCTACTAAATAAACGATTCTAATTCCGAAAATCGAGTTTGTCTGTATAATCTGTTTGTTATTCTGTTTGCGGATCACGCCTAAACTACTGGACCAATTTCAATGAAACTTATACCATTCGGAAGCCCTTTTTCCGGATTGAAACATAGGCTATATTTTATTGAAATGAAAGACGTGGATTCTTAGATACAGCTTGACCTCTCTAAACCAAAAGCCGCCTTTAACACGAGGTTCATCGTATAATACTGGTTGACAGATATTTTGGTGGAAAGTTTCGCACGCATACGAAGTTGCGGGTATCAGCTAGTTGTTAATAATTGTACCTTGATGTCGAATGTCAAACATTTTTACAAGGTTTTCTACATCAATGTGAAGTAGGGTATATACCTACCTAGGTTTAAAAACTATTATAATTAATGTCATTGTCTAAGGACAGTATTCGCATGATTCGCAAAGAAGCTCAAACATTGATTTTAGTAAAGTAGATATTATCCTCATATTACTTCTCAATGCTTGAGTATTTTGTTAGCAAACTGATAACAGCATTCATAGTTTTCACGTTATCTTGGAGCCTGAAATTTCAATCGGTTTTTCGTACAACTGTGAGAGGGCCTTGAATCCTTGCAACTGACATGGGCTATTCATTCTAGTCTAATTAATAAGTTATCAAAAACTATTTTGTGATGAATCTGCAGAACTATAAAATGAGGCGTTCCTCACGGACCAACCGGTGTGCACCAATATTGCACAACTAAATACTTCAAAAAAAGAAAATGAACAACGTCGTCAATCTTAAAACACCCCTTCGAAATCTTAAAACACCCTTTCGTCGGGCGAAAGAAAATGTAGGTACTGTCAATAACTAACTATTTTACTTGTTACATTGTTAAACACCTTTTCTCAAACATGCTTGGAAATTAGAGCATTACTTTGACAACCTTCTTGGAGATAAATCGAAAATGCAGTACTGGCCATACTGGCCAAATACATGCGAGCAGCGGCCAGATAAAAATGTATGAAAATCCATTTCTGTCGTGTTTAGCGGCCAAATAAATTACATACAAAACTCATATCTGTCGTGTAATTTAAAAATGGAACGATCTTTTACTCCATAACATTACAACCAAGGAGGTAACTTATCAAAGGTTTTATTCAAATTTCGAACAGGCTTTCAAATAGAAAGCTGATTATTGAAAAAAAAAACAAATACTTAGTTTTACTTTCCGCGACTTATTTGAGAAAAGTACTATACAAGCCTTGGTCACAACTAGGCAATGATGGACTCACGTATGTGTGCCTCGTCTTCGTATCGGCCCAGATTTGCAAGTTCGTCCCTCATTGCCTCTGTCGCGGGCCGCTGCAGTAATGTACTATATCCAATCTTGGATCTCGTAAAGATATTAACCAAACCGCCTATTATGTATGTTGATGACACGTTATGACGAGAAAACCAGATCTAATTAACCTTACCATCAAACCTATCATCTTTATGCAAACGAATCCCTATACGATAGGTACCGTTAGCTAGAACGTTTTGCAATTTAGTTCCGACATTTCGACAAATCAAGTTTGCATTCATTAATTGCTGAATACCTTAACGGCTACTAAAGTTTTATTAACATATGGTATACCTACTTACTTGATTTTACGAGTTTTTTTAAATTTAATCATGCAAGAATAGGTTACATATAGTTTTTAGCATTTTAGTTTTTATAAATATTCGTTTGCTAAGTCTAAAGCGGGTGTAAATGCTTTGAGTAGGATATGACGCACGTTCGCTCACGAATTATTTCTAATTAGGTAGTGTCTGGCGTAAAAAAACTAAATGAGGTACCTAGGTCACAGTTTCACGCTCGCGAGTTGACGAATGAGTCCGTTATAAAGTACCTAGGGACTACTCATTTATCAACGAATAACTTTGTGAAAAATAGACAAGCTACGCTGTAGCATTAGGTGTAGCAAGGTAGTGGGGTTAGTTCAGTACCATCGAGTTTGGATCCTAACTCGATGTTCAGTAGGTACCTACCAAAACTGTATAATGAGGTCTCCAGGAGACCTCATTATATGCTTCACAGGACCTGTGAAGCATCACACTGCATAATCAATCTGAGACGTAGGTAATAGGTAATGTTAACTCTGATTTTATTGACTGAATTCTGTTCTAAAATAGGTACCTACAATATTAAAAGATAGAGTAAATAAAATCAACGGTTCCCTTGGGTACGTTGCCAAACGAGTTCAAAGTAGGTACTTTCCTCAACTCGATTCGACGTATGTAGCGATATCGAGAACGAAATTGATCGGGATGTGACGGTGACAAAGCTTTCAAAAGCTCACGTGCTCGTCGTCGTGCTCGGTAACATTGATTCTGTTTGACTGAAAGACTTTTATTTAAAGACTGTTAAAAGATGTGCATTTGTTGGTTGCTACAGTCAACATCTCTCTATAGAACAGTATATTTGAAAGTTTTTGTAGTAAACTGTACCATTGCAAATTACACTCTCATAGGAAAACTCTTCTGTAAGTTGGTTAGATTCTGCGCTACACAAATCCACAAACCAATTTTTGTTTAAAAAAAGCTTTGAGGAGTGGGTCACGTTTAAGGTTAAATACGTGTCTTCTAAAAAGAGAACTAAAGGGGAAAGAGTGAATAGAAAAGTACCTATAGGTAATTTATATCCCGGTATTTATACCTTCTGTGTTTTCCTCAATTATTCTTGCTTATAAATCAGCAGGGAGATGAAGATAAGCCGCTGTCGGTTTAATTAAAGTTTTCGGAACAAACAAAGGCAGAAGTGAATTCGCTTGAATTCTTCTGTAACGCCGCCGCTGCTGTCCGAACATTTCCCCGATGATTTGGCAACTCGCCCCCGCCTATATTTAAATCGTAATCTCATTGAGTCAACGCTCTCGTCGCTCTAACACCCGAAATAAACGATCCCGTGGACGTGACAATATTCTGCAGTTCTATTAAATAATAACAATACCTAACCTGTATTATTGCTCCGTAAACCACATGTCCATTACCTAACTCGTTACATTGTTCAGTCACCGCGTTCGCTAAGGAATATAAGGAAACAAATAATGTTAGGTTCTTAATAATCAGCTGCGTTTTTAAGCGTTATTGCCGAAGCATAGCTTTTTTATACAGGGTGTTACCAGACCACTTCCGAAAACTTGGAGGTTCCAATCAGACCATGATACTGAAAACATTAAGCGAAAAAAATCGCGAAAAAAAAAATTGACTTGACTATCTCTTTTTAATTTTTTTTCTAGTTACATACACACAGTACAACATAATAAGACATATCTACCTAATTATCTCATTTAAAAAAGCAAAAAAACAAATAAAATAAATAAAGCAGCAATATACACGCAGCACGCAGATTACGCCCACTCTACTACAGCATGAACAGCTGAGAGTTCACCGCGGGTCATTCAAGTACGCGACGTGCGAGCGAGACAAGAGACGCCCGTCTTTATCGCGCGGTCGCGTCACGCAAGCATAGAAAATAATAAGCGCGACTACAAACGGTAGGTATTATACCTACCTAGTGCCCGCGTCTGCGTCTACTTAGGTAGCCTACCTAGGCAGCCAGCCTGCCTTATTTCTACAAACTACAGAATCTTAGATACCGCAAAAACACAAAGTTGAAACAAATTGCAAGTACCTAATCTAGGCAGGTACATAATGGAAAGAACTTATGCACCAATAGGTTGTTTAGGCTCTACCTGGATGAAGCGTGCATCTGAGTAAACACATACGCAAACACTTTACTAAGTATTTACAATCGAAGAGAATCGAAATCGTAGCTTTGTAATAATTTCATGATTTCATAATAAAAACAACCCACTTCTTATAAAGGGTACTTACCTACCACCTTTAGTAGTACCTACTACCTTTTTTTTCTCTACGTTTATAGGTTGATGTATAAGAATTGGAGTAGAAAACTGATATTGTTACTATTCGTCTTTGCACATAGAAATACATCGTCGGAACTTTGCTACCTTGCCGGCGCGCGCGCGAGCGACCGTTCCGCTCAGAGACTGTTTTGTCACTAGTGGGGCGCCCCGCGAATGGCGTGAGCCAGGCGTTCAGCTACCCGCGCGGAGGGACGGCAGCGTAGAGGGGATGGAGGAGCAGAGGGGCAACACTAGGCGCTATACGTTATTAATTACTTAAGTAGGTACCTATTAAAGTACTTAGGTACTTTGGTTTTGGGAAGGACTTAGATGACAGAGCACTAAATCATTGTGTCATAAACATAAACAATCGTAAACATTACATCAGATACCTAATACCTACTTAGTTTACTTACTTACCTACTTTCATTAAATAATTAGTAGGTAGGTACCTATCTACAAATAGGCAGGTCGGCACTTAGTCAAAAGAAAATGTAGCGAAATAGAAGTCTGAACCTTAAAATTACTCATTTAGAACACAAAACAGATTGATGACCGAGCTTGCGCTGGCGCTTATTTTTTCTCTGTCGGCATCTTTCAAAGGGCTGTTGTGGCGCAATTTACCTACTCTCTATCATTTTGCTTATTTTTGATTTATTTTTACCTAGTTCGTGTTTGATATTCGTACTGGACACTTGTGCGCGGTGCATACAAATTGCATACCTTTCGTGAAAGAGTTGTTTTTTTATGTTTTATTTTATTAATTACCTACTTAAGTTAATTAGGTACTTAGTTCGTTTATGAGTGTGTGTTTTTTTATTAATTTATGTGTTAATTTAGAGTTACTTTTAGAGTAGGTGGATACTTTTGTTAAGATTTTAGATAGAACAGTGAGTGTTAGTTACTATGTTTCGTGCGAGGGAATATGGGTGCGATACGGCTGAAGAAATGAGAAGCCGTATTAGATTAGTATTCTCAGACCTTAATGCGAGAAGTGCCGAGGATCCTTTATTCCTGGATCGCGTTCATCAGGCAACAATCAGGCGAGCTCAACTGTGCCATGAACGAGGAGGAGCTCAGTTAGAGCCATTTCTAGTTTGACCGAGGCTACAGCGTAATTAGGTAAGTAGGTACTATTCCAATTAGGTATAAATAAACATAGTAGGTACCTACCTACGTTAGTAGGCACTTACGACACAGAATAAATAATAGTACTACGCCTCGACCTTACCTACGTGAATGCGTACATTGCGGGCTGGCGAAATAAATACAAATCTTTAAACATTGTTTTCTCCGGCTATAATTATTTTTCAGGATAACTCATAGAATTAATATTACTAGCGTATGGAACAGACGCCGCGAACAACAAGTTTGCGCCATGAGTTGTTGCCGACCGGCAACAACTCATTTAGTCGCTCGCCAACAACCATCGTGACCGCATGCGAATAAAAAGTAATTCAAAATGCCGTCTTGCGTTTTAAAAACGTGTAAAAACCAATCGATTGTGAAAAAAAAAGATAGTGGCGTGACTTATCATCGGTAAGTAAACAGAATATCAACTAGAACTAACCAAAATTAATTTTTGTAGATTATTTTCTATTGTACGGACATTTTGTTTGAAAATCATAGATTATGAAAAGTGCATCGTACAGATGGGATGTTTAGGATACCTACTAAGGGTTGGTGACTAAGGTTTTAACTAATTATTTTGAACTCATATTACTCGGCCTATGCCGTCTGTCTGATCAGTAATATGTAGTAGGTACTGTAGCTATCTTTTGAAATCGTCATTATAAAGCTTTACTATACCTATATTTCTTTAATGCTATGGCAGAGTGAGATAAGGTGTGGGGTCTAGTTAGTGCAAATAGGTACCTATGTAGGTATGTACCTACTTTTTGTATAACATACCAATTTATTTTAAAACCAATAATTTTAAACGCTTAACAATTCATTTTAATTTACTGTACATTTTTTCACGTTTTGAAATATAATATTCATAGGTACTGCATTAAAATTCAGTTTTGTATGTACAAAAGCTGTCTGAAGTGTCCCTTCTGCGGTGAAAAAATCTATGAGAGCGACATGTTGTTACACTATGTTGAACGAAACGCGTAAGCGCCCCGAAATTCACGGCGCTTACGACGTTTTGGTCGCGAGAAAACTATACTCTATTAGCGATCTAGCGCTGCATGTTTTGATAGTATGGTTAGACGACATCTAATCTTTTAGCGCTGCAGCAAATACTTGTCTTTGGGCGGGGCGCGCTCGCCTCAAGTTGCGACACGTTTTTGGTTTGGTATAGCTTCTCTATACGCTAGTAATACTTCCTCAATGGGATAACTGTTTTTTTTTTGGTTGGGTTTTGGTGTGCTGTAGCTCCCCCTTTCGTTTTCGGAAGTGGTCTGGTAACACCCTGTATATTTCATAGAATGAACGCTATTTTGATAAGCTGGTGTTAGGTCCATAATAATTTACCAGCCTGTTTATGTTTATCTCTTGCTACTACACTAAAACTAGGTACATACTAGGTAAATTTCTATCAAATGAAACTATTGTAATTATGAATAAAGTTTCAAATTAACGACACCCGTGAAGCCATATGAAAACATCATAAACTTACAAACTTTTGCACAACAGGGAGGTGGTATCTACACGGAACCGGTAGGTACTTACCTACCTATAATGTATGAAGCTTTTGCCGCTATAGAGTTAGAAACTTGCGGAACCATGTTTCAATGAATAAGAGCTTCCACCTAATTAAGTGTAGAATAATAATCTGAATAGTCAAAGTAGGTTAGTATCAGTGAAATGAATAAAACAATAATAAATACCTAAATATTCATTAAAAAAAACTAATATTAATATACATATTTTTATTAATAAATATTTATTCATTTGTGAATAGAATGAATGTTATGACGCTGGCAATATTACTTAATACTAGGATTGTAGCAGAAACCTTTTGAATTTCAGCGATAGACATTGCGTGAATATCAACCGAGATGCCGATGCAATGCCAATATAGGTAATAATATAGTTCTTTAGGCACGTTTCAAGGAATGTTTAAACCACTTCACTATATTTCTTATAAAGTTTTGAAGAGTTAATAAATAAATAAATAAATAAATATTCACGGACACTTAACACAACGCCTTCTAGTCCCAAACTAAGCAAAGCTTGTACGATGGAAACTAGATGGCTGATAGAATACATACATACTTTTTTTTTGTAAATATATACTTATAATACATAGAAACACCCAGACACAGAACAAACATCTATGTTTACAACATACAAATGTTTGTTCTCGGTGGGGATCGAACCCACGACCCACAGCACGGAAGGCAGAGCTACTACCGACTGAGCCATGACGCCTGTCAAGTTGCAAGTGCAGAATGTATACCAGGCGATTTTTGCTCTACTATTGGGTCACGAAAATTGGTAGCTCGCAGAAGTTCCAACAGTTTTGCATTACGGTAATTTTATTACATTGATACATACATAATTGATTCCTTGATACATAGGTAGGTACTTGCTTATAAAATGTTCTGGGCGGAAATTGAAAACCCTAAACCTTTCAATGGCACTCGCTTCGCATGTAAAAGGTTATAAATTATAATACACATCAAAAAGATCATTAACCTATCAAGTTCAAACGACAAATTCAATGGAATAATAAATTATATTCTCCTACGTATAGTCTGAGATGTGGGTTAACTTCTTGAAAGCTTAAATACTCGGGGGATATAGGTTAAAGTTTGCATCTCACGCGTTCTGATTAAAATTCAAGCATCTTTATAACCTAAGGCACCACAGGGCACGTTTTTATTGGACTTGTTCTCTAAGGTAATGTTAAAAGAGAAAAGAAAGAGTTCTAATTCTTACATTACTTTTTGCGTAAAAAACAGTGTTATTAATCTAAGTAAAAAACAATAAGAAACCCATACTTACCTAACTAATAGAGGTAGGTATAGGGCTTTTATAGGTACTGTGCAATGTGCATGCTTAAAAATATTTTTTTTAGTAAGTATAGGTACCTATTATTTACTATAACTGCCTTAACTTATCTCATTGTAGGTATTAAACTCACTTAAATTTACTCATTACCAACTCGTTTTAATTCTCAGAAGAACTCCCGAGTCCATTCATGAATGCAAATCCTTAGAAAGTTTCCTGTCTTAGTTTATTTTATTCCTTTATCCTATCAGACTTATGAATATGGTAATTGAAAGTGGCTACCTTGATTGACGACGTACCTTTTTATTAGAAACGATATGCTTTTGTACTCTCTGAGCTTCTCTATTCTCTGTTCTTTTTAGTAGATTATGCTTCGTTGTGATAAAAAAAACATTTCTGATATGATGTCGATTGCAGAGTTTAGAAAACGCTCCCGAAAGGTTTCAGCCATACCTACGCACACACGTGCATATCTATAGAAAAGAGAGCTCGTAGCCTACGTTCAACTTTCTTCATTTTGTTGTGACTATGTTTGTTTGCAACAAAAAATTAAACAACAAAAACCCAATTTTCCTAATAAAAGGTGGTTAGCTTTCTGATGACGACATTCCGATATTGCCTCCTTGTCTCTTTCTTCTTCTCCTAGAACAGTATTTCAAACTACTGCAGTGTAATAATTCAGTCGCATTCACGCAATATTCAAATTAGTTGTCAGATTTACAATCTCCAATTTCTGCCCCGCATGATCACACGTGGTCATTTAAATAAACATTAGTTACCTGAATTGGTACCTACTGAAGTACTATCGATGGTTGGAACTAAAATATTAGCGTTTTATTATTGCAATATATATACTTACCCTTATAATTGCAATAGCAAAATACATTAAAATTTGCAAGTCCTTCAAGACAAGATCAAATCAAAATACCTTTATTTCTGTAACAAAATTATATAAAATATTTTAACAAGGTCGGGACCTTCCTGTAAGTAAATGTTCTTGTGTTAGAAAGCTCTTAGGCACACCAAAGTACCAAGTAAGATTCAATTTGTCCAATGATCTTTACAAAAGATTATTTTAATTTGTCAATAATTTTGATTAAAATAACGCCAGCTGCAGGGTAATAAAGGTAAAAGTACCGTCGCAATACTTTATTACATAACACCGAAATAAATCATGCACATGTGTCCCAAATTGTGAAGGTTACTGTAGCGAAGTTATAGCCAAACCAGAATAATAAAGCTTTTTGCGACAAGCTATTGTAAGTTTATAATGTTTTTTATATTAAATCAATGTAAAACTATGAGTACTTAAATTCATTTGAACATATTGAGTAGACAAAAATTAAAAAAAAAAAAACAAAAATTTAAAATATTAGGTAATTTTAATGTATTTAAAAAAAATTTTTTTTTTTGCTTAGGCTGTTTTTCTTCCGTTTGTTTGCACTATTGCAGCAACTGTAGGTACTTATTTGAATGTATTTCTTTTCGTAAGTAAAATTATATGTGATTGGGTCGGTACCTTTTCAAAGTTACCTATAAAATAGTTGAAATTTTCGAGCCTTTTGATATCAGTAGATATTTCAATCTGTATTTTATATCTCAGACTTTAGCCATTAAATGGTTGGTAGTTAATAATTTTATGCCTGCACTCCATTCAGTCCAACATCATAAAAATATATCTAGTCATGAGTAAATATAGAGCGATGACTAAATAGCTTTTATATTTGTAAAACCAGATCAAGCAGACATAATGACACGATGTAGCGGCCGTAATGGACAGACGAAGACAATCGAGAGCGGGAAACCGTCATAATATTTGAGTTTATCTATCGTCGTTTAGCAGTCTGCAAATATTATTACGTAAACTGACTGGTACATACCTACTCGTAAATAGCTACATACCCTAAATGCATGGGTATATGATGCAGGAATGGCATCACAAATCTTGCGGACGATAACGAAATTTTTAATTTACTGATGAAGGATTATTTACTACGAGAACGTGCTATCAACCACAAGCTTTCGCCATCCCAGCATTTACTTTTTTCTGCGAGTTTTCTTTATGAACTTCGGTTTAAAGAACTTGAAATCAAATATTCAATAATTTGATATCTTTACATTACTCATCAATGTGAATAGTCAGTGTATTCACATTTCCATATACATCATTGCACTAACTTTTACCGAAGGTACACATAAAATTCCATAGGTGACAGGTTGTTACGATTCGAAAGATTCATTTCAGTACTAAAATAACTCGGGGGTATATATTGTGAATTTATTCGGAAAGTTTCAGAATGAGAGTCTACTTTGACATAGGCCGTAGGGTATTATGGGGATAGTTTTGAGTTTATGGGTGATAGTGTATTATCTCAAAGTAGGTAATTAATAGCATTTGAAATTACAAAGCATAAACAAGCCACAGAAGGGCATGTAAGCAATGAATAAATAAATGTGAATCTTATACCGCGTGTGTGGTCTACCTACGGCGAGGCGTAACACCTATTTTCCTCAGTATCAATAGCGAGTACCACTCTCTGAGCTAAGGGTCGTTTCATACAGTATCTTCTGTTTTGAATTGTCCTGGTGTTGCTATTATTGCGTTGCGGCCAGTGATTGCGATCCCTTGCTACCCTGACTCACATAAAAGGGGATACACCTCTGATAGGAAGCTTACCCATTGTGTAATAAGCTTTGCTGATATGATATTCCTTTTCTGGTTCGACCTGTAACGCTCAGTGACCTGAGCAAAGATGAAAATGCCGCTCCATTGTTTGTGTTGTGAAGATAAAATTGGAATTGGAATTGTTGTGTCCCATTTTCATGTTTGAAGTTACGAAAACGGCTTTTCGAATATTGATTGCGGATACACCTGTCTCCAAACACAAAACATGTCTGTTTACCATCGCTCCATCGCTATGCAAATAGCCAGACTAGTAGTACGTACCTAGCATACATTAGCTTAACGAATAGTTTTGCGTTTTGTGGGACAGTTTAATTCCGGCTAAATGATTAGCATAGAGTTTTTGTCTACCTATTCTAAAAGCTAATTGTAATGGGACGGGATAATTCGATTACTAACTTCGCGTTCAGTCTCCTAAATTGACTTATTTCGACGCAAACTTATAAATTGTTACATGTAGGTAAATAACGATCCGACATTCATTACCCGAAAGGTAATCTTTCGGGATTATAGCGTATGACAAATTGTACCATTATGTTTGACCAGGGTTATTAAACGTTTCGCTGAACCTTTGATATATTTATATCTCGGTTTAATTTTACAAAAGCTTCAATAATTTCAGGCCGAATCTGCACATTGCCTATAATAATAATTAGATTGTAGGCACATACGGACACTGTGTAGATCAGGCACTATTTTATAGAATACTTCAAGAGTTTTACACGTATAAAACTTTATAGTTTCTTACTAAATTAGGTACCAATCAAAAACAATGACTTATCATAATCATTGAAAACTAAGCAAAGCAAAACGTTGCAGGTAGTTTTCATTTGAACAATCCATCAGAACCGGATGTTTTTAAAATGAGCTGGAAAAATGTTACTCATGCTGAGCTATTTCGAGATAATGCTATTGAGTCTCCCGTAAAAGCTATCATAATATAGCTAGATCTATGTTATTGAGATCCATAATAAATACGTGCCTCGTTTAACGTATAAGAGACCCTAACATTTTATGGTGAAATTAGGGTAGGTACTTGAGGTTATAATAAGATGGTGCAATATTGGATTGCTTTTAGATAAATAGAACGCAAACCGAACCAAAAAACTTTTCTATCAAAGCTCTATCGCGCAATTTCTAACAAACTAAATAAGAGTATTGCATCTGGAATATTTCTCGGTTTTTGAAAGCATACACAATTGACGTGTTCGCCATGGGTTCGCCGTTGTTCTATTTTCGTAAATTATGTTTTCATCATATATTTCACAAAAATGTTGTTAGATCCACTCAATTAGATGGAAGAAGTTTACAATGATGATCGGCCAAAACCGACTGACAAGTCAAAGCACGGAAGCAGTAAAAAAAACCCAATAGCAATTAGCCTCCTCGTAAGCGCCACAAACGCTACACATAGAAGATGTGAAAAAGAACACTTTGTTTTTGCACCCGTTCTACTTAGTTACTAATATTATTATTCGACTCCGCCGTTACTCTTGAGTTACTTATAAAGAAATCTTGAATAAAAAATATACGGTTGCCATGCAAGTAAGCTGATTGCAGAAACTAGATATAGATGTGAACAAAAGTTAATGTTTGGACAGACATTTCAGTTACGGTTTGAGTAATTGGCACTCCGTTATTTCTTCCAAGTGCTCCGGCTTTTAACGAGAGCTCTTTTATGTGTTTACATTTATACATTTCTGAAAATAGTCACATAAAAGCGCATTCGACGGCTGTATTTACGCTTCATTTTCTTTAGGACTGATCCTTGATGTTTTACCGACCTTTTATGATATATTGCTACAGCGAAATGTAATTTACAAGTGATTTCATGGACCTTTTTCATTATAAATTTAATATTAATACGAGGGTCGTGGACGTGGGTTTCAACTTTGTTTACTGTCCTGACTGTCTGTCTATCTTAATCATAAAGTATTTATTTGAACCAATATCGTCTTCTAATAGAACCTCCTACGCTGTAATTAAAAAATTAACTGAGTTACCTCCGATTTTCGGTCGTTATCTTTGGGGCTTATTTATTACTAACTCACCATAACGTTATAAACACCAGTCCAATGAAGAAATGGATAAAACACATGCTATAAACCTCTTGGGAAATAAAGAAAATAGGTCTCACGACCGTCATTCAAACTAGTGGTTTCAGATAAAACTACCAAGCAGCCTTTTTGTGATTGGTCTGGTCTGTATTTTAGGATCTTTATGACCAGCGTTAGCCGTCATAAAGCGACCATTATTTGATTAGTTGTTCTAAAGATACAACGTCTATCATTTACCTAATCAAAATTAACTGCAAATTTACGGCTTATATCAACCTCGAAGTAGGTTAATAGGCAATCCAAGTTACGAGACTGTAATCGAACAAAGAAACATTCAATATTCTTATGTTATTTTGTATTGTTCACAGGTTCTGCTAGATAGGCGCATGGGAGCGTTTCAACTTGAATATATAAATCTTAGTCACCATTCCAAAGTCCCGGCAGCAAGCGCCAAGATGTGCGCGGCAACGAAAAGATAAGAAAAAGTATAGAAAGGACAAAAGTCCTACAATGTTTTCACTTTCTGAAGGATGTGGGTGCGTCAGCTTCCGCGGAGGCAGACGAGCTCGCTCGCAAGCAGACGACTCTTCATCATGTCGGAGCTCAGAGATAGAACAAGAGGTCCCTAAAAGCTTCAGCAAGAGGCTTCTCAACGGAAAATGTACCATGAAGTCCCTGACTCCATTGCTAAAGTTCTGGAAGAGAGATGACGTCAGCATGACCAAGGCTGAGCGCAGTAAGTGCGATTTTCTTGGGTACTCATTTATATTTCTACATCATTTTTTATATCTATGATCGCACATAGAGAACAGTTTATAGGTTACATTTCAATTTCAAGTGTAGGTATACATAGAAAAGTAATATTTGTGGGTATGACTGGTCATTTCTTAATAGTCTAGTCACGACAATTTTCAAGAGCAGGTACGCAAATTGGATCACAACTCAATTCTGTCTTTTTAGGTAAAACAGCTTAGAATTTAAGGTTTCACTGAGGTTATTTATGTGTAAAAGTAGGTGCTTAGCATGCAACGGTTGGCTAAAGATAATCCAGTTGATAGGATAGTTTATCCATTATACTAAAGTTTCCTTATTTTCAAGAGGTATTGTTCAGCGAAGTTTATGGGTTGCACATTTCTCATAGGTACGTATTTAATTAACTTCAGTAGCTAATATGCTTGCAAGACGACGGTGATCTTTGATAGGATTGTCGGTAAAGTCTCTCTCAATGGACTGAACAAAATTTACTCTAATCTATTGAGTCACACTCGGAACAGATAATCAAAACTTTTACTGGAGCAGTACTATAATATCTATTCTGGTGGTTCTGGTGCTACAGGATATAAAACTATTGGTGACAGCTTTCGATTTTTTAGTAGCTCATCTGTAAAGTTAATGTTTACATCTACTATCTTAACACTTTGTGTAGGTTACAAATGTTTAATAGTTAGAAAAACGTAGATTAACTTGTACCTACTACCGTGTAACCCAATTATTTGTTATGTAATTGCTGATTAAATTTGCGAACGTTTTGTCTGTCCCAAACTAAACTAGAGCAAACGAGCTCTAACTCGCCCTATACGATAAAAGTTTCATTTTAATTGGAGCTAATTTTACCGGACTCACCCTATTTTCCAGTATTTACACCCCAAACATAGGTAAATTAATCAACAATTGCTTTATATGTATTTTACACATATAATTTACGAAATACTTGTATTTTAGAGTGTCAAACATAATCTATAGAAATTAAGGACGGTTCCTCCATTTATCTAGTATTTTTAAACGCAATGTTAGTTTCCTATGGTTTGTCGCGCAAGATAGAACGCACTGTATTTTATTGGTACATATTTACTATTCAATTCAAGCTGCTAAAGGTGTGGTGAAGCTGAAGTAAATGGCTTGCCGAGGATGTTCTTTTGTAGAAATAATGTAGGTACAATAAAGCGTTTTCATTCATTAATGAAAACGCTTTATTGTACCTACATAAATAACACCGAAACATATTCCTAAATAAATGATGGAACAAGCCGATACTGCCTATAACGAACACAGAATGTCACATAGTAGTGAACATTTCCCAGTACGATGTGAAGTGTTTGCCTTCACCAGCCGACACGCGATGAACATAGGAATGAGTTTACTCGTACATTGAATGAGCCATTTTACTCTATAATATCATGTTATCATAGAACCTAAAATTGTACTTTACTTACCTAGATAAAAACTTGTTGCTACCAATTACTGTAGGTACCTAGTGGTAGAGTCAATTTCGCTAATGTTTTCATTTACCTTATATCAAATATATGTAGGTAGTTATAAAATAATTGTATTTCAATATTTTTTCTTCAATTTAGATGTAGGTATTTTGTAAATTTAAAGTGGTAAAAACGTATAATTATGTTTTTATGTTTCGTAGCGATGAAAGCAGCCATCCTGATCCAGCAATGGTATCGGCGCTACCTAGCTCGAATGGAAGTGCGCAGACGCTACACTTGGACCATATTCCAGAACATCGAGTACGCAGGAGAGCAGGACCAAGTCAAGGTACGCAGATAGTAAAAACCAGATCGGTTGAGTGCCAATGGACTCGTCTGCCGAGTGCCGAGGCTTCCATTTTTTTGGCTGAGTTTGTCTTCTTATCCATGAGGTAATTACGTAGCGATGATTTCAAAACACCTCAGTCTTGGAGAGGTTATACAGCACTCAAATCAATGTGCGAGGGTGTCGGTTCCTTTGAATCAGTGTTCGCTGAACATGTCACTGCGATCATTCAATATTATTGAACAAAGACACGCAGGCGGGCGCGCTGCTACGTTACGCTGGTTTATCTAGAAAATTGAAGCGCTTGCTGGCATCTGATAAGTAGGTTTGGGGTGGTGGAATATTTTCAGTGTTTGATAGTTTACGGAGACAAAAGAAAGTTTTGCAGCATACCAGAAGTTTTTTACTATACTATTTATGCAAATATAAAATGATTATAAAGTAGGTACGGCATGAAACATTGATAGCAGTAGGTATTATTCAAAAGTGCAAGCCAGAACTTTTAAATAAAACTGTATTCAGTAAAAGCTTCACTTTGAATCGACTAAAAACCAAGTTGTCTTTTCTAAATGTAATGATGAATTGGTATTTGGAAATGTTGCTACCAATAGGTATATTTTAAAACAATAAAGCGAATGCGACACGAACAAAGAAATTAACATTGGTATCCCTGGTTCGTGGCAGATGTCCAAATATTTGGGTCAATTATGCGTAGTCGGCAAACTCAGCATTCACAGCAATCTGCGATCTGAAACTCACTTTACATACAAAAGCGAGATTTTGTTGTAACTGCTGATTTAGCTTTTAAAACTAGTTATCACGTGTGGGTAGGTACATTAAAAAAAAACATTATGATAAAACAAGCCGATGGGCCATCTTGTTACGCGGTAACCATTGCTTATTATGATGCATCATACTGAGCACGTCCACTGAACAAATCTACCCTTCTCCTCCTATTCCCTAGTCGGCGCCATAAATCCACCCTTCACTGATGTGATTTTACTGCAAGCGTTTGTGATGAAAATTTTATAAAGGCGCGTGTGTGACTGAAGAATAAGCTACTACGACGGAACCCTCCACGACCAACATATCCCTACTTTCCTCGAAGAACATAAATCGGTACGTTACTATGAGTAGTCACGCACTCCATTTCTTACATGCTGTGCCCCACATGCTTACGTGCGGTATATTTAGAGGGTAGGTATTATTGTTTTGAATGAAATCCCATTTCTAATTCAGAACTGCTACAAAAAAAATACAGAATCGATCATTCCAGAAATCCAGTAGGGATCCAGTAGAGATTTCTGGAATTATCAAATAAATATGCAATGTACCAAATATTGATATGAATCCGACCGAGACCAATTGCACTATTTCAATGGGTACAAATAAATAAACACAAACACATTTATTGCCTGATTTAGTATGGTTATGGTGAATATGGTGATGGTTATCTAACCGGCCGATGCTACCGTTAGCTAACGTCATTGGGCATTGTCGTGTGAAAACCATTGAAATCGTGAAATTTGGAGGCTACCTCGAACTGTACCTGACAGTATATATACCTATGTATTTATTTATAAGTTTAACAAAATATAATAAATATGAGTTTGTACGTAATAACTGCCAAATTACCTTTAATAACAGTACTATAAAAGGTTCATTTATGCAAAGTTGTGGCACAATGGCCACATATAATTATTTATTATAATGAGGTTAAATAGCCTAACTCTAGGTATGCCGAGCAAGGTTCGAGATAAATATTATATCGGCTATAGGTTTTTATGAGCACTAATTGTATGGTGTATCGTCTTACACTTAATCAAGTTTCAATATAACATAAATAAACAAAAAAATTATATAAAATAACTTTAGTAAATTTTAGGCCCCGAGCGGTGTTATTAGTGTGAGACCTTAGTGTAGGTGTCTGTCTCTTTGTTTATGGTCGTAGCTCAAATGTCACTTTTGAAGAGAAAACTCTAGCGTAAAGTACTTACTTACCTAGGTATTATGATAAAAAATAATGATCAGTTTAAATGATCTGGTTTGTAAATTTGAAAAAGTTATCATTTTTTTATTCTGACTGTACGGTATGCGCCACCCTGACCTGATACTGATTGACTAGTCATGTGCGTGCACAAATATTGTGAGCAACGAGTATGTTATAAAATCAGCAGTCTACATGCGTACCTATATCTAATAGGTTCTTGGGTAGAAAAAGGTTATCGTTGTCAGAATTCACAAATGTTGCAGAATTTAGAGTTGTGGGTCGACCAGGCTATATTTATCGGCAATGCAGGTTTTTACTGCCACCAGTTTATCAATTTTTCAGATAAACTTTTGAAAAAAGATTTTTGTTACAAAATTCTGTATTATGTTGCCATGTCGGTATGTCTAATTACAGTTGCACTCAATGTGATTATAGTATTTTACGATGTTTCTATTCTGATATAATTTTTTCGTTTTCTTTCTATGAGAAAAAGTAATGGAACAAGCTAATAGCTGATTTAATATTTTACAGTATGATTACTAATGCATATATTATGGAAATTTTTGACGTTTTCTATTCTCTAGTGTTCGTAGACATTCGTAGAAGGTCAACTTGGTGGATTGAAACAAGTTACTCTCTGAATGAAATGTTTATCTATAGGTAGGTAGGTACATGTTAAAAAAAAGCCAACAGAAGCCTGAAAAGAAGAAGAACTAATCTGGCGTGTTTGTTTCAGTTGTACAACTTTTTTAACGCGTTACTGAGTCACATGCGGGACACCAGTGGGCGGCCCTCGTCTGAAAGGACTTCAAGAACAGCATCCATTTGTAAGTCCTTGACATTTTACTCGGAATAAAATGTTCTGAAGATCATGTATTTGCTGAGCATTTGTCTTTAGCTGTATTTTTTTAAGAACCCTGCACTCTGCAGTCTCCCTGCAGTGTTACTGAGGGGGTTTGGATTGGGTACACGTGGTACACGTCGAAACATCACAATTTTTTTTAATGGAACTCTTTTACTCGCAAGGTAATAGCATCAAAATAACATGTTTACAAGTTTTATTATACTGGTACAATAAATAAAATAAATATCGCGTAACAAAATATATTGCTTTGAGTTGTTCAAAAACAATACTCGAACACCTGCCATTTTCAAATCGAGTTACACTTGCAAACGTTTAATAATCATGGAAAATTGAATGGATTAATTTTGGAATGGCTTCCAAAATTATTCAATAGCTTTGTTGCTAAATAAAATAATAAAAAAGTTTTACTGTCCAATTTATTGTTTTTATTTCAGGTTGTCCGCATTAGCTTGTGTTCTTCTGTTATCTAAGTTTAACTCCTAGTTTCTCGTGTACCTAAACTTTTCAGAGTTTTAAAATGACTGATGCATATTTTTGTATGTCTTTCTAGGTTTCTTCTTCAAAATGACTAAGTAGGTCAATGATCTTAAGTTGGTTGCAAATAAATGGACTAGAAACTGCCACTTCCTGTAGTATGGATAAATTGGCTGTCAAGTTGAGTAGGATATCGTCTTCCAAATATCTATTGAACCTGGCTGACTGACTTTTTTGGCTACATACATTCCTACTAACTGGTTGCTGTCTACTTTCAAGATTATAACAATCACACTACCTATATATTATACCGTAAGTGCAATCTTGCATACATGCTTTCTCCGCATTTCCCAGTCTATACTTATACATGTGTTATACGAAAAGGGTTCTATGCACGCAACGATGCAGTATCTTTCCACATGTCATTCGTCGCTACATAATTCAACTAACTGCAGTGACCTTTGCCGCAGCTCATGCAAACAGAACTAGGTCTTGGCTATTCGTGGATCAGAACGACATTCGAATGAAATTCATGATTCAGTATTTGTGAAGAAGTTTCCTCGTCGATTTAATATTTGTGTAGGAGTTTCCTCGTCGATGCGATTATCGGCTGGGTTAACGGAGTATAAGGAAATTGGAAATTCTTTGACACGAAACGCGGTGAAAATTCAGACACAGTTTCATAATGTGCGTACCTACACAGCTGTACAGATGCAAAAATGGATAAGCTTATTGATTCTAAACGAATAATCTATAGCAATAATGGGTGTCCAAATGTCAATGGATTGGACTTCAATGTTTGTATTTATTCGTTGGAAAATTCGTGGGATTTTAATTCGTATTTAGTTGAAACTAAATTATTTATAAAGCTTGGTAAAGCGGTCATATCTTGCTTAGTACCGTTTATAACATGCAACTACGGTTATTACGTGCACTTACCTTATTTCATATCCACAAACCACTAGCCTAATGTGGTTGATAACCCCGTTGTTTACAACACTACGTGCTTTGTATGTCAACGAACTAGCCAAATTAGATTCAGCAAAACAGTACTTTGTAAGCTTTTAGTAAGCCAGAAAGTACAGACAATTCCACGAAATGGTGATGTAAATGCGCAACACAATTTGCGGTGAGTAATCCTTTGTAATATTTTGTAGTGGAGCAAGTATTCTCTGAGGAGTCGGACGAGGGCGGGGGTGTGGACGAGACGGCTCCTTCAAAACCTACGCGAGGCCCCAACTTAGACTTCCCTCTACAGAGGAAGGATATCGACTTACTGATTGAGGCATTTAGGAAGAAGAAGGTTTGTAAATGATTGCCCTTACGATTTCCGAGGGTTCTCGATTTTATTGCCTACCTCAATTTCGTTCTCAATTTATTTTATGCTTTTTTCGGTGGTAATCGCTCGAGAAGTCTTGTATAAGGAACCTACTTGTTTAAGTTTTAGGAGTAGCATTTTTACGGAAGCAATAATTAAGTTCTAAAGTATAGTGACTATAATAGGGCAAAGGTTTCATTCGTTCAAAATGGTTTTCAAAACAAAATTTAATTTTATCTGTAATTTTTTTATTTAGCATCGGTTACACCCAAAGCACGTGGCTCAAATTCTCAAAGATGCCACTCAGATGTTGAAGAGACTGCCCAATATCAATGTTGCCACCACCTCCATTTCAAGCCAAATCACCGTGTGTGGGGACCTGCACGGAAAGCTGGATGATTTGCTGGTCATTTTCCATAAGGTATGTGTTACCTCGCCACTGCACTTTTCAGTGTGTGAATCAGCCATTAGTAACTAAATTACATTTCGAATGATTCTAAAGCAAGCCAAATTCAAAACGTTTTATCTGTAGCGATACGAACTCAATGTAGAATGTGATAAAGTCACGCTTGCGGATGTTTTTTGCGCCTATACACGAGAGGCTCGTTTGTAACTGGGTTATCGGTGAGCTTTCTACCTAGTCGAGACGTAGGGTGTGAGTGTGGAAAATAAATACAGCTAAAATAAAAGCAAAATAAATGTTTGCGTAACAAATCAAAACAAAGGAGAAAGCTTTATTATTTTTTTACTTTGCAGTTTTATTGTGAAAACAGTATTGCTTGAGTAAACATGGGTCTTAATATAAATAGAGATCATTATGTACCTAAACGAAAAAAGGAAAATCCATGAAAAGTTAGTATGTATTGGAATAAAACGTCAATACTCGCTCACTAGAAAGGACGGTATCCTTGGACTGTTTTCGCATAGTTTAAACGGTTTTGACGTCAGCGCCACCCGTCGTCCGCCGCGGTAAACAAACACGATTATTATAGGGAGCGGCGCACGCGTCATCTAATTGCTTCCATACCAAACTAATACTGCCCGAGTCCCAACAAACTGCCGTCACCGTGTCGCTCGCCCACTTGATTGATAGACCGCCTGTTACGCCGGACGACCTCGTTAATTTGCACATATTGTTTTTCCTCACTATTTCCGTACACAAACATCATTATTTTTCGTTATTGGATCGGAAAAGGTCAGTTGGCGTGTGAAACGCCTTTTCTATCTCACCACGAACAATTTTACATTAACGATGATGATAACACTGCGCTCTATTTTAATCTAAACATAATCTAACTAGCTCTACGGATTATGTAGTAGCTATCGGAGTTATCTCTACTTTATATTTTGTGTATCGTACGCATTACGCGAGTTGTTTACCTTCATCAACGCTAATAGGCTGTTTGTTGCGATTAGAGTCTGTCGCATCGACTCATGCATGGTATAATCGTGACTCATGGAAAAGGGATAGAGCTGGGTAAGGATAATGATTACATAACGCAGCTGGGTATCGATTAGCTTAGTTGGTAACATTGCGTAAGCGGCCTTCGGCGCCGCTGTGACTGCTGCATATGTAAGGATTCACGAAATGCTCTTTGATTGCTTTCTCGCGATTGTGGTCGACAGCTAGGTTAAGCATACACTGTACTTATAGAGATCGAAAACACACTTATTACTGTTGTTGGATTACCTAAATTCAACGGCTTTTGATACAACTATTGTTTACAACTACTTATAATTCATTCTGTTCTTCACGTATGCATGATAGAAAGTATTTAGTAGATTAGTTGTATCAGTTGTATTAAAATAGCTTTTCGCTCATAGAATGGGCTGCCGTCTCCGGAGAACCCATACATATTCAATGGCGACTTCGTCGACCGAGGCAAGAAGGGCTTGGAAGTATTCCTACTACTGCTGGCTTGTATGGTGGCGTTCCCAGGAGGCGTGTATTTGAATCGCGGTAACCACGAAGATCTCATTATGAATTCGAGGTTAGTATTAGAAATTCTGTAGAAGTCCATTGTTAGACACAGAAAGAAATAGCAGAAGAAAATAAGGCCCGTTCCTATAAAACTACTGTAGCGAAAAGTTAATTGCATAATTAGTATAGGTTTTTGAGCTACAAAATCGACATGTGACTTTTATTTTACAGATATGGATTTATCAAGGAAGTCCAACAAAAGTACAGGGTGAGTACCTACTAGCTATAGCTTACATACGATTTCTCGACCAAACTTTGTTATTTAGTTGATAGCCTTATGGTGAGTCGACAAAATATAAAAAGAACCCTCCTTGTAACAAATTGCCTTGCAGAAAAACTTTTGACCTTTCACTAACTTTTTGTATTTACCGATATTACTTAAACACTGGTGTGGTAGTGGCTTGGACGATTAGTGGCCACTGTACGTAACCTCTGGAGTGGATAAATGCAAATACCTACAATTTTTTTTTTGGAACCAGCTGATACTAAAATTTAGAAGTCAATATTCAGGTCCCTAAGCCAAGCTATTTCCATTTCCCCATAAATATTAAACTCGTGACGGAAATTCGAGAAAACCTGGTACTAAGATATTTGAATAAAATGCGGACCTTTCTCTAAAAAAGAGGTTTATCTGACGCTTGACCTGAAACGGCTCAGTAATCTTATTCGCTTTGTTTCTATTTGGTTTTGCCAAGTTGCTTTGATTTTTACATGCTGGAACATATCCTACCTAACTTTGATGCCTTAGTAATATGACGTGTGTACTGTATGTTATGTATGTTTGTGTTCAACATCGTATCATATCAGTCAGACGTAGGTACATACTAATGATTTTTGTTTAAATGTGTTTGGACAGAGGTACTTTTGTAATGCAAATTTAGATTTGATCCTAACTTTACAACAGTTGTGGGTTACTAGAATATTTGCATAGGTATACCTACTTACTTAGGTCGCGCAATTTAATTGACTGGCTCCATGTTTGCATAAAGTTATGTATGATATTATTATGGAGATTAAGTTTGAGCCTTGTAATCGTGAAAGTTTCACCAAATTCCATTCGGTCGTCAGTAATGCAAATTGTCGTAACGAGCATGGGAGCTTCAATGCAGTAGTTCTGATTAGTTATTTATTCAAACAATATAGTTTGAGGATACACGATCCATAGTTTGTTATCTACTGTATTTCTTTTACACGAATAAAATATGAAAGGTATTAGGCAGACAAAGCGAAGCTTGTAAAGATTTTGTTAGATATCGAAACCTTAAAAGCTCTTGTGTTTTTCTAGTGTCTCGTTTATTTTAAACATTCTTCTACGACATACTATACTGGCTTCCGCCCGTGACTTCTTTCGCGCCCCGTTGATTTTCCGGGATAAAAAGTAGCCTATGTGTTAATCCAGGTCACGGACAATAATTATACATTCAAGTTTCCTCTAAATCGAATCAGTAGTTTTTGCATGACAGAGGTTCAAACATACATATAATACATACATCCATACATTCTCACAAACTTTCGCGTTTATAATATTAGTCAGGGCTTAGTAAAACTTTGGTGAATACCAAAGTTACTACGAAAACTGAGACAAATAAAAGCCGAATAAGTACCGTTTTCCAGTTCATTGTATATTTTAATTGCACGGAGAGGCGGAGAGGTCGATATTAAAACACGTGGTTCGTTTTCACTCGTTGCCGTCACGTTTTGAATGAAAACCAACTGTTTCGTCTTTTGTTCAAATATTAGACTTAAATAGGTTCATTTTCAACCGTATTTTAAGCTACAATCTAGATGAGGAGTATTTATTCTGGCTAACACAAAAGATACGGTACATCAATCATTCCTAACTCTATAGTTTTTTGTAGCACAACGCGGAGCGGCTGCTGAAACTGATCGAAGGTGTATATCGGTGGCTTCCGCTGGGAACGATCATCAATAACAGAGTGTTTGTGGTTCACGGAGGCATCTCTGATACGACAGACTTGGACATGATTCGCAGCCTTGACAGAGATAAGGTAACAGGGACACTAACGACAGTATTCTGAAAAAAACTCAAACGGCTCGAGCATAGGTTGTGAACAAACACTTGAATCTTGTTTTAGACCTGAGTATTGTTTCAGCATACGAGCTTCATTTTTTTTATTCGCAACACGTTTACCTAACCCACACAAACACAAGGCTGACTGTTTTTTATTGTACCCCTGTTTATGAGAAAGTGTGGGGGTGAGAAAATATGTGGGTAGGTCTTTCAGAGAATTTTGTTCCATTTATTTGTCTGCAGCTTTATTGTTTCACGCGATGTGTGAATCAAAATTGAAACATATTAATCACTGAAACAATACTTAGCTGAGTGTTTGTAATATTATAACCTCTTTCGTGCTGAATATTATAATCTAGGTAGTTTTTAAACATACCAAGATTACAAACAAGGTACAATCAGTAATATAAGTCGAATAACAAACTGAGTTTATTTATACTATTTAAATAAGTCTACGTTAGTTAAAAGCTTCCAAAATATAGTCGGATTGACTTGTGTTGCTGCATGTACAATAAAGAATGGTTTTTCTCAAACTAAGAAAGGTAAGAAACTTCTAACTTTTTGTTTACTACCCTATATTACTGCAGAAAAATACTTAGTAGGTACTTCTTCGGCTTAATATTTTCCTATCACGATAGTATTGTGGTTCTGAAGTGCGTTCTATGCTTTTGTAGTACAATCAATCTCTTAGCCTCTACAAAATTTACGAATAGAACATGTGACTGAACCTTACGGTGCGTGTATCACACGCACCCACGTCGTCGGTCAGTTCCTAAATTATTAATGCGTTTGTGTCTCATACCTTCGCATTCAAGTTACATTATGTGGAGTCTAACCACACTGAGTCTGCATTGGAATAAATGGGCAACCCCTAAAAGACCGTCTCTAACTCAGTAACTTTCGTGGTACATTGGTTGTGTAATAGTTTACAGTTACAGAGTAAGGGGCTATTTCCACGAGCGAGCGAATCGCGGCGATATTATCGTCGTGGCACGTATTTCTATACACACTCTTAGAGCGTGTCTTCACAAGGTACTGCGGCGATAGTTTGTATAGAAATACGTGGTACCGTCGCGATCCTCTCCCTCGTGGTGATGGCCCCTAAGGTACACATGGTGCTTTCAATTTTGGTATTTCAAATTCCGCAAAGTTCTATGCTGCAGACTTAGTGTGATCCACCTATTGCCTCAAAGCTAAGCCAAACCGACGACCACATTTTGTGCCAGCAAAATTAATGAATGAATGGTTTGTTTGTATAGTACGTCTCCCTGCTTCGGCCACCGGTGATGGATTCCGCTGCGGGAGCCGAGTCGATTGATAAAGTGGAATGGAAGCAGGTTAGTTAAATCATTTTGATTAATTGAATTACACATGACTTTTTTTACAGGATTTCGTGTTTTAAGGTCGATTTACATGGTGAAAGTTTCTCGCCTCTGTTTGTTGTACGAATATAAAAATACTCGCTTCAGGTAAATACTTACGAATAGCCTGAAAACTCTCGCTGAAAACCGCGCTAGAAAGCTTCGCCATGTATATCGGCCTTAAACTGAAATGTTTTGTAAAAAGAGGGTTGTGTTTGGGTGAAAAGTTGTGCCTGCCACTGTCTATCATTTACAGATAAGGGTGTGTTCACTTTTTTGATATTTTTTCTAGAGGCTGTGTAGAGATTCCGACGAGACATTTTTAATTTAAAAAATACGTAGGTAATCATAGATTTCAACATTCTTGTTAATTTTTGGCAACCTTTCACTCGTTTGTAGTTAAATTCCTTTCTTGAATATAATTCAACAGCTAAAGAAGAATTTTCTCGTAAAGTAACTAACCAATAGTTCATTATGAGGGTTAGGTTGGAACACCCACGACTCAATATAAAGGTCATTGCTCTTTTCATTCGCAGCATATTAGTTGGCACTAGACAATATTGAGTATAACACAGCGTGTTTATAGTATAGACCGCGATCAATTCTAGGGCAAACACGTGAACAATACCTAATTTGCTGTTGGAAAGATATAAATTAGTAGGTCTCTGTAGAATAGCATCTTGATGCATGCAATATCAAAGTACCATTAACGTCGAAATCAATCGTGTGCTCTGTTAAACTGTTTCTTAAGTGAAAATAAGTTTTAACAAACGAAAAAATGATCAAAGTCTTCTACCTACGTTATCATTTAATTTTATAGCTCACTCAGGTCTTTGCAATAAACGAGCTGTCTGTGCAACTAAACATTGCAGAAATAAACGTGTCTGTGTTGGGGATTCATAAAGTGGTCGCTTTAGACGTGTTCCTTTCAGTTTGTCTACTCTCTAGTGACACTTGCGGTGGCTCCCTGAAAATTGTATTACGCCAAGGATAGCGGTAACTGAAATTGCTCGGAGCTTAAAAGAAATAAAATAATGTCATTGATATACGTACCTAATATAATAAAAGAGACAGAACTTGAACCCAATCCCAATTTAGGTTCGGCTATCGGTATAATAAAATTATAATTTATTTGAAAGGTACCGATTTGAGATAAAACTAAACTTATTTGAGGCGAAAATAAGGTCTGTTCGTTAATCTGCCAAAAAAGTTAATTTACAAAAATCTCTTTAGATCTTTTCATCATTGCGGTCATTACCATACTTACGTTGGACTATGGACTCTATTTAGTCAAATCTCATAATTTAAATGTTATAACCTGGAAACGGCTCCAACAATTTTTACCAAACAACCCAGATAATACACATTTCTTACTAAAAAATAGCATTCAAATCGGAGCTCTACTTTCACAGCTACGACGACGACCAAACAAAAAAAAAACAGAAAGACACACAACGCCGTCAAACTTACAACACCCATTCCGTTTTTAAGTCAGTGGCTTTAATAGCTTCATTCAATTAATTAAGGTAGCTCTGAGGTCCTAGCCATATTTACATTCTACAGTGACTAAAAAAAGAAAATGTTTAAAAGGTGATACATTTTTTAGGGAGATCTTGGGAGTTGGATAACGTCGGTTGTCTTGTACTATTATTTGATAAACGAGGGGTCACAGTCGCACAAAACGCTAAGCCGTAATAATTTATAAGCATCTGACGGAGTCGTGAAAAAATGTAGCTGAATCTCTGAACAAACCAAGGTTTTTTTCATTTTAATTTCACAGTCCTTTTTCATAAAGATTTCAGCATTGTAAGGGTCGGGTAAGGCTCCCTTTGCAATTAAATCCTGTATGCGTAGGTACCTCTATTAATAAGAGTGTCCGAGAGGGCTTACACAAATGGAATTAACCCATTAGTCCATTCATCAGGGTTTCTTGAACGTCTTATGAATCGTATTCGCGTAAGATTGAATGGAGACTGTTTTTGCTCAGTAGGGATCATATTGCTGGTTAAGTTTCTAGCTTTGCTCTTTACGATCAATAGCAAGTGTCGTAGAAAACAGACTTTGAACGTATCCCTTGTTTGTACGGTGCTAGACTGCAGTCTGGGTTCAAATTAGGTATTACTTGTACAAAAGATGTAATAATTAGGATTTTGCAAGATTTAACTCTGTAATTCTATTTCGTTACTAGGCCCGTAAGCTGATTTACTGATCACTGATCTCTCATTCAAATCTATGCTTGAGTAACGATTTTTTTATCAGCATTGTACGAGCCTTAATCTTTTTCATAGCTACTAATCGTTTTCAGTTACTTCTAAGTCAAACAATTTCTAAAACGAGTTTAAAACAAATAAATTGAGGTTTACAAAATGAACAGTATTCAACAATAACTCAAAGTTATAAGATAATCGTTTAATTTATTGCTCAGAAGGTTTTTATTCGAGGCACCGATTCGAGTTAATAAAACAAAAGCTTATATAGATTAAACGAAATCTAAATAATAAATAGGTAGGTAAAACACGTAGGTAATTAATGAACGTATTCGCACAAATTCTGCACAGTGTGATAGGAATAAAAATGAGGTAAGCGTCATTACTATTGCCGAATAAAAGTACGATTTCGTCTACGTGAAGTTTGTAGGATGGTGCGAAATCGATATTATCGCCACTCGAAAAAAGGATTTGATTCAGAGACCTCTGCAGTCACGTACCATCCCGAATCGTTGAAACGACAATTTAGCACAATGAGAAATCAGCGTCGATTTATCGCAGCACAAGCCCCAATCGCTGAAGGGAATTGGAAACGTTACGTTCCTTTAGAGATTTCTTCATAATAAGTTGTAACTTTGAGAAGGATAAAAAGTTATTTTACATATTCATTGCAAGCGTCATTACATCCTTTTGGAAAGTGTCTATGTGAAAAGAAAAATCTCACATAGCGTTTTTTTACAAAGGTAGGTTTTAAATTATGAAAGCCTTCAAAATTCTCATTTATCTGCCTAAAACCAAGCTAAATTGCTAGTAGGGCATCACTCAATCAGTGTCCAATATTGGAGAAGAGAATATACCAGGCTACGATGTGATGGCTTAACCAAATTAACGAGGTCAGGTTAATTAAGTAAAAGCTATCACAACGAGGGCTTAATAGGACGCCGTAGCTGATAATTCAGCCACTTCCCATGCTAAGTGGAACCCATCGTATCCATTACTTTTTGAATTAGACCAGTATTTACCAGCGCCTTTACAAAAATACGCAGGATAATTGACCTAAAACCTGCCTATTTAGGTAGCAAAATAGCTAATTAGTCTGCAGAAAACGTTCACAAAAACTGAGCAGACCAACTTGAAATTACCTCAATTTACGCCAGCTCTACGAACGATTTAATTTTGTCGAAAAGAGAACAAGCAACGTAAAATGGATCTTACGAGATTGTTTTGAATTAAATGTTTAAATAAATTCAATTTAAATAAAATGTCGTTTTGTGAAAGCTGTTTAAGCTAATTTTATTATAATAAACTTCGTTTTGCATTGGACAATAAGTTACTGAGTTCTGTTTCCTACATCCATTCAAGTCATAACAGTAGGTATACCTACTCGTTCATAGTCAGCTTAGGATCGGTTAGTATAGTTTGGGGTAGGTATAGTATTATATTATGATCTTAGGTTTAGGTATATTGCGTTAAGTGCCACTTCATATATAAGTGGAGGATGGAGGGTTAAAATGAAGTGGACTTCTCAAGTACATAAAATGATTAAGGCCTAATCGACCGCCATGTTCACATTATAACTATGGGCGGCTCAGTGCTAAATTTGTTGTTTGTTTCAGGGCTTTTATTTTGTATTGGTTCATTTAACTATGTTTGTTTAAAGTTTCCTCTGAACTTTTAATTTGTTTACAGGTGTTCGACATTCTGTGGTCAGACCCTCAAAGTACCGGAGGCTGCGTGGCGAACGCCTTGCGCGGTGCTGGCACTTACTTCGGGCCCGACGTCACAGCGTCCTTCCTTCAGAAGAACAAACTCAGCTTTGTCATTCGCAGTCATGAATGCAAACCGGGTGGATACGAAATAATGCATAATGGAAACGTAAATATATATCTGTTTCAGAAGCTTTTTATTAGGTTTCACTGGATTTATTCGGTTCGAATATGCCCACAGTGCAAACATTGTGTAATTTAATTTTACTGTTTGGCTTGCAAAATAGCCAACAGATTTTACATAATATCTGAAATAGCAATTTTGTTCAGCATCTAGTTAGATTACTTAGTTGTTTGAATGTTATATTGGCCTTCTATTTAGGTACTCATTATGCATTCATGGCTGAACCGAGTTTAAAGTTTGAAACTATCTGGTTTTGATGCAAAATTGCACAAGCGGGAAGTTTCCGATTATAATAAAAAGTACGACACGGAATGATTGAAGAAAAAGAAAGTTCAGGTTCATATCTCTTATGCATTTTAGTGTTATCTGAATCGCTGAGATTACGAGCGCTCATGAAAATGCTGATCACACTCCGATGTTAGCTTTCTAGTTGTTCTGATAAATTGAAATTGTTTATTCTGATCGTCGAGCTCACTTGGTATTTATGTATTATCTTAATCTAGCATTCCATATAAACGTCTCTGTTCTGTAGTTTACTTGTTTGACCGTTGATTGAACCTTTGAGTAGCTCTAGTCAAAGGGTCACAAAGCAGCAGCCTTTGTGACTTTTAAGGGTACAAAATTGCAATGGTATTATCACTACATTTTAATAAGAGCTCCACAGTGCATACATTTCGCACAATATTTAAAAGACTTGAAGAACCTCGAGGTTAACAAGTCGTTGACCTACAAGCTGAACTCGTCGAAACAAATCCTGAATTATTTATGTATGATTTTGCGGAATACCATAATAAGGATATCTAATGATCCCCGTTTTATTTACGACAGGTAATTACTATCTTCTCGGCGTCCAACTATTATGAATTGGGGTCTAATAAGGGCGCTTACTTGAAGCTTTGCGGTAACTCGTTGGAGAGACAATTTGTGCAATATACTGCAGCTGTGTCTCGAACGCGGAGATTGACCTTTAGACAGAGAGTTGGATTAGTCGAGTCGTCAGCTATGAGAGAGCTTCATAATCAAATCGTCGTAGCGCGAAGATACCTTGAAGCTACTTTCCGCAGCATGGATCTGGATCAAAGTGGTGCGTACTATATTTAGGCAGTCTCACTTCAGCCTTCACGACTCTTGAAAAATTCGGGGGGTTAAAGTATTCATCAATACAACTTTTCCTATGGAACCAATAAAAAAACAGCTGTTCCGCGTTCCACATAAAATGCATACCTACTTGGAAAAAATGTATGAAACAGCAGATTTTCTTGCGCTAACTCTGTAGGCTCTATGAGAAAAGTTTGTCATATTGATGCATACTTTAACCCTTCGAAGTTTTCGGGGGGATCTTACTACACCCTGTAATAATGCTCAGGAAATTTCAATTATAATATCTAGATATAATTTTTTTTAGGAATCCTCAATGTCTAGCAATGCCGTAGCATTCTATGGCGTAGCAGGGCTACAAACATAAAAAAAATCACACATCGAATTCTATACATTAGGGTGCGTGCGTTGCGTAAGTTTGTAATGTCCCCCTGTTACCTATTCTATGCTGTGTCACACATTCTGTGGCAATTTTTGTTAAGTAGTTGTTTTATATTGTAAAATTTTCACTAAACTTTTGCTGACGAAATTAATAGCGGCTTTCATAAAACTCTAGCAAAACCTACTTTACGTGGTAGTGTAAACCTAATTCCATGACGTAAACAGTCTGTTGTCGCCAGCTGATATTGGCAGCGTCGTCGACGCGTTTTGTTTGTGCTAACTGAACTATGTCAAACACTTCTAACGTAAATAGAGTGTAGTTAAACTGAATAGCTACATACATTTAGCTATTTATGTCTTACGCATTCACGGTTTGGGTAGGTGTGAAAAGGGTTGACATTTGTGCCCACGTTTTAGTACCTAATTAACTAACAGCTGGTATGGTTTGTTGGGCTCAATTAGACTAGTAAGGAATCTATTTTTTTATGAAAAAAAATTATTGTTATAACACGGAGTTTGTGCGAAGTTACTATAATGAATTAACGGATATCAGTAAGTAGACTTTTGAGTGAGGCAAAACCAAAAAACAGGTAGATTGATTTCAATGAAACTTGGAAGAGGTCGTGACATGGCATAGCATACACGGAAAAGCTAGGAAAATCTAGTGTTTCCTAAACAAAAGCAATTCTACGCTAATTAACTCGTAAATAAAGCTTAGCGTGTTTGAAGCCCTTATAAAAACATTCGTAGAATTCATACTAAAAAAAAATATTTGGGGCTTCAGTACGTAACCTTTACCTTGGCCTAAGCTCAGTTTCCCCGGAGGGTAATTCAGTAATCCGTGAAACAATCGTGCAATGTCACGGTTGTAGCGAAACGGAGATTTAGTCGAATTACTTAAGGGATGGATTCGGGCTCGCCGTCGTTAACTTTGTCCTGCCTTTATAAACTTTACTTGAGACGCTCAAAGGCTTTCATTATTGAATTGCGATACGTTGGATTTCCTGAGCACAGGTTGGCACAGATATAGACAGTACAGTTTGTACAGTTTATCGATCCGGAGAGTGATGAGGGTTATTGTAGATGTTTTAGAACCACGACCATTATTCTTAGTATTATAGGTCATATAAACAGAACTATTGCCTTTCCCAGTGTAGGTATGCTTTATCTATTATTGCACTACTAAAGTAATAAATTTATTCAAAAAAAATTACGACTTAAATAGTATTTTCAATATTTACAAAATACACATGAAACAGTCGTGCTATCTACGAATCGTTGCAAACGATTTATAGATAGCTCAAATGGTCCGAATCCTCCTGATATTAGATTAATATATTATCAATATTTATAACTTATTTCGTCAAAAAGTGTATGCTGTAACGTGGACCGCTATGTAACCTCTACCGAAGGTTGAGTATTGGGTTTGGCCGATACTAAATTATTATTAATACTTACTACTACTACATGATACTTTTAATTAGTACCTAATTTGTTATGCTGATGATTGATTAGTAGGTAATCAATTAGTCGGAACGAACGAATGTCGCCTTAGCTTTAAATAGTTATTTACGTACCTATTGGACTATAAATAGGCAGAAGGTAATTTATTCACGTTTGTTTGTGGCAATGGAAATCCAATAGAAAGCTTCGATTCATTGTATAATTCAACAGTTTTTCAAGTAAATTTGCTATCTTGCCGTATCGGCCGTCTCTCTAAAGTCTAAAGTATTCAGACGGATTTTTTCCAGATCCGATAATCCAGGCTACTTTTTTCTAGGTTATATTACCGTTGGAGATTGGTGCCAGGCGATGGAAGAAATCACGCATTTGGGTCTTCCCTGGAGGATGCTCAAGGACAAACTTGTCCGGACTGATCCGGACACGAGACGAGTTCGCTACATGGACACCTTCGAGTTGTCTGTGACCAATGTGAGGTTTTATTTATTACCTGAGTTATAAATAAATAAATAAATATTCACGGACACTTAACACAACGCCTTCTAGTCCCAAACTAAGCAAAGCTTGTACGATGGAAACTAGATGGCTGATAGAATACATACATACTTTTTTTTGTAAATACATACTTATAATACATAGAAACACCCAGACACAGAACAAACATCTATGTTTACAACATACAAATGTTTGTTCTCGGTGGGGATCGAACCCACGACCCACAGCACGGAAGGCAGAGCTACTACCGACTGAGCCATGACGCCTGTCAATTATTTTGAAGTAACTTAGCTTGCTGCATTGATTACTGAGTCATTAAAAGTTTGGATCACTTTGAAATACATTGCAATGCTAAGTACCTACTGAGCTTAACAAAAGTTCATCTTAAAATTTTAGAATCCGCCGGTAATGAAATTCCAATTTTCCTTTTAGAAAGCTGGCCGTAAATCCGACACTCAAACAGTCGTTGAAACTCTGTATAAAAACAAAAGAAGCCTCGAGGCGATTTTCAAGATACTCGACAAGGATAACTCAGGTATTTTTTAAATTAGTAAAACTTTAATCCATTTGTATACCATTAAATCTTTTATTTACGGTAATGAGTTTTCAGGATTTATAACTTTGGAGGAGTTTTCGGAGGCGTGTCAACTGATAGGAAAATACATGCCGAATCCGATGACTCAGGAGCAGCTCGTTGATATTTGTAGACTGATGGACATCAACAAGGATGGTTTGGTAGATCTAAATGAGTTTTTAGAGAGTTTCCGTCACGCCGAGAAGAGTCTGCAAGAGGATAGCAACGAGCTCATCGAGATCCAAGCCACCTGACAGGAGCTAGACCGTCGCCCGAGCCGGACGGCGGTCGACAAAGATGAAAGCGGTGTCCAAATCGAAATTCTACAATTCCAAGAGAAAGCCGACACAAATGGACGAGCTCATCTGATGGGAGAAGCTGTCATGCCCGAAAATGCAGATGACATCCAATTAATAGATTACGAGGATCTGCCGCGACGGCCCGGCCTTTTGGAAAGCGACATTTAATCTTTACTGCCGAAATGGGCATTTAAAACTTTTGCGCTGATAGCCTCATATTTTAAGCTTTTTGAGTTTGTAACGTGTGAATTTTCTTTTCAGCGATTTTCTAAAGTATTCCTAATCTGCTATTAGAAGTTATGTGTCAAAATGTTCCTTATATTATATTTGTATACTTCTAAAGCTAGTAATATTAGGTAGTAATAAAAAACAACTTGATACTGAATATTTGATCTATAACTTTAAGGCTTATAAACAAATTTCTTGCATTTCAGCAACGACATTAGATGAGACATAGCTATTTTTCTTTCCAAATCGTGTTTTAATAAATAGGCACTGTTTGTATAAAAATCCTAGCATTTTTTAATGAAAAAATTATGCTATCCTATATTTATGTTTTGTGGCTATATAAGAATTTCAATTAATCAATTGGTGCCAACTTAACAAAATATTAAGCTGATCACTGATCAGCAATACCGAAGTTAAATTAAAAGTAATGGAATAATGATTTATTTGTTAGGTTTAATGTTACCTACTAAAATAAAATCAATTATCGAATGGGGAACAATGATACCACTTCTACATTTATATTCATATTTTATTCCTAGAAATAGAAAAAAAAAATTTGAAAGCTCTCAATTTTATTTAGCTGTTTATAATTTGCATTATGATGAATTATCTTATCCAAGCCACGTAGGTATGTAGTCAAATATCTACCTATAATAAGATATTTTTAATAATCATATGAATATGTCAAACTAGCACATTTTCTAGTCATATATCTCTCTTTCGCATACATATCTCTTATTTAATATAAGCATTCCAATTAAATTTTCTCTATAAAAGTTATAGTCATTGCATGGTTAGATAGATAAATGTAGGTAAGTAATGAGTAAAACATGTTAGCTGCTATATTAACCCTTCACCGGGATGCCACATCACCTAATTCACTGATCGATCGGTTTAATTATATACCAGACACCTTGACTGACCTATTATGGTTTTCATTCATGTTTTACAGGTGTGTATCTATACTTCTAATCCAGTGGAATGAAGACATGAAGAACGGGGTTTATAGACATTTTATCGTCAATCTGGTACAGACTATAAATGAACAGTAAAAGCTGGCTTCAGACCGTGCCTGAATAAGCGTAACTATGTACACTCGAGAGCAAAAACTCCGGGTCATCTATAAAAACTTGTATATCTTGGATGCCATTAATGCTAGCTTAGTGAAATGATGCAAGCTAATAATGCAATTAAACAATGAATGGTTTTAAACTATTTTAATCACAATTTATTCCATTATGCTAGCATTCATGGTTTCTAGGATATTCAAGTTTTTATAGATGACCCGGATTTTTTCCTCTTGACTGTATTTTACAAATCGTTCATAGACATTTCACATAATGCCCTCTAACTAGATTGTTGATAGAATACTTACTTTTTTACTTACTCCGTACCAGACTCAGACCTTCATCAAGTGGATTACTTTTATTGCAATCATTGCTTACCTCTAAACTAGAAATACTTCCGAACTGAAAAACACCACAAATTGTTAGAGTAATTTTGTAATCTCGTAGATAGTCTTGCTTTTATAATAAATAAATACGTAGTTCAGCGATTCTTAAATAAATATTTTAAATACTAGGTAATTACTGTTTATTCTAATAGTAGGAATAAGTAGGTAAGTGCTAAAAACTCTTTCTTCTATCTGACTTACTCGTAGTTGTAAGGTACCTCGTATGCATAATTTTACTTTATCTTTTACTAGCCGCCTCCCGCGGCGTTGCTCGCGTTAGAGTGTGACTTTTCAAAATTCCTTTCTTAGTGCACCCCTACACTATACAGGGTGTTACCAGACCACTTCCGAAAACGAAAGGGGGAGCTACAGCACACCAAAACCCAACCAAAAAAAAATCAGTTATCCTGAAAAATAATTATAGCCGGAGAAAACAATGTTTAAAGATTTGTATTTATTTCGCCAGCCCGCAATGTACGCATTCACGTAGGTAAGGTCGAGGCGTAGTACTATTATTTATTCTGTGTCGTAAGTGCCTACTAACGTAGGTAGGTACTAACGTAGGTCGCTCGCACGTCGCGTACTTGAATGACCCGCGATGAACTCTCAGCTGTTCCTGCTGTAGTAGACGTAATCTGCGTGCTGCGTGTACATTGCTGCTTTATTTATTTTATTTGTTTTTTTGCTTTTTTAAATGAGATAATTAGGTAGATATGTCTTATTATGTTGTACTGTGTGTATGTAACTAGAAAAAAAGTTAAAAAGAGATAGTCAACTAAATTTTTTTTTTCGCGATTTTTTCGCTTAATGTTTTTAGTATCATGGTCTGATTGGAACCTCCAAGTTTTCGGAAGTGGTCTGGTAACACCCTGTATAAGCATACTACCCTCCAAATTTCATACCTCTAGGACTTATAGTTTAGGCTGTGCGTTGATTCTCTGTCAGCTTTAAAAGAGTTTTATATATATTGATGATGGTTTCGCTTTGGATACTAAAGAAATTGTATTTTTCTCATTTTAGCCTTAATAAAATTGCTGTTGTATCTTCATCCATCATGAACTAAAGACCAATTTTACTACGACTAACGCTATTATTAGGTAAATCTATCATTGAACTGTGAAGAGTGCGAATATAATATCCTCAATTATTGTGTTATTTGTAAGTATGATATATTTTTATCTAAATATTGTCCATTAAATTGTGATATTATGATGAATGGTTTTTTTTATTATCTTACCAAACGTTTCTCTTAGTCAAGGTTCCCATATATTTTCTCTGGCTTGTATGAACTGCTGACAACAAGCACAATAAATAAATAAATAAATATTCGATCATCACCTAATAAATATAGGTAAATATAAAAACCTTTCAATTTTATTCTAATAAAAAACGTCTGATATTTTGACATACCTAACAGTACTCAACTTTCGTAAACTTTAGGGATCATTAATTAATAAGGCACCTACTGTATTATTTCATCGGAAGGGTCAAAAGGTCAGAAAAGCTATTAGAAACATCTGAGTAATGAATTAAAAATTACGGCTCCGACCCTTTCTTGTGAAAGTTGTAGCAGCAAGCCGCAATATTTGAGAAGTGGGAAAACTTGGAAACCTAACGACTTTTATTGTATTTTTGCTAAAGCTTGTATAGAAAAATCCTATAAAATAACACGCTTAAAATATTAAGTAAAACACGGTTTACCTCTAATGGTTCTATCCATATTGTTCGCTGCGCTCTTTACCTAAGTCATCTCTTTGCATTGAAATGATGTTTTTAAATGAGGATGATTAGTTTTATTTAAAGAACTGTTTTAAAGTTACAAGAAATATAAATGAATGCCTAAAGTGTTGGCATATTCTACGAGAATGCACCATTTTTTCTGTTCATTGTGGTAAGCTCTATGCTCTTTAGTTATGTCTACAAAATATTAATATCTAACAGGTGTATGTTTAGTTCAGTCAGAGCTTTAGAAAAAAGCTCTCATTTCTCTACGTTGGATATTTTAAGTACAGGAGAGACATCTAGTGTTAGTTACTTGATTTAAAACTTGTAATTCTACCTGTGGTTATCTGTGGCTGTGGTTTAGGTAGAGTCTGATACTCCAGTTTCGTTTTTATGTTATCCGATAGATAGCAGCAGTGGTAGAAACTTTTCAAACCTCTTCGAAGAAACATACAATTAGTTTTGATACGTGCCAATAGATGGCTCTCGCCACGTATTTAATAGGGGTTAGAATCATAGAGGTTATAGAATTCGTCAGAAGCAGTGAGTAGCGAAAGCTTTTGTTTTATCTAAAAGATGGCGCTACGAAAAATGTAGCAAAAGTTCGAAAATAAAAAACAAGAGTTTCGATGCTCATAAAATGTATCGTTATGAAATTGCCATGACACTATGTTAATTAAATGGATAGGTAAAGCACGAACCTAGTAAAAAGATAACCACTGATATATTTTTTTGTATAAACGCTCAAAAGCAACAATGTTGCTTTTTATGATTCGGTACAGTACCGTTCAAATACCCGCCAATTTGACTCATCTTTAGCGGTCAGCAAGCAATGTCTACCCTATAATTTAGCGTTTAAGCTACCTGTACATAAAGGTACCGACAAAAAACCGATTACAAACTGGACAAAGACTAATATTAGGTATCTTCGAAACGCACGCTCATAATTTAATAGTTTACAGCTATTAGTATAATTTATAGCCGTTTAATATCTACCAAATTTGGTAGAGATTTGATTATTGATGCCGTGTATTTTTTGTACTACTTTTTAGTAATCTGTAACGCTCGAGACGCCAGGGATCGCGTGTCGCGTGCTGATGTCTTTTTATGGCCGCGTTTCGGGGGTGTATCTCACAAAAAATATGATGAACCCGCGTTTGACTACCGGAATATAATTTTTGACAATTTTATAAATTATAGATTTTAAATGGATCGCTAGAGGCAAGTCTGGTAACAGTGGTTAGATGTCTATTGAGCAACAGTGCTTGCTCTAGTTACGTTGTATCTAAAGCAGGTAGCGTACACACCGTAGATTTGTGTGAACAACATAGTGTATATTGGGTTCTAGAAGCTCCAGCAAACGAAGCACCCATATCTTGCGTGCTCTAGATTCAACACTTCCAGCGACTAGACTATAATACTCTACAAAAGTAAATATATTCCTCTCAACTCTACAGTAGAGCTCTACCTCCTCTATGTACTTTTCTGACGTATTGTATCGTTGTTAAGGGTGTTATTCTGGGTTTTGCAGTTTACGTTACATGATCTAGTGCTGATAGCACCGGCGCTAGGCTTCAAGCGATGCTTTCGCTTGTGGCGAGCCTGCGGTTTGGAAATTGCGCGGTCGCGAGTTCGTGAAACTTGATTCGACCAGTCTTGTTGCCTTTGCTAGAACCAGTGATAGCCATTATAGTAAGGTATATACATTTATAAGTAGGATTTGACATATTTTGTGCAAGAAATAATATTCTTATACAAAGAATAAATAGTATAGACATTGTACGAACTAAGCAGGCTAAATTGTTAAAGAATTAGGCTAAAGCTTTCGTCTGTAATTACCTAAATTGACCCAACAAAAAAAAACAGACTAGATTTAGGTACCAACCTTTAGTTTTCTGAACTAATTTTCTTTCTTCTCTATTAGTATCCGTAGCAGGGCTGCCGCCGCCGTGGTCGACCAACGACCACATTTTGAGGCGTCCGTGATGCAGTAGCCACGCGGGTCGTCTCATTTGTTTTTTATCTCTTTTCTGACAGATCAAATTAAAATAAACGCTCAGATAAAACATCCTACAATATCATCCTCTAGATATTTGGTTACGTGAGTGACGTGCAGTGGGAACTCTGTAGGTGGGAGCCGGGACTATTCGAACTTGATCTATTTTTTAGATTGCAATCGGAGAATTATTTAATGGTTAGGTTTTTATTTGGCATTCTGTTACCTGTAGAAAATAATTAAGAGCCTTGGATAATATCATGTAAAGTAACGAGTGTAAAGTTTATTAAAGTTTTTTATGTAAGCAGGTAAATACGTTTTTTTGTAGACCTAATACTTCATTGTGAATTAAATTACTTACCTATAAATAATTAGTCAGACCATGTATTTTTTTTAATTCATGAACTGTGTACTGTATCAAAAAGTTTGTATGAAAATAGCATAATAAACACGTCCATTAAAACAAATAATACATTTGATTTTGAAACAACACGACCAACCCAGGTTCAGTGATGCGTTGCGGCTACTGAATTCAACGGAAAATGGTTCGCCCTTTTTTCTGGCAAACCGTTAACAAATTGCCAGATGCTCTACTTTTTGTTTCAACACATCAGCAATAATTATGGTTGACATGTATGATACATGCTTCAACGAGAATTGGGAATTTAGCGGTATAGTGGTAAAGCACAAGAATGTTAATGGCAGGTAGATCGGTCATTTCACTTTATTTTATGTATTTTTTGTTCTAAAAATAAACAAAAGAAATTCGTGAAACTTAGGATATTATTAGAGTACTCGCCAAACAATTTTCTCGCTCGCACATTTCGAAGTTTTTGAAGATATAAAATAACTACAAAAAGTCTACAGAATAAGAATGCAAAGGTTCAGAAAAAATGACATTCTGATCCAAACAAGTTTTTTGATCAAAAAAAGCACATTTTCTTGACATAAGCAAAAGACAGGAGGGTAAGTCTCTATTGATGGCGATAAGGTATAAATAAAATAGCAATCTTTGACACTGTAGGGGACTCTATTTCTGCTAGAAATATTTTTGTCATTATAAATTTTACTAAAATTGGCATATTTGGCATATTTACCATGTAAGTTTAATTATTTTGGGAAAGCCATAATATTGTTAACAAGAGCTGAACGAAAGTTATTGCAAGTGACAAACAATTTGCTCAAAACATAATGAGTCATTATTTTGATAATAAACAATGCAACCTTAAAAACAAGAAGGATGATGATAGGACAATGACTGCACTTTTATGTCCAATATTACACAAATAACTGAACAAAACAAAGCACTAAAAATCCACATCTTTATCATGCCGAATACTTGAGCGAGGGCAGAGAAATATCCACCTTATCGAGTTACCTAGGCTACTGGGCATCTCTACCTAAAGAATGATTAACAACCTAAGTTTTTATTTCAAGTTTGTGAAAGTAAGTCTATGCTATCAATGATTACGACTGATTTTCCAGTGCACACATGAGCCTACATAAAACAAAGCTCAAACATAAAATAATAGTCGCTTCGGTGATTTTATGGAAACATAATACCGTGTTGGCCTTATAAAAAGACGAAAGCAAAACCCAAAAGAAATTGTTTTAATCGTCTGAAGCCAGACACCTATTCTGCTGATGAAATCATCAAAAACTTTATAATCTAAACTCATATGTAATCATATAAATTTATTTTAAGTAGGTAGGTATTTTTATCAATTCTATAAAAATATGCGTAATAAAAATAAAAATAAAAATATAAAGTTTTTTATTAAAGTAATAAAAATATGCGTTAGGATATTATTTGTTTTAGGCAATGATAATAATGATAAGAAAAACATGTTTTCGTCTATGATATTCTTGACATCGAATGTCTATTGCTACAAGGAGATATTCATTTGTTTTTCATTAACATCAACTCTTTTCAATTTGGGATGTTTCTTTTGTCCGACTGTGATCAGTGACGTAAAAACTTTGACGTTATTAACACGGACACCGTACGATTTGTTTAAACTAACTTGCGCATGAAATCTCGACCGGAGTCAGCTACCGATGGTTCGCTGGCTTACCTACCGCGGCTTCCAACCACAGAAAAAACTATAGCTCTGTCTTATGGCATCCAAATTCCTTTGAACTAAATACGTGTGTGTAATCGTACGTAACAATAATTCAATTCGTCGTGAGTTAAAATGCGGCACGGAAACACAAACCAATTTTGAAGTTCGACATGGTCATTGTAATGATTGAATTTATTTATAGCGTATCCCTTTGTTTGATTTATCAAAAGTAAAGTGAAGGATTTATTAAGACGGCGCATGTTTACCTGAGGTTCCGTGAAGCGCGGATCGCGTGTCGAATACAACCGCAAACATTCACGAAGTGGACCTAAACGGACCTCGCCAACCAAACCTGCAGGTATCCCAAATCACGCCTTCGCTACCGTAAAGTTCTAAAAATTATTTTTAGAAATAACGGTAAAAATGATTTTCCATGGAAATAAATAATTAAGAACCATGTGTTGGTTCTTGAACGCTATCATTACCAGGCTAAAAATACTTTCTTTTCCATTTGAAAGAACGTGACAAACGTCATGTAAAGGGGAACCGCAGCAGGTGAGGGTGGAACAAAACCTTAATAGATTTGCAAAGTTGACATTAAAAAAGGGTATCTGTTAGTGAAGTTTCGGAGACCACAATAAAACCACACATACCTTTAAGCGGTGTCGCGTGGCATGTGACTGCTTTAAAAACTTTTACCAAATTATGCTCGGCCATTCAGAGCTTTTGCACACATGGCTTGCCTGCTTAATTATCTGGAAAGTGACTTATAAAGTATCTCAATTAAGGCAAAGGGTTTCTCAACGCCCAAACCTGCACTAAAATTGGATTCGTAAACATTTTAGTAGACCAATAAACATGTCAAGTTTAGGGTCTCATCAAATAGAGTTCACGAACAAAATGATTTTAAATCAATCTACCGATTTATGTCAGCAGTAAAGTTGTCGCCTTTTAACCTATAATGAGATAGTATTAACCTTGTGGATTAGGTAGTCAGGCACCTACGTATATATATATTTTTGATTACGTAATTATATTGACTTAGGAATTTTTACTAACTTTTTTTTATAATTGCCAGAGTACGTAATGACACCACCTTAATGTAAAAATATTATAACTTTAAAGACAGGCATTCAATTTTCTCAGATCTTTTATCGCGCTGGTGTTCAAAAACTGTACAATAGCATTTAATAAAATTATAGTGAATCTGAATCAGTTTGAGCAAGCGATGCATCAATTGAGCGCCGCGAGGGGTCGCCACTGCCCGTCACTCTTGAGGCGGGACCGTGTGTCCGTCGCAGGATGTCGATGTTTTACATTTAACTGTGTATGCACACACTGTATCGAAATTAAGTAAAAGTATTTAAAAAGTTGCATTTCAAGAGAACTTTCGTGTTCTTGAAATATAACGTTGAATTTTCATAGATTTTCAAGATCATTAAATGATACGGCAAAACTTTTTCTAGAACTTTTAATACTAAAGGACATTGCTTTCGATAAGACTAATTCAGTAATGCACATCACTTGAACAATCCAAGCGTGATTCAGACGAGAGTGAGCAGTGAATTTCGGAGAAGTGTAACAGCGCGTTCCCGCGTGACCGCTGCGCGAATCCACCGCCTTCAGAACTTATTCTGATCTAAGATAAAGCCCACTTATGACATCAAGCATGCCTTCATTCGGACAAATTGATTTCCAACATAGAGCGTATCGACGAATCCGATCTTGTCTTCAACCTCCGAACAGAAGGGCAATGTTTATAAATTGACATGTAGCATCAAATTGTTACCTCAGTGAATAAAATGATTGATTATGACACCATCAAAAATTATAAAATCAATAAATAACACATCAAAAGAAAATTGTTATTTATAAGCGTTAGCAAAGTTATTATCAAAAAATATGGTTTTACGCGGTATATTCAACAATTATTACGCTAGCCGAGCCCGATCAAGATAACCGATTATTAATCGCCGCTAATTACTGCTGGTGTTAGTTCGACCTTTATCTGGACACCATTTGTCTATGAGTGTTCACAAAAAACTGAACAAAAACTGTGAGGAAAGGTAGACTGGATCCCGTTCCGAGCGGCCGCACCGATGTTTCACCTGTTTGTTATTTGGCTGGCGGCAGTTACAAACAAAAGGGTTCAAATATCACAGTTTTGGAGATAATGGCAGTGAATGTAATAAATTTAAGTAATAACTGCACTTGCGGAGCCTTAGATTATCGCCTTAATGTATGGGCGAGGATTTAAGGCGTGTGATTTATTGAAAGGATATCGATTGTTACGTTTTTGGCGGTCGATACGAGTACTTTTGAGAGCGCGTGATGTTTACTCAGTTGTGCTAAATAGAAGAATGTTTCAACGTCAAAACCATATCGAACGAAACCAACAGACAATAATATATTTCTTGTTTATAAATATGTATTGAGTTTGATATCATGCAATTTCGAGGAGAGCCTATGTTAAAATACCTTCTAATTAACAACTTATGCGTAAGAATATTAAGAATATTAAGCGCCCAAAGAAATAAAAGAGTTTCACCTATATCATTGGCTACCTTTATCCATTTATCACTGAAATTGAATGAAGCTTTAGTAGCCGTAATAGTACTTATTACGCCAATTTATCGGTGTAAGTGAAATTAAGTGAATTACTTTTGAGTGCAAGCATGTAACCGTCTAACCGATCGCCTCTAGTTACCATGTATCAAATGCTTGATACTAACTGGCAGGCCGGCAGGTTACCTCTTATTAAGAAGTTGTTAGCTCATGGTAGAGTAATAAGATACAGAGAATGCTACACGTAAACTGTAAATGGATTACCTGTTCTATGATATGGTTTTAATCTATTTAGGTTCCAACTATTAATAGCCTAGTTTAACTAAATGCTAATTATAAGAGGTACAATACAGCGTTGTGGTTCGATATAGGTCGATCATGAGGTGACACTGATTGAACTGGCAGTGCATGAACTAGTAATACAAGTAAAAGGTGTTATGGACAGGTTAAGGTTTACATACCCACTTAAAAAAATTGTGTCATCAGTTAAGCAAACTTTCCGCTAGGGGCGCTGCTCAAATATCTATAGGTACAAAATATAGTTACGTAAAATTTTAGTCTAAATAAAACATACCTACACACTTAGATATGCTGATGACATAGTAACTTAGAAGTTTAAAGTGGACGAGCGAAAAAACTTGTGAGTTCATGTTAAAATACAGGTTGCAAGTCTCTGTCTGTACACTACTCTGCCATCAAAGCGACGTCGGGACATCTCCTGCAATTGATTGATGAATCCCGAAACCTGCGCCGGCGGCGACCCCGCGATTTATCGTCGCGATTCCGAGCACAGACGTCCACATCCGTTCTGCGGTGGGCGAAAACATCATTTGGAGCAGTCGTGTGTTAAAAACCAGATTACTTAGTTGTGATTGAAATGGAACCCTAGTTTATGTTAAGATTTGTAGCTTACATGCATTTGAAATACCTACACGTCGGAGGAAAAAAAGAATATGACTTTTTTCATCTCCTGCATGATTGTGATATTTATTTTCACCGCAATTTTTTGATACTTATAGTATTTTCTCGACCTTGTAGCTGATATTAAACTTAATTTAATATGAATTTACTTAAGGTAATCGCAACAAACAAGCATTTTCTACCAGCTATTTATTAACAAGAGGCATCTCTAATTTTCTAAGTCTATATCGAAATAGGTGCTATCAAAATGTTATTCTACCAATTACTTCATATTCTACAAACAAAATTCCATCAACAAAGTGGGTTATAAAATAAATCAACGACTGGATGTCTTCTTTACAGTGTCTAGTATAATATATCGGCGGCGTTCTAAACAAGAACTTTATAGAAGACCTCGGTCACACTGCTGGCTTGTTGAACCGGCATCATGCTACTGTTGTAATGCAACAAGCAATCTACATTATCTTTAGATGTAGTCCTCTAGCTGTAACTTTAATACAGTCATAAAGTATAATTTTATTTGGTACATTGAATTCTGGAAACTTTGATACAAAAATACACGTAGCGCGCCTTCGTCTGATAAAAGCTGGAAAAGGCACATTGTCCTTCTTTCTTTGTACTTGCGGCCTAGAAATTGTAGCATTTGGTTGTGTAACCCCGAGATTACGACGCGGTAACAGATAGCTGCACTTGGCTTTTGAACTCGATGAGTGAGCCTTCATCGGCCGCTAGGGCTGGTGCCACTATCGGGAAACCTTGGTAATGCTTTATTGCCTTACGACCTTTGGGTATCGGAATTTATGTACTGCTTTTGTTAGTGCAGTTATAGTTTTTGGCTTGAACGCTTGCATAAAGATAGATACCCTCTAAATTGTATGTCATGCTTTGCTTTTTAGTAATTTTTTTTAACGTGCTAAATGTGTCAATCTGTTTGGCTCATGCATGCTATGCATAAGCGAGCTGCCCTCAGAAATAATCTAATGTCTTTTCAGAACTGTATGAGAACTGTTTGATATCTATCTATATACCAATGGATCATAGTTGCATTTCCATCTGAGCTTCCGTAGGCGGCCTAAAAACTCCATCACCAGTGTTGGCCACTAACTCATGCGAGTTTGCTTGCTTTAATGGATCATTATCCAACAGTATTTATACAATTCTTATGAGTACTCCCTGTTTCAAAGGATAAAATTGCTGAACGACAAGAAATTCTATCATTTTGGAGTTGACCATGATAACAGTTTCTAGATCTCATGCTATCATGAATGATGTGATAGTGGGACCCTGAGACCGCGCCTCGATCGAGGGCCGGCGCCATTATCCTGTCGATAGCCGACTCGTGAGCACGAACATCGTTGAATTACACCTCTATTTACTGTCAAGCTTAATTTCTTACTCGTGTCGTTAGAAACTTCATTGCCGCTGTTGTTATTAATGAAACTTTAGCATAGAAAGACTTTTTGTATCTCCGTTTGAAAACCCACACTTTATTTTAATTTTATTGTCTTTCGGAAACAAACAGTACTACATACTTTTAAATTAAAAACTACTTACAAGGATTATTTGTGGTGATGAATATAGGTGGAAGTAGGTGGTCATCCACGTTGCATCTATGGTGTAAAGTGGTTTTTTTCTCTTTTAGGATTTTACAGTGGACATTTTTATACTCATGTTTGTTATAGACCACGTTGGTCAAGTATAGATAGTGGTTCTTTCTAACACTCAATTCACACTTTTGTGATAAATAGCTCCTTATTACAGCTTTGCTTAGTGGTAGGGTGTTAAGTTATGGGCATTCCATCGAAGTGTGAAATGTATGATGAGCGATTAGTCATTGGACGCAGTAATTCAGGCTCAGCGTCAGTAAGATGTTTTGTGTAGAGCGCTTGTTAGCCTCACTTGTTGTGCGCGCGCTTGTACTTCACACCACAATATTACTGGCTCGGTTGTATGGAACAGGCTTCATTCTTAGCCTTCCCGGTTTTTTAATATTGAATAAACCGTACTTTGACTTTAATCTCATGGTAATCTACGACAAAGCCGACGATGGAGCAAGACACCGATTCACTCTTGCCTTGAAGACACCCAGATTATTTATTTATTTATTTAGGTAAGCCAACAATTTGTGCACAGCACTATTTTAACTTAGAACTAATGGTCTTAAAACTAGGTGCACAAACCTTTTACAGGCGAACACAACATGCATTTGGTAGATAATAACTGTGAATGAAAAATATAAGGGATAACCTTATATGAGAAATAATAGACCAAAACTTAACCAATTAGTAACCGTGAGCCAACCTACTATATTATAGTAAAACTTTCAGAAATAAATGAATAACTTTTTGCGTTGTCGGCGGCGTAAGTTCGGAATGGCTCTCGAGCTTACATCGTGTTTAGTTTTTTTGATTGACACATTAGTATGTCGAACTTACGTCCTGTTGGTTGGTATTAAGGTCAAAGTTTGGAAACGTCAGCGAAAATCTTAGTTGCTATTCTCTAGTTCTCTGAAAAGTTTAGTGCGTTTAAAGCCTCCCATTAAAATTTTATGTTGGACTAAAAAGCTCAAAGTTTTATCAATAGCGTATAAGCCGTCTCCACGCTAGCTTACCTGATCACAGACATTAATAAATTGCTGACCATTTATTTACATTAGCACCATTTCTCTATCGGTTTAATATCATTGATGGTCTCAGGTATTGGTGGACTCCTCATGTATGTTGATTGATGGCAGAGTACCAGGCTTCACTTGCACCAATAAACTAGTTTTGACTAAGCAAATGGAAAACTGTAATAGAAAAACAAGGTAGAGTTTAGAACGATTCGGTTTTTGGTGAATATGGGGCTGAATGTAAATATGTACTAACTTAGAAAACAAATGCTGTCGAATACGTCATTTGTTTTATTGCACTAATGTAGAGCAGAAAGATATCCTCGCAGTAACTCATAGTAACGAAGGCTTTCATGATCGCTGATACGTTCAACCTTATTGTAATGTATTTTATAGATTTTTATTGAAATTTATATTCATTATAATTTTTTAAAAGGCATTTATAATACGACTATGTGCCCTCATCATTCCACGACGACAAGATTAGGAATGCAAGAAAAGGATTTGATAAACGAACCCTTTCACGCGGACACCGTTCATAATATGAATTAGTGGGTCACTTCATCCACGGGTCCCAGTCCGGGGTCTATTGTACCCACTCTCTATTAACTGCTTCAGAAGTTCATAGCGCGGCGACACCTTTTATTATCCACTCATAAGTGGGTTTCTTTAACTTATTGTGAGCACTTCGACCTTCCTTTTAGCCGTGATCGCATTGTGTTAAGTATTTTGACACATTGCTGTGTATTGTTTAAATTTTTTCAAGGCCGTAAATTATTTTTTCAATGCGCTGAGGGTCTCTCTGACCGCATTTGACGAGGATTCAATGGTGTGATTTGGGATTAACTTTGATGTTATGATTTATGTGATGTATATGTTATACAGACACACGGATCGTTGGAATTTCAATTTGATAAAGAAGAAAAAAATCATGTATTTTTTCTGTAAAATATGCTGACTCTGAAACATGCGTTTAGAAGTTACGCGCGAAGTAAACTTATAATTTTTGTCAATAGACGCCAGTGATATAAGCTTTTGTAAGTGTTATTTACCTTCTATTGAAAAATAAATAGCTTTAAAATCATCATAGAGACACTATAAGATTGTGTTATAAGTGGTGATGGATCCTTCTCCGCAATTCTTTTTAGGTCATTTCTTTAGCGGTAATATTTTTTGTATTCTATCGAGTACATTCGTTGTCGTATTGTAGTGTAGAGTGTAGACAGGTGACAAAGATGCCGCGGCTCTTTGAGCGAGGCGCGACGAACAAGTGTGGTAACCGATTTGAGAGCTGAAGCCTTACAATGGAGGCACACAGTAGCGGGCTTCCGTGTCGCAAGAAAGCCTTAGAATAAATACAGATAAGCACACAGATACCCTAAAAATATGACGGTACTTGTAAATTATATTTTTACTCCGAAATATACATTATATTGTTTTGACTTATTATACTTAGTACTTCAGGAATGTAAAACTATACCTTCCTCTATCTAGGTTGTTACAGTGGACGAATTACTATTTAACTCCAGAAATCCCCATCAATGACTTCATAATTTTTTTTCCAGAATTACCCATTGTCTACGTTGTGACTTGTACACAGCTTGTAGCATGCTCATTACCTCCATCGTTTCCGTTTGACAGATGTCACTATTTTAACTGATCAATGCTGTACGCTACAGAACATTATTATTATTATTACGGGTTTATGAGCTTATTATGTCCAAAATAAAGCAATTATTGTTATTATTTTGGTTGATAAAGATAACGCGCGTCTGTTTTATTACTTTTGGCTGGTAAATACTGCGTTTATAGTAAAAACAGTTTACATCCATGATAGTTTCAAAGATGACATAAACTATCACGAGTTTTGACATTTTTTGAAACGACACATTGCACTTTTATTTTAATAGTTTTTCTTGTGTTATTGTGAGTATTGTTGTTTAATTTTGGTGGAATTTTAACCAATAATACTTAGGTCGTAACATAAAGTGTGAGCCATTGGAATAAATGTGTGTAAAGTGGTTTTTCTGAATGTGAAAATTCGTGTTAGGTTTTGAAGAGAAAATCCACCATTTTCTTTTCAAAACAAACGACAGCCGACTTGACAAATGACTTGACTTTACTTATATTATTACAATTTTAACACTTGACATTGGCAAAATTGTCTGTCGAAATGACGGACACAGGCCATTATTAAGGAGAAGAAGAAGACATGAACTATCTTTCAAAAAAGGTCAGTCTATGACCGTTCTCGTTGTGGTAGCGTTGCGACATAATAATTGGTGTCGAGGTGCACATACGCCACGGTAAACCATTACCATACGTTTAAAAATACCTCTGTGAAGTGCCGACCAAACGCAGCGACTAGTATTTAGGTGTTCTGAAGGTGCTCTACAAAAAAGATAAGTCTTTTGTACGATTATGAATTGTTAGAATAATCAACTTAATGTTATTCTGACTCTGTAAAGTTGGTGATCAAAATAATTTTATCTCTTACTAGCCGTCGCCCGCGGCGTTGCTCGCGTTCTACCCTTTAGAGTGTGACGTTTTAAAATTCCTTTCTTAGTGCACCCCTATACTACATAAGGATACTACCCTCCAAATTTCATACCTCTAGTTTAGGCTGTGCGTTGATTCTCTGTCAGCTTCAAAAGAGTTTTATATATTGACTAGCCGTCTCCCGCGGCGTTGCTCGCGTTAGAGTGTGACTTTTCAAAATTCCTTTCTTAGTGCGCCCCTACACTATATTATGATTATGATTTATTTCTAAAATGTACGCTATAGGGTCTAGCTATATGTCACTGAATATTTTGTCAGTCAAATTGAGTTAGTAAACAATCGATGTAAAAGAATAGAAGAGACGACTAAGGGTTTCTTTTTGTTATGTATCTTTACCTCAGGTTAGTTACACTAGGACGTACCCTTGCTTTATGTACTCGTTTATGTACAGTGAGTAATCGGCGGAAGTTCAGTAGGCATGGCCCCTAATGCGCAGTCACGTCGAGCTTTCCCCTCGCAATTAACAGTTTACTGCCGTCTTCATTGGTCGGCTTCATGTGTTTACTTACTGTTACGCTATGTACTAGTATGTATTACATACACTGGGCTTTATTACGGCACTAATACACTGGCATACCTTATTCAGCTTTGCTTGAGATGTTATGATTATGAAATTTTTTGTCTTTGAATACGAAATTTACTCTTTGCAGGAGCAAGTCGAAATACTGGTCTTTCCAAAAGCTTATTAAGAAAGTACATAAGTAAAGTACATAAATAGTGTCAATGAGAAATAATTTGTAAACGTGGACGGACTTGGTTGAAAAGTGCCCTCTGGGCTGGTCACATTTTCTAGGCTTCTAAGCATTAAAGCGTTCCGTTACGAGGGCATGTTTTCATAATTTTGAAGCATTAAATGTTACGTAAGTAGATTTATCTACCCACCTTTAGGTAAATCTTTTACCAAATTCTACCAATTAAAACCAAATTAAAAACGGTCATAATGCTAATCATTTTAATATTTTCACATGATAAAACAATGGCCACCGACAGTTGCGCGTTCCTGCTTATCTGGCTCATCAATGCCTTTCTTTAGATCGTCTAAATACGTTATATACAATTTTAATTTCCACTTCCGTTGATCCGTCCAGTGTAACTTGATCTGTAGAATATACTTTCTTCAAAATGTGGTTAAGAACTTGTAGACATCGGTAGGGGGGTCTAATTACGTTGGACGTCATGGAATAAAAATATGTGAGCGGAACATAAGTGAATAAAGTATTAGATATGAGGAGTGATCGTCACGGTGGTTGTGGGTTTCGGTTGATGTACTTTTAATTGCACCGGTGTAAACACTCCGCCCATCATTACAATAAGGTTGGAAAAGTTTATAATTGAAATAAAGTTATTGATTTCTACAAACTACAATTGTGCATGTGTGAGGGTGAGGGTGAGGGTGTGTGTGTGTGTATAAGTAAAGATATTGAGAAAGAATAGAAAAAATATAAATCGCATGGTCTTCGTGACCGTTTTGTTCTCTTCACGGTTGTTCAAATTCTGATTGACATTCTGCATATTGATAATATTATCTTGGCTCCTTGGAGACCAGCGTGGCTACGAGCTAGCCTCTACCTTGGTTATCATATATCGGTTATTGAGAAAGAGCTGAAGTGTCGAAAGAACAGTCATTTTACTCGGTACATATTTTTGAATGTAAGGTCCGATTTTAGTTTTAAATACTATTCCATCTTTCACCTGTCTACAGACGTCGTTTGGGTTAGATTCTTTTTAGTCGTTTAACCCTTCAAAATTATCATGCGCCTTGGAACCGATACTTTAAAATTCCTGATGTAGTATCGCAAGGTGTTTGAATATGATTAGCAGCTTGTCAAAAATGAGTTAGAACATAGATTGTTTAACAGTTACTATATTTGAAAGTTGTAGAACTGTTGAAGGGTTGAACCTCAAATCAAGCAGACCCAATTACCATATTGGTGTCTCGTGTGAAATTGACTTGAAAGGATAGTAGTGATAGTATTTATAGCAACTGCTAAGCAAAACTTCATTATTCTCCTTCTCTTTGAGGCTGTATATTCACTGCTGAGAGTCGTAACCTTCATGCAGACCACTGTCCGCACGATGTTCCTTCATTATTAGTCTTTATCATATCTCACGCTGACCAGAGCCACAGATCATACCTATAACTCTATACTACAGAGCTCTTTTAGAAGGAGATATATCATATTCCAAATCCTCACTGTATCCAGAAAATAATATTATTGATTTACCGTAATCCAAGGTCTGCATAGAAGCTTAATTGATTAGCAAAAATACCTATTCTCAAAAAAACCTCGCAATTTGAACGACCCTTGTGCGAGCAAAGTCAAAGCCAAAGTCAAAAAGCTTTTATTCAATAAAATCTCACTGATCACTTTGAATCGGTATGAATGTAATGAAGAATAAATGGCTCATTTGTAAGTACAATTGTCATTATTATCTTGTACGTGTTTTTAAACGATCATAAAACATGGCAGTTTTATCGATGGAAGGCCTTGGCGGCGATATTTGTTGTAGATGACGATAAAGATAGCTACCCTCCGCTAAGCAGTTACAAATGTTCCTATACCAAGGGGTGCTAAATCGTCCCGACGCACATTAACGTATCGGTTTTACATCGTTTTGCATAATCACCAGGTTATAACGCCATAAAAAGGGTTAATTTTTATTTAACTAGCCAGTAAAATGTTTATTATCAACATATTCAAAGTTTCGGATTGGAAGTGAAGGATAGAAAAAGTGGTTTTCTAATAGAACTTTAATAACGGGTTAGAAATAAAACTCTCAAGCCCATATGCTGATGAAGAAATCGTTAAGTACTTCAAGCATAGATTTGAATAGAGATTTTTATACAGAAATCTAATGCTTGAATCCGAATCAATGCTTGAGCAAAAAATCAACATACGTATAACCAAGGTACTTTCAGCCTTTACTTGTACAAATAACTGCGATAATCGCTTGAAATGTGTAATGAAATAGTTCAGGGTAAACATGGATCATCAAAACAAACATGACATATCGTGATGGTAGTAATCTATAGGTTCATACTATGTAGGTAGGTATAATTGCTTAGTGCATAAATTATTAGACACGCGGTCTTGTTAGACTGGCTTTTTTCACACTACTACCGACACGAGTCCTACACGATAATTTAATAATATCGTACAATTTTGACAGGCGTCATGGCTCAGTTAGTAGCTCTGCCTTCCTTGCTGTGGGTCGTGGGTTCAATCCCCACCGAGAACAAACATTTGTGTGGAGCAAACATAGATTCTGATGTTTGTGCTGTGTCTGAGTGTATAATAAATATGTGTGTATTTACAAAAAAAATGTATATAAATATTCTATCAGCAATCTAGTTCCCATAGTACTACAAGCTTTTCTTAGTTTGGGCCTAGAGAGCGTTGTGTGATATGTCCAAGAATATTTATTATTTAGGTTTCATACACCGTGTCTGCGCCGAACACGATATTTTTACTGGATGGAACCACTGACATATTGAACGTAGGTATCGTGTAGGCGTCGATGTCGGCCACTGTGCAAACGCCCATTAGATGTCACTACTTGTTTGAGTGAACAATGTTCGTGTCTCATCAAGATATGTGCAGTCAATTGTTAGAAGTGCACTTCGTTGTAAACTATACACCGTGTACATTAACTATAGCTCTTGAACGACAATTTCCGTGCCTGAATGTCATGGACTAGTGGTCTTTATGTAGGTAGGTGGACGAGGTGCTTTGCTTAGGCATACAATAATATAACAGTCGGCTCTAATTTATGACACGGGAAAAACTATCCGATGTAATATGTAAGATGCCTTTCGCTTGCGACTTCTGCGATCATGTTGATTTTCCGGAGGCTACAAATTGTATATATTCCAAGTTTCATATAAATTTAGTAGTTTCAGCGTGATTGAAACCCAAACATCTAAATATTGACAACTAGTGAAATTTGTTGGTGTGGATGCTAACTCTTGAAGGTTATAGGCGGTAGAAAAATAAGCACTCGCGTATTTTACCTACATACAGAGCTAAGCTCGTTCATAAATACTTCAAAGACAATGAAAGCGATAGCCAAGATAAGGTGATGATAAAAAATGAAGGAAACAACCCATAATAGCTTTACTTAATTCTCATAGCATTTAATGTGGCCTGTCGGTAAGCCGCATGGTCGCCTCATACTTTATCAGAGATTCCTGTCGTAGCAAAAAGTAAATTAATAACCCCAAAGCTCCGTCATATGCAAATCGTCATATCCCCTCGCTAAAGGTTTGACCGTAAAAGCAGGGCCGTCAAAATACGGACGCTGCATCCATCACGTTACGGAGATAAACTCTCCATGATCTGTTCCAAACTTCCTAGCCAAGTGGAGATTCTTCAGGCGATAGAGCACATAGAGAAATGTCAAAAACATCAAAGAGGAATGGTCACGTCACGTGTTCAGAAATTACATTGCAACCTACATTTTGCTGAGACATTTGAAGAAGAAGAAGAACAGACATCTTGATAAGTTTTCTATTCTCTACCGACCGTGAGTGTATTTGGATAGAGCAAATACAGACGGTATTTGCTACGGCGGCGGCGCGGAGTATCAAAAGTAATCTTTGTGATTTTAATTAAGTAAGTGAATGATTTGATGACGGTCGTATATTTCAGAAAATCGAACTCAAGAGCGATATCTAGCACATCACGGCTCCCATCGTACGTCTTGTTTAAAATTCGTTCCCCGCGACTCCGATATGCAAACGACGAGCGACAGTCGAATACAAAAAGCTCGAGCGCGGTGGCAGCGAGTAAATCAATCGATCAACGCCGGATATAGTCGTAGGAATACGTCTTCATTGTGTTCATTAGCGTCGTCGCGGCGAGCGGGCCGCGGCCGCACCTGCCTCGAATGTCCTGCATTCCGCAAAAAGCCCACGAATTGAACACCCCTGCGGTATTGAATAATCGACGGTTTATTGAATAAAATGCGCTGTAGGTCCGTTTCTAATGTTAATTAAATTAGATTTTATTTTGGGCTGTCGTGGAACGAATATGTATTGTAGTGTATATGTACATTGTCATGGAAATGACCAGGATATTAAAAAACTTAATTTTTTTTAAATGTATGTTTCTGCTAATTTTTTTTAATTGAAGATCCATAAACAAATTACTTTATTTAATAGCTTTCCCATTAGTAGTGTTCAATGCCAACTAAACACCTCTCTCATTAAACACACCACAAGAAAAAGACACACGCGCTATCATTGATTTTTTTCCACTTTTCGGTGTTTCAATTACTAAGACGCTTGTGGCATACAAAAACACAATGCCATGGATTGAGACCGTTACAAGCTATTATACGCTATTAACACCCTAATTACAGATCAAACGATGTAACCACAATTCTCTCAAGTCCCGACTTTCTTGTCGTAAAAATTCACGGCAAGAACCGTAGTTTAGCGGTTTTGTAAATTACATTTTGTTCTGCGTAATATCAGTTAAATACCGAGGAACAATGAAGGAACTTGCATTGTCTACGTTTCTGTTGGATGTGGCTTAAATTGAACCTGTGTACTGTCTGCATGTATCAGTATTATGCAAAAATCAATGTATACAGAGTTTGTATGTATTTCTATCAGAACCAATGCAATTATTTATAGTAAAATCTGACTTTAAATGTAATTTTTTTTCCCATAGGAATATAAGTTAAATTCTAAACAGAATAAAGGGCTATAGAAATCAATGTATCCAAATGGCATCAGATGTGTCTGAAAGTGTAAATAAACAGCTTTATCCTGAACAGCCGACCTTGCCAGTACAATCTTTTGTGCCATTCATACATACTCATTATCCTTTTACTCCATTTAAATAAACCACAAACCACAGCAACTTCCGTATTTTTGTCGGGATTTTCTGAATTCATCCATTGAAGTATTTGGCTCTTTATGAATATTACATTGTAATATTGGTAGTTCATTTGTCATTTTTTATCTGGATAATAAGAAGTTAAACAATGGTAACCTCAGCAGAGAGCTATTCACATTGTACCAACTATGGATTTTATTGTTGTTCAAAAATTTCTCACGTTTTCATAGCTTGGTTCAATATCTTAAACTATTTAATGTTTAAAAAGTTTATATGTATTGTATTCTTAATATAAATTCTTTTTACTTCAAATTCAAAGGATTGGCTTCTTTCGTATTTTGCGATGATAATAATTAGTTTTATTCTGTGTACATTCTAATATGTTGCTATGTGTATACGTAGCAAAAAAGTTACATTTAACCATTTAGCTGAACAAAAGAGGGACACTGTCTGCAATGAAATTGCTTAGGTCATTTAATTTACTGCAAACGACACGAAACCACCACCATGTAAAGAAATAAACCTTATTAAGGCGCTTTATCACGCCGTCTGAACGTGTAGTCTCGGGTATTTACGGGCACGTGTAAGTATATGCCTTCAATTGTGTTTAGAATACATTGAGACGGATTTGGGACTACGCGGCCTGATTATTTATACTTTGATACTATCAAAATTATACAAATTACAATAAAAATTACTATTTACCAATCGCTAAATTGTCATTTCGATTGTAATCTGTCAGATTCTGATCATATCAAAAGATAGACAATACCCTTTTGGTTATTCCATAGTTCTTATGGTCAAAGTAAATCTCGTTATGAAGACCAAAAGTTAATCGAAGTTATTATAAAAAATCAAAAATATTTGTCAGCCCATATTGGGGTCACACTCAAACTCGATGCGTTTTCTAATTAGCTCACGCAAAATTTGCATGACCTTCAGTTACTAACCGTGCACTTATTTTGTTTTTCAGCGCTGTCAATTTAAAGGTTATTTTGTCACTTTTTGAGTAAGCCCGTGTCGTGAACGTCCCGTTGTAATGCAATCATACTTTTAAGCGGAGGACCAGCGAGCGGCAACCCATAAACGTAGTCAACCGTCCATTTTCCCGCTATCGCGAGTACAGCGGCGGACACGCAGGCCTTTAGCACTACCGTGAACCACATCGCCTTAACTGGCTCGCTTGACTTTCCTAAATTGAACTCTGAAGTGATGTATTTAAGTTGAGTTTTGATTAGTTTTGTGTAGTTTTATGGAATGTTTCGGCGAGCTTGGTGCACATTAGCATAACAACTCGAGCACCCCTTAACGCAGCATGCTTGGTCACGCTGCCCCCCGACGTTGGTCGCAATTTCCAGAGCGGGGCTTTTCATGAAAAGTACTGCGACGGTATGCTAATGAGATATTAATAATATGAAAATGAAGGAAAATAGGTGGTGGCTTTTAGGTTACATTTTTGTGAGTAAAATGATGTTTTGAAGAGAGACTAAAACTAGAGAGTTTTTTTCGAGTAAAATAATTATATGAGCAACATTACTTACATGTATGGTATTTATTGATTAAACTTCTATTGTATTACTGTATCAAAATAAATACACCTACATATTTAGAACATTACGTACCTACCTACTTGTACCCTCTATGTTTCCTATGTTAAATAAATAACGTGCCAGCTCGTACTTATTTAGTTTTATAGATTTTTCCATTCTCATGGCTAGAGGTCGAAGTCGAAGAGACAGACACCTTCATGGGATTTTTCAGACATTTCACAGCTATTTACAGTGAAAGCAAAGTACACATATTAAATTTATTTATTTTACCTTCCAATAATCTATGCACCCTATTTTTCTTGAAAATACATACATCAACGTCATGTTGCGGGCAAACTCGCTTTTCACGTAAATCCAATTTGAGCGGCTCGTCCGTGGGCGACTCGTGGCTGGTCGTAATTATTCACGTGTTATGACATCTCATTTGCATATAATCGGTAAAGCAGGCATATAAAGTCTGCCTTCTACTGCTAAGTTCAAGCTGAAACTTCTTTAACTACTTCTTTAGATTTTGAAATGAGTTGTAAGTTAGTCGAGTAGGGTTTGTAGTGTTCCTTAGTGTTAAAATTAGACACTATCATTTTGTTATCATTCCTGGCGGTAAAGTTGATATTACGTAATATTACTAACCAAAAGGGTTGTTATTTGGCGGCGTTGTCTGTGTGCTCTCATTGAAAGTAGGACTCCGATTTTAATGCGGTATTTTTTGTAAGAAATATGATTTATCTGGGATGGTTTAGCCATGTTTTGTGACAATTCGTATAGCGGTTTTTAAGATATAGAGGATATTCAATTTCAATGTTCAAGAAAACCATAAAAATTAAAAACGCTATAAATTATTGATCGTATCTGATTTTTCGATTCCAATCAGCCAATCTAACTTTATTTTATAAAAAGTATAGTAACTGAAAGCTTCACTTCCAGTGGAAAGCAAGCCTGACGCGTGAGGCAAGCCGTAGTCCGTAAGCCAGGCCATTCACACGAACAACTCCTATCTTGATTGAAGCCGGCTTATGAAAAGCTGCGCTAATTAAAAAATAAACTGTAGCTATGACGGCTCGTGAATAATTCACGAAAGAGATTTACTTACCTAGGTAACTGTTATTTCTAATGTTAGGCTGCAAGCGTACCTACTAGGGGTCATGCTTGGAGCTATAATTTTGGCCTCCTATAAAAATCTGTTAAAGTCGGTAGCAAGCAATGGTAGCTGCCATGCTCATGAGGGCTAAAAGTTATTGAATTCGAATCGAAAATTGTAAACTTCGTAATCGGATCCCTAGTGGCCAGCCGCCGTCGGTTCAGGTACCAAGTGCGCGTGTTGCCTAAGATTTGCGCCAAAGAAACAAAGTTCTTTAAACAAGAAAATTACAAACCAATTTAGTGACTTACATTATTTACTTACATACACTTGATTGTACTATTAGTGGCCATTGGTTTAAACAAGCCATTTATTTTATAAAATGATGTATACAGTAATATTTTTTTATTAATAAAGAAAATGTATTTTCCAGCATTTCAGTTTATGATGATTTAGATCAAAGTTGCTGGAAATGATTACCTACCTGATGAAGCACTGAAGTGGCTAAAAATATTTGGATGGAGTAGGCTTCTACAGTTGAATTCATTTATTCTAGGCAAATTAACATTAAATGATCACTTGAAACTCGTTTGAGACAACCAATCAAAATCGTTTAGTAGGTAATGCCATTTCTAAACGAATGAGCCAAACGATATGTTGGTAGACCCTGTTTAGCGATTTTGGAATGTCAAGATGGCAGAAAACATTGCTGGTAGAGAAAGCATCATTAGAACAGTAATTATTTTCGCAGATCAGAATCAGCATTTTCCAAGCAGCACAATAAGCAATTGGAAAGCTCGAGATGTGTGTGAAGCATGCTATTTGCATGACCTGCACCGTTTAGTTCATATCTATGCATATCGCTGTTCCGAAACCCATTGTGCCCAGTGCAGACCGCGAAGCGAGCAAAATCACCTCCCTCATTTGCGAAATGTGGTAGAGATAGGAAAATTTTAGATATAAATTTTACTTTGCTAATAAGAACATTTTACCTAAGTCCTAGAAATATGATTTTTCAAAAGGTTAATAAAAATCTTCGTAATTACTTATATTATGTAAGTAATTTAGTTTGTTTACTGTACAATGTGCATGTCTAATGCTTTTAAAGAATTTCCTGATTACTCCAATTGCTGGTTTATTCTAAGCAGAAAGAAAGTTGTATCGAAAATTCTTGTAAGAATCAAAAGCAAAGCTTTGCCAACCGTACCCAGCCCACTGCCCACCCTTCACTTGGCATGGTGTGTATATTTTCAGCATAAACTAGCTACATAGCTACGTTCGAAACCGTATGTGAAATGACGATTAAGAACTGTTGTAAGTAGTCTTTGTTTGATCGCAACTCTGATAACTTGAGCTATTGTAGAGCTCTACACTGTATTGAAACGGTACCACGATTCAGAATAAGAGGTCAGCATTATTTTAAAGGTAATTATCGAGAATTGTAAAAGTACAAAGACAAGTACTTATATGAAAACCTTCAGATATCATCTTTAATAATTCAGCTTGTTAACTCCATCTATTGTCAGGATTTGGTTCTCACGTCATTTAATTACTTGACGGTTTGAAAGGTAATTAGCGATTGAATCAAAATTACGTTAGAAATTTTAATGATAGCCTCCGTCGTACATTCAGAGTCACGTGCTGCCCACAACGCGACAGTCTGAACTAATGATAAATGCTTTAATAATGGAAAATGTTCTAATCGGACATTCCCATAGAGTAGCGGGTAATTACAAGTTGCTGGACATTGGTTTCCGTGAGTTGGAAATCGGTTGATGCGCGGTAGCCACCCGCGGAGGGGTTTATTGTGAACTACATAAGTCGGCATTTATATTTACATAGTAGGTCGAGTCGAGCGTCAGTTGCTCGATTTTTTCTGTTAATGTATGTAAATGGGAAACAATTAGGCGAGTTAAAACACGGGGTAGGCAGTAGGCAAGTGCGCCTCGCGCCCCTTCCGCAGTCGCCATATGTTGTGGGCGGGCGGCGCTCGGCGTAGCGTGCTTTGTAAACTTTAGCGTTTTATTTGGCTATTTTGGAATGGGGTAGTTAAAATGTTTTTTTAGCCGCTAATTACACTTTACAACGTTGTTATGGTCAAAAAAGGGTATCTACTCGATGAAACCTACTTTGAACATAGTTGTTTGTAGAGTTGTACGAAACTAACTCCTTAGTCCTTACTCATTTGATCATCTAAAAACCACTCAGGTCGAAATTACTTACGCATATTTCGTATGAATGGTCAATGTTTGTTTCGATTCATGCACTGTTTAATTATGTAGTTGTCACAAAAAAGAAACGACAGGGTAGGTTAAAAGTGGTTTCTGGTTATGAAATATATTTTCATATACCTATCAGTGGCATACAAATCAGTACCTATTTATAGCCTATTTAATTTATACTCTACCTAAAACTCTACCTCAAGATAATAACTACTCTACCTCAAGATAATAAAACTTAAACCAAAAGATACGCGTTTGTAAAAAAGTGAGTTTTCAGCATTGAAGTGATGCTTTTTGGTTCGGATCGGACGAGTTCATTCGCACTTGATCGGACTTTTATGAATATTCTGAAGAACATCATTTAAAAAAATTATATAATAATATGTAATATGAATAAATATTTTCATAGATACGTGGAAGTCCTTAGGTCACATTTCTTTAGTGGTAGGTATAGTTTCGTCCCTCCCTACCCCCATGCAGGTGTATTGCCAGGGGTAATGGTGGGTCCAAAGTGCTTTTCGCAGCGATGCTTGTTTTAAAAATGCTATTCTAGGAGAGTGTCTAAAAATGTCCACAATTTACAGTTATTCATCACAAATCAGTAAAATCTCTACTCTGCATGACTGTACTATAATAGCGTTGATGATGTTACCTACAAATTCTCTTAGTAAGGAGTAGGCGAAATAAAGCCAGGATACAGTTTAAATTATTATTAAAAATATTTTATTTCGCAAAATTGCTGCATGCGACTCATTCTGATATTATACGATATCTATCCAAAAAGGTTGAGACTATCATCTATATAAAAATGTATTATAGTTTGAAGTTCTTCGAACGGAGATATTATTAGGGCGCAAATAGGTTAGTTATTAGGTAGTTACTTATTAGGTTACGTGCATACTTAAAATTACTAATTATTAGTTTGTGCTGTCTATATAATGTATTTGCAGTATTGACTTCATTGTTGTTTCTTTCACCGTAGTCACTGTACCTAGTTATGAAGGTACCCAGCATTATTTACCCAGCAGGGGAAAATCCATAAATAATTGTTTTTGCGTAAAAACTAAGCAAAGAGGTTGCGTCTGCACCGGGGTGGGGCTTTAGGCCCCGCCCCCACTCGAAGCGCATCCATTGGGCGGTCACGTTAGTCCGCCGGTCGCAACCAGCAGCGCGACATAATACTACTGCTAATGAACCTTTGATACCAACCTGCTTGCTGAATACCTATACCGCACTAACTATTGTTTTAGCTGTGGCAGCACGCTATTGCTGGCTGTGATCGTAAAAAAAACAAATTCGAGCAGTTTTTTTTTTTGAGTCACATTGACAGTTGCATTTTTGTAATAAAAAGTATTTAGTAAATTCCATCGGAAAAACATGAAATAAAATGTGTACTTCTTTCATAAAAAATACCTATATTGCACTAACTATTGTTTTAGCTGTGGCAGTACGCTATAGCTGGCTGTGCTCGAAAAAAATAAAAATACTAATTCAGGCAGTTTCTTTTTTGAGTCACATTGACAGTTGCATTTTTGTAATATAGTTTTTTAGATTTAGTAAATTCCATCGGAAAAAACATCAATTAAAATTGAGTAAAATTGATTGCTATTTTATTTCATGTTTTTTCTTCATGAAAAATGGCCTAGCGATAACCGCCAGAGGTAAGATGAACATAATATTAGTAGAGCAATCTAGAGCATAAAATTATAAGAATTCGGCAAAATTGCTACTTTCTGGAATAATGATTAGGTTAACGTATACACGCGCACTTGACGGCCAAACAAGGGGCCAGCGATTCGTGTCATGTTACCAGCGGGTCACCGCAAGTACGCTTGCAGCCCTATATGGTAAAATCAAAATTTTTGAAAACTTACGCTTATTTTATGTTAAATAAACTTTAGCTATGTACCTACTACCCCATGCCAATAAAATAATGACCGGCGCGGTGGTCAGACATTCTTTCTTTAGTTTAGTATAGGTAAGTCAATTCCTACATATTTTAACCAGGTTCTTTAATAACTAGCTCTTATTAGGTCCTAACTTAATTTCATCAGTCTGAAAAATTCAAAAACTGTTTGACATGAGTTTTTAATTGAACTAGTTTTGTAAAAAATGTTGGAACCAAATCTTCAACTATGAAATCCAATGAACCCTGCCTCAATCGCGTCGAAAAAGGGAGCGATGCGATCTGAATGTGAATAGCAGAACCTTTGTTCTTGAGGTAACGCCAGATCATGTGTCACATACGGACTGGGTGGTCCGAAATAGATAACACAAACATTTTGAGCACATTATGATGGAAATGTGCCACGACTGTGCCACCGCCGTGCATTGTCAGCGCGACCACGACAAATGTTGCGCATCCGAAACACTCCGTCCACAAAACCCGCCAGGCTAAACAGACCTATATGGGTGCCCTCGCCGGTGGAAATCATCACGTGAGTACTGCGAATGAGGGTCTTGGTATGGTGGTTATGTAGGTAAGCAGTTGAACACGCTATGTGTTGGATCCAGATTCTTTGTGCTGTGGGTGACTCGACGGACCATTGTGCTTATTGCATTGTCCTTATAGGTGTGATGTAAAACTATGTAAAATATAAGTAGGTGTTTAAGTAAAGTATATAATTCCATACTGGACGTCAATCATAATTGCTGCTCCTTTTTATTCTATTTTGTTCATAATGACATCAAGTTTTCGGTGATCCCAATTACAGACTTGAATACTCCAGAAGGTAGAGCAACAGGTTCAGTTAATCGGTACAGCAAAGTAGGTAAGTGAACAGAGTTGTCCCGCAGCCCATGTCCGTCGGTGCGATAAAGGTGAGGCTGGGCGCATAAATAAATATATTCATTAGGTGACACCCACGCCGTATCTCGCCCCTAAATCCTCGCCGCGGCCTCTGTCTGAAGACAAACACGGATCCAGAAAAAAAAAGAAATACCGTCTGTGTATGCGCTGACATAATGCTATCTTTCTACTGATAGTAGTAATGGCTATTTTTATTGGGGCTAATTTTGGTAGAACAAATTATATAGGAGGAAACAAATATTTGGTCATTTAATATTCAGTTACAAGGAATGTGTTATTATAACTATGATTAAAACACACATTTCCGTTCTTTGGATCAATTTGAGCAAACAATTTAGTTTGATATATTATTTTGCTGTGTTAATTATGATATCGACAAAATATAGTAGTGAATTATGAAATCCGAATAATTTAGTTACAAAATGCAATACGCTACATATCAAATTAAATAAGTAATTCATGTGACTTCATTCTCATTATTTTATCAAGTTTTCTGTTATTCTCTGGCTATAAAATGTCAAATTGGCTAAAATTATTGAAATATTTGCCATACACGAGGAAAAAAATATACAGAATACAGTCGTCGACATAATTCATGAGCCATTTTTTCTTACGACAATAACAAATGAAGATTTGAACCGAGGTGACCGATTTAGAACATTTTGTTGCGCGTCCAAGATAACTACAGTCCCACGAACCTCACAATGACACCAACGACAACCAACCCAAGATACAATCAAATCAAAAATAAAATATCGAAATGCAGTGAGACTTTGAACTGCAAAACGCACTTTATGCTGCAAATAAAACCATTTTTAAGGCTTAAATGAGAGGCTGTTGCAATCGCCATTTTGGCGAATATACTGCGTCATCCACCGTAAGGTACAAAACATTGAATTTTGTCATCCTACGTATGTACCTATAAATAAGTTTATTAGACAATCATTCCTAGGTTTATAATTCTAAAATGATTTTTAATTTTTTAGCAGCAATTTTTTTGGATTCATAACATTCTGAATTTTGTTTTCTTGTTAGGTACTTACTGCTGGTTTTCAATATGACTTTTTGACAATAGGTAAAAAACAATTTTTCAACTGTTGTAAAATAAATACAATTGATGCGAATAAACACGCGAAATCAGCAATTTGCTCAAACTAAATAATTAATTAGAAAAATATCTTCAAACATGTGTCCGTGCTTGCTAATACCTTACCTTTTGGATAAAACGTATGAAAGGTACCTCAATGACTGACAAATAGAAACTTTGTGTATTTAGATGGAAAAAGTTTATTTTGTGTTACAATAAAAAATTAAACATTATATGTAACCATCACAGCAAAGATTTAAAAATAATATTTTTAGTATATGACAGCAAAATAAATGAATTATAATATGTAATAATTTTTCTTGCTACATTTTTTGAACGCAAAGAATTAAAATCACGACCACTACAGTATAAAGGTACAAAATTTAAAAAACGGATAATAAATGAAACAATTGAAGTAGCTATATTGTAATTTATTCATTCTGCAAATATAACTTTGATTTTATAAGTGTATTATAATAGTCTTCTAAGCAAAGAATATTTTTACATCTCCTTCAAATGTAATCTTTTACAACTAGGCCTACGACTTGGAGGGGTTTTGTCAATAGTTACTCTTTTTTAATATAATTTTTAACACTCACGACGTTTTGGGTAATCAGTATTTTAGCAGTTAATATTAAATTATTATTGACGTTTTCTAAAAAAAATGGTTTTCCTTACATTTCGTAGCTTTCAATAATTTATTTTTTTACTTTTCATCATAGGTAATAAATAGACATCTATTTATTATTAGTAGAGTGCTTTTTACAGAAGAAAACGTAGGAATAAAAAAAAAACCTCTTCATTCTCACCACCACCGGTACTTTCCCATAAAGCTGATCCATCATTCATTTATTACCTACAACATTATTGTATCATATGACTTTAATAAGTACTAGATTTATCTCACTTTTTAATTAAAAGAAAGCTTTCGAACGGATGTGAAGCGTTGAAAAGTAGAATCAAGTTGAATTAAAAATGTAAACTTTAATATTGGCGTCTCTATCACGAAGTAACAAAATTCATTGGTTTGAAAGAGAAGGCTGTACATTGACACCATAGCTTCAAAGAAATTGTAAAAGATCACCTGTGCTCACTACCGTAATTCTACCACCGCTGTCGGTAATGCACCTGTCCCTTTCGAACGGTTCATGCTTAAGCCGAACCGCACGAGTGCGAGTAGGAGTAGTTTCATTCACGGTTGCAACCAAAAGGTATTAAGTTAGACATTGTTGCTGACCCAAAGTAACCTTTATGAGTATGTAGAAATAAAAAACAATAAAAACGCAGAGGCTTAGCTGTTCCAAAACAAAACGGAGAACGGGATAGAAGGTTGCACTGAATCGAACGTTGCCTTAATTTTAACACGTTGGGAAATCGAATTAAGGCTGTTAGAGTGAGAGGTTTGGAGGCTCGACACCGCGGAGCTAGTTTTTTGTTATTGTTTGGCGGTGGAGATTTTTTCTAAGGCGTGCAAATGGGAGTAGGCGCGCGAGTGGGCGCGTCGGTGAGGCAAGCGCGCTCTTCAGTGTTCTGGCTGAGCTTCGAGCGAGCGCGTGCGGGACGAGCGCTGTCCGTCACATAGGTGCCTTATACCATAAAACTATTTACCGTGAACTTAGTGGACTTATTACCGTGGAAGGTGGCTCGACAATGTTGATATCGGCGGGCAGCGGCCCCACGCCTGAGTTTTCCCCTGCCTCGTGCTGCGCCCCCTGGAAGATGGAGCCGGCGCCTCCCGTGCCCGCTGCCATCACACAGCCACTCAATATATCACCAAATGGTAAGTTATGACTGAGCAAAAAGTTCTGTTCAGAAGAGCTTTCTGATGATACCAAAACTATGAATTTCTGATAATACCTAATGTAAGTCGGAGAAACCATAATATTTTCACCATAAAATGGGTGTGGAAAATAGTTAATTTAGTAATTAGCGACACTTTTAATTTAAAAGAAAAATTGATGACAATGAACGTGTTAATAATAATATTTTTCTTCGGAATAATTTTTCACGATGGGTGAGCCTACTGACTTTGTTGATATTTAGCCGAGAAACCTACCTATTGTTTTTAAATATTTTATAAATGTGCTTATTATTGTTTAAAATATTTTAAAAATAATAATAGCAACATTAATAGACATTAATAATATAAGTTATGGCATTGCACATATTATATTATTATACTACACTCAGTGAGCAATACTTGACTTCTTAATTAACCAAAATCTATTCTATGTTTTCAATAATGCAATCATAACCTGTAAGTAAAATACTGTTTTTAATATCTATTATTACAAACAAACTAATTAATTAACCTAACCTAACCTGTAAAATGTACCCAAACTTAAAATAACAAATCAAACCACTTAAAATTGTAACGAGTAGGTACGTTAAGTACAAATTCTTGTAAAGATGCCACTATCAAAAGTACATCACATCATCATTTCAAATCGCTTGTTGTGTTATCATCATCATCATAGGTTTTAACAATAATACTAGGTATATACTTTTTTACAGTTTTATATAGTTGTAGTTTTATAAAAGTACAGTTTTATTACTATAATTTTCTTTATCATAGTTTGAAAAAAAAACAATTACAAGGAACGGTGCAACTCGTGTCACGCAGGCCAAACTTTTTTGGGACGAGTTAATAACCAACTCATTGCTAGTTTTTAGTGATAAAACATTTACATGACCTAGTCCCATCTTCTCATGCATGTATTTACTGAATACCTCCATGCTTGGATCAATGAAATTACTCTGTGTGGCATTGCTACTAGGTAGAGGTACCTAACTGCTTAACATTAGGTGAGCCATCAGCTTGAACCATCACTATTTCCCATAAAAAAGAATCACACAAATTATGAAACAGTTGCTTACTGACAAAAAGGCAAAGCATTGTATTTTCTCCGCAGAAAATGCGCTGCTTTAGTTTCTGATTGATCAGGCTGTCAGGCGTCATGGCTCAGTCGGTAGTAGCTCTGCCTTCCGCGCTGTGGGTCGTGGGTTCGATCCCCACCGAGAACAAATATTTGTGTGTTGTAAACATAGATGTTTGTTCTGTGGCTGGGTGTTTCTATGTATTATAATTATGTATTTACAAAAAAATTGTATGTATGTATTCTATCAGCCATCTAGTTTCCATCGTACAAGCTTTGCTTGTTTCGGGACTAGAAGGCGTTGTGTTAAGTGTCCGTGAATATTTATTTATTTATTTATTATTTATTGATGGCAAGCAAAGAGTCTAGGCCTAAAAAAATAAGTTAGAAGCTTCGGTATATTACCTGATTATGATCTAGGGAGTAGAAAGGCATGTATGACGTCATTTGTCATCACACAGCAGCTGCCACCATGAGTGAGCAAAATCCACCTATACACGACATAGTTTGCATTGTATCGGCGATCGAACTAATTAATCGGTAGATCGGCCGATAGATTGCCGGTAGCGTTTCCGGTGAAGGTTGCTCAATATTCACCCAGCGACGACCGCATTTACATGTGAAGCAGGTTTTTACTGGCTTCCGTCGCTTCCCTCCATGAATATACTCGCCTGATAGAGTAGATCAACTCTGAGAAAAACATTATATATGTTATGAGCACAACAACTAGTTCATAATATCACTAAGCCCCCGTATAGCCAGCTCCCAGCATAATGTAAAGCGATGTGGCCACAGATATGATAGATAGATAATACTTTATTGTACACAAGGGTAAGGTACGTACAAATCTTAAAACTAACTTTGTATAGTACAATGGGCGGCTTTATCGCTGAAAGCGATTTCTTCCAGGCAACCGTAGCATGGAAAGTAACGAGCGGAGCGGTAATGGAAGGCGGTGCACAAACAATGTAACGCTAAAAACTACATTATTACGTAATAAAATATACTACATAAATAAAAAATAGAATATACTAATACATACCTAAGTACTTTAATATTGAATACAATGCTTAGGTGCAACAGATCTGCGAAAACAAAAGTTTTGACAGCAAAAAACGCGCTGAAACGCGCTAATGTCACTATTTGGTCACAGAATATCTATTATTTAGTATGAAAACAGTTCAGAAAATCTGCCGGGCTTAAACCTTGCATGTTTTTATGAGATAACGATTGTCCCCATGGTTCCTGAAGCCTTCATCAATTAAAGTGGGCGATAAATACCTATGCTAAACTCTTACCGGTATGAAGTAATGTAGGCATTGTAACGTTTTCTGTTGCTTCTTTCATTAATTTGCCTTCAGTAATTCCATGCTGAATACCTTGTCCATAATTTCACAAAAACCAATCTCTACTTGTTTGCATAAAACTGATTCGAATGAAATTCAGTGGTCTATGTTTGCTTCCAGAAGATGTCATGGTTATATGAAGGGGATACCTAATACCTATGAAGTGCAAATAAGCGCCGGTAAACTGCTTAATGTGTGAGTGTGCAGTATTATACCTACAGCAAGCATTTGAAGCGTTTTGATTGACGATAGCAAATAATTGGACAAACGTTGCTAGTTGTCTGATGTTTTGAGGCTGTAGGGTTTTATTAAAAGCCAGTTGGTGACACTCATTATTTTATTTAAATTATAGTTGCCCACTTTTTTCAAAATTCGATACTTTAGGAACAGAATTCCGATATTTCCCTGGACAAGATTGATATAAATATACTTGTTTCCTCGTTATTTTTCGACTAGAATTTTATGAACCCTACTATTGAAGTGCCCATATGATAAAAAAAAATTGGAATCTTGATAAAATCTTTCAAATAGAATATGATCAAACTTATATTACATGTTTATTTGAAATAGGTTCAGGCTGGCAATAGATTTGTCTTTTAGTAATAATAGGTATAAAATAATATTTGCCTAATAAATTGTTATCTTCACTACCCAAGAGTTAGCTGGTAGATAATGCTATTTCAGCATTAAGTTTGCCTGTATTTTTTAAGTTGCGCAATAAAAAAAAATCTATCAATCCATCTATCAAATAGTTCAAAGTTTCTCTTCAATTTGAAATGTACAATATACAAGTAGTGTACAACTGTACAATGTACAGTAGCTATGTTCAAAGTTCTTTTCTAATCTAGCTACTTTTATTATTAACCTCAAGACCAAGCGAATGAGTTAAGTGCGCGTTGAAGTCTTTTGTGTGAAGATCTGAAATTATTACCTATAAAAAATAGTACATGTTTTTTTGTCTATCTATAATATTCTAATTATTTCAGATTTTATTGCTTTGCGAATGGGCCCTCCCATTCGCAAAGCAATACAATCGGGAACGATAATTTCATGGACTTTTCTCATCAAGTAAAAAAATTATGCATTAGGTACCTATTGAAAAAATAAAAAAAAACCTTGAAATAAAACCCTTTCATACGCACTTAATTCAGTAATACCAATTGGAAATTTTTATGGCCTTAATTTTTTACCGTTTGTGAATTAAAAAAAATATGACTTATTTCACTTTCGCATACTTCCAACTATTTTTCGTCAAAAGCTTTTGTAAAAAAATACAACCGAATTGAGAGCCTCCTCCTTTTTTGAAGTTGGTTAAAAATGTTTGTAGTTCTATGATTTTAGCTGCGTCCTTAGCAGCTTATAGCAGCTGATATACAAATTGTGTGAATTCTCACATATTACTACCTAATTTAGTACAGATAATGTTATTTTCACTTCAACAGTTCATCGTTTTGTTTGATCAGGTGCCCAAATAAATCTAATTAACATTTAAATGGTGACCACGCATAATAATCAGGCAGCTCTGTGAGTTGCGACCATGCTCCTTAATTAGTATACAATAGCAAAACTGTTATAATGAACCATAAAGCTGGTTTGAAACATTCATACTGCATTATTGTTCTAGTCTGTACACTTGTTCACACTTACGCTGATGATACAAGGCAGTGGTGCCACGCAGCGATCTTTAGCAGCTACACGCACTATGCAACCTTGTCAATTGGCTTGGCCACTAAAATGTCGCAAAGAAGCGATATAGTGAGCTGCAAAGGTTTTTCTTTTTTAGTGTGAGCGAGAAAGGTATGTTTGGATCGTAGCAAATCGAAATCCTTGATCTCTATGGAAAATAAACGTGATTTTATGTCTAAGATAATGAATTTGAAATTGTATTAAAATAGCGACTGTATCAAGACTGCATAAAATCAATCTAGGTTATATCTAGAATATAACCGCAGTTAGACTTAATAGTCAACTTCTGGCCGTTTTATTTGATCGTCTAGTGCGTATGCAGACTTAAATTAGTTCTACGTTACTCAATTGCAAGCAGTTTCAGCCATAAATGTACACACAGCTGACAATCAAGTGCAGACATGGCCTTGTCTGAAATATTTCGCATTTGTAATGGTCGCGTGAACTGATGTAAACCATAACCAATAAGAATAACCAATGCACAATATAAGTGATTTTGCAGCAGATATATTATTCTTATTCAAATGAAAAATAGCTTCGTTGAAAGAGTATAAGTATTTTGTTTCTTATAAGTAATACTAAAATATCACAAATCATTTTAAAACACTGCAACCTTTTTTGTGCTTCTTAAGTTTTTTTTGTGTTTTTTTTTTTATAGTCTCATTGTGTACTGTATAAAAAATGAACTAAGTATGATATTATAGACAAAAAAAATTAAAAGTTAAAAGATATACAATAGGTACATGCTGAAAAACGGGAGATATTGATCTTACTAAAATCACAGTGCGTTAGGCAGGCATTTGTTTTATAATAATAAATGCTTATTTCCGGTTGTTGTAGCCACAAGTCGAACTGAATCTTTGCAAGTCGTCGTATTGAATATTCAACAAAGAGGTCATAAGAAGTTGAATCGGCAAAAAGTTTGCCAAGCGATATTGGTATTTCGATTTCTTTGACAATAATTGCTCGTGATAAAATTCGCAGCGGGACTCGCAAATATAACTTTATTAAGTTTTCTGAACACAATAAAAATAAAACACGATGCGAGAAATTCAAAATAAAATTGGGTTTACTCCGCACTAAAATCACAACTTTCAACAATTTAGGCTCTTTAAAATATGCCTCTATATTTATAAAGCTAAGCAACAAAAATATTCAAGTTTATGCTACACACTTGAATTATTTTAAAACAATTCAATTTAAAAGTACACTTATCATGAGAGAGCAGTATTATTAAAAAAATCATGCTAATTTTCAAAACGATTCCAAGAAAGCTTTTGTTCATGTTAGTCGTGGCAATCAAAAAGGGGCATGCGAGTAAACTTTCGATCTTGCATTGAATTTTACACGAAAGGTGGTAATTTTCCGCCACGTGATGACATTAATTGAGGTAAAACCTGGCGAGTAGTACAATATTTTTTGCATAAAATGACTTCATGTTAGACCTGCTCGATGTTGCGTACTTCTAACATAACACACTAGAGTACTTGCGTAAACTTCGGTGCAGGAGAACTCACATTTATCTTTGTTTACACATTTAGAATTGTGCAAAACTGTTAGTTTTAGTTTATTGGTGTGTTATACTTGACTCAGACTAATCAAGAAAATTCATTCGAACAGGTTCTTTAGTTTAATGATCCGGCAGTGAACTTCGGTTTAAAATACATGTCACAGATTGCAAATTCTACCATTTTCATAACTAATTGAAAGTTTAGATGCATTCATAGAGCAAGATAACATTACAATTTGCATTAGTGATGAGGCTAATTAAATAAAACAAACTATCGAGTTAAGATCGTTAACCATTAACAAATAGATAAAATGAAGCCATAAAAGCTTAAAAAAGTGACGGGTCGTAAATAAGCAGGCCAACCATGCGCCGGAGTCAACGCCAGTCAATACATTCTAATCAGTGATTTATTGCCACTAATCCTCAGCTCAGCACAAATAAGCTATCTTGTCGACTTAATGTTGTATCAGCTCAGGCGTGAAACTCCCGCGCACCACTAAGTGGTCCTTCCAGTTTCCACTCGAAATATTTTAATAAGGCCTCACTGCTCAGCTCACGAACCCTAATAAAAACACACACATGTACTCACAAACATGGACGTTCTCCTTAAAAACGTCTACTCGTCCGACTCCAATTTATTTATAATAGTAGCGACACTAAGAATCTACATTTTTGCTCTAAACGGTGTTAATTTATTGACCGTGGGCAGATAATATCACTTTTTTTCTCCCATTATTAAAGCGATTACACGAGAAATTATACGTCGAAGTCCAATCCTGAGTGCTCGACGGACCGACATCCGACTTTCGAAAGTAGTTCTTATCTCTAACTGAAAAAAGCTATTTTACCTTGTACATAAAACTGGAAGCTCGATAACACTTTCGTTGACGAAATCGCCTTATTGACTCGCTAATAAAAAGTGTAAAGTTATGGACAAGTTATGCCACTTGCATTAATTTCGATGCTTAACCTGATAAACAAATTATGGTATATTAAGTTAATAGCTTAATTTATAATTGAATGTGTTACGATGTGTTCATAAGAAAGCATTGTTACGATCGGCCTTTTGCATATCTGGTCAATGTTTACGACAAATTGCGTGGATAAAAATGGTAGGCATGTATAGTGTTGAGATATCGAAACTTTAATGCTGGGGAGTGTTTTAATTTTGTTTTTTATTACGTTGACGAATCCAGTTTGCAGGCTATAAAATTTTATTTTTACGCCAATCTAAGTATTCGACGTAAAATTGTATCTTTGCGTCTTTTAGAAAGTAATAACGTTTTATATTTTATAAAATAATAAATATGGAAAGCAATGTTGCCAGATTGAGCCCGACAACTTTTATGACTTTAGCACCAGTGCAGGCTTTTTGATATTATTAACAAGTCAACTAAAACAACAATTATGTTAAATGTATGTAATAAAGCGGAAGTACGAATTTTATTTAACATTATATTTGTGATTCAAAAATGCTAAATAATTTGATTATCCTCCTCGACCTCCTCACGTCCACTTTAGGTTAGATTCAAACGGTTTTCTTGCACATTAAACGCAGTCGCCTTAGGTCTTCAATATAGGCTGCATAGTACAGTCAGTGGAAGTTCAACATAAACAATAATTTCAGTAGAAGATTAGAAGTAATACTAACTAAAACAAAATAACCTCACCTTACTGATTAACTAGTAGGTATTATTAACTAATATTTCGTAATTTCACACATTTTGATGGAAAAAATTAAAAAAAGATATGACCTAACCTACGCCTGTTCAAGATAGTGGCAGCCATGACCGCGGTGACCGGTTTGACGTCTACTACTATAATGTAGGTATCATTAAATAAAGAATAAAAATATGGATGTTATAACGAGGACATAAAAATCATTGAATATGTCAAACAGAAAATTTAATCTTATGAAGGTTGGCATAGTCGACCCCGTTTACTTTTTTGGTTGCTTAGTGTGCATGTAGATTAGGCTGTATCCACTAGAAATATGTGAGGTAGCTGAGCGGTACATATGCAAGGAAAAGGATGTCTTGCTCATCTCTAGCTCGATAGCAAGTTAATGGGAATCAGAATTTCATGGTACTACTAGCCGTCGCCCGCGGCGTTGCTCGCGTTCTACTCTTTAGAGTGTGACTTTTCAAAATTCCTTTCTTAGTGCACCCCTACACTATATAGGTAAGGATACTACCCTCCAAATTTAGTTCCTCCAGTTTAGGCTTTGCGTTGATTCTAAGTTAGCTTCAAAAGAGTTTTATATATATTGGTGATGATGATGATGATTTTCAAGGTAGAGTTTCATAGAAAAAAAGTCATGTCGTTGCCAGTTTTCTGTCAGCCTCCGAATCCCCTCACAACATTTTTGAAACATAATCTCATCATCAGGTGTTAATGATGATGTTGACGTACATACAAAGGCTGCAAATATTGCCCGAGCAAAAAAAAGCTTTGATTCTTTCTAACTAATGAGTACCAATGCTGACCACTAAGTAATCAGGCCTAGTCAGAACCACTGAGGGCTAATCTACGCCTCAGGTGATGGAATTTACGGCATATTTCCCGTAGACAGCGGCGTCATTACGGAACAGTTAGAGAATATTTAATGCAATGCCTTTGAATACTGTATCATTTGTTGCCCTTATGAACTTGATTGCACTGGTTCAACTGCTGGGTAGAAATGAAAGGGTAATTGTATAATAGATAATGATAAAGAAGGTGCTTATTCAAGGTTGCAGCAAGTAGAAATATATCTATTCCTCCAACATTAGGGATGTAGAAGGTACTGTACAATGTTCCCCCAATATTTTCTCTAAACTGACGAGTTGACGATGAAAATAGAGTTTACTTTGGGTTCATGTGAGTCGTTAGCTGCCCGTATTTATTGTGTATACGGTTGGTGTGCAAAAGATCCTTTTTAAATAGGATTTTCATGCGAAACCAGCACCAACATTCATTTTTTTTTTCCAGTGCCAGTATCTCCTTCATCATCAGGCGGTGCCGGCGGTGGGTCTGGTACCCCCCTATACCCAGGCGCAGCGTCTCATCCTCTCACATCTCTACTCTCCCAGCAGCGGCTTCTGGAGCTATCACGCTTCGGCCTGCGACACTATGACATCGCCCACCATGTGCTGTCACAGCAAGGTGCTGTAACCAAGTTGCTTGGTAAGCAATACTACCCATGTGCAGCCTCCCTCTCAAGCCTCTTCTTCTGTAACAGACTTTTGTAGTTGTAACGGTTCAGCCTGAAATACCACGGCATCCTCCGCTATGCTGTCACAGCAAGTTGCTGGACCAAGTATCTTGGTAGCATAGACTGACTTGCAACTTCTGGTTCTCATATTGAAATCTGATGTTCCAAGTCATCAAACTTTTGAGAGATAGATCCGTGATTTTGTTGAAATAATGTTCTATCAGTTTTTATTTGGATCTAAAAAGGCTTTGCAATCACATAAGTATAGCAAAGCTTCTAGTTAACAAGTGTTTTTTTCAATCAGTAATTCCAAATCCTTTATATCTTTATATTAAAGTACCGGGTTCAAGTAGAAATCAGTTAATTGAATTAAAGTAATTGCCTCACTCAGCTACTTAGTCGGTAGATGAAGAAGTTAAAAGCTTCTTGAAAAATATGTTCAGTTGTAAACCTCTTCAAGTTGATAGACATGATGAAATCAACAACTACTAAAATAGCAATTGCAAAAACCTAGACTCTCCCTCCATCCCATAGATAGATTAGTCCAACGTAAAAAAAAAATCAATTGATGTACTAGTGATATCAAAGGTAAAGAAACTTTATGGACGAAACTCAGATTAACGAAAGTGGTTCAATAATTGCGATAATTTACTCTACGGTTTTTATATGCAACTCCAGCACTATAACTTATGATAGAACTCACAGTCAAAGTTTTACAGATACCTTTGAATTGAACATTATTTCGAAATTATCATGAAAGTTTCCAAATTACAATCGATCAGTAAAACCTGTGGTAAAACTAATAACGCACTAAAATAAGGTTCACAATCGTTTGAAACAAAAATACATAATTGATAAGAGTAAGGTATGCCTATTGGGCACTCACGCTGTAATTAGTGTACTTAGTTATTACACATAGAATTGTACACTCTTGCGTTGTATTCATTTATTCATTCGTTCCTTGAATCTTGCTAGGGTTGCCTGCAACTAAGTTATTTGCGTTAAGTTACTTCAGCATCTCTAGCTAGAATAATTCAAGTGCTAACTATGCAAGGCTTAAAACTACGTATGCCTAAAACGGAACCCTGGTGCGATTTAGTTCTTCCGTCCTTCCAGGTCCGGACAGGTGGATACGTCTGTCTTTTAAAAGGTTGGATGGTTAAACAATTACTGAAGCTATGAACTTGACCAAGAGATCTGACGAGATTTTTAAGTCTATGGACGAGATGCATGAGAAATTACTAGGATGGATTACTAGGCTATGTTAATATTTTGTGAAAACGGCACATAGATTTGGACCGTATTATTAACCACAAAGATACGATATCAAGGCAACAATTGACAACTGGCCAATTTGTCGAAAACAACGCCGAAGCAACCACGGACTGTATTTATCGCGCATTTAATAACACGGGTAGAGCGAAAATCTCAATCGCTATTAATCAACGATAGCCATCGGTGGAGGCTGCCGACGAAAGCTGCTATTGACGAAAGCTTAGATCCTAATCGATTCATAAAACTCGCTGCGTGTTAATTATAAGCCACCGGGGTGCGGACGAATGCGCCAGCGCAGTGCCGCGAGCAACCGCTCCCTACTGCTGATTGGTGATGTGAGAACTATCTCAGCATCAGATATACTTCATAACCACAACGATTTATTCAACTGCTTCCCTTACAATTATCACGGCTGCATCTTAAATCGATACATCAATACAAATAAACAATCCCTCTGAGCGCCGAGAGACATTGAAACACATCCTATTAAACATTGAGAAGACCAACCAGTCGTACCTTTGATAATTTGCGGTCTCTTTGTAATTAAAAAATACAAACAATACGACTGGACTCAATTATTGTGCAATATAATCATTGGTTAGGTATTTAGCCAAGCGTCAAGTGTCTATATGAGTCTACAAACACTTGGCTGTATTTTATATGCTAAATTAGATCTTTTGCAGCGTACAATTAGGATCCGTGAGACACTTTGTATTTGCTCAGGACTCGTGAACGAACGATTTCAAATGCACTCAAGCGATAGTTTAATAACCTGTATTACTTTACGCAGAGTGAACTTTGGCGTTTCTTTCCAAAAGAGTGGGCAAAATTATTACTTTACGCCTCTGGTTTTAAGAACATGCCATTTATCACCTAGATATTCGATCAGCGTAAAGAAAACAATTGTATCGACATATATTATTATGACTAAATAAACAGTTTTAGTTTTGAAAGTCTTTTGCATTGCACGGTTATCACCAATAATTTTGAAAACCCTACGGCTTAGTACATCATAAATAGCTAATCGTATACAAATACCATCTCACTTTGCCACTGTACATTTTGATACAATTTATACCATTGTGACATATATTCCAAAATACCTTCATATCCACTGTAGGTTATAAATATTTCAATACTAAAGTTGAACCGATCAATTTTTGCTCAGAGTAGTTTCATAACGTCACATGTCGGGTTCCCACGGAAGCCCTGCTGTCAGCCGCCTAGGGCTGTCATGTCTGACCACTTACGTATTTAACATACACTGTAGCCTTAGCTTAAAACTTATTACCTAGCCTAAACAATTTCTAAGCTGACTGCATGGAAATGGGCACGCATAAATAACGTTCCATGGTCGAGTTTGAGTATTAAATTGTCGGTTGAGCGCAATTTGAGCTGAGTGACGAATAAATTACGCAGCTTTTGACCTCTTAAGACTCAACTGCTTCAAAGTTTATGAAAAGACGGTAGAGTTGTTCGATGTATCCGTATAATTTAAGTTTTATTAGATGCACAAATTGAGTAAACAAATTAACCAAAATCACGGGCTGAGTAATTTCATGTTCAACCGGCTATTTTATATTTCTTTGTTGGGATATTAAGTGGTAGCTAATGATACCTACTCGAGATTGTCTACGGATCGCTGCGGGTAATGAAGCCGTATTTAGGCTTTGCTCCTATAATCAAAATTGAATTATCCGGGTTGACATTCTTGCTTCACAAACTTTTTCTTTTTATGCTCCAATTCTTCTAATACGATTCAAAATTTTAATGCCTGTTATATCAAATGTATATTTGATGATTTTATTATTGCCGGAAAGTCGGCAAGAGTGCTTACTTTCTAGATTTAGGTATTGGTTGGTTATGCTGCATAATTTATATTGAGTTCATAACTTCAATAGAAACATTTCTCTTAAATATTTTTATTAAACGCAGTATTAAATTTCTTGCCCCATCTCTACATTTCATTATTACTTATCATAAAGATAAACATAGTTCTGATTTTCTTATTTTTCGTGTAATTTACATGCAGTTTGTATCATTTTTTAAGTTCTCGGAAGGTCATCCCATCTCACACCTACACACTATTAATACATTTTGCTTTAAGAAACATGCATATAAGCCATAAGGTCAACTTTAAGGTAGGAAAGTAAATAATATGTTTTATACTTTAGCATTCCGAAGATGTAAAAAGAAAAGAAATATTTCGATATTCCTACTCTGACACTGACAGTATCAAGAGTGTTAGGATCGTGGAAAGTGGGTGAATGGGGACACGAGTTTTGACATTTTTTGAAACGACAGATAGCACTTTTATTTTAATAGTTTTTCTTGTGTTATTGTGAGTATTGTTGTTTAATTTTGGTGGAATTTTAACCAATAATACTTAGGTCGTAACATAAAGTGTGAGCCATCGGAATAAATGTGTGTAAAGTTGTTTTTCTGAATGTGAAAATTCGTGTTAGGTTTTGAAGAGAAAATCCACCATTTTCTTTTCAAAACAAACGACAGCCGACTTGACAAATGACGTGACTTGACTTATTTATTACAATTTTAACACTTGACATTGGCAAAATTGTCTGTCGAAATGACGGACACAGGCCATTACTGAAGAGAAGAAGAAGAAGTGGGTGAATAAGGAAGAGGTTCGTGACACGAGTTTTGACATTTTTTGAAACGACACATAGCACTTTTATTTTAATAGTTTTTCTTGTGTTATTGTGAGTATTGTTGTTTAATTTTGGTGGAATTTTAACCAATAACACTTAGGTCGTAACATAAAGTGTGAGCCATTGGAATAAATGTGTGTAAAGTGGTTTTTCTGAATGTGAAAATTCGTGTTAGGTTTTGAAGAGAAAATCCACCATTTTCTTTTCAAAACAAACGACAGCCGACTTGACAAATGACTTGACTTGACTTATATTATTACAATTATATCACTTGACATTGGCAATATTGTCTGTCGAAATGACGGACACAGACCATTAATGAAGAGAAGAAGAAGAAGAAGAAGAGGTTCGTCATCGCTTGTCCTTGAGATGTATAACACCTAATATATCCAAGGAACGCAATGTAAGGAGCACTGCGTCTAATGTTGATAATGATGATGAAAACACTGTTCTGCTTTATCTATATTTAGCTGTTGTATTCAAAAATTGTATCTGTTTATCTGTTTCAAAGGATTGTTTCACATACTCTAGGGTGCAATATTTATAGAAAAATAGTTGTAAAAAGTAAAGTACGCCCCACCGTTGTCCTTATACTTATTGTAAAAAAACTGTGCGTATGCGTCGCTATTTGCATCACAATAGAAATGTCATTATGCTGATATTACGGTTTACGGTACATACGACTTCGCTTGCGAGACTAACTAAATTAATGAACTGTTCTCTGCCAAGACCATCGTTTTAGCAGTTTAGCTAGTGGCCAAATCAGTGACATGCAACTTTTTATGTATCGATCAGTGTTAAAATACGATGTTGTGCTACCAAAAATTTAGCTGAAAATTGCTTCTGAAAAAGCAAGCGCAAACTAATTTATGTTTCACTAAAAAAATCGATCAATCAACGTATCAGGGCATCGTTAACAGGCATTGCATTATGTTCAATAAACCAGCCCATCCAGCCCACTTCACTAAAGATTCTAATCTATTAGTAGCATGACTCCACAACTATTGCAACTCGATAAACGCCTCATAAAGAGCCACTTTTAAATACGATTAATACAAATTTAATTAACTAGGCTCAAGTTCTGTGGAATTTGAAAAGATCTTTGTACGTGTAATGACTTAAAGCTTCCTTAAATGCTTTCGGAAATTTATTAACCCACAGTTCGGTGTATGGCAGCCGACTCTTACTTCCTCGTCGTATTGGTATGATTGATAGGTCACTTTTGTTCTGTAAGCCGGTTTAAAAAAAGTAAACAGAATGAAAGACGCGAGATTTATCGAATTTCTGTGCAAATATGAGCATGTGAAGATCGTGTATAAGAACTGCTAATTAGGAGATCGGTAATTACAGTAATGGCTTATATTTTTAATACGAAGCAGGTTATTACGCATCTCGGATATTTAGTTCAACCATCACATACCAGTGTCTGCCAATCAACTTGTATTATATACTAACACTTTCAAGTGGGTAACTAGTTTTTTCTTTTGCTACACGCACTGCGTTCGTACACGACCAGACTTAGCCAGAAGCACGCGCTTACGTTTCACACAAATAACATTAATTTGCCAACAATTTCAGTGGTACCTCACACGGTCCGCCTCTGCCTAGGCAACGGCTGTAATTGGCTCCGGTCATGCGATTACGTTTCTACTCGATTTAATTATCGCAAAATGATCAGTATGCCGGCCTACTGCAATTTAGCTATCACTCACAGCCGCAGTTGCTGGCGGTCTGTCGGACAACATGGATTTTCAATAGCTGCAAATAAATTGCAGTGAAAGGCTTTGATTGTGGCAACACGGGAAATAACCACCTTATGATTATTTGGTGCCATGTACATTTTCATACAAAGCGTTTAAAATCGAAAAATGCAAGATTAGGCGTTGCTCGTCTTATAGGTACAATAAAACGTCAAAAATTCGTAATACCGCAGCGATACACCTAATCCAAAATATTTAGCTAGGTATTTTTTTGTTTTGTGTGAAGTCAAAAGTTTGAGTTTGTTAAAACTTCAGCTGAAAATGCTAAGTTCTGAAATTGGCAGTATAAGTAATTGGCAGCATAGCAGACTTACAAATTGCCTCTAACTTACTACAATTTTATTCCACGCCAAGAGTTCACTACACTTATTTGTCGCAGTATTTCTCGGCTTGGTACTGGAAGACACATTTCAATAAATTTATGTTTTAATTGAACATTCTTAAGGTGTCTTGTTGCGTTTTGTGTGTAATGTTTGTGTGTAATTTTTTGCACCTTATTCGGCAGTGAGCTTTAGTCTTATCAAGACATAAAGACTCTTATGAATTTATTGTGAATGGCGTTGACAAAAATGTGAATATAAATAATGTGATGAATAATTCAGCGTGTTATCGGTATGGAGGAGAGCGCGGGCGCACGGCTTGGCTGCCTGTAAAAACGCAGTGCGATCGCCCGACGCCGCCCGCCGGAATGCCGCGGCCGGCACTGTTGCGTTTTTACGTAATTGTCTTCGAGCACGCATTCATCCACTATCTAACTTAGCTTCTATGGGATTCATAACTTTTTACCTAGGACTTGGCTTTGTTCATATTCCATAACTGAGTTCTGTATAATTTTCATCGATATTTTTATTCCGAAACATTTTTTGTGTCATGCCTTGTTGGGTAACTTGAAACTTAAAACTCAGATTGTTTTCGAGGACAGTTTGTAACGATTGTTTCAAGTGTATAATTAGAGCAATCAAACACGAACTCAATGGAAAGTCGAATTGTGTCACGCCGGTACTGAACGACCCACCTTCCTCCTTGCTGCAATTAATACTTATATAAAAACAGAAAGGGTGCAATATGAATTAAAAATTCAAGTCTCGCACACGGGTTTCATTAAGCGGACGTCAATGATTCTATAATTATTATAACTAATTTGAAGTTTTCATTGTTATTCTTGCCGCAGTGCGCGATTATCAATTTTTTTGTACAAATGCACGTCCACCTTCCTTCTAAGTGCAAAAACGCAATTCGCATTGTGTCGCTATAAATAATATTTTGACTTCTAATTCTTTAGACATAAGGCCTAGAAGGGGAAAAGGCTTAAGATTGTAATCAAAGGAATTGATTCACGACAGGCGAGTTGCGTTTACTCACGTTTAGCACTCAATGAAATTGCATCAATCGATATCGTGTCGCTATTGCGGGCATTTTTATTTGAACTTATAATTTGATTCTATGTTTTCTTTTGTTTCCTTCGTCGATTTGGATCGCAGGTGACAGTTTGCTCAATCTGCTTTTTGTCTATTGATGCAACGTTGATTAACCGATGGGGTGTACCGAAAAATATGTGAACTTTTTATCAAATACACTGAACTGCAGAATAAGAGTCACATTCTGTATATCTTAGATTATACCTTATAATATTATACTTTATTAGAACAGATTGGTAATAGGTACCTACCTAAGTTACAGTATTGCGTGATCTAACAAATTGTTAAATTCCATAGGTACGCTTCGGCCTCCCGGTCTAATCGGCGGAAGCAAGCCGAAAGTCGCCACCCCAGCGGTCGTGTCTAAAATTGAGCAGTACAAGAGAGAAAACCCTACGATATTTGCGTGGGAGATCCGAGAACGGCTTATATCTGAAGGTAAGCAAATACAAATTGTATGTATTATCCGAAATAAAGTAACAGCAATCACAAATGCCGTGAAAGCCTGCAGCGGTCACGACTACAATAACTGAGGAGACTAGTCATCCGTCGTGCTAACGTGATGGTCACGTGTGGGACTGATGCTGGCGAATCCGGTAAAGTGTAATGTGACTGCGAGAGCTAATGGATCGGTTCTAAAGATATTTGCGCTTAGTAATAAAAGCTAGGGCGCTTTTCCACCAGAGCTAAGCTAAGCTACGTTGCTAAGGATGTGTTTGAAATCCACCAATACCGATCATTTGTTTTCATATTAAACGATTCCTATTGGTGGATGTCAATTTTAATTTTATTCTTAAAAGAATAGATACCCTTAGCGTCAAACATATCCTTAGCGACGTAGACGACGTCTACGTAGAGTTATGATGAACTGAAGAATTGAAAAGCTATCGTGTTATAAAATCTCAAAAACCTCGATTATAAAATGCGTAATGAGTTTTTCGGTTACGCACATCTCTGACAGTATCTGGTACTTTGAGTTGGACGTAATTCCAATTGCAGAAAAGTTTGAGCGGTTGTCCATGACAAAATCTATGAGCACAAAGCACAACCATAAATAAATAAAGTCAACAGGAAAGTTGACCACCAGAGCAATAAAAAATAAGACTAGGTTCAATATAATAATAACGTTAGGCTTATTATAAAACGTTGGTGAGCGCAGCGCGTAATACCGGTGTGCGACTCACGTTACATAGCCGGGCCTTTGTAAACTCCGCGACCAGTATCGCAACACTTCACTTTGGATCCACCATACCCCTGGCCATACCCCTGGGGTAAGGTGGGACGAAACCATAACCACTATTAGTAGTGTTGGGAATAGAAAAAAAGTTAACTATATCGTTTTTTTACCAAAACAGTGTATTTTTATACTTATCCCACACATAGAGCCCTTACATTTTACTATTTCTTGTTACCTCAAAATCGTGCTTTGGTAGTAATAAGATGGCGTAGTAGACGATAATCAAACCTCTTTGGAATGATTGATGCCACTTAGTCGATGGACTTCTGATCGGCAGTCATGTTGGTAGACCAGTCCGTAGACTAATCGGCAGACTTGTCGATAGACTTTTCAGGGAAATTGTCAGCAGATCGACCGTTAGACTCGTCGGCAGACTGGTTGGTAGGCTAGTTGTTAGACTTTTTGGTTAGACTAGTCGGTAGTTTTGTTGGTAGGCTGGTCGAAAGATTAGTCTAGCGACTAGTCGTACCGACCAATCTACCGGCCACTCATGAGCAATGACATAAAATGTAAGCTTCTATGCGCGGAGTCGAGGCAAAGTAATTTCTAAATATGATTTACTGTTTGTGATAGTGTACTATGGCACGGGTTGCGTGTGCGCGTACGATACCAACTCGCTCCTGCTCGATCATCGAATTATAGAAGAGTTGAGCTATTAAAATAATTGATGACAAATTATCCATTTATCTAACTACGCGGAGTCATACAGCAGTCACATGTAATGTGAGACACACGATTTATGTTTGTGTCTCATAAAACTAAATTACAGTAAGTCTTATGATCTTTTTTTTAATTAAAAAAAGTGAAGTATCATTGAGTTTTGATATAAAACCAAAATGTTTAGATAACCAAAAAACTCTTTTACTTTACTGCGTTATTCGATGACTATAGCTCTCTATATAGGTTACCTATAATTACAGTAGCAATGTTACCCATCCATATAAAGTTTAGATTTATTCAGATTCTAAATGACCTAAAAACCTTTTGAATGACTTTAGATGTTGCAATCGATAGGCATAAACTATTTTTGATTATTTAGCCACATAGAGCCGAATGTAAATTGTGAATTTCACAATTGAAAATAAGTCATTATTTTACAACGCCAGCGTGGTTTGTCAAGTGAGTAGGTATATTCTTATCCAATTATTGGATTAAGCAGAGAATAATGAACTTAAGATTACCCAGTCAAATACTTTTAGGAGGTCAATAGATAAAACCTTTGAAGTGCAACCCCGAATAAGGTCTAATAGGCCCGTAATGGCTGTCGGCTTAGCCAACGGATACTGTAATATGAGAATATGTATTGTGTTTAGGTGTCTATGTGCAACCACCAAAACACTGTGTCAGCTACTGTTTCCTACCTACTTCTGTTAAGAACCAATGACATTGATGAAACCGCAAGTTTTTAGAAGTTACTCACTTTTACCTACGGCTTGATAATGCGACAGCTGTTGCCTTAGCACTGGAGTTTATATTATCTGTTGTAGGTACTGGTTTCCAGCCAAAGCGTAGAAAATCTACGACGAGTGACAATCTCTAGACGTAGTATCGTGCTTATTTATGTCTTTGAAATAGGGGTAATCATAAATATTGGTTTAGTGCACGTTTATTCTAGAATGCAATGGGCGTCTTTAGCTCAGAGGCCAACGAGCCAATTGCGATAATTGCGCCAACGACACCTCTTGTGCTCATGCGTGACGTTAAACGTTATCATTGCAGCTCAAAAACGACTTAAATACACTTACCGAGCACAATCTGTCTTCATTTGTAAAGTTCTCGACATAAAGTACAAAATCCTTTCGCTAATTGGACGCTGGCTAAGTGTTATTTTAAAGGACACAGCCGTTGCCGTTGCCTTCGCGTTTCTTTAGCGAGCTGCGGAGCGCAGGGTGCGTGCGATCGCCTGTGAAACAGGTTTTGCTTACAAGACCACTTCTGGTTTACGATATCACTGTGGACCGGATTAGAAGACGATAACATTCTTGATGAGAACACTGTGCTAAACTCAGCTGTTAAATGGGCTCGCTATCATTAAATTCCCAAGAGGCGCTATAAACACAGATCTTTTTATCCGGAAAATGTATTTTGATAGGGATTTTACTCGTAGGTATTTTATATCGAGAAAGTAGCACATAAATAGTAAACCAAATCCTTAACCAAGCGTACTCGTTCGAACTGAGCAACAGTGATACTAACTATCGTTTTTTTTCAAGTAAAAGAGTATATTTGTTGCTTCGTTTTTGTTTTTATCTTAGCAGTCAGCTGACATTATCGTCATTTGTTGAAATGTGTTTAAAATAATTACTTGAGCGCAGTGCGCGCTCATGCTTCGTTGTTGTTCGCAAAAAATGCACGCGATCTCACAACGAAACGGTTGCACTGCGTAAATGCTCACATATTTGTAATAATTCTGGAGCATTTAAATAAATTCCCTATTATTCTGACAGCGGAAATTTAAGAATTACCGTTTTGATTTGTGGTTTACAAAAATTACAGTAACTCCCTGCTGATTTTTAAACAAGAATCCATTGAGTTTTCTAGACTACATCACCTGTTACTGTATTCACTTTAACTTGTTTATGCTCAGTATTGTAATGATTTGATTTCATTTAATAACTGATATCACTGGTCAAAAGGTTCTTTAACTTTGATCAAACTCGGCTCGTTCAGTGCAATCGAAAGTCTTTGTTCAATTTCGTTCTTTGAATTCTCGTCGATGTAGTTATGATTGATTCCATTAGATTTGACGACGGTTTCGGTGTATCAAAGTGTGTTGACCGGAACGGACCGCCTGCTGACGAAGTAGCCTCAAACCCAGAGAATAAATTTAATAAATACAGAGAGTATTAGGTTACTAGAAGTGACTTGGTGTTTTGGAAATATCTGATGGTTTGAGTTACAAATTAAATTACTTGTCATAATTTTTCTAAAATATTTTTGTGGTAGTTTTGACGTAACATCATAAAACGGTACTTAAATCTAGCGGTAGGCGCCTCAGCTTCTCTGGTCCTAAAATTGTTGATTTCGATCGGTCACACACACCTTTTTTATAACTAAAAAGGTGCATACGCCCTCAGTGTTAAGTATCTTTTAGTGTGTTTGAATATTGGTGTTCGAAGTTTATTTACATCATAATCTTAATTCCCATAAGAGGTTGTTTTTTGTATTTTGTAAACCAGAAGGCCAGAGAATCTGTTTCATTTTGTGGCTACTATCTATTATGAAGTTGCCCAATAAATAGATTGAATTCAATTAAAGGTTGAAATGATTAATTTTCTCTCGCAATAACTCACCTTTTGTCATCTGCTCTGCGCGTGCGCCGCAAAACGCGCTCTGTTAATCGATATGCCTAAATTGATTACGATATAGATCTTTATTATTGCAATAAAACTTATTGTATTTTTTGTATTAAAATATTCTAAAGAAATTGAAAAAATTATGTTTTAAAATTAGTGGTCGCATCTTTTTTAAACTCGCCCATATTTTGATCATAACTTTCAATTAAAACACAATAGCAGAGCTCAAAACGTTCCGAAAGGTCCAATTTACTAAAAACTAATATTTATAAACGTCGTTCACAAAGACGAATGTGTCAAAAACGCTGCATCCACTTGAGCGGCGCGTTTGTCGTTCATTCCGAAGAGCGGTTATCAAAACAAGGGCTCATCGCAACCGGCTAAATTTTAATAAGGTGCCCACTACCACCTTTGTTAGCGATGACCAGGCAACTTTTCACAATAGGTTGTGCAACTTATCTACTAAATCGATATCGGTTTACGAGGCGTTACGGTCGGCTCAGCTACTGACCATATTTTGATTAATTGCATTTCTTACAAAAAGTATGCGGCTCAAATTGACTGGCGCCGATTAATTAGCGAAACTGATGATGACGAGTGACTTTACGGCCAGTGTGTTAAACTTCAAAATTTCTTGAGTGCCGCATAAAAACTTCTTTTGGTTAATGTTTTATGACACTGAATCTAATTAGACTGCTTTTTATTAATTAAGTCTGGAATTACACTAGCGATGTACCCAATATTATGTTGTTAAGTCTTCAACAGTTGAGGTTTCACGACTATTTCCACGTTGATGAGTTTTTGTCATTTACTAACAAGATCCCTCGTTTGCCCGAACATTGTACGCTTGAAATAAATCAAATCGATCTAAACAGCTTCCAATAAAGCGATACATTTATTGATTTGCTACAGCATTAAATTGGTTCCCAGCAGTGCATCACCACAATGTTGCTTCGATGGGACACGGTCATGACTTCGGGCCCGTTTTTTGACATTTAATCGCCTGTATGACTGGTTCCAATAAAAACAACTATAGTTTTTGTCGCAGCGTCGGCATTTCATTGTTGTTACTAATTTGCTAGTAGCATTACCTGTTTTGGAACACTTAGCAATTGTAGCAATAGAAGTAGTCAAAACTTTTTCAAATTAGATTCGATTCACATTCTGAGTAAGATTGGCCTAAGCATCATTATGAAAGTTTTAAGATTAGGTATTTGAGCGAGGCAGTTGCAAAAAACCTCAAAACAGAGAGAACTTGTTAAATTAGTATTTTCATGGCAATTTTTGACAAAAAGCACAGTATGCGTATAAGAGAGCCTATGCTCTTGACTTTATCCGATATGTAATGTTACCCACATAGGTAATGATTTGGGTTAGCTTACCAGTTATAGGTACTACAAGAACTACAAAATATTAGTACAACTAGAATAGTAAATGCGTATTGTGACGTATTTGGATAATCCTTGGAAAAGCTTCAATACGATTTTCACACCTATTATTTTACACCTAATGGTACTGCTACTAGATAGAATTTCCTCATTGTTTATTATCACGTACTGACATTTCTTTTGTAGTAAAGGCATTCAGGGCTAATTGAAAGTGGAGGAGCAGTGGGCGTTTAGTGTTGCCACAGTTGAGATAACTTCAGTACTACAATTTATTGATGATAACTTTTTACAGTTTTATAACATAAAAATAACCATTTTTTTCTAAAATAACAATGAAAAAGAGCAGAACACCAATATCTCTTCACATCACACACACCATGAACATTGTTTTACTAAACATCTACTACTTTGTAATGATGAGAATAAAAAGTTTAACTAGTGTAAAAAAAATAATCTTGTACATTTCATACAACATACACAATTAGGCAATGCTTGTACTGAGTACTTGGTTGCTGGTGGAAAATTTGAATGTTTTTTTTTTTATTGCACCATGTATAAGAAAATGATGTTCTGTAGCGCGCCTTGCGCTGTGGTTCCATGGCGTTACGGTTGCGGCCGACCCCCCGACGGTACGGACACCTTTTTACTCAGTCGACGCTGCGGGTGCCCCCTGATTGCATCCGATCTCATCGTTTTATGCCTTGCCTGCATAAAGCCAACAATAATTCATTTAGTCGACGTGACGCCACTCACTCGTTAACTGGTTCGAATTGTTAGACTTTTGGAACATTTCGCGTCCAAGTTCCGGTTTGAATGGATATTTTGCTACGCCTACGCGTTTTTTTGGTTACTAATAATAATAATATTATTTATGTTCCTTGTCGTACTAAAATTGAAATGAATATTGCTTGACAAAAGATCAATATTTTTTACAAAAAAAAAAATTAGTTATCTTATTTTGCCTTTATTGATCAGGTTTTATAATATTTTGGAAACTTTATCCGTCTTGATTAGAATCTCTGAACTGTTAACTAGTAAGGTAGGTACATATATGAATGTGGCTACTCACTTTTTAAAATGAACTGGAAAACAATCCAGTACATTTAATTCCTCGAGCTTGGAACTCTGTTTGACTAATTTAGCTTAAATCAAGCTTAAATTGTCTCAAACCCACTAAAACTATCGGAAACCGGTTTAAGTAAGTATAACAAACAAATTCATTCCGAACCATTAGGCATGAGATTCGACTGTTAATGTCTCAATTTAGAAACGGGCGTAAATCTTCAAAGGCGTGACAATTACTGTTACTTCCCGGCGTACAAACGGACAAACAAAAAGGTTTCCCGACAATTATCGATAAATTAACCCGATTAAGGAGTACGAGACGGCGCCGGAGCGTCTTATCTCTGCGCCACACTTTTAGGCAGGTAAGCGACACTCCCAACATTAACATTTTTATACCAATTTGCTTTTTATTAGGATCCGAAACTGGAAAACTGAGATTCAATGGAATTCCAACACGCTATTGATATCCATTAAAACGTGCAGTTCTTCGATTATATTTCCATGAATGTGCTGTGCCGTTGGGTTTTACTATTATTAGCTTGCTACTTGAGTCAATCCGTTCATGTCTGTCATATTTTGTAGTCCACTTCACAAATTCACCTAATACTTTATTTTAACGTTTGGTATGCCGGAACGCAGATCCATGTGCGAGACAATCGATTTTCTATTACGTGGAACACAGGCTTTCTAGAAGTGAACTAAAAAAACCCCTCGACGCTTCGTTAATCTTTAATTATTATTACTAAAGCCCAAACACACTTTTGACACACTATAATCGAGCGCTACTAAATAGTAAAGCTTAGGAATGCCTCCTATTAAAGACACCTACCTAACCTTTTATCAGAAGTGGTTCCTATTGTGACTAATCATGATTGAACGAGTTTAGACAAATTGCGTGGCCGTGACTAGGCATGTACCGACCATCCCAAATCATTAAAAGAACAATTATAGGTATCCCGTTCCCACCTGCAACCTGTTGATGGATAATGATCTCTCTTAAACAAATAAACCATACCCATCGATAGATGCTCATTGTTTGCTTGATACTAAATTAAAATGCAATTGATAGGCAGCCAGTAATTACTTGATGAAAAGAAAAGTCAGTGATCTCTTCCGCATTGATATGATGACATTGATACTATTAGAAAGAGACAGTCTGAACCTTTTTATATTAACAAATATATGCCCAAGTCGATGCAATTTTAAAAAACTCCACAGACCTAATCTAAGTGCTTTAGTAAGCGATGGCTACAGTTTTTTGCCATTTAAAGAGAATACAATAAGAATGACGAAGTAGCAGAAAACGTCGCTGAGCTCTCACAAATCTCTAACAATTTTCAACGGTTCGTTTTGTTTCTCAAAAACGTCGCTCTCAACTCCCAATATAATTAGAGATCTCATCGGCGATGACTAGCCGCCATGAAGTTATTCTCAGGCACATCAAACTTGACAGCCAGTCCGGCAGAAGGCGTTCCGAAGGTATCTTAGCGCACTGATTATGAGCCAAACAATTTGTGTAGCTGTAGAGCGCATCTTTTTATGTTTTCGACGTGCTAACAATGAGCGGAGCCGCGTAACTGATCATTACCATTATACTGTAAAAGGTATTGTGTTTTGAGTAAATTATAACAGATTCGTTTTGTGTTTCATTGGATAGGTTGCGTTGCTTGCGTCGGCGCGCGCTGCCATACGTCCGGCACAATGGGGCATCATTATCAACGGTGACACCATTGAATCTGTCTTTACAAATCGCGATGGATTTAAGCACCCATCGTTAGTATTCATGGTTATTATTATAATTACTCTTGAAGTCAGAGTTTCAAAGTGTTTCAATAAGACAAACGATTGAAGGCGGTTTACGTGTAGGGTATGTCATCGTGTAATTTGCTGTAACCACTAGTTCAAGTAAATCTATTCTACTTTGTTTATGAAGAGACCATTAAGCTATTAAATGATATCATTGTAATTGGCTGAGGTTGTTAGGTTCGTGTACAACCTCAATCGGAATAAACTGCTTGATTTATCTACCGTTTACCGATATTTAGTTTGAAGTAGGAGCATTCATTATTTTCAATATTTATAAATCTTTGAGCATAGTAAGCAGGAATTAGCGACAGAGCAAATGATTTAATTTTCTAGGTAATAATTTTATATTGCAGATACAAAACCTCATATAAAACTTTAGGATCTTTTCTTTTGACAAATACATGTTACGTAGATGGTTGTTACATGAAGATTATGTGCATAAAGTTTTTACTTTAAAATAGCATTGCGTGGTATACCTCATAACCCGAGGCCGGTAAATTGCAAAATTGTTTGAAAGAGCAATCGTGCCATTTAAAATAACACTAGTAAAATCATGGAGCGGTTGCTCAGTAGCTACGTTGAAACCTACAACAATTATGTTGAAAATAGGGCTGTGCTATCATCAAATATATTTTACGGGAAAAATGCAAACATAAGATTGTATTATTTTACTAAGTAAATAACAATAAACTTGCAATTCGCACATCTCGCCATATTACTTTACCATTGATAAAGTAGTGAGTGCGCCAATGAAAAAGTGGTATAAGATTTGTAGCAGGTTTACAAACCTTTAGAATAAAAAAAAAATTGATTGCCATAGTTGATTATCGAGGAAGTGACAGCCCTACAAAGAACGCAGTTGCTCAGTAGCTGCGTCGAAACCTACGACAATTATGCCCGGACAGGCTATGATTAAATTATGGCACTCGGAGTGTTTCCTGAAAATTACATGGGATGGCTCTCAAGGCTGCCTCAGCACGCGATCTCTCTGCACGCATTAAAGTAATGGTGAGCTCGAAACGCGACCAATGACGCATCGGTTTTAACGCGCTGCTGGTCACTCTCATGCACATATAGGTAATTAAGCAAACTAGTGTACAATAAACTCGTTTTAAAATGTGCTATTTGTGGACATTATTTTTCTGCTGGGGATATTTATATTTTGTTCTGACGGATTAAACGGCTGTCGTATAAGCGGCTGACGGGTTCGTTGTGGCAGACTGCAATTGGTATTGCGTAATGCACATCAAATTCTTCGATTAAAACCATGCGCATGAGGACATCATTTATTTTTATGGTATGCTTTATATTTTTTTCAACAGGTGTGTGCACCAACGCCACAGCCCCCAGCGTGTCATCCATCAACCGAATCCTGCGTAACCGCGCCGCCGAACGGGCTGCGGCCGAGTTTGCACGAGCGGCTGGCTACGGTCTGTACGCGGCTCCACCACCGTACGGGGCCTTCCCCTGGGCCGGTGGTGGCGGCGTCTGGTCCCCCGGGGGCCTGAGCCTTCCCCCTGGCGTATCGGGCCCACCACCTGGCATGCCACATCCCGATGCCATGCAACAGGGGTTTTTGTCTTCTGGAAGAGGTCTTATCGGTGAGTGTGAAATATTTAGAAAACGTAGTAATAGTTGACTTGTTACTGTTGAAGAAGTTTATTAAACAGAGTATTTTTGTACCAGATGTGGACGGTGATGATTCTGGATCCTTGGACGGTGAACAACCAAAGTTCAGAAGAAACCGCACAACCTTCAGTCCAGACCAGCTAGAAGAGCTAGAAAAAGAATTCGAAAAATCTCATTATCCCTGCGTTTCCACCCGGGAACGACTCGCCTCTAAAACGTCTCTATCAGAAGCGAGAGTTCAGGTAAAGATCACAATTCATGAATCCACCATTTAATTGAATATTTGAACAGATCCAATGACACGTCTCGATAAGTAGAAAGATAATAATCTCCCAGAGCCACCTTATTAGTTACATCAATTTACATACATGAATATTTTGTTAACACCGAATACTAATCACGGTATTACCGTTACTGACAGGTTTGGTTTTCCAACAGACGAGCCAAGTGGAGACGCCACCAGCGCATGAATCTCCTGAAGCGCGGTGGCGGCGGCTCGCCCGCGCACCGCCTCCCGCGCTCCCCCTCCCGCTCCCGTTCGCGTTCTTTGTCCCCCGCGCGCGCCCCCTACCACACGCCTCAGATGGGCGGCGAGAATAGTGCCTTCAAGGCGCTATCGCACCAGGAGTCTAACGCCCTGAAGGCTCTATCGCACCAGGCGCACTTCGATGCGAGCGCGCTGAAAGCCCTGTCCGCGCATCAGGGCGCGTTCAAGCCGCACCCTGGGCTCGAGAGCAGCGCGTTCAAAGCATTGGTACCGCACTCGGCGGCGGCAGCGCTGCTCGCCGCGCAGTCGGTGCAGCTCGCGCGCGGCTACCACTCGCACTCCGACTCGGATGAGGAGATCAACGTGCACGACGAGAGTGACGCCGAGAGCGATCGAATCCGCGCGCGAGGCTCGCGCTCGCCGAGCCTGACGCGCAGATCCAACGATGTACCGCTACAGCTCACTAAACACGACCGCTGATACCACTCATCTCAACTTATTTATTTGCCTGCATAAAGTATTACGATTATCATTCTTATCGAATGTCTATGTTTCGAATATGTAAATAAACTTCCTAGAGTGCTAATACTTCGGTTAGCTTGTTAGTAAATGTAAATAATGTATAGATTTGACTTGTTAATTAGTATAAGAATGTTAAATGATTAGTAAAATTGATTTAGCACAAATAAATTCTAATTTGCTCGTTGAATTCTTAATGAAAAATACGTTTGTATCTATTCAGCCAACGGCCTTTATACAAATAAACAAAATTTATAAGGCGTTGATTTTGTACTATTAATAAGCAGTGAGCATCCATTTGTTAGTGTGAATTGGTGTGAATTGTTAACTAATGTATAACCAAAGTATTATTATGTTCATTCAACGGTATACAGCACGATATCAGGAAACTAAAGTTCCTATAATTTTCAATTGTAATTTCATCGTGTAGGTAGTTTTTGGTTGTAAATATTTATATAAATGTACGGTAGGTTACAAACTAATGTACTATGAATGTAGGTTTTTTTTATCTAAAAACCGCTCAGAGCATTGTAATAAAAAAGGATCAATTTGTGTACCTAAATATAAAAATACTTATCAAGTACATGGTCATTTTTAGTAAATGAATTTTTTTCATTACATTTTCGCTCCAGTATTGTTTTTACAAAAAAAACGTAAAATCGTATAGCAAAATTATAAAAATTTGTTAGTGATAATTTGTAAATAGTCGTAGTATTGGTTACGTTTTGTAAATATTTATTGTTAAAATTTAAAAAGCTTTGTGAGCTATTTATTGCCTTATCCTAAGGAATTGTATGATAATGTAGGTACTTATTAGAAAATTATGAAAAAATAAGTATTAAAATTTTATGATAAAATTTATTTTGTTTAATTTACTATACTGAAATAAAAAATCTACAGTTTACCATCGTCTAGATAGCCAGATATCAAAAAGCTTAATAAGAATACAATATAATTGTTTTTTTCTTCAAAAATTTAACTGATAGCGTAGATTTTCACGACTGCAGGATAAAAGATATTCTATTATATTGGAGAAATCTTTACCGAGCGGACGAGAGGTTAATACGAGGCGTGTTATATTATTATAATCAAGAGGTAATTAAGGATACTTATCAAGCAAGCATATTTAGGTAGGTAAGTATACAATTATATTTTTTACCCATATTTCAATACAAAGCCACTGATAGTATTTCCCGGATATCTACAATCATTTTGAGAAAGCCATCCGAACGGAAACGCAAAAAACTGATTGTAAGTCAGTCATTTAAGTTGGGATACATTTTGATATAATGAAAGGGAAATTTTGAGGTCGACTGTTTTTACGATGGTAAGGTTTGACCATATACTGAAAGAAACTCTGATGGAAGAGGATGGCACCAATTATACTTTAAAAGTACGTAAGTACGTCAAATGGCAAAAAATAATGTTTGAGAAAAGTACAAACAAGTAGTTAGAAGTTTTAATAACAAAAGTATTTGCTAGAAACATGTTTATTTAGCTACAGTTTGAAGTTATAATGTAAGTTTGGGATATAGTTTCACCGTGTTTTGTCTTTTGCATTGACACGATCGAAAAACGACCAAAGGTGGTGTAAATATTCTAAGCTTGCAAGAGTTTATTAATATCAGGGTTAAAGTAGACCAGAGCCCGTAGTCTGTGCATTTGTTTTGACTTTCGACTCAAGTGTAGCACACGCAAACGCATTCGCAAAGCGAGTCATTTTGTTGGGAATTACACAATTCCCAAATCTCCCGCTAGAGGCGCTTATCCGGATTTCATACAAAACTTCTCGTTTTGCGAATGCGTTTGCGTGTGCTACACTCGAGTCGAAAGTAAAACAAATACACAGACTACGGGCTCAGTGGTCAAGGGTACCTGTACCTACCCTTACTTATTCGTGAGGTCGCGGGTCCCAAGCTGATAGAACGCTATGATTTTTTTATCTAAAGAGATTACACGTGCTGGTCTTGTTAATTTCAAACAGTTCAAGAAAACCATTGGTAAAATAGAATTAGTAAGTAGCCACACGTCTTTAATAATAGCTTTCACCAATGTAGCTCGCTTAAAATTTTCTTAAAAATCCAAAACAAAATCCAAAAATAAAGTAGTAGATAATTCGGTGTCACAGCAATCAAAACTTAATATTTATATCGCGCTCGTAAAATCACATGCACGTAAGATTGCCACAGACGTCCGGCTTTGATCGAATTTTAAGTCTTGCCGGATAAAATTTAGCCGGTAGGCACATATGAGTATTTTTATTGTGAGCTATAAAACTTTTAAGCAATTATCTTTTTATGGCAACTGCTGTACCTACGCATATGACACTATAAATCCAAATTACATTATAAGTAGTGCTAAATGTATTGTGAATTAGTGTCACAAAGATCATTTTGACTCATATTAGAATAAGCACCGTTCTTTGCAACCAAAACCTATAAGAACAGGCAATAAGGTTACGTCATGAACAATAAATAAAAAATAAGCATCAATAAAAAAATGTCTGGATGAATCTGGACATTTTAGAGAAACTATTAAGATTTAAAAAGCCGGAGATTACGAACACAACCCTATCACGAAATAAAGTAATTTCGTTTATTCGTAGTGAGTTACAGATAAAGTTGTAGTGTAGATAGTGCCGAGTGTGGATGCATGTACGCGCGCCGCACCAATAACAATAAATTGTGCCTCGTTTGATGCACCGGACTTGGACAGGCCACTACAGTTACCAACTCTTGCACTAGCACTTTCTTAAAGCTTTATTTATCCTTCAGAATTGACTTCTCTCTCATACGGTACACATTGGAGTCACGTAACATATAAATAACAGTGAATAGGAACGGAAAAAGAAGATCTGAGTAATCCTGTTGTTTTTATACTTTTCTCGTAGTTACTTCAAAGTGGTTGTTCATTGCGCTCAAACGATATAACACGGACAATGAGAATGAGTTGAGCAGCTTGCAGACGAAAGAAGCCTCCTGTTAAAGAAAACTTTTTTAAAGAGTACCTACCTATCATCATGCGACGTGATTCAGTGTAACGGAAATAAAACTTACTATTTATAGAAAACGAAGTATTGTCACGTTTTTTATATATGCCATTGCAACAGCCAAGGACTGTAATAAGTGAGGTGACATAATGTACCTACAGAATGGGATTAATTCAGCTTTTACACTGACATGTTTATTAATACTAAGGTTAATTCGAATTATGAACATAATACTATAAAGCGTCATTGAAACCCTTGAATGGTCGTTTACTGGATTGGAATTGTAAACTCATTATGATACTTTTAGTGATCAAATCAAAGTGTGAAATCGGCTAAGAAATAGCTCTTACAAAAAATAAGAATGTAGTTTGTTTGTCTACTTTTTTAACCAGTCTGTGTAGTAAACTCAAAATATCATTGGAATTTTATTGGGATGTCATAAAAGTAACTTTATCTGCCATTTTGTAACTTTTATAACATCCCAACAAAATTGCAATCATATTTTTACTAGATTTTATTAAGGAGAATTAATTTCTCTGATTAAAAACACGCTTTTTTTTGCCGAATACTATTAATTTTTGGTCAAAATTCTAGGATACGATTTGTCCACTCTCGACTTTTATAATACTTAACTCCGCATTTTATAGTCGTTTCGTAAGTGCGATAGCGCGTTGATGTCTTTTACAAGAAAACTTGCAATAAAGTGTCTATGAAGCATGCAAATAAAAATAAATGCATGAAAATATGAGTTTAAAGTGTAGAAAATGGTGTTCTATAATAATTAACACGGTAGGTGGTAAGGATTATTGTAAGATAGTGAGTTTTGATATTGTAAAATTACCAATATTTATTGAAAGGATTTTTTTATATCAGATTTTTTTAAATAAAATTTAGTAAAATTAGAATCGCAATTTTGTTGGAATTTCATAAAATGTCTCAACAAAATCCCAATTACAATTATAGTAAGTATACTTACATTTTACAAAGAGAATATACCCTTCTTATAGTTTTGTTATTTCTACTACAAAATTATAAATGCTTCGATCTGATCGTCTAAATCGAAATTACGAGTACATTAATTGGTCGTGGCTAAACAGGAACTGCTAACCGTTTGTAGCTGTACCTATTGGTACGAGCATTAGAAATTTGAAGTGGTATATAAAACCATACATAAGCACACCTTGCAGCAGCAGGATACTAAACGAGAAAATAAAAAAATATAAAGACAAATAACTTAGTCGAGGTTAATTTTTTCACACGTTTCTTTTAAAACATGGAGGCTTATGAGACCATCGGCGCATAAAATCCACATATTATTCATATGCAAATTGAGTGAGCAATCATAACATACATTATTTAGTGTGCCCACTCACCGGCCTTACCGCAAAGCTTATTGGTACTGTCTAACCCCCTATCTTATAAAAAGTTAGAGCAGACATTATGTCCTGATTACGTATGGCAAACAAGACATAATGTCTACTCTAACTTTTTATAAGATAGACCATTAAACTTTAGTTGCCATTTTTGCAATATTGATAAATTCCGTTTTTAACTTGATTAATTAAAACCAGTTGCTATAACTATCCTTTATTTCGGTACTAACTGATTTGAGTGGGTGCAAAACAGACAACTAAAGGTTTCGAACTCTATTTTACCATTGAGCTTAGTGGTAAGGGCGTCGGTCTGACTCGGGCGTTTGCAGAGCCCGATATAGAAGCTTCCGCTGTAACAGCAAATTATATCTCAAATAAATATTCAAAAATTGTTTATGCAGTCCATAATCAGCGCTATAAAAAAAACATTTTATAAAAGTACCTAAGTGACTCAAAAGTGCATGGTTAAACTGAATTTTACAAATGCTTACGAAAGTCATGCCAAAATGAACTGAGTTTAAAATCACATTCACTAATGGGTAAGTTTTGAAGAATTAAAACACTAGTAAAACTTGGTGGTAAAAGTTATTGATATGAACAAATAATTATTTTCTCATAATATTTCACAAGTAACAGAAACACTGGATTGCTTAATTTCTACTTGACATACAACCATTCACCAACAGCCAGATTAATTTACCTCTGACGAATCAGAAAAAAAAACAACACAAAAAACCGTAGGTAGAAGCGTCACGGTTTCCCATAAAACCATGAGCAGATACAGAAATGTAAGCACATTAAGTTATCGACGATATAATCTCGTTGCGCACTACAATATTTATTTGTTTCTCACTCAGTTGGAAAGGATTTGGGTGTCGTGGGCAGAGTGTTCTCTCCCAATTAGGTGATTATTGACGTTTTACTGTTATCAGGTGAATCTTGAAACGAGGTGCCGTATTTATAGTGAGCCCTTGCATGGATCTTACACACGAAACGAATACTTACGATGTGTCATGCTGTGGCCAAGCCGTATATACGCTTGTCAAATTAGAATGGCATATTTAGGTGAAATTTAAAAATTAAATCAAAAATTATAAATATCGTTAACTACAGTGTCCCGTTAAGTGCAGGCATAGATTGCCTCTTGACGCTGTATAAATCATCTTCAATAGATGTAAAGGTCTAAGTAGCTAGCTTGTGCTAAAAAAGTTGATAGACATCGTTCTTTACTGCATAAAGTCTTTGCTACCATTTTTCGTGCTAGATTGGCAATTAACGTTTTTTTTTATGCTTGTAAGTTTGCCAGTTTGCTGGTCTTTCAGAGCTGAATTGTTTACAGTAATTAATTTACAGTAAGTGAGAAACGTACGCCACAGTAATGTTTATTGACCGCTCTATAAATACGGCACAGTGCGACAAGGCTTAAAGTCGACATTTATCCCAAAAAGGGAAGCTGTTAATAGAGTCATTCAACGTTACCGGCCGAATTATCTACAAAGAGAGGAGTCACCGTGTCGGTCGGAAATATAAATTTATTTGGTGGATGTCGCCGTCCACGACAACCGCGCCCGCGCACTATCTCACCGCGTAATCTTGAACATTGGCGTTAAAGAATTTAAATTATACGCCGATACAAATGAACGGGCAAACTCACCTTATTTATTGCCTTAATCCAAGTCGTAGAGCGTCGGTTATGCGTTGTCACGTGATACTAACTATTGTGTCGAAACCGATCTCTATCGGATTATCGTAAAGCACAATCGTCTGTGCTCATGTTGGTATTTTATTAGCGGTTATGTGATATTACGTAAAATTATTTTACGATCTCATTCGGAGCTCAAGATCATTGCCCTCGTGAATGGTGATACAGGTTAACTGAAATACCTGTTACTAATATTTCTCTTGCTGGACACTAATAATTAAGTTTGGTACCAATTCGCGCATGCACACCGAGCAGCATCGCCTGGAGTCACCATTAGTCTTTATGCTGCCTCCAACAACCTTAAAGTGATTTTGTAGAGTTGTGCGGTTCCTTTTAACAATGTTTCAGAGTTTTGTTTAGTGAATACTTGCACAATAACGTGAATTCTGGAGACCAGGGTTCGGGAGTAAATTATAAGTAGGTACAATAATTTTATATTTATGGTGTATTATAATAATACTAGGCGTGGTACTGAATCCGATTTGAATCCTTAGCTATTTTTATAGATTTGACCTTGAAGGAGACATTTTCAATCAATTTTTGTTTTTCGTAATCTTACGCATCCCTTTTTTCAGGGATTATTTTTTTGGTTTAATTCGAATGTTCTCAGCTCTATATCATATTTTATTGCGAGACATCTTCATCTCAAAGCTTATTGCTAATACGAATTAAGCTCAGGCCTGCAGGCAGGAATAAAGAAAATTAAAATAAAGCCATTTATTCCTACCATAATTTTATAAATATCTATTCCTACCAGTCCACTTTATAAGGCACAACTGAACTTACCTGAGTATTGAGTGTCCGATAAAAACTAGTAGGTAATAGGCACTGAGCACTTGGTAATAGGTATCTCATACAATAAACTATACTATGCTACCCGTAGATCAATATGAATGTTATAAAATTCTCGGCAGTTTCAGTAAAATACATTTTTATTGCTACAAATCAATAAATTATAGATAAACAATATGTTAACTAAACTCATAATTCTATGCCACATACAAATTAGGAGAATACGATTTAACTCGTTAGTTTAATTCGAAGCCGTCGTTTTTCTTCCAAAATCTTTTTTAAATTATTTATTTCTTTTGACGAAGAACCTTCTACAGATATACTTTGTTTTTTATTTTGCTTTCGAAGAACAGCACGCTCGTCCATGTAGTTTTTGATTGACGTTTTAGCGTTTTCTAGTTGTTGTTTCGCGACCAAATTATCAGTTTTAATCAGATTCTTTTTCTTTTCTAGTTCTTCTTTTAAACCTATTTTCATAACGCTTAGACGTTCTTGAAGCTCCGCCATCGACATTTCACACAATAAACCCAAGCCAGAAGATTCTGTTAGATCTATAATTTTGGGTAGTTTAGCTTTTCTTGCTATCAGCGCCAATATTTTTATTTCTTTTATCATATTTACCTTTCTTTCTAATTCTTCTTGCTTTTCTTTCATAGCCTTGTTCAACAATGCTTCAGATTCTTTTTTCAGTTTATCGACAGTTTCTTTTTTCTTAACAGCAACTCCGTTTCTTGCTTGAAGCAAGTTCAGTTCAATCATAGATAGCCTTTCGACTTGCTTACGATTTTTCTCAGTTTCTATTTTTTTCCACTTTTCAATTTCTTCGTTCCACGATTCTCTTTCTTTTATAAATTCTTCATACTTTTTTTTGTTTTCCTCCTGAAGTTTTTTCTTGGCAATAACTGCTTCTTCGTGAGATATTTGACCAACTAAATGTTTTCTTTCTATATCATACAGCCGCTCTCTTTCCCTCTCTTGCCTATCGTATTCTTCTAGTTCTTCTGCTTTGGCCGTATTCTTGCAACAGGACATTAAATTCTGAAGCCATAGCACTTCTTCCTGTTCAGCTAATTGTATTCTTTTGTTCATTCTTTTTAATGTTGCCGCTGTTTCTTTAACTGGCTGTTGAGGATTTTTTAAGACAAACTTTTGTCTTTGTTGAGGAACGGGTTTCACAAATTCATTTTCCATTTCGTCTCTGATATTTTCAAGCGTGGCATAATACCTCTCGGACTTATCCTGTGCAAAATGAAAGTCTTTTGTTCTGACGTCGTTCAGCATATTCGCAGCTCGTTGTTTATTTTTTTCATGGTTCTGCTTTAGTTTTTGGTCAATGGTGCTTTTTGTCAACATTCTTCTTGTGCTTTTAACACGCAGTGAGTTTGGTGGAGTGGCAGGCAATGCCACTAGAGGTGCTGATGTGATAACCTCTTTCCCCTTGCGATTAAGAACATTTGGATGTATCGGGACTGTGGGTGGCTTTACTTTTCTGCTCTCAATTCTTTTGGTGTATTCAGCGTAACTGTGTGCCATTTCGCTTATATAAGGTTGCCACGTGAAGAGGGGTCCAACAATTTTATCAGTGATGTATTTCGCATCGTAACTTGTCTGAGCGACTTGTGATATAAAGTTTAAGACTTCGTTGTTGCTAAGGAAGTTTGTGAAGATGTTTAGCAATGGCTTACTCAGGTTGAAGAGACATTTGTAGAGATACTGCATATCTTTCGGTCCGATGTGGTAGATTAGAGCATGGAGTATAATCATAAAATAATCCTGATCTTCAAGTGAGAGCTCTTCCGACATGTGCGTTGCTATAGATTTCAAAAACTGCTGGTGCTTCTGTATCCCCAGGAAAGTCTCTGCTATCCATGCTATTTTTGCGTCTTCTGTATTGTCCGGACATTTTTCTATGTAAGTCCTCATGTATTCGTAAGGCGAGACTTCATCAGTGCCACTGTAGTCGAGTATAATATTCCGTAGCATTTTAACGTTTCCGGAAGTGTGATAGTAAACCATTGTAAAAATGGTTTACCATTATCGAACAATATCAGAAACGAAATGAAAACATGACACAATACAATAACTACAAAATTTATTGACAGTTCGGTGACATAAACTTGATGCACACAAAAACAAAATTGTCAAGCAAACTCTTTGAAATGTAGAGTCAAACTTTTTTGTAAAAATTGAGTACATACAGGATGTATAAGAAAAACTTCTAATAACTTTTTCTATCGATTACTAAACTATGAATATGAGACGCAGTGCAATACTATAGGTACTTATGTTCATACTCATCTAACTACATACCATAATCACTTTTGAAGAGTTAAATCAAAGCCGCTGAAGTCGTTAGACGACTTATACGCACTATTACGCACCCGTCAGTCTATCCCGGGTGTATTTAATTAGGTAGCCAGTCTGTTTTCGCCGAGCCTGTCATTTATCAATCCACCAGGATTCATTTGACAGCTTGACACCTCCGGGATCGCCTATAGAAGCAAAATGCAAGTCATAAGAGCCCTCTTAAAACATAATAATCGTGTTAAACACTACCACAAAAGCCATATTCGTTTATAAGAATTTTAAATAGGTTCCTGTCTTGTTATCTCCGTGCCTTTGTCCATTGAAGCCGATATGTAAGTTGATTTGTTTTAACCGACTTTAACAAAAAGAGGGCTGCAAGTTCAGCTATTTTTCAAAATTACTTTGGTTTTTAGTTTAGCTAATTACGACTGGTTCGATATGACTGTTTTTTTTTAATTAATTACATTAAAAAATGACATTTTAAATGTTGAAATAATATTTCTGAACTAAACATTGCTAAACATGGATCAGCATGGATAAATTTCATCTTAGTCCCATAATTTATTCTCACAACCAAGCGATTTATTCTCACAACCAAGCGGTGGCTTATTGACTCTGTCAAAATCAATTCAACTTTGAACACAAATCAATTTCAACATGATATTAGCTGTCATGGCATGTCAAATTATCGTCCATAATTAACGTTACGTACCGTTCCTTTCTCACGTCTAACGATTTTTGATTGGATGAACTTATTGTTGTGGCTATTCTGTTTCATAGGCCTCTAGGTTGGTAATAATACGCAACCTACTTGTTATTTAATACATAACAGCAGCTTATGTCCACAGTTAAATTATATACATAGAATTATATGATATAGGTATAGTAATTATATGACCAATTAGACAACTGTATATTTATTGGCGAAAAGAATACCACAAAAATACATAACATAATTTAAAAAAAGGTAAGAAATCTCTAAAGAAGAATTAGGTCAACGTGATGCCTACAAAATAATAGGTAGGTCTGCGTTTCATGTACCTACTAACTTAATCTAACTGGAAATGCAAGTAACACATGTTAATTTAATGATCCTGAAAGTAGGTAATTTTTCTGTGTTAAATGACCCAAAAAACGAATAACGGAAGCAATTCATACAACCACTATCTGCTTTACCACGAGATATTTTACCCATATCCTTTACTAATTGCTATATAATCTGTGCAGTGCGTCGGAAACGATTAGCAAGGTGAGATGGTGGTAGTAATAGCAGCGATTTTTCCTCCAGCAGTGATGGGCACCTTGTTGTCGCAGGTGTTTCAAAACAATAGCGGGCATTGCATAAATTAAAGATGTTGCGACAGATTCAAAGGATATACTTTTTACACAATGCAGGGTTATTTTTATGTAACACCCTGTATTCTTACAAGACCGTTGTGCTCTTGTAATATTTGCACAAGATCTTTATAGAAACACAATGATCTTTTATGTAAATCATTGTAGAAAAAAATATACCACTGTTATGTAGATACAAATATTAGTAGAATTTTTCAAGTAAGTCAGATTCGGGGGCTCTATTCCCACGTTTTTTAACCCTAGACCGTTTAAGGAAGGATTTATTTAAAATTATAAATAATTGCCTACTACTACAAAGGTAGGTAAAAATAGAGTGGTTATATTGAGCGAGATAAATCCTAAGTGGTGAGCCGTCGGTTCGTCACGAAAGGTTACGTTCGGTTATTTATTGATGCTGCTATCACGACAACTAAATCTGTAACATCCATTTGTAAATATTTTTATACTTACTGCCCCCATATCGCAAGTTCTCAACTGCTTTTGCTGCCCAGCATAATGTCAAGCGACGTGGCTGCAGATATACGAAAACAAGAAGCTTTTGACGGCAAAAAACGCGCTGAAATGCGCTAATGTCACTATTTAGTCACAGAATACCTATTATTTAGTATGAAAACAGTTCAGTAAATCTACCGGCAGGTTTTTATGAGACAACGATTGCCCTCCAGTTCATAGTGCTAACCCACTCGATATACCTAATACAAAAACGTACTAAAGAAACTGAGTTGTGAAGTATGCATTTACAAAAATAAAATTACAAATAAGTATTCTATCAGCAATCTAGTTCCCATAGTACATGTGGAGGAGTAGGTGTGAAATTTCCAAGAATATTTATTTTAAATATTTTGACTATCAAAAGTCACGGGCATACATCCAATTGAACAGAAGTTATCGATTATTGCTTTCATGTCGAAACCAAATTACTGAAAGCTTATTAACCAGGCCACCTAAGGAGAATCTTCATCAATCTCCGTGACCGGTACAAAGGACCTTAACAAAGAATTATGGGTCTTTATGTAGCCGCTACTATGTTGAAGAGTTATTATACTTCAATTTAATGGCCGCCCCGTGATTAGACATTGCGTACCGTGCATATATGGCTTTATAACAAACTATACGACTTTCATAAAAAGAGTTGAATAGGGTTTGCTCTTACAAAAGTGCGTTTTTACGATAAATATGTACTAAGCGTAAAAACAAACACTTTTGTAGGACTTCAACTCTTTTATGATAGTAATAGATATACAAAAAACTCATTTATTTCTTGTTTTTAAGTAATCAAAGAGTTGAGGTAGGTATTAACGAGTTAGAACACTTCTAACACGCTGAAAGAGTTCCGGACAAAGAACATAATATTATATTTATCAAACATTGTACCAAGTAATTTTCAAGTAAACGCATCAAAAATATTGGATTAACGTTGTGGGCTTACCTAATTACGCTACTGTATGCCGTTTTTTTGGTAGTTAGTGACAATGGGAAATAAAGAGGCTCTACCTCCTTCCTTGCCTGCCCTAAGAAGAAGGGAGATATGAGAATTTTCCTTGAAAATAGTATTTATGTTGGACCTGATCAAATGGCAGGTTTTGCGACTGATGGCAAAGACTAGTTTGATGTCATTTTAGTTGTATGTAACCCCAATGTAGACCATGCAAACCCCCTTCCTTGGCAGGTGAGTGACGGATGGGGGGGGGGGGAGAAAAAAAAGAAGTTTTTGAATTAGGTATAGTGTGGTGATAGAAAACAGAGGAAAATAGATTTGTTTTGAAATATTTTTAAATTTATTTTTACCTGAAGACTTTCCCTTCACTTCCCTTCCCCATAATTAACACCCAGTATTAGGGTGATTGTCCACCAGAGCTAAGCTAAGTTACGTTGATCATGATGTTTTTGATATCCACCAATAGGAATCGTTTAATATGAAAACAAACGATCTATATTGGTGGATTTAAAACACATCCTTAGCAACGTGGCTTGTGGCAAACTGTATGTATGAAACTTATGCGATGAATCTTAGGTATCATCATCATCATCAATATATATAAAACTCTTTTGAAGCTGACAGACAATCAACGTCAACACAGCCTAAACTATAAGTCCTAGAGGTATGAAATTTGGAGGGTAGTATCCTTATATAGTGTAAGGGCGCACTAAGACAGGAATTTTGAAAAGTCGCACTCTTAAGGGTCTAGGACGCGAGCAACGCCGCGCGCGACGGCTAGTTTCATTCTATGTTCCTAGTTAGTCATCCATAAGACTTTTTTTAATAGAAAAGACGGATAGATAAATTTTATGATACAAGCTATAACAACGAAAATACCTTCAGCACTAATGTACCTATGTAGGTACCTTCCATTAAAATGAGCGTATAATTTTTATTACTACTTTGCCTCGTAGAGTTTTTTATGATTCAATTGATTACTATTGGCTTTATTAAGCAATCAATTTCTTCTTCGGTGCAAGAACTTACCGTATCGCCTTAAAAACCTATATTATTATTATTTAAATAGAAAACAAATAAATATAAAAAACATACAAATACATATATTAATTGTAACAATAAATGGCAAAAAAAAGATTGAACCAATTCTTTTCAAAATCGGTCCAATTAAAATAAAAATACATTTTCGAACTACATAATTCAATGTGGATTCTTCAGCCATAATCACAGACAAAAGTGTAACCCCAAAAATAATTACGGAATTAGGATTAAGCGGTTATAAAGATTTATTTATCTCATTAAAGGCATTTTTTGGAATTGGTAGCGGTCACCAGTCACCATAACGAACGTGAAATAAAACATCGTCGGATATCAACTCAATCTCCCGAGATAAAGTTTGATGACCACCGATGTTATTTATTTGTTTAGTAATTTATATAAGGTTAGTTACTGTTTTATTGGGCGTATTAAATCAAGCCCCAATAAGGCAGCCATTCATGTTTATTTTTACGGAGTTTCTGCTGTATGATCAATAAATTATTAACTTGGTCACTTTTATCACGGGCCCATGGTAACGTTTATCGGACGTTATCATTCTATGGATTTATTAGCGCTCTCACATTGTGGGAACACTTACGGCCGAAAACTCAAACGCTACTTATATTAAGTTCATGCTTAAATTATTGCCATCTTAAGAGATCACTCGTTGGTAAGCCAACGAGTGATGTCAAACAGAGGCAGGGCGATTTTAAGTAGTGTTTAAATTTGTATGACGTTTCAGTATTCGGCCCTTAGGTTCGTATACTGCAAAATTACATATAAACACAGATCATATAATACTATACTAGTAAGTCTTACTAGTACTAGTCATAACTTCATGACTTTATAATCATTACCCGACGGATTTTCATTGGGAGAGAGTAAGGTTTAAGAGAGTCTGAGAAATTTTAAAGATAGTGATTATGTTTCAGTTTGAAACGCGTTATACCTACAAAAATACATCAATATTGATAAGACGGTAACTTTTTATTTAACTTTGCTTTCATTCATAAACGCAAAGCAATTACTCGTACATTTCACAAGTTGTACTTAAGTTTAACGAGGTAGCATTTAATAAAAGTAAACCTATTTGTTAAGATAAAAGAGTGGGCATAATCTACAGCGCATAAAATAGAAATTTTGAAGCGTTAAGGTAATTTGATATTTATTTATTTTATTTATTTTGGTTACATTGAAATAAGTGCCAATTTTATTTACAATTTATCGTTACTTTTGCAAAGTCAATAAAACATATTTAGCAACATATTATTTACGTTCTGTTATAATATAAAACAGTCTTATCCACACTACCCCACCGTAGATCACAAAGTGATCCAGCCAGTCCTGGTTTATTGATTGACAAGCGCGCAGCTCGATTAAATTCTCGCAACCCGACCCAGGCATTAGTCCTTACACGGACCTAATGATGTCTTTCTAATTATTCAATCCATTCCTTTTACAAACCAATCCATTACCTCCACAAATAAATTGACCTTTTCGTGCATGCCACCTTTTTTATTGATAAAACAATACAACTTGAAATAAACAAGTATTCAATGACATGTTTCTGTTAAACGACTTTATGCAGTTTTTCTACTTACAAATAAACAATTTTTAATGCCCTCGTATTTCACAGCGCAATGTTTTTAGGGACGTGCTTAGATATTGTGATTCTGAGAGAGAATACGAGAGCAAGCAGAGAGAGTAGAGTAGAGAGAGTATATCGGTAAAGTTTCCATAAATTATTCTAAATACAACATAATATTAATATTTGGTATACTTATTGAAATATTTGAAGTTGTGTAGTAGCAACAAAGCTTAGGAATGTAAATGATTGCATCCTAGCTTCCATACTTATAAATATTTTAATTTTATTGAAACCCAAAAACTTTTGATCATGACGAACCATTCAGAAGTAATTGGGTTCAGCGGCTTCACATAAAATGTGAGTTCTTCGCCACGGTTTATAGAGATTATAAACACTTTATTGTATTTTGTACGGCACACCATACACCGATATCGTTTTGCTTCTGTTTAGCCTCGTCAGTTTTATCTATCTGGGAATATTTCTTGGATAATATTACCTAAAGAATTTCAATAAAAGAAAATACTACCCCATCTTTGTATATTTAACCTTTGATAATTATAAATACTTCTACATAGGTCCCTTAAAGTGTGCTACAACACAACATAATAAATGGAATGAGTAAATACGAGATGAACTCGGAAATTTCCGTACTATCGCATAGAAGCCCAAAAATATTTGGCATAAAGGTGGCATGTATAGAAATTACTAAAGATCCGTTGGTTTCCTTTATGTATGAAACCACAAAACCAAAGTCGATAGTAACTAATAACTTACCTTTTTATCTAGAAAAATCCGCCTAAACAAAACACAAAATGTGTTAGAGAAGCGCCTATTTTCATTCAAATGAGTACAATTAGAAAGTGGTTACGCTCCTATTAGTATATAAAGCATAACTGCAACTCAAGTCAAAACAAAGGCTCGCGACAGAGGCACACCTAACTTGCCATTCAGAATTTTCCGATCAAGTTCTGCTTCAAATGAGGCTCATTTAAGCATAAAATTACATTGTCTCGAAGACACTGTCGAGTGCCAATGAACTGCACTTTGACATAAAATCGCTTTAGAAGTTATAAATCCGTTTAATTGCCTTAATAAACGATGACTAAGAAATTCTATAGTAGTCCATCGTTGTCCTCGACCATATTGTGTAGATCATACATAGGACCACAGTCGTTAATACTTGCTCCAACGACGTTACTGTCAAACTGACATTAAATAGTGTAGTGTAGCTATATTAGTATTTATTAAAATAATTTGTAATTTAGTTCCTTTGTATGGGCACTGTGAAGGGTTAAGTTAAGTATCTGCTAACCAGAACCGGATAAAGGCGTTGTGCTAATTTGTTAAATCGCTGTTTCCTCCCAAAATTGTATGTGTTAGCTAATTACAGACAAATTAGACGTTAACAATTGCTGACGAGACGTGAAAGTCTTTCAAGACTACTTTACATAATCATCGTAACCTTTGTCAATCAAGCAGTTCCATACAAACTCTGTGGTTGAACTAATAAGCCTCGTTAGCCCAAATAAGAGTCGGGAGATATGTAAATGTATGAAAGGAGAGAACCACAAAAAATCAGGATCATGCGTGTAACAGGTGTGTTTCTGGTTTCTAATAAGCAAGTATTCGTAATTGTGGAGGTGAATCTGACAAGACATGAATTTAATTTTACTTTTATTCATGGACAACCGCAAGACTTTCGATTTTTTGAGATACAATGCGTTGTCAATATAATTATTATAGTTTTTGTGAACGAGGATCAGCAGATGTTTACTTTGACTTGATAAGTACTGTCAAGGGATATCAATTATTTTCACGACGTGGAAATGTTTTAGATGCACGTTTTGGGCATAGGTACGTTCTATAGAAAATACTTGTCTCTTCTTTCTATACAAGGTTCCTATTCAAATATATGTACTAACTTTTAATCTAGAAGCTTTCATCATATTCCATAAATCAGCAGCACAAAGAAGCAGAGGTCACTATTGTTGTTTCAATCCAAATATTACGGGAAAGAAAAAAACTTACTAAAATAACTTTCGTCTCGAAGATTTACAGTACCTACCTATCTATGTCCAAACTCTAACTTAGTTGAATAGCAAAAGTGTCGGTTATCTGGCGTTCAGTAGCTGCTGGGTGCTGGGTGTGGGTGCTATCTGAGGATTTACGAGGCGCTCCGCCAATCTCTGGCTGCGTTCTATGGCGCAAGAGAATTATGACGTAAGCGTCTTATCAGGGTTAGTGCTTCCTACGATATATTTTTAATATTGAACTAGCTGTGTCTTGCGACTTTGCTTGTGTTTCTTTGCCAGAACATCGTGGAGTTGGCTAATAAGCTGGCTTGTTTGTATTTTTTTTATCAGCGTTTGACTTATTACCGTTTTTATATCTACATTTGAAAGCCCACTGCTGGACGCAGGTAGGTCGATATTTTGGATTTTCTTTTCGACAGTGTTGGCGGTCCATTGGGTGGAGGGTCTTTTTTCACTGTGGCCACCATTGGAGATGGTCTGTTTCCCAAAAGCGGTTGTCAGTTTTGAAACCACTGGAAGACAGAGACTGGTTTAATATTTCGTTGTGGTACTATTTTGAAATAAATAGATATAAGTTGCTGCTATCGAAGAAATTGATTGAGATGAAAACACACAATTTATTTAGTCGTGGAGCTACAATCCCATTCAAATACGCACAAGTAGTGTAATTGACTCGATACAGATAAATCAATAGCACAATAGGGTGTAAAATACGGTGGTTATGCATAAACTTACTATCGGCTTACTGTTATTACAGAACTGGACGAGTCCTCTCTACCGGTCAACAATACACGGCAATCAACGCCCTATGATTTATGTAGACCGTGTTTTTGAACGCTGGGAATCCAATAAGCTTTTTTAAAAGTACCTACTAGATTTCATCATACAAAAATGCTCAGTTAGTCACCTTAGGCTGCAGCTACATATACCATCAGGTGTGCTGGCAGCCAAACGCTTAGCTATAGTACATCATAAAAAAAGTTAGTTCTTACTCTTCTTCAACCTGCCACCCTGGTACGCCATTGTTTTGGAACTTGTGCCTTTCACATCCATAGTTTCTTCCTGCAACTTTGACCAAGTCATCGGTCCACCTCATTTCTGCGTGCCTCTCATAATCTACCTATACATCTGTGGCCCGTCCTTGGTCTCCACTCTAGTAGGTACTTTTTGTCCCATCTGTCATCTGGATCTAGGGCATATGATATGTGACCTGTCCATTTCCACTTCCTCTCATATACCACAAGGGTCTGTTATCTTTGTTTTTCTTCTTATCTGCGTATGTATAGGTACAACTAAATGATGGATTAAATCAAAATTTAGGTACATATATGACAGATTAGTTATTTAGGCATATTTTCTCTATCACCAAGACAGTAAGGCCAATAAAAAAAAATGAGAAATGTTTTTCACGGCTCATAGAAAAAAAATCATTTGCTTTTAATTCCTGCGAAAATGTCAATTCATATGGAAATTACATAAAAGCTATAAGGCATTCGTCAAAAAAAAACTGTACGGGCAAGAACAGTAGTAACCATATTTGGCCAAAAAATAAAGTAGTCCTAAGCTCGAGAGTAACGTGACCTTACCGTGACAGTCACAGCGGTGCAGTGTGCGGTCCTATCGGCAGTGACGAGCTCCGATTGATCGATTATTTCGTCTTCATCCGACCAGCCGAATATTCCCAGGCGCGCCAACCTATTCGTGGTACATAGGTGGCGGACAGCTTTGATACTTTAGTTTATTTTATTAACCGATGAGATTATACAGGAAATAACTGGAATATCAGTTGCTAGAATGTCAAAGTTTGGTTAAAAAAAAACGAATTCAAAGGCCAAACCAATATTGGTTAGTCAACTTTTTGGATATTATATCTACCATAAAAAAATATATTACTGTCATAGTAGCTGTGTTTTTCTTTACAAACTTCTTAATTTATCTATGTTATTATGTAATCTTAAAAAAGACTTGTAGAGCAAATAGTATTTATTTTGTAGAATATATGGTTCTAATGGGGTCTTACTTTATTAATGCGTTTTATAACAAAACTCCGAGTGTTTTTTACTCTCTGGTACTAAGTTTATTTAGTACTGTCGACGTTGACTTATAAAATTGGGCCTCAAAGTATCAAGAGCGTTTGATCAGGACATCGCATCCTTCAACCCTACCTGTATCATTCACCGTGTCGTTACAGGTTGCTCCACTCCACAAAAAAACTTCTTTCAAATGTAAATCGGCACAAACCGACAAAGCAAATTGTCACAAATAAACACAGATACATTTAGTTTTTTTTTGTGAAAGTGTACAAAAACCCGGTCGTATGTAAAGGGTCAGGTTGAGTCAATCAATCTAAGATAAAAATTCTCTTTATTGATTTTTTGTCTCAGATGAACCGTGATTTTTATTTGTTACCTACATCTATTTAAGTTAGATAAAATGTTTATAGTAAAAATGATTATTTTTTTCTTTTCTTTATTAATGGGCGTAGTTTTAAATTTAAAACTAACTTTAATTATAGTAATTAGTTTTCCACCTAAAATTGCACCCCCATTTAGGCTACAACATAGAGATGTTTTTGTCTGGATACCTAATAAGTACATCGTCCACTTTGCGTGCTAGAGTTTCTTCAAAAGACTTACCTCACATGATAAATTGGGTGTGAAAATTTTATAGCATTCGTAATACCCTTCATAGTTTTAGTTAATCTAGACGTTTTGAAAAAAAAAAGTGTCAACCTTTATTATTATGGCACCAAATAAAAGACAAAGGATTTGAATACATTAGTCCAAATATTGATTTAACCCTATCAACGGAAGCAGGTGCGCCCGCGCATCGCACGCGTCCTATCCGAATCAATAAGCGTTTCCTAACTATGAAATTAAATGATAATCAGGAGTTTTTTCATATTTGTACAAGGATTTTACCAAGTGTATTTCGACTGAGTAAGCAGGGGTTGTCAACTGTTGGTCAAGAGTTTTAAAATTAAATAAATAATATTTGCTAAAATCATAAAATTAAAACACTGCCCATTGTAACTCACATTGAAAATTATAATATTTTATGGACAAAGGGGCCAAGAGGCTAAAGTTAGAGCTGTCAGATTAGCTAAGTACGTATCAATAGGAAGAGAAAGAATAAAACAATGTTCTGACATTAGTTACACGATTAACATAGTATGAGCTAGTAGGTTTACTCCTATAAGACTTGATTAAAACGAAGAGCTTGACGTTCAAATTGAGGTTTATTACCCCTGAACTAGCTTCGTCATTACTCATTTTAACGGTTTGCCGGCACCCAGGGAGGGTTGTCCGTCATGGCTCTCCCAAAGATGCGCGATAACGTAAGCCTTTATAAGGCAGATGTACATAATTGGAGCGTATCAAAACATTAGTGGAGATTGGCCCTATTTTCCAACTTTTCGTTGTGGTTGAAAGGTTTGGGGCACCTGATTTTGTAAGTTTAATTAGAAGTTTTATGTAAGACCCGATATATTTTTTGTATAATCTATTGTTCAGGTTCTTAGAATATAATCAATGCGGTAGGTACATAGCTTCAACACTAATCTGTGACGAAAATAGTTTTATCATTATGTACCTATATTTATACTTAGTTATAAAAATGTCATACATAAGTAGTAGGTAATCATTTATTACTTTGACAATCTAGGGAAACCGACTTCAATTTGATTTCCGTCTTCATCATCAGATGATGATGGTGTTTTGTTCAGTTTATTGGAATTATTTCAGTAACTGTAAACACCACTGAAAACTCACAGGAAATCAAAATACGCATTACCTTTGTTGTAATTTGGATAATTCCTTCAAATAAAAAAGATTTTATAAATCAGTCAAAGAAATTTTTTTCATAGTTGAGTACTACATGATCTGGGGTACTAACTACCAGATGAAGAAAAAACTCACAAAGCTCTTCTATAAAAACAGAAATCCCTATCACTCTCTCAAAATCTTAAATAATAGGGTAATTTATCAGAGGAACAGTTTGCATATGAAATCGCGTGTGCCGAGGGCGACTGATGGCTCTAACATACGATATCTACTTACGAGATAGCTCGATAATGAAGAGTGATGTCACGATTGCGTATGAAATCTGAAATTAGATGAATGGCACGTATCAGGAACCATTATAATGTGAAAAGGTTGCGTAAACTGCGAAGAATCATGTATGCCATGCGTTGATATTGGGGTATACCAAATTAGTACAAATTAAACATCAGTTATGTGAACATTCTTCGAGATAAAATAGATAAAAGCCCTTATGTTGGTAGCTGTAAATGTGTGCGTGTTTCCTTCAGTTTTCAGGAACTGGCATATTCAGTAATCTTATTGGGTAGAGCCCTTTGTAGAGCAGATTAAAATGCCTATTTATTGAGTACAGTCAATCTATTAGCACCTATGTACCTATATAGGTTCATTAAGGTGCCCAATGGTAATCCATTGGGCACCTTAATGAAGCTACACACCAAAGTGACAAAAAAATTCAAAGTAGGGGTGTTTATAGAGTTACCTATTAGGCTAAGTAATTTTTTTATAAAGTTTACAAAAGTTACTAATAAATAAATTAAACTGTTCCATGTGTATTTTGTAAATATTGTAAATACTGTATTAGTTGTAATTTTCTTTGTGAATAAATAAACTTATAATCTAGATAGATAAAAAAAAAAAATAGAATAAATACTTACCTATACTGAATAAAGTAGGTAAGTACCTACTTAGGTATTTTATATCAAAACATAAATATGAGTAGAGCAACCTAGCGTGGTTTTTATGAACTATCTTGTAGCAGCATACCCGTGTTTCAGAAAACGAGCTTTTGTAACTGGTTTTATAGATAAGCTTTATTCACAGGTGGCGCTGTAAACGACGCGAGCTCCATCTATGTATACGAATCGGAACTAATATCACACCTTGCTTTCTACTGTAAACTTGGGTAAATTTATTTCTGCTAAGTAAGTTTATAAGTTAGTGTTTAGTTTTTTGCTTATTTCGATAGAGGTCCCTTTTGAAGTATTTAGAAAATTCATGAAAACATGAAATAATTATTTAGGACAGAGTCCGGATTTTACCACAGAACACCTCGTTTTATTGCGGCGGGATAAAAATGTTGGTCATCTCAAAATTACAAAGATTTTTTGACACCTACTGATGCGAAGGTTACGACTCAAGTGAAATTGGGAATTGATCGCGCTGGTTTGAATCCTGCTCTAGTGATAGCTCTAAAGCAGCTTAGCCTGTACTTTTTTTGATATTCGGATGACCAACTGTTGTCATGCTTCGTACAAAGCCGTAAAGCTCAATCAAAAATGTGGAATAACGCCATGGAAAAGGTTCTGTTAAGTTATTTTATTTTTATCTGAATAAATTGAAAATTGAAACTAATGTATAATCGTAACGCGGTCTAGAAATGGCGCTTGGATTCTCTTTACTTGCTTCAATGTGACTTTGAGGTTTTTGAATAAATTAGTATGAACTTTACACTCGACAGTCTTCATCCGTGAGCGTGAGTGAAAGCAAGTTTCTAATAGAAGTCACATCAAACACCGCTGGCAGTTTGATGATGTGCGCTGTGACGTCGGATTAAGCAGTCACAGTGGAAGCTCTGAGCTGCATTCATAGATATGTATCATTCAGCGAGCTGACGGCGTAACATGCGGATTTCAGCGGATCAGGGATATTAAACAACTCACTCTCTACTGGAGCGATCTGGGTACAATAATTTTAGGGCTTCCATGAATTACTACATTCGAAAACTAGGTAATTATTTTTATGGTTGCCACATTTTGCTAAACTAATTTACTCATACCTATCCTTTAGTAGTACCTACTTTACCTAGGCTAAATTCATCAGATATAGGTATTAGATACGGTGAGTTGCATTTGTAGGTATCAGGGTAGAACATGTCATTGTTGGATTTCATCAGAAACTCACCGCAGATCCGAGCTGTCTACAAATGACCGGCGGATTAGTGAAATAGGTACGTAGATCTAAGTACTACCTTGTGCTATTGGAAATTTGTGGAATTGCGTTGAGGCGTTTAGAGTAGGACTGATCCAGATTCTAGATCAATGGCCGAGTCTATTCCGAGATACGAGATTCATGGAACTCGAGGGTCGAGCTCGAGTGTTTGTTACGAGAACTTCTGAGAAAGACCATTTTTTAAACAAAAATCGCGTCCCATTTTCTAGGATGAAACACCAACTCAGAACTTGGAACGTTCACCAAAACATGAACGTGACTTTGTGCGATTCGTGAAATATTCTGAGGAAATACGTACCTACTTAGAAGCATCACATTTGCTCTGTGATGCTAATAAGTAGGTACCTATTTCGTAGCCGACTAGTCGACATACTTATGGTTACCCTATTGAGTCTAATCGTCCGTAAGAGCTATGAATCACATTATGAACATCAACCGCTAAAAGATAATCTATGGTACACATACACATCGCGATGATTGAAACTATTTTAAACGAATTAACTGCGAAAAGAGACGCTCTCTAAAACCACGTTGCTCGTGATATAACCGCCGCTACCGTACCACGCCATACCATAAAACACCCATTTAAGGCAAACTTAGGTTTTTGTTCTATGTTTGGGTGTTACTATGTATTACCAGTATGTATTTACAAAAATATATATTTAAGTATTCTATCAGTTTAGAACTAGAGGGCGTTGTGTGAGATGTCCAAGGATATTTATGTTTTATTTATTTAATTGAAATGTGCAAACGTTCAGAAATTATAATATTATGCCTGCAAAGAAAACCCATAGCCACAGATCATATAATACTATACTAGTACCCATGACTATTACAAAAACTATCTTATTATTATATTATGACAGGCGTCATGGCTCAGTCGGTAGTAGCTCTGCCTTCCGTGCTGTGGGTCGTGGGTTCGATCCCCACCGGGAACAAACATTTGTGTGTTGAAAACATAGATGTTTGTTCTGTGTGTTTCTATGTATTATAAGTATGTATTTACAAAAAAAAAATGTATGTATTTATTCTATCAGCCACCTAGTTTCCATCGTACAAGCTTTGCTTAGTTTGGGACTAGAAGGCGTTGTGTTAAATGTCCGTGAATATTTATTTATTTATTTATTTATTGCGGTCGCCATTTATAAAATACCATACATAGTTACAGTTACCTAATGTCAAAGTAAAAAGAAATTAATTAATTATATCTTCAAAAACAGTTTTGAGTGAAAAGTAAAATCAAAATGGCAATCTCTGGAATACCTAACTACTTATACTAACTTATAAGAAAATTTTATGCAAACCACTTAGGGGTTGCACATAGAGGAGAATGCAAATTAATTCTATTAAGATGTGCTCTGTATGCGCTCGCGTAATTACATAGGTTCCTTTTTCTGAAGAACGGTAGCCGTCACATAACGGTCTTGAAAGAGTACAAAGTTGAGTAGGACATGGTAGGACATATGATTACGAGTCAGGACGTAAAAGCTTGTAGTTTGGTTTATTTAGTAAGTGCCTGTTTGAATTCGTAAGTAAATTCGTTAGAATATCGAAGGGACTAAACAACTTTGAATATTCATATAATTTTTTTGTAAACTAGGTATAAATAAACCAAGGTTTTGTACTGCATGCCGAGTGTGTGTTTGACGTTTACTGCAAAGTCACGTAAACAATAATTTTGTATGGAGGATCGTCGGTTTTGTAAATTTCCCACTAGGGGCGCTGCTCAATCTCTATACAAAATGTAGTTTACGTCAACTTTATAATATACGTCAAACGAACACACTAAGCATGCTGATAATTTCAATTAGATAGATCTACGGAGCGTGTCAAAATGTTAACTAACGTCAGGTTGGGTATCGGATTCAGCGTTGTATTTTTGATACCGTCATGGTAACGGCGACTGAATCTTAAGCAAGCAAGTCGCAGCAGACAGCGTAGGCTTTTAACCGCAAGTGCTGGGAGCTGAGGTTAAAAAAAGAATGTCATAAATCTGAAATAGAAGGCATTTCCATTTATCCTCTGCGTACCTTGACGAGGGTCGAAAGTTTAACAAGTGGCGGCACTAACTGTCGCTAGCAGACCTGGCCGTGGCACGCCTCACGGCTTAATCGCCAAACTTTCCCCTACTATTGGAGTTTTTGCGAAGCTGCTGCGGTTGTGTGCTAGCACTGCTAATTTATGCGCTAGCTAGTGAATTCAGTCTTAATAGACAACAGGCTATCAAGAAACGAAAGTTACAGAAAAGAAAAGCAAATAGTTCTCTTGAATATCGTGAGAAAGGTCTACCTCTCTCAAATTATTCAAACAAAAGTATGGTACTCGCAAATACTTATAATATACTCGATGTACGCTTGAAATACACCGTATTTTGTCCTTTGCATTGGCAAACAGATTCAAATTTGATTGAAAAAGACAAAACACGGTGTAACTATTCCAAGCTTTCATAGAGTTTTTTTGTTGATGAAAATAAGGTAAAATAGTTAAGTCGTGATAAAAAATCACAATAAAAAAATACTTTTATTGAAATAATTGAATCAAAAATGTATCAAGTGGAATGCTATCGAGCGGTGGGATACCGCGCTTTCTCAGTTTTCGTTTACAATAGTCTGTAAGCACTTGTCTAACGGTCCTGAGGAGCACTCGACTACACTCCACTCTCCTATTAGGTATTCAAGACATCGTTTAATCGACCTGCACAGAGCTCGAGATCAACGGTTTAAAGAGAATTTGAAGGCAAATCGTTCTACAGATATTGCTGGCAATCCCCCGAGGCTTGATTGCAGATCAAGTATTTTCTGAAATAATATTATCGAGCCTTTACTATGTAAATGAAATCGGAAGTGAAATTCTTTCGTTACGATGATTGGTGGTGAGTCTTGAATCACGACTGTTTGTGATTCATTATTATCATAACATCAGTTTTTAAAAGTCTGATGGAATATATCCCACATAGAAAAAAATTTACAGTACCTACTTATTCTATAGATTTTAAAAAAATTCGTGGACAAAAAATAATACGATATCATCTTATAGCTAAAGATAATTTAATTTTGTTGTATTAATATTTTCAAGGACAATATTTTTTAATAATATCCCGTCATCATCATCATCTCAGATCGGTATCACCCACTGCTACATTCACGTCGTTAAAGAAAAGTCATCGACATAATACGCTCAGTTTTGATTTTGGAATTGGAAAACTGTAACGGTATTAGATTTTACCTATGTTAGATCAATTAAAGCTACGCATGAAACATTATCCGATGTTGTCGGTAAATTGTTCAATATATTGCCGCTACTAAACAAAGCTCCGACCATAATCTGTTCAATTTGTTAGTATAGGGGTATCGTTGATTACTTCACTAGACATATCCCATTTTCTCCGTTACGCATCAACTTGATTTCACCTCGTTCTTTCCCCGCTTTTGGGGTAACTTCTCCCCAAAGCGTCATATAAATAAATTGTTGCCAGTCGTTATTGCTCTTGGTTTACGTTAGCGTTTTTCCCGGCGTGTTATAGTCTGTGGGAATTCACCTATCTATTGTGATTTTATCCTGCCTCCGATTATCATAATGTCTATATCGAATGAAGGCCTCAGTTCAATAAATAGCTTACTGTAGGTACTCACCAGGTATTTGATATCTTACGGCGTATCTATGCTTTTTTTTTATGGTCAAAGTAATTACAGGTAAAATCTACTTATAAGGACGAGTCCTTTGAAGCATTACGTCCATCCTTCGAAGACGTAAAGGTGTTAAGGATCGTGTGTCTGTAATAGCACCAGCACCCATACACCTCAAACCGGAATGCACCAATGCGCGCATCACTGCTTGGCGGCAGAAATAGGTACGATGGTACTTCCCCAGGCGATCTTTTTCATGAAGAGCCTTACATACTAAAATATACATATCAAACCACCTACTTAAAGTAGTTTTATATACCTTGCTTGCTAGGCTAATAAGTTCTCTGTCGTCAAGAGTAAATTATGCTACGCTAGGCACCGTCCGAAAACACATCTCCAAGTCTTCAAACCAATTTCAAGTTTTTAGAAAAAGCAACAAAAACTTCCTCGCGATCACTTCAGGGAAACTTTTTACCCGAAAAAAATGCAAATGCCTCGTTTCTCCTACTGATGGAACAAACAAGCGGGCCATGAAATTAAGAATCTGCCTGATGTGTGGCATCCATGTCCGTCGGACAGCGAGCAAATAGGAACAATTTGTTACTAGTGTATCAGTTAGTGCCAGTTTTGTACTGATGGAGGCAAGATTGATGGAGGCTCCCGTCACGTAAACAAACCCGAATAAATTCTATGTGAAAAAATATACAGGTGTAATTTACGTTCTGGCCTGCGGTCTTTTTACAACATGCTTACAATTTATTCTAGTCATCTATTATACCTAGTATAGTATTATATGATCTGTGATTATACCTGATAACAAGATTTTGGTTTTATATAGAGATTTTTATTTGGAACTCGATATAGAACATTATTTCCCTCGTGGCTATCAATAAATCTTATTTTTCCTTATTTAACTGACCTTTATTAGGTATCGTATCTGTTATGATATTATCGTGATCAAAGCAAAATATGTTATCGCAGATTTGTGGTCAGCTTCTGTCGATTAGGGAAAAGATACGATAAAAATGATAATATTGATTTCGTATTATGCTGTACAGCTGTTTTTGAGCTAGAGGGGTAGAGAGGGTGATCAAAACTAGAATATCTTCTATGAAACTGCTGTTCTAAACCGTTTCTAATATGGTAAAAAAAATATTTGGAATTAATTACCCCCATAGACAACGTTCATTTTATTTGAAATGTTTTATACTTTATGTTGACCTAAAGTCACAGAATAGATAATACACAGAACATGCTACGGATATTAACCTTTTAGCTTTTGGTAACTTTTAGTGGTCCTAAGCGTTTTCGCTTCATCCTTAGTGTGTCATTCATTAGCTTTGCCACAAGCAGAATATCGCAAGTTCTCAATTTGGGGCGTACTCTAGTTAAATACACTAGTTTACCCCAAAAAGTACTTAGCAGTGCTGTAGGGAATTGTTGCATGGACAGTTGTTTGTTAAAAACAAACAAAGAACTAAAAAGTTAAAAATGTCGGAGTCAATTCGGTAGCTGTCAGGTGAGAGGGACAGACACGCAAGTCCCTCCCTGAGGACTGTCGCCTCTCCGTGGTCACGTATAAATTACTCTTGAGGGAATGGTGAAACTCTTTGTTGTCCCACCAAAAGTTACTTTCTTCAAAGGTTTAAATCCTGACTTGAATTACGGAAGGTCGCGCTCGAAACTCTTTACGGCAAACGCTGTTACAGACCTGTATAGTCGAGGAAAACTCATTTAAGTAATAGGAATTGTCGAAGCAGTTTTGCTTTTAAAGATTTGTGTAAAGATTTCGGAATAATCAAAGCGTTTGCGCTAAATCAGCTTTGTCAACATTTTTGTATGTTTTGTAAATAAGGAATAAAGATTTACCTACTACAATTATTGAAGCAATTTGTATTGATTTGAAAGCTAAACCACATTCGTGGAAAACATGTGTTTATCCTAAAATAAGCTTCTGAGTAGGTAATGTTATTACACAGATTTATAGTTCTCAGTTACTTAGTTAGTAATATAAAACCCGAAGAATAAACAATGATATTTTTATTGCGATATAAGATATGTTTTTGCTGGAAGAGCTGGAAAAATATTGAGGTTGTAATTTGACACTAATTAAACGTGGACGTTATGAAACCGATACATCAACACAGCGCCCTCACCACACCTACGGACCTACCTCCCACCCACCAGCTTACCCTGACCTGCCTTCCCTGCCTTCCATCCCGCGTTCCTTGAATAAACGTTGACGTGAGGATGAGACGCGGAGTATTCGGAGGTCTCCGAAAACCGGTGACGTGTCGCGGCGCATTCATCAGAGCAGTTAATTTGCAGATGAGTCACGACATCATCGCTCATTTTGTATAACCTACAGCTGTGTCAGGAACACTTGGTTTTGATAGCTAAAGTTGATCCATGTTAGAATATATTTCAACAAACACAAATGACAAGATTTAGGTAAAGGGCTAGAGCTTCAATTCAATTCAATTTATTCATAGTAAAATAACAGTAGCAGATTATTCCAAGGTGTTATTATATAAACTAGCAAAAAACATTATAAAATATTACAAAAAGATATAACAATAAAAATTTATAGGTTATGTAACAAAGTCTATGGCACGAACACATTAATGATATCTTCTACTAATAATAGACAATAAAAACTTAGGTCAACGTAATAGCAAACATGATTACAATAGTTAATTATTCACAAATGATTTTAAAAATAAAGATTTTTGCTAGCACTCACAGAAATAAAGTAATTTGTAATCACTTTAATAGCAGACCAGTATTTCGTTCACTGGGATTACCAGAGCAATTGCAAAATCCCAGACAATGTTAATGTAAAGAGAAAAACATTCATGAGATCGGGAGAGTACAAAAAGGTTTTACTACCTTAGCATGTACGAAAATGTAGTATACATGGTTTAATTTGCTTCTTCTAGTCATTACATAATCATGGTTTAAGGCATATCCAGCGGACAAACAAGATAGCCTGTTACAAGTTAAATACTAAAACAAAAAGGTGTTTAAATAAAATGCGCTATCATTAGATTGCAGTGATAGAATGATAAAAAATACTTACAAAAGCATATTGATAATTTAATCGAAAAATAAAAATGGAAAAATTTAATTTTACAATTAAAAACGTAGTATTGTGCCAAATGAATAAAAAAAACATACCCGATTTTCACTGACTCTGTGCGATATTTGGAACAGCGGATTTTCTCTATCCGCTAGGTAGTCACAGAGCCATCGTCCATATGAAAAATTCAAAAGAATTAACCAGCTGACTCGGCTGCAATCGTAAACATTTCAGTTTTTACGATGCTACCCAGTGGCCTGAAGACATGCTTTTGTTTTTGCTATATCTGCGCGCCTAATGTAGCTATTTTGCTTGGTTTTTCTGGTGCGAATACCGCTAGATGTTTTTTCTCTGGCTACAGCTTTTCTAGATCGACTTCTATTTGAGTTTTAAAATATGTAATTAACACAGACTCCGACAGGTCTTCTCGTCACCCATACCTCAATGTCTGAAGACGAAAGTCTCCAACCAATGCGTCCTACCTGTCATGACCTATGCTGCCGAAACGTGGACACTGACAGTAGGGTTGATCCACAAGCTGAAAGTCGCTCAGCGAGCTATGGAGAGAGCTATGCTCGGAATTTCTCTGAAGGATAGAATCCGGAACGAGGTTATCCGACAGAGAACCAAGGTGGTCGACATAGCTCAGAGGATTAGTAAGCTGAAATGGCAGTGGGCCGGCCATGTTTGCCGCAGAACCGACAATCGTTGGAGCAAACTAATACTCGAGTGGAGACCGCGTTTAAGCAAGCGTAGTGTAGGACGCCCTCCGGGTAGGTGGGGTGACGATCTGAGACATGTAGCTGGCAAAAACTGGATGAGAAGAGCCGAAGACCGGGCTCAGTGGCGCGTCTTGGGAGAGACCTACGTCCAGCAGTGGACCGATATAGGTTGATGATGATGATGATGATGAATTAACACAGTTTGCTTTGATAATAGAGGTGGCAGTTTTATTGCAATTTAGAGCAAAATGGGTCTTTTTTGGATAATTTATACAAGAAATGCTTTTCACAAGTTAATAAAAGTGATGAAAGTTTATTTATTTAATAGAGAACTATATAAACGTTCTCTGGAAGAGATCGATTATAGTGTTAACACCGCCGAACTTATTTTTCCTGTATTGTTTTCTTCTTGGTGTACCTACTGCTCATAATGAAACTTGATAGTAGGAACTGTTCAATGATTAAACTATTATGTAATATTGTTGAAAAGTAGAGCTCTAAGTGGGGGTATTGAAAATACCTAATGTAGTTTTGTTTTTTATTTGACACAGTTTATTCACAAAGAAAATTACATGTAATAATGTAGTTAGATAGATTTACCTCCACGCTTTAAGTACAGGTATAACAACCTAGGCATAATGAAAACAAAGGGTTACAAACACAAATATTCCATGAACTGAAAAAATACTTTTCAGACCTATAATAACAATACAGCAAAAAGTTTATGAATATATGATTGTTATGTTAAACGATCGATATACAGAACAAACAAATAACTAAGCCCACGAAATGTTCATTAAAGTAAAACAATGGTGGTTTGTAAACACGGAGCCTTGCCCTTCAGGCGGTTTGCTATAACTCACAGTTTAATGTTTAACGTTGAGTTAGGTCACTTAACATAGCGGTCACTATTGAAATATAAATATCACGAAACCGTTGGCTGCAGGAATATTGATACACCATAGCACCACCAAGTATTGTGCACCCATAGCACAATACCGTCTCTTGGTACTTAGATAATTGTATATTTATACCTAGAACATGTTAAACCATCTTTGAGTAATTCTATCTGACAGGTAAATATATTTGTTTTTGTTTTTAACTAGTCGAAAATAGAGTCAATTAGGTGTACATTTGACTGATAGCGTAATTCTAAGATAGTAAATGAAGAACTTGTCTTGTTATTTATCCGAGGCGACGAGGTGGCTATACGAGAAGATGAATTGGATTGGATTGGATATTGTACAAATATCCAATAGTAGCCGATGATCTCCGATGATCTGGCTGAAACAGAAACTTTGGACCACTTTTTTTTTTTGACGGGGGAATCTGCACACAGACACCAATACCGCATTTCAGGGATGCGGCAAGGTAGTGTGGGGATGGCGAACACTCACCGACCCAATAAACCACCCCGGTGGCTGGCCTCTCTGCCTGTTAGAGGGCTCCGGGACCTACGCCGGTGCCCCCTTCGCAGGTTGCTTGATCACATCAACAAACGATAGCCGAATTGACGAATGACTTTAATGATATTATTTCAAACAAGCTGCCACCCGCGACTTTGTTCGCGTCCCGTTGGATCCCGTAGATTTTTCGGGATAAAAAGTAGCCTATGTGTTAATCCAGATCACGGAAAATATATATTCCAAGTTTAATCCAAATCGGATCATTAGTTTTTACGTGAAAGAGTAACAAAGATCCATCCATACTCACAAACTTTCGCGTTTATAATATTAAGATATCTCACTTGACACTGGCAAAATTGTCTGTCAAAATAACGGACAGAGGCCATAATCGAAGAAGAAGAAGACTGTCAAGTGACGGGCTATGTGGATACCTTTGCATGGTGTATCCACATGGCATTTTCTATCCTGGATATGAAAACAGCCCATGGATATGAAAACTGACTTGTTGAGCTCTTTGTTACCAAAACCTGTTTATTTCATATAACTTTGCGTAAGAGTTAAGAATCTTGGAATTGAAGTTGATGTCCTCATTTATTTTCACTAGTTCGTCCCGCGGCGATGTTCGTGCGGCCCTCACATAAATTACAAGATAACTTGTACAAGCAAGTGAAGTTTAAATAAGTACGTTTAGGCCCTTTGGAATACGCTCTAGGGACAAAGATTGTAAATAACTTATATAACGTTTTGGTGGTAAGAATTTCTGATGGGACAGTGGTACTCCCCGAATACACTAGAATTATTCTTCTTATTATGGCCTCTGTCCGTCATTTCGGCAGACAATCTTGCCAGGGGCAATAGAATTTTTTTTATCCAGCCCACCTTCCTAGTCAACCTTATTCTAGACCTAACATTCTACAGTTGCTAGAGTTTAGAAAAAAACAATAAAGCATTTTTTTGGAAATGGCATCACCATACATTTTATTTGGTGTTTTATTCTCTAGCTACTGTATTATGAACTTGGCTTCAAAGCCCAGATTTTTCTTTACCGCTAGGTAATGTTAGCTCAACGATAGCGATGATCAAACTGAGGAGAACATTGTAGGATATGTGTCCTCCTACGAAAAGGGAAGATCTTCCACGCCGAGAGACCTTTGGCTCGGGGTCCATAACCAATGGATGGTATTCGGTAGTATTACTTATGTTCAAACTCCGTGATAACTTCGTTTGCACGATCTAGGATAGTTCTCATGTAGCGAGATAGATGGCGCTACAAAACCAAAAATAACGTTGTCGTCGCCGTCACGGTGTGAAACCGTCTAGTACTAAATGTATGCTATACCTCCCCACGATATCGTGTCGGGTAGACGAGTGTAAAATAGCCAATTTTGATTCCAGGTGCAGTAAAAGTTAGAGGATCGATCGACGCAACTGAAGTGCTAGCTGAAACCATGCTGAAACACTATTTGTGTAAATAAACTCGTTTCGTAAGGCGCTATGTTCAGCGCAGCTTCGTTCAAAGTTTTAATCGCTTCGAAGCCGTGATAAACAAATTTTAATTAAGTTTTAATATCGCCGCTTAATTGCTGAGGCGGCGGATATTACAATAATTCGCTATGAATATTTGATTACTATTAAGATAGCTGAAATTGATTTCTGTTTATAAGAAACTAGACGTCGCCCGCGGCGTTGCTCGCGTTCTACCCTTTAGAGTGTGACGTTTCAAAATTCCTTTCTCAGTGCACCCCTACACTATATAAGGATACTACCCTCCAAATTTCATACCTCTAGGACTTATAGTTAGGCTGTGCGTTGATTCTAAGTCAGCTTCAAAAGAGTTTTTTTATATATATTGATGACGATGATTGATGATGATATGAATTTGGGAAATAATCTTACTGAAATAATATTGTAAATTTATATTGTAAATAATGTATTAGTTGTAATTTTCTTTGTGAATAAATGCCGTACGAGTCTTACTGAAATATGCTTTAGAACATTATAAATAGGTACCTATTCTATAGTTAAAAGGCAGAACATAATAATAATAAAAAAATAGCTACCTAGTAAGCATTTCATAGTGGAATGTAAATAACAATATAAAATGTCGTTGCATTTTAGGTTGTCCATTAGCAAAATATTTGTAGAATTTACTACTTAAATGGTGATAAAGCTTTAGTGGGACAGAGCGTGGAGACTAAAAAAGTGAAGAGCCAGCATTTATAGGATAAATCCGACAGCTGAAATCGAGATAATACCCCATTTTTCATCTGTAAGAGTATGGAAGATGCCGTCTGAATTGTACCTCGGGGCTTGAATTTAATCTCGGAATCCAGCGTGTCAGACCCTTAAGAACCGTCACTTGGTTGATATTTGCGTTTTATTTTCTTCGCACCGTGTCATGTTTTTGTTACGAGTAACTGAACGTTTTAACGGGAAAAGAAAATTGAATTACCGCTGTGTATGTTGTGTTCATTGTTCTCAATTTGATTAATATAAAACTCTAAACATATATTATGTGGGCTATTTTACTAAGGGTGCTCCTAGTAAAAAAACCCATCAAGGCATCAAGAGACAATTACTCTAGACATCATCATCATCATCATCAATATATATAAAACTCTTTTGAAGCTGACATAGAATCAACGCACAGCCTAAACTATGAGTCCTAGAGGTATGAAATTTGGGGGGCAGTTTCCTTATATAATGTAGGGGTGCACTAAGAAAGGAATTTTGAAACGTCACACTCTAAAGGGTATAACGCGAGAAACGCCGCGGGCGACGGCTAGTAATGCATATATGGCTGTCTAGTCTATAGTAAATCTCTCTTGTTGCTTAGATCAAAAGTAGCTTGCAGATTATGGTATCCCAGATAATCGGTACATCGCTATGCTAACAATAAACTCAATCAGAATTAGTCAAAAAAAAAAACAAATAAGGTGTTTTCTTTTTAATAAAAAATACGAAGTTAGAAAGAAAATACACCGATCAATTATTTAAGAAACGACACGTAGAAGCGTATTTGACTGAAATTATTAACCCCTCTTGGGCTTTCAACGTGCAACCAAAAATAAGTTGGGAAGTATAAAATGCTGCTGCAGCGAGCGTCTAACATAATAAACTAATAAATCATAAGTGCATTATAGAGAAGCGTCTCGACGCTTCGTTAAGAAAAACAAACCTCTCTGAAAGGCCCAGATTAATTTTGTCTCAAGATGCAAACATGTCTTTACTTAGGCTAAGCTAGTTTTCCTTGCTTACTTAGTTCATACAGAAGGAACCGGCGGGGGTTTTGACGTGATAACGCCGCAACGACGTGCGCGAGTGACGTTGTGTTGATTTTTATTTTTCAAGGAATACAAAAAGTAGGTAGTTAAGTTAGTCTCGCGAATGTCAATGGAAAGCAAAATTTATTAATAAACATCAGTTAGCGGTCTTGGAACAAAGGTCACCTCGGTTCCAATAGTTGGTAAGTTTTTTCAGTTTACCTATCTCGGCCCACTGCTGAGCTAAGATCTCTCCCAAAGGCTTCCAAAACTCCCTATAATTCGAGTTAGGTTTAGTGATCAAATTAATGTTTTGAAACGAAAACCTCAATCATTATTACTCATTATAAAAATAGATCTTTGTCCTATGTTTGCGTGTTACTATGTACTACTCGTAAGTACATATTTACAAAAAAAAATGTATTCTATGAGCAATCTGGGTCCCTTAGCTTTGCTTAGTTTGTGACTAGAGAGCGTTGTGTGTTATGTCCAAGAATATTTATTTTATTTATTGCTTGCTTTCGTAGTTGTGACAAAAATACTTGTCAGTTTTTTGAACATATCCTTACCAATCCTTATTCATCTGCCATAAAGTGTCACAGAGTACTAGGAGATTATAACTTGCACCGACAGCGCCGCTAATGAATGCGAGCCGGATTACAGCGCTCGCGGAGCACGTCCAATTACATAAAAGTTGTCTGACATCGAGAATCCCGACATACTTATCCTGAACCCGGAAATCTGCGGCGAATGATATTGCATAGATCAAGTAGTTTACCAGTCTATCGAATAAAAGGACATTCAGTACAAACACGTGTTACAAAATTTGTAGCACTGGAACCGTAGAACCGACAAAATATCCTTGTATCTACGATACTACTTACGATACGCTACAAATGCTTCTTGTAAGCGAGCGGTTTGTAAGCACTGTCGTAGCGAAGATTCGTAGAACTAATAAACGCTGTCGTAGCAATGGTGCTACGAAGTGCTACGTGACGATATAAAATTATCCGATCCTGTCGTAAAAAATTAAACACGTTAGACGTACGAAATAAACTTGAAGACACTATAAAATTCTTTTCCGTGAAGTGCATTTAGTTTATTAGTACGCACGTTCAGTATTATACAAAAAAAACACTATCAATATAACTTTAAAAGAATGTTTATAATTTACAAAATCCTCATATTTTTTATATATATATATATATATATTTTTATTAGCGTTGTGTAACATGTCCGTGAATATGTATTTATTTTAATTTTATTATAATTACAGTTTTAACAATATGTAGTTACCTACGCATACCAAATAAGTTTTACAGCATCTAATAACCTCTATTAAAGTAGCCTACGGCATATAAGCTAAGAAGTGTAAGGTCACAATATGCCGTATGCCACTTTATAAGTTACGACTTTAAATGTGTACACAATGGTACAGTCAGTCTAAAAAGTAGACATCGGTGAAAGTATTCAAACTAATATGCAAACCACACAAATGTTTTTTTACGGTTGAAGAACCAAGGCAGAGTAGCTATCGATTTAAAATAATATGTCTAATAGGTTGTTAGGTCGTAACACTAATATACATGACCTTGTACTTGTTTTATACTAAATACATACAAACATAGCATAGTAATTTGGTATTTTTTGCACGTACAGGATGATTGGGGACTTAATGCTTTAAGCATTAACTCCGTCTAGCACAGCACTACTTTGGTTATGTGAATGTTTTGAGTAAATAAATAATTACTGTTTATCAGTTTTAAGTCATCAGTTTTTTATGCCAACTGTACAATCGTCTACCGTCTGTGCTTTTTGGTGCAAGCTTCTGGCACATGCACGTATCTTTATAGTTCCCGGCAGAAATAAACGCTCGTAAAAGCTTTTTCGTCGACATTTTATTTATATTGCACACATCCGGAACTCTCGCACTAATGCGCGTACAGGTACCATTTAGTTTATGGTTTTAATAGTTACGACTCATTTTATTTTGTAGATATAAAAAATAAATACTAAGTAAGTTCTTATCAGTTAGTGGCCAGCTCTGGTGACAGAATTTTTAACGTGGCTCAAGGACTGCTACAGCCGGGAGTGCATAGATGTAAATGTCACTAATAAAAAATAAAAAAAACTATATAATACACTATTACTTCTAAATAAAGTCTTGCAAAAGTTGCGAAACCTATAATTAAAAGTTCCCAAAATATATTAGGAGCATCAGCTTACGTTGCTGACTTTACAAATCTTCAGTATAGCATCAGTTTAGTTTACAGCTCTTTGCATATTCTCTACGACAACAGTATCTCCGTTGAAGCTGTCCGAGGATTATGATAACGTGTTAAGCTGGTAGTAGTGCAACGTCAACGAACAAGCCGCAGACGGCCACAGTCTTGAAGCTCTGACCACGGTTCACGCACCTGAGACTGGCATCTGCTTTTGACATCATCTCGGGATTCAAACTGACCACAAAGATAAGTTGTAAGCCCAGTAACGTAGGTCTATGAAATGCCTTTACATAGTAATAAGGGTTACGGTAGTACAAGGTTTTCATTCAAACAACCACTGAATAATAATTGAAGCTTTGAGTGAGTGAACTTTATTCACAAAAATTAACTTCTAATACAAACCGTTGCAAACGATTTTTTTTTAATGATAAAAGTAATGGAACAAGCTGATAGCTCACCTGATGTTAAGTGGTAACTTCTGCCTATAGCAATGCATTACCTCACAGAGCAAGTCCAATGAGGACGTGCCCTGTAAGGCAATGCACTGCGTCCATCACTCTGAGACGTAAAGATGTTGAAGTCACATGTGCCTGTAATTACACCGGCGCCCTTATCCTTCAAACCGGAACACAGCAATGCGAGCATCGCTGCTTGGCGGCAGAAATAGGTACGGTGGTAGTACTTCCCCGGACGAGCTCTCACAAAGAGCTCTACTGCTACTGTATTACTGATTTATCAGTTGAGCTGTTTATGCTTAATATGCAAATCGCGTACCTAACTAAGTTAATAGTAATAATAATTGAATAGTTCCGTAAAAAAAAAAAAGTAGACATAATGGGTGTTTACACACTGGCTGATACCAATGCTTTCACGATACCGATATGAGGTCGTCGGTGGCTCAAAAAAAATATCGGTGTGGGGCAGAGTGTTGAAGTCATTGCCACGGTCCTAAATATATGATATATACCTAATAAAAAAAATTGCAGCAGCTACACAAAAATTAAATCATAAAACAAAGAAAAAACATCATGATGGCAGTGTGAACACAACCATAGGACTAATCCCAATAACTCTATAACCAACCAAACAACAGAAGATTAAAACTAGTTTTACTTATTTTTTATGAAGAGTGTATTTGAATACTAAAGATTTATATCAGTAGCAAATCCTTGCTACGTGCTTTCGTATAATCAGCTGGATATAAGAGCGTGCTCGGCTCATTCTCTTCAAGTTTATCTATGTTTCTATAGGTTTGCATTATTTTTGTTCTTTGTTCTATTTGGACTATTAATATTTATAATATATTTTCATTCACTTGATCCTTTGGTGCGTTTTAGGAAGTATCTAGTTTTGATTATTTCATTCCTATATCTATTCTGCATTCATAACCACATAATTAAAAGAATTTAAGTTTTGGAATACCCAGTTACTGTAGCGTATAGTAGTATTATAATATACTAGCCGTCGCCCGCGCCGTTGCTCGCGTTCTAGACCCTTTAGGGTGCGACTTTTCAAAATTCCTTTCTTAATGCACACCTACACTATATAAGGATACTACCCTCCAAATTTCATACCTCTAGGACTTATAGTTTTGGCTGTGCGTTGATTCTCTGTCAGCTACAGAAGAGTTTTATATATATTGATGATGATGATGATATGATGATATTATGTCATATTTCAAGAGATGTTACACTTTTCACCACACTAGCTAATATTAATGATAACCATCGAGCCCATCTCACCAGCTTTGTGTCCGCTCTACATTTTAGTTTAAATGTGTCTGTTAATTCATTAATGTTTTGAAATAAGGGTTAGTCCTCGCCCTCGTCAAATGACTACACAATAGACGAGTTAAATTACTATTGTAGTGGGAACATTCCGCAGTTTTGATCCACTTTTGCAACTTTTAATGAGTTTGCTTTCCTGATCTGAGGATCAACATTACGAAAATTGTTACTAATGAGTATTAAGTAATTGCTTGGCAAAATATTTGTTCATCTTATCCAAATATTATGTTTTATTGATATAATAAAATAAATAAAAATAAAAAAACATTTTATTCCTAACTTTTACATATTTTAAAATATTTAAATACTAAAACAAAATTTTAAATCAGTTAGTTAGAATCCTTCATGGGTATAGGCCGCCTCCAGTTTTCTCCAGCTGTCTCGGTCCAGAGCAAGATGTGACTACTGTGTTAATGATATAAAGAAAACTTTAAATATTTTACAAAGGTGGCCTTATAAATTATTTGATGTTAGGAAAAGTCGCTAAAATTATATACCGTGTGATTCTAAGTTGGTGTCAGGTCCTTGCGACCATTGCAGAGCCTAGAAAAACCGACAAGAAATGGCCTGGTACCTACTTACCCACCCATAGGGAATTATTATGAACTTTTTGTAGGAAAATAATACTTCGTATTTATTTACTTATTTCCTAAGAAGAAATCTACGTGTTCTATTCAGTGGGTAACCACCAAGAATAGGCAGTGGCGGTAAAACTCGTACTAATGTTCATTGTAAAGGCAACAAATAACCTGCAATCAAACTAACGGTCGACCTCTATTTGTTAGTAGAGAAATACGTTTCCCAGACCGTGTGCGTATGTTACACTAATGTTGTGAGATAAAGAAAACGAAGTCAAATGATTGCGAGTAGCGCATAAATAAGCAGATAAATAACTTTCTCAAAAACGTTATTTTATATAGGTACATACATGCTTTATTATTTAATTCACTGTAACAAAACACAGGCGGACGAAGTCGCGGGTAACAGCTAGTACTTTATAGTTTTTCTTTATTTCGAATGTGACGTCACATGAAAAGATCCATCACTTCTAAAAACTGAGCAAATAAAGAACTGACTTCAACAAAGGTCTGGACAGGGGGAAAAATGTAATTACATGTAGTACCTACCAATCAAAATGAGTCACTTTTTAGTAGGATTTGTAAATAATGAGAACTAAGCAAATACCTAACTTAAAAGATAACTCGCTCTAAATCTGTAAAACAACCCACAACATTAACGAACATTCGTAAAAGATAATGAATAAACAGTAATTAGAATAACAATCTAAGCGGGAGCGAATTCTCTTTTTTTGCAGGCCGCACTACGAAAAAGAGGTACGCTATACGAAGATAAATTTACCGCTCATTTTGCTATCAAGCTGAACTTAGTATACTTAGTTTAAAAAGAGATGGTGGGAAGAGACTCGGGACAGAGAAAACTGAAAGTCTTTGGGGCGATCTTAGCCCAGCAGCGGAACGAAATAGGTTGAAAAAAATGTGTGAAATTCACACGTGGTAGAAGTGAAACCTTCAAAGAATACTTAACCAATATGCAGCACTAAGTTTCACCTCAAAATAAAAAGTAAAAAGTTGCAAAAAGTTTATAATATCGGATTGGATTTGAACTTGCTCCCGTTGTCGGTCTGACCGCAGTCCAACGGTATCACTGTTCGGCCAACAGTAGCTCTGCTGCGATTGTTGAAATGTCTCTTTTTGTTTGCGCTCTTTTGTTTTCGCAAAATGCAAGTGTAATAGTAACTAGTAGCTCATCTGTAATCTGTTACCGTTTTCGTTTCATCGAATTTCAAATCATAGCGGTGCTAAAGAAGTTTTCACTTCAAAAACTGTGTATACTACTTTAGGTTACGAAGATTCCAGTCCTTGTAACGATTGAGTAACGAATATAACTACATATATAATATAATCTTATAACAAGTATAAGATAAGAATAGAGGGTTTGGCTTCTGCAATATTCTGCATGCTTCTTTAACGTGCGGTTGGATTTAGGGTTGCCACTCGGCAACTCCCAAGTTTCGGAAAGTTCAATCGAAGTTTAAACGAGTTAATCCGTTTTTATTAAATGTTGATGCTCACTGTGGTCTACGAGGATCCCATTACAGTGTTAACTAGAGTTTTCGACTTAATTTTGTTTAAAATACTCAAAATTGATCTAAAATGTTTGTAAAACTCGTTAAACTGGTTAATAAGTCCAAAAGTTGGGTAGAATACAATTGATAGAATATTATTGTGACATGACAGATTCTTTATAACCATACTAGGGTATGCTTGATTTTGACAAACATTGTGTGTAATTTTTGCCGTGCTTGGAAACGTCCTTCCGAACGTGTATAAACTTATGTTAAGCTTCTGTGTCTGTCTGAAGTGAGTATAATTTTTTTGTACTACATGCAGTTTATTCTACATCTAAGTTTTACCTAGTAAAATAAGTACCGGGTGTAATAAGACTAGTCCCGAAAACTTCAGAAAATAAAGTAGGTGCTCATCAATATGAAAATTTTTTTATATGAAACCTGATGGTTTCATATAAAAAAATTGTCAAAAATGATTTGAAGAGTAGTTTTACTAGGTACCTACACCTAGTTGAAATAATAAAACTGAACATCATCATAAGAGCGGGAAAAGTAAAACTATTTTCCCCTTACACGATAAAACAAGATACCAGTATCAAGTGAAGGCATTCCTGTTACTGATTGAGTTAATTTTCACAAAATCGTTTTACGGGTTTCCTCACATGTTGTTTCCGGTTATTTCACCCCGCGGTGCCATTCCTAGGAAATTGTTTTCGCGAATTCTTTTGGGTTTTGCGAAAGAGTAAGCTTTGATGGCAGGTTGTAGTGAAAAATATTATCAGTAGAGCAGAACATTCTACAATTCTTTGTTTTTATTTTCTTTATTTCAATGACGTAACTTTGTTATACATTATTATGTAAATATGATTAGCTTTTGTAAGCTCTAAATAAAATAATTAATTTTCATAGAACATTTCACAAATATATATCAATAGTGGAGATACCTACAGATACCTACATGTATCATATGTGACGAGGAGAGCGCTAAGTATGAATGTGAATGGATATAGAGGAAGAGGTAGGCCTAAGAAAAGATGGATGGATTGTGTAAAAGATGATATGCATAGGAGAGGAGTGAACACTGAGATGACGAATGATAGGGGAGAATGGAAAAAAAGAACATGCTGTGCCGACCCCACCTAGGGATACGGGCAGGAAGAAGAAGAAGAAGTGGAGATACCTACAGTGCAATCTTATAAGCTCGCTAGAGATTCTTGTGTGTAGAAATAGATGTGATTGAAAGAGGTCTGAGAACGAATTAGTCGATAACATAAATCTTTATACAGTGTTCACTGCAGAAACGTTTTTGGTATTGATAGAATTGAACCCACTATCTTTACCGTTTTAAAAGTGAACTCAAAAAAAATCACAACTGGTAGGAATTTCTGGAATATATCAAAGCTTCAGTAGATACTTGCTTAGAGATAGATGCGATTGGAAGGGGTCTGCGAACTCATTAGTGGACGTGTGTACAGCGGTCGGCCAGTTGATTGACGCAACGGAAATGATTTCGCCCGCCGGAGTCGGCGCTATCTCAGGTACACCATGCTCATTTGTTCGGTATATTTGATGTTTGAGCTGATAAGCTTAATGTGACTTGAAATTGATACGCGATATACAAACATGGCACTTCCAAAATGGTGTATGATCTCTACGCAGCGGTAATTAGTTTCTGCTGTCGATGCGATCAATGAAAAATTATACATGTGGCTGCTTACATGAACCCTTGGTAGTCGAAATTTTTGAGGTTAAAATACTCAAGTACGTTTTTCTTGTAGTGATGACTGATTTTGAAAAAATATTCTTTTTAAAATATTGTACTGTACATACCTAGTTTGTTTATTATTTTTATGTAATTTTTTACTTGAAATCAATATCACTCATAGCTAGAGTTTAAAAAATGGTGATAGATTTAAAAACTCGTGAGCGTGAACGAATTAATTCGTTCAAAATTATAATCTTTACATTTCATGTAAGTACTTACACAAGCTGCAGGTAACCAAAGTTCAAACACCAGCGTCTTGAAATTGCAAAATGTATAAATATTGGCGTACGTAGCTTACAGAATTCCACTTCATCCGTCGGCAGTGTCTGAGTGCAAAGGCGTGTCGGCATCGGCCGGACCCCGGCCTCTGAAAATTCAGTGCTCGCCGGAAAATATGGCCGCTGATGGAACCTTAATGTTTCCGACTTGGCCCCACTTGCGGTCAGCCACTCTTCGATGTGTCCTATAAACTTCACCGCTAATAAAGATACTGTTACAGGTTTTGACACTTATTGGTGTTGTGTTGAGACATTTAGTTTTATGTGTTTTAGAATGAGTTTACTATTTATAAATTTGTATTTTTGTGGATTAATTACAAGTTTTAGGGTGACCTTCTTTTAGGGTGGCCTATTTAACAATGTAAGTTAGTAAACATCATCAAAAATTTGTAGTGGTATTAATGTAACAAACAAATTATTTCTAAAATGTATGTATGTTAAGTTTTAGGATTATAGATATCAGTATGATATTTTTAAATAATTTAATGATACTAATAAACGATAGTAAAATGGTAAAGCTTTGGTAAACCATTGTTAATTAAACTAAGTACGTTCAGCAAAAAGCCACTTACGTATTTTTAAATTACTCAAACAACACATAAGAGGCGGGGTAAAAAAAAACTTTGCCCTCAGCCATAAAAAATAAACATCTCATCTTATCTCATAAGTTCGGGGTAGCTCTTTGTGAAATGACACCTCTGGGCATCTTTGTCGCCCAACAAACGCCCCGTGAAATTGAAACAGACCGGTCGCGCCATATTCCGGAAAATTCCTGTCAAATGCCTTTCTTTTTTTAATCTTGCGACGCCGGTAAAAATACGTGTTTTTTATAAGTAACCAAATTGATAAAAACTATTATAATAAAAAGATGATAAATTGATAACATAACTTATAACACTTAAAATATTACAAGCCGTGCAGCGCAAACTAACTTTATTTAGGTATTTATTCCTTTGCAAAGACAAAGATAAAAAGATTGACAGGACGTCATTTTTCATGTAACATTTCATTTGTAATAGTAAGTCAGAGGGCGTAAAATCTTGACGACAAATCTGGCATGACTTCATAAAATTTTGACCCAAGAGCCTATGAAAGCTTATAAAAACAGTTGATAAAAATCAGCACACAAAATCTGTGAATAATTTTAATGTAAAACACAAAATGCAAGGTCGTATAATGAATACGTGCGCGATCTATCAGAATTAAAAGACCCTTTTCCTGTCACTCGCATGATCGATGTGCGGAAATGAAGACGATCTTTTTCAAAGAGTGTTTGATATAGTACCTATACGTATCGATGGACGACGTGAAGTGAAGTGCTCTGAGATTTTATTTATTTTATAAAATTACTTGTAATAAAACGTATTTGATACAAAAACAAGATTTTAATTGAAATAAATGTTTCTTGTTTTCGAATTAGTAAAAAAATTATTCGCAATACAAATAATATATTTCCACAACAGAACGCTTTATCTGCAAACACAAATAAATCGACGTAGTGTAACAACAAACAATAAAAGAAAGTATTCCTGGAGGTTTAACCGCTACATACTCGTACGTTCCGAATAATTTATTACGGAAAGGATTTTAAAAACACATATCTCCCGAACCCTTGGATAAAGCCGTTTTAAGAATATGTGGGAATTTCTTCAGGTGATTGTAAGGAAACTGTATATCATCTTCGTGCTCACATGCGGATTTGGCAAGGATTATTTATATTGAATGTTACTTCATTCGTGCGAACCACTTGAGCTCGGTTTAAATAATTGAGTGTACCCATCTCGAGTTCTTTTAATATTGGCCATCGCAAACGAAATGTTATTGTGTATGTAATCGAAAAGACAAGATATTATTTGCTCGGCTCTTATCTTCCCGTCCGCGGTACGGTCCTATTCAAGTCCCATTGCAATCGGTATTGTATTTACCGAAGGCTCTACGGCTCATGTCGATTGCCAATCCAAACGGAATGCGAGCAAATGCCAGCCATTTGCCAGCAATGAAAGAGCGTTGATTATTTGCTAATCATGCTCCGGCGATACGGGTTCATAATGAATACCTGGCTGAGCACGGTCTCGTTGAAATAATTTCCATACTAGTGATACACTGGCTCTTTCCGTAAATTAAAAATATACGAGTGAGTGAGACGAGACCGCGGTTACAGCTCGAGTATAGTTCACGACTCGGAATTAATTAGTTGGCGACTTAGTTTTAATTTGTGTAATGCGTGCCACGTGCACGAGGTAGATAGACAGCGAGTGGTTTGCAAATAAACGCTAGGATTATTTTTTCAATTTCAGAGTCGGTCGATCCGCAACCGTAACGTATCGGATATTTGGTCAACGGATGGACACGCTGCGATTGCCGCATGTAATCGAATACGCTATCGATGCAGTGGCGTACGTTTGTGTGGCAAAATAACTAAATTATTTGTATCGCTCTTGCGGTCGCTGTACGATAACTTTTGTCTGATATGAATTTCATGACTAATTTACATAGCGGTTCTACTACCTACAATTCTGGTAAACTTCTGTTTGCCTGTAAGCAATAAGCATATTATCATACTGTTAAAAGTTTCTGGATCTTGTTTGTATTATACGGTTTAGTTTAGTAGGTACTATTTTTTACTACATAAAAAAGTTGGACAACTTACACCGCATGTTTTTTTAGGCAAAATAGCTTCGTGGTTAGCTGCAACTATTTTCTATGCAGAAACTATATCCTTTCAAGTTTTGTACACAATAGGTAGGTACAAGACTTGATAAAGTATGAAATCAAATATGAAAAACACAATTTTAAAACCGTACAAACTAGTTACGCTACATTAAAACAAAGTTGTATACTCCTCAGTCTAGCAGTAAAGGTAAGAAATATACAACCCCTACGCACCCCACCCCGCGTTCATAAATCGCGGATACTGCCCTCTGCGGCGAGCGGCTAACTACCCCCATTTGTTTGCAGCATCTCTGATTACACCCACCAATGTAGAACAAACAAAACGTTCGTTGAATAAATCTTGCAGGTACACTAATTCAGTTTTTTGGGACAAAGTGAACAATTTATCTAGAAAGCGCCATAATTGCTTGCATTATTTTTTAATATTTTTTTTCACATAACCATGAAAATAACATTATTCCTAGTTGAATTGAGTTTATATGTATGGAAAAAATATTGTCTACTGCTGCGCAGCGCTACGCCGTAGAGCCTCTACGAAATGATAATGTGAGTGAAATCGCTGAAATATTTTTATAAACTGAATGCATCATTTTATACTGCATGAATTTATTTTCTCATTACAATATTTTTATCATACCTAGTTAATATAATTAATTATTATTCGGCGTAAAAGCAGTCTTTTATATAATATCTTTTATTTGGTTTATATATTACTAAGAAGCAAATCAACTATAGGTGTACCTATCTATTTAAATATAATGAAACACCTATTTACACTATCTGTTTTTATTTAAGTTTTGTATTTAATAAAGCTCTAATTCTTTTCCTAATGTTTGACTTAGCATACATAATCTGAGGTACAATAATATTATATCAAATTCATATTGAAGTATCACTTTACAAATCCAATTATTCTAGTACTATATGTACACAAATGAATACTAAAGGGATGGTGAGTTTGACCTTTCAAAATCACTGGCAAATAGAGAGCGAGCGCGGTTTGTTCAGCTCTTCATTCGCCATGTTGTGCAGGGTCCACAGTTTGTCCACTGCGGTTCTACCAACATAAATATAAAACAGTTTCAAATACTTTTTGGAGATTCATAAATTAGAACATATTTTTGGTCTCAAAAGTACAGTCATGTTTAAATGTAAATGATGATAAGACAAAGGTTACAAAAAATATTTTATGACGGAAAACTAGGAACATTCTTAAATGTAGTACCTATGTTTTTAGATCAAAAAATATGATAAGAGCAAACAGTAAGCAGTTTTAAAATTCTGAAAAAGTGATTTATACTTCTAATGCCGACTGTACCTGTTTTGTGGAAATAGATTAAACCTAATAGTTTTACTTGTGAGAGTATTTCATGGTCACGTTGCAAAAATCAAAAGAGTCAAGCTAGGTAGGCAAGGTACTGAGAAATGTACAAAATTGTGAAAAAATCGTACTTTATCTTCATCTCCTGACGGTATATTAATATTTATTTGGTGCCGAAGTTATCGGAACAAAATTCAATTTAGTCAATGAGAGTCGCTCGTTCTTTATCTATGCACAGAAGGTCCTTTATTTGATAGCCGCTCGAGGATACTGTTGTCCCCAATATTGAGAAGCTTTTGGAACAGTATGGACCTTCTTGTTTTAATTTTTAGCTGGTACTTATCTTATCCTTTATTGGAACGAGTAAAATTAAAATCTATGGAAATAAAATATTATCATTGATTGTATCGTAGAGATGACTACTTATTCAAAAGTCTCTACATTATGTGGATTCAAAGTGATGGAGATGAATCATCTTTAAAACCGAGAGAAAATCATCTAGACTAAATTAGAACAACATTGTTTATGACTCTATCTAGAATTGTTTTAACCATGGTGTTTCGTCTAAAAATACTATTGCGTTACATGGACGCGATTAGACAATAAGTTAAAGAGATAAAAAACCACATAAGGTATAATTTACCAATTTATATCCGCCAATTCTACCAATTTATTCGCGCTGCGTAAATCGTATCTTCACTAAACTAACGTTGAATATTCATCACATTTAGATAGTAAAGGCCGATAGACCCACATCAGAAAAACATCAAAAATGCATCAAGCGGAAACATCCGTCGACAATGTAAGAGCTGTATTGCGTATCACGGATCCTAGTCCGTAGCTTAAGTTACCAAGCTCTTCACAAAACAATGACAACATATTTAGATTTTTAAATATCAAAAATATCAAACACAGACATAACAATGCTGCGAATAATTCACGAAAGCATGATAGACTTCACTTTAATTAAAATTAACGTGTACACAAGCAGTTTTCATGCTCGGCACGTACAAATTATTACTTTACCTGAAACGAAAATAATTATAAAAACAAAACCTAACTTGACAGCGTGAACTTTGAATTCACTTTGTACACAATTTATTTTGCGAAGCAAAAGTTCGTCGGTCAAAGCTAAACGTCGCGCTTAGTCCTCGCCACTTCTCATTTACATGGTAGTACAATGACGTAAAATAAAATTAATTTTATGAAAAACATTACTGTGGCAAATTCGTTAAGGGTGAACAAATTGCCGAGGCCCACCCAGCGAACGTGACAACGACCGTTGCCTTAAGGTGCGATATATTGCAGACTATTATTTTACCTACGACAGATTTGCTACAAAAAGAACCACACAAGAGGATGTTAAATATTTCATTTCGAATTGCAAGTTTACAACTATGTTTGTTTTATCCAGTAGCAACTAAGTTTAACTCTTAACTATATTTACTTATACTTATACTTTTATCAAAACTTCAAAGCTATCACATTCTTTCAGTTTTTGATAATAATGTTTTTTATTTCATAGTTTTTCACTCCAGTGTGTCAAACCCTAAGGAAAGGGCAAGCCAGACGTCCCGCCACGCGCTACAGCCTTTCGTTTGTTGGCGAACATATTGTTCGGGACGCTGTCTGCTCTCTTGAAATATGATAGGCAGCCCGCCAACTTTTTAATTATGTACCAGAAAAACATGATCTTGACAACACTTTCTCTTTTTTGTACTTTTTTCGTGGACTGGTAATGCCTTAGGCTAGACAAAGGTCAATTTTTGGTATATAAAAAAAAATAATTGTATACGTAAAGAAAGGACAGCATTATAGAAGACATGTTAGCAAGGTGAGCAGTTTTCTCACAGCAAACCTTTGAGGTTACAATGAGGTGACTAAACAGGTAGGTCCATGTACTGTACTTTCAAGACACATTCTGTAGCGAGACATTCCCAAAATCCCCACTGGTAGGAATATCGGGAAAAGTTTATTAAATCGATTAACATACTATTGTTTGTCTTTTATTAAACTGTAGAAGTTTTAAAAAATAATAACCACACCTGGTTTACTATCTGGTCTAAAAAAAATTATTTACAAAGATATTATTTAGGTATATACGCACCTACTACTTATACTGCTTAGTAGCATGTAGGCAACCCAATAAAACAAACAAAATAAATAGCAGTTTATCAAACGCCTGCAACATATTTTTTAATCATGAAAAATACACGTTTTTCTTTCATTTTCCCTGAATGTATTCGACATATTCGTGTTTCGATATTGTTTCGCTGGTACACAATATGCTAGGAGTGCGCTCACTTGCGGCTTGCAATGTTCGCTGGGACACACCGTGTGTTCGCCTCAATGATTATTACTGCTTATAGTACCTTGCACAGATTTACATAACCTATGCAATATTGTGGAATCCAATATCGGCAAGTTTCGATTCGCTTTCGATTTTTGTATTGGGTTTGGTGCATCTTGGTGAGATTTTACGGGACTATTTTCATATAGGATCAGAAGATTCACTTACATAAAAAGTTTATTTGGTCGTGGCATACATTTGAATATACCTAAATTAATTTAAAACGCCTCTTTTCACGAATTAGAGGGGTGATCGCGAAAAAATCTGACAGTAGCCGCGTTCCGTAAACCTAACGTAGCATGACGCAGTACGTTGTAGCGTCACCACGCAGTGTATTTTAATAGGCTAGCGTAACGATACGTATACTACTGTCACATTTTACTATTAATCAAGGCACTACAGTGAGTGCCTGGCATAAAATAATATCAATGCTTAAAAAAGTACAGTGCCTAAAACATCACAATAATAGGTACTCATATGTATATCATTCCTTTAAACTATAGCAAAACTCTACCATACAAACAATTTCCTCAAAGGTAGTTTAGCAAACAAGCACCGCAACTTACATATTCCGGCCAAACGCTTGAATAATGATCTCAAACAGGTATTTGTAAATCTTGTACACAATGCGGTAAGAGGGTTGATAAACTAATATTAACAGGCACGTATCACGAACCGCAGGATCATGAAAATTTATCCCTGATCCCTCTCGGTATGCCATGGATAACTTTCATGTTTGGCCTCTATACATTATTTATTACATTAGGTATACCCTGTTTATACTAGTTGCCTTTTGCGAAATTAATCAAATTACCGGAGCAGTTATACGACACATTAATTTATATTCACTTGTTGTAGAACGATGTGTTTGCTATATGATATGCGAAACGGATTTGTGCTATTTTTAAGAAGATTGCTAACGTAAAATGCAAAACATGTATAGGGCAAATTCGAACTTGTATTTTTGCTTGTATTCGAGCTTGTTTTCAAAAGACGCATTGTTATAAACTACATAGCAATGTTTTCTTGCGTTTTTTCGAATAAAAAGGCATTTCTGAGCATTTTTGCCACTTGGGAATGTAAGGAGTGCAAGTGCGAGCTTCGAAAGAAAGGAAGTGGGTAATTCCTTTTTTGCGCATGAGTGAGGAGCGTCGACAGGTGTACCAGATTAGTGAGAAATGCTCACTTTTAGAGATCTTTCACACGATTTAACTAACGCACACCCGTATTTTGGAAAAGGTTATTTTTGCATGCACTTGTCTAAACCTATAGAAGGCTTTAATTTACAAGCATTTTTGTAGTACAATAGCGATCAAATGAGTAAGTACCTACCTACTCATCTAATCGCTATTGTACTACAAAAATGCTGTACCTACAGGGACCTACTTATTTTATTAAAGGCTGCTTAGTTAGTTAGTTTCATCATAAATTATGAAAATAGCATCACTGTTAAGTTTACCAAATGGACATAACACTACGCAATAACTAATTTGACCACTAAATCAAAACATTGTTTTGTAGTTCACGACCGTAATAAACCAATATGATGAACAAAATTTATAGGGCCGTATGAAGTGATTAAAGTAACATTTCCAAGAATTTCCACTGAGCCAGGATAATTATAATGTTGTTATGGGCTACTGTTACTCCACTGCAAATTACTTTTGCATTTACAGATTCAAAGCAATTTGAAGTTCTAAATTAGAGGCAATTATATCCAAGAGCTAAAACAGTTTGAAATAATCAAAAATCTGTTCAAAAATACGTAACTATAGTTTAGTGAGTCTACTATGTTCTATGTGGCAGGCTGACAGACAGGTTCAGAGTATCCTTCCATTTACAATCTAAAAAAGTCAACGAGCTCAGAACAAAGTAGCATTAAATTTACGTTTCAGTGAGCACTGTGTAAAACTCGTAAAAGTGCCTCATACGTCAATACCTTTTGAAATACGGTAATGGAAATACGAAATAAAACAGAAAGCAAAGTATGATTAGTGAGTGCCGTACGTCCCATTGTCACAGTTTACTGCCGCTCGCGACTGCAATACCCATTTCAATTCGAAATATGCTTTAAATATAACCAAATTATTACATTTCCCCGAATTCAATATTTCTATAAAATGCTAAATCAAAACTGGATTCAAACTAGGCTAGAAATATTGCTGATGTAGATTCATCAGCTTTATGGAAACTGTTTAGTTTTATTTATAGCGCATGTAAATGGCAAACCATTTTGAGTGAGGAGTGTCTTCTAGCGCAAAGACCGTTTAAAAACCTATTATTGTGTCTAATAACAATTTAAAGTAACTCGGAAAGATTTTACTTCTACAGAAACCGCAAGCACTGATCAATACTAATTTCAGTTCAAATCAGATAAAAGTTGTAGGTGAGCTTGTAAACGAAACCACACATGCAATCGACTGGCCAGATAGAAAACGTCTGGTCACTAGGTTCTCTTTTATTTTTTGTGGCAAATGTTTATGCAAAGCGACTGTTTTTTTTTGAACAAATTAGTTCTCGATGCCAAAGCAAATAATATGAATCGCGTTTATGTCAAATGACCACTAATCTTAATGCTTTCGGAATATTACTTATGGCAATGTTTTGTTCGTTAAAACGAGGTCTTACATACGCAGAGACAAAGACAGGCTTGGTTAGAAATGAACGTTATCACTGGAGTTTCTTCGTCGAAACGCTGAAGTGGCAAGCTATTTACTTATTAAGTACTGGAAGTCACAAAGTTACTCAACCTAGCGTGGTAATCAAAAACAAATCAATAAAAAAAAATAAACCATTGTTTGTGAATATCCACATCGTAGAAACATGTGATCATGGAGGTAACCACAAGGGTCGGCTCCGTGCTCAGGTGAGATTAAAAGTCCGGTGCACTTGTTTGCGGGAGCTCGGTCGACTGGTGAATGCACCCGCTCTCGCTCGCTCCATCCCCATTCGCTATGATTAATGTGCGCGGTATTCCCCTACAAATAAATGTAGCCTGCACGAGGATGTATTGCACCGTAATTTCCTAGTATCATATTCATTTGTCCATTCTGTATGATCAAATGCATTCCGTTGAGGCAACATTCCAAGTTCGTTTTAGGGTTCGATATAAAAGCGATCACAATACTCTCAAGGTGGCGCTAAGATTTATAGTAGTAGGCCTCGACCACTAACGACGGCCGGCGGGGCCACCGCCCGGTGACTGATGCTCTACATTTGTTTCAACTGATTTACTTTCCGCATTCGCACACATTTACACGACTCGACCAACTAATTTATTGTATTACTCTCGCATTTATGGAGTCACTTTTATATGGTATCGTAAACTACGAACATATTTACATTAGAGAATGCTGTATTCGTATTCGTATAAAATTGGGCTGGGAGCTACACCTCAGACAAAGTTTTCATTAGGAGCGGCGTAAGTTTGCGGCGAGTGTGCGAGCGGGAACGTTTGGCACGACGCTGATAACACAACAAACAACTTGTTACAAACGTGTTTAGTTTTAGTTATTGCTTCGAGTTCGACGCTTTAACTCATTGGTCTAATAATGAAGAGGGTGGTGTAATTATGAAGCTCGGTTGTGTAGACGGGATCGGGAAGCTCTTTAGCTAAAACGAATCCATAGTTTACTGAGTTAGGGAAGTGAACTATATTTCCTGTGCGATGAGTAGGTACATAGTTTTTGTTTGCGTTCAATTCATCGCATGCCACATAGGGATCAATGTTACACGATGCTTCGTCAAAGTGATACAAGATTAAATTACGTACGCGCGCGCGAGCCCGGATGCTGGACTAGCCTGTTTTTTTGTACATTCGTTTGCTGAATGTCAAACAAATCTCTAAACCGAAATCAAATTGAATTGTGTGCATGGAGTTACATATATCAAAATCTGTAATTTAGTTAAACTGAAAACCTTAAGCGCAATAAGGAAATTCTGAACGATACAAAATTGGTCAGCGTATTTACGTTTTTAAACTAAAAGTAAAACGATTAATGTCACAACACCGACCATCATAAATAGCGATTTCGCTTATCGCCGGCTGTTTACAATAACACTAGGTGGAAAGTGGCGCATTAGGCGTGTGTTTATGCTGGCTACGTCTTTTGTAGTGTGTCCGTTACACGATGTTAGGCAAAGGGGCAGGAAGGGGAAGCGGTTTATCTGTGCTCCGGAACTCAGGAAGACGTACGCCCGCACCGGTTCTGGGTCCGCGCTGAATTCCTTTAGGCTTTACATTCGTACAAAATTGCCATTGTGTTGTCTGTTATAGTTGTGCGGACGCTTTTGTGTGCCTTTCTGGCCGGCGCAGCGGGAAAGATATACTAAACTGTTTTATTTATATCTAGCGCTTGGATGTTTGTGTCTGAAACAGGATAAAATCTTAGTTTAATACTGAACTGAACTGATTAGAACTGAATATCTTGAATTACTTACTTCTGTTAGGCTCTGGTCACGAAAAACCTAGAACCCATAGTCTATAAGACCATTCTAAATTAACCTTGTACTTTACTCAAAAAGAGATAAAAATTATTTATTTTGTTGTAGGCTATTTGGTAAGCCAGCACGACAATAATTGTGATGTAATTGAATATTCTATGAAAAACTCTGGGTCAAAGATTTACCAAATCTAGCTACCACAAAACAAATAATGTTTATACCATTTGAACTTTACAACAATTGTAATGTTTGTAAGTAGATTTCAAAGCATTTTGTCTAGTGCACCGTTTTATTTTGTTATCTTGAAGGAAATGCTGCTGGCATTGTCTCCTTTGCACAACAAAGAACAGAGCAGATGTCGTCGTCGGTCGACCTTCAGGGACCGATTCTAAACGAAATACTAGGACTCCTCTGCTCTAACCACTTCTAAAACTACCTTCTTAGTAAAGCTGTACATTTGTTCTCATTTGCAGCGTAACTTCCAATAAAAAGTGTCACGTATAAAAGTTACTTTACAAAGCTTTACAAAGTGCTCTTTGCGTCGTAAAACAATGAAGTTCGCGAAATGGAATCACGATGGATTTCACTTTTTTTGAGGCAAAAGTTGTAAAACAAAAGTTACTGAGACAGACAAATACAAAACAAGTACAGCCACTAACATCTCTGCGTACTTAGCTAAGTTGATATTATACTCACTAAAGAATAGAAAACGGCAAAATTTATTGGAATAGTCCATTCTGAAAATCCTTTCCACAAAACTTTAGTAAAGCTGCGTTTTAAAATTTCTCGTAAATGTCTACCTGAAGAAATACGAGAAAAACTAATGATGTTATTTCCTTTAGTTACGCCGCACACCGATGAAGAAAATAAGACTCTAATTATGAATAAACAATATTTATTTTTAGCCCGTGGTAAACGCTTGCGTAAATTGTAATTTTGCAAATAAAAAAAGAACATTTAAAAAAATAATAATATTAATAATAAATTACCTTGGACATTATCACACTACGCTCTCTAGTCCCAAACTAAGCAAAGCTTGTACTATGGAAACTAGATTGCTATCAGAATACCTACTTATATACATTTTTTTTGTAAATACATACTTATGATACATAGTAACACCCAGACACAGAACAAACATCTATGTTTGCCACACACAAATTTTAATGTTTGTCCCCGGTGGGGATCGAACGCAAAACTCACAGCACGGAAGGAAGAGCTACTACCGACCAAGCCATGACGCCTGTCAAGAAAACAAACAAGACAGCAGTTGAAGGAAAAGAAAACAAAATGGTGCAATTATTCAACCTTTTACAAAAAAAAATTGTTCTTGCATATTTGTTGTGCGCACTCGGTGGACTGCAGCAACCAAATATAATTTTCCAAAAGTGTTTACCGATACGTAACATAAATTACAACGATAGTAATACCGTACAGTGGCGCACGTTTGATTTAGTACTGGGCTGGAGAAACTGTACCGGATTTTGTATTAACTAATCTAAGAAACAGCAAACGTGATTTGGCGGATATAAAGAAGTTTAGTCAGTTATTATGGCCGGGTTTTGAAGAACTTAGTAGTATTTTTCATGGTTTTTTTTTAAATTCAAGTAATTAAATGTTCTATAAGTATGTTTTCAAGACCTTTGCCCAGCAGTGCGACAAAATAGGTTAAAAAAAAGTATATTTTCATTTTGTATATAATATTTTTTTGTTTACGTCGGCCACTACTGTACGCAAAAAAATATTAATTGCTAAATCACATTGTTTACCAGAGTCGATCTAAAATGACAATCTGGAAGTCTTTAGTTGGTAGTATAACACACCATGCCTGTGGCCAATAATGAAACAGCTACTATTATTCCATGATTATTACGACCGTTTTTGGCGGCCGCTATTTCATAAAAAAACAATGTCCAAAATCAGGTATTTTTTCGATTAACTTTTATCACTACGATAACTAAGCGTGTGCTATAAATTGTGTATCTCCTTACTTTATTTACATTTTTTTTTGTGTTCTTAAGTAAGTATTTAAATTTTAAATAAGTTATCAGTGCAGTCTTCAGAATCAATGATATCAAATAACAAATTATTAGTTTTCAATATTGAGTCGAGCTAATTTAATTTCGACCCAAAAGTATGTCGTACTTATAAAAATTACTGCCAATAGAGAATAGATTCATTTTTGCATTATTCATCACCCTGTGTAATGCGTTCAATTCGTTTCCAATTTAGTTACTTTATGGCATTTGGAATCACGGCGTCCGCGGTGTGTGGATAACAGCCGATGCAATAAAGTAAACCTCCCCGGGACTGACCCGTCTACGGCCTTAATTAACTTTTCAACCAGGATTTAAAAAAACAAGGAGCACAGTATTCTCTCCAACAGTAGATAAACTAACTTTGTTTGGAATACATACTTTGCACTTCAAAATATACTGCTAGTTTGGTACGCTCTATGAATTTGAAGTTTTATACCCATGAACTATAAGTAAAGTATTTTCTTTGCATAGCATACTTGTAACCAATAGAATATCATGTGTTACTACTGTTTAAACTATTTTTTTACCGTGAAAAAAGCTACCGAGTTTAGGAATCACGTACAGAGTTACAGTTCCACTGAAATCCGAAGAAAATAACTTTGAAATTAACGCCCAGTTAAAGATCTGCGAGATATCTTTTTAATTGGATATCTGCGAAGAATTTTGTAATAAGCGATATAATTTTTTTGTACTAGAAATATTTTTGTTATTTTTACTTGTAGTTATTTAGAAAAACACCAAAATATTACTTTTGGTATATTGTCACACTGACGACAAAATACTTATTTGATAAAATTGCCTTGTACTGTCAAAACGACATTAAACGTATCCAGGGGCGTATTTGTACACCTTTGTGTACAAAATAATTAAAAGTGTACAAGCATGGATTCAATTCCTATTAGCTTATGTCGTAAACCTATCAAATTAAAATTCTTAACACGTTCTACGTCAACGCGGTCACTGGTCACCGACACTATTATTTTACGCAGAGCCAGATGAAAAACATCAATTTTGCTAAATTTGGTCCATGTGTTTTTTTGGTTTAAAAAACTTTGTTCGTCTACAAATCACTGTAAATACAAAAATTTTATGATTCTCATAAAGTATATTCTATGAAAAATAGAAAAGTACAATAAAACTGCCCGTTATATTGCACCTGCCCGTAAAATTTGACAAGGGTCGACTTGCATGTATCACTTTGACGTCGCAAGTAAATTTCTGTCGCCTCTGAATAAGTACCGCGTCGTTTTATGACATGGAGTAAGAGATATATGTATGTGGTATCGGATGATAGTAAGTGTGTCACAGATAAGCGCTATTGCTCATAATTAAAACTTGAAAAAACCTGATAGACGATGAACATGCTATATTATCATTGGTGATGATAATTCATTTGGAATAAACCGTACTTAGTAGGTACTTATTTAAGATTCCCCTTCGTTTGCCGTGTGTGTAAATAAGTGTAAAGATTTGTTGTTCTCTTAGATAGAAAAGATGTAAAATACGAGTAACAGCAAGAAGTCGTAGGAGGCAGATCAAACATTATTTATAAATCTACCCAGGATAAGTATTTGTTTGTCAGTGAACTTCTTACGATGCAATGATATTGATGAAAGGTAAATATGACTTCTCGACGTTGCTTTTATGTCCTATTATCCCTTTTTAAATTTTCCAATACTTTTATTACAGACAAAGTTTTTTTATCACTTTATGCCGTACCCATTTTCTTTCTTCCTCCGTGTTCGTGAAACAAGAATCTGCTACATCCTTTAGATGGGCTCATGAATATTCACACAAACATTAGTGACTGACATAACATACTGAAAAGCCTACAAGATGTCTGTTATGATATGACGCAGGAGAAATTTTATTTATTTCACTATTATTTATTACCTCACCGTATATAAATAAAGACGGTATATAGTCATTGAAAATCTTTTGTATCTCTCGACACAGGTTTTTTTATACTTCTCAATAAAACTATCAATACCTAATATGCATGAGTTTTGCATTGGATACATTTAATTTGGCCTTAAACTCAATACATTTATTTCTTTTACAAAATTTTCATTTTACACTAGCTTCCGCCCGCGATTTCGTTCGCGTCCCGTTGGATCCCGTTGATTTTCCGGGATGAAAAATAGCCTGTGTTAATCCAGGTCATGGACAACATATATTCCAAGTTTCATCCAAATAAGATTAGTAGATTTTAGTGAAAGAGGAACAAACATACATACATACATCCATACACACATACATCCTCACAAACTTTAGTAGGATAGGTTTTTGGTGTAAGTAGATATCTCATGGACGAACTCAAGAGTTTAAAAATCTTTTTATTTTTAACAAATTGTAAGTATACTTATTTCGAAGCCACGCATAACTAAAACAGCACTTATATAAGTCGTGCGAAGGTAAGCCCTTAAAAGTTTTATTAGTAAACAGAGCAGTGGTGGCAAACAGAGACGTTTTGGCCTAAGGCAGTAATATATTAAGTGCCAGCACGCGACTTGGCAATAAGTCTGCCTCGCCTAGTTCACCCCTAGATAACAATTATAAATCCCACTAATACTTCTTACTGTCCGCACCAGGTAGAGTTGTACTTCTGATTTTATGAAAAAACCTACACTTTGTTTATGAAACCGACAAAATATTTTTACAAGCAAATAAAAGACTCAAATAATTATTAGACAGCCTTTTGTTTGTCGTGTTTGTTCTTTGATAAAATGACAGTGACTTTGTTGGTAGAAAATACATCGTGTAATTTTTTTTTGAATTTGAAATGAGGCTAAGCTCCTGAGCCTCGAGCATCGTCGGAAAGTAGCTAGCCTGTCGGTATTTTACAAGATACATTTTGGGGAGTGTGCAATGGAACTGTTTGAGCTAGTTCCCCCTTCCCCATTTCATCACCGGACCACTAGGCGTACGGAAACGAGACACCCGTTCATGGTGGATATGCCACCTATCCGCACTAAACGCTTTGCGTCTACATTTATTATGCGGACAGCCAAAGAGTGGAACTCGTTGCCGGCCTCTGTGTTCCCGAATGACTATAATTTGGAAGTTTTCAAGAGTAGAGTGAATAGGTATCTTCTAGGTAACCGTGCTACATCATCGACCACGTCATTGCTTAACATCAGGTGAGATTGTGGTCAAACGGTTGCCTATATTGTATAAAAAAAAAAATTAAAAAAAAAGTTACATATTTTATTTGATGAAAATAACTGGATTTACATGTGTTTGTATTTTATATTTCACTAACTTTTAAAAGAAGAATATCATGGAGTATGTTATGTTTCTGCATATTTTTTTATACATACTTAATGTTCTAACAATAGTATAATGTGTTGTCTAGGATAAGACATCATAAAAGCATCAAAAAGCCATCAGAGTTAGTAACAGGCTGTACACATGCATTCTTTATGTAAGATGAACGGCACTTTGTAACGTGTGTCCCCTAATTTGAAAACATCTTACTCGTAGCTTTGGGTATATTTTTATACTAAAGATAACTGGTTCTTTTTCACTAATCACTCGTCCTAGGTATTATATACCATATTTGGTATTTAAAACTAGAGTAGGTATCGGTAAACTAACATTATTATTATAAAAATAAACAAAGTTGTTCGAATGCTGAGTGCAACGGAAATGTCAACGAGATGACTTCGGTCCTTCCGAGGAGGCATCTCAGATGTTTCAGTTTTCTCTCTTCTGAAATGTTTTAATGTTATTTTGTTTGCGTAAAACTATAATATTAATGAATTGGTTCAGAAGTTTTGTTTCGGTCCTATGGAAATGTTTAGTTTATGAAATCAAAAATTTGGTATTTTTGAAACCTAACAAATAACTTTTTTAAAATAAAACGAATGATTCATGTTTAACGAATCCCAAACTTTTTGTACAACAAAACCGATACTCCAAAAATTCCAAAGAATTTCAAGCGACCAGTCAATTTGCCTCCAAAACAGCAAAGTATAACTTATTTTAATGATATACCCCAAATCCTGCTGAGTTCCCTCGAATGAAGAGTGCTTCTCAAAGGTTCAGGAAGCAAAGTTCAGTCCTCATGATAATCACTTCGACCCCACTCGAAATGGCACGCAAGATAAACGACCACCTCTATTTTTTTATTTTAAGGTAAGATAATTTAAAGAGTGCTTCAATATTATGGTAAAATTTTAAGGATATTCTTCCATAGAACTTTATTTTTCTTAAAAAACATTATTATACACAATGTGTAGCAATAAAATTTATTATCCGTCGTCGACAAGCAAGAAAAAATCACTTTGACTATGACCAGACCAAGGCTAATTCGCAACTTGTGCTACTATAGGTAAACCATGGCTAGATTGTAACCATATGAGGGTACATTCAAGAGAGTAGATATATAAAAACATAACTAAAATGTCACAAAACTCTTTGAAATAGAATTCAGCCAACTGTTTTGCCAACTGTCCTTAAACGGGGAAATGAAAACATCAGTCGGGCCAATATTGAATTATTTATAACCAGACATTGAATGGAGCTCAAGAGTGTTTTGACGCCTATCGACTGCACTCTTACTTAAACTTCTGAATGATGACTCTCCTTTGTGAACGAGGCTTTTGTTATTCTTTGTATAGGTACTGCTGAAGTATCATTTCTCAAATGCCTTCAACACTGCCTTTTTACTGTCAAGTATTTTGCGTAATCGTTTTAAAAAGGTTTCTTAAGTGGTTCCTTATTTTAATAAATCTACAGATACGATATCGAAAGACCAAAAGAAAAAATACTTTAGGCGTTACTCAATATGTAGAGACCAATTTTATATCTAGGTATGCTTTAAAATTGCGCGACTACTACTAAAACTACTAAAAACTTCAAAATACCCTAAAAACAATAACGTTAATTTGTTTTCTTTTTAACCAGTTAAAGAGACGATTCAATCATTGCTATAGATTTACAAACTACATGGACATTCATGGTCGAGAGATAAATAAAAATATCGGTTGTAGAACCGTCCGATAGAATGGACCGCAAAATTCAATCACGTGCCATACAAAATAAAAATGCCCCAGACTGTATCGCATCGTTGATTTGTTTTCACTTTGTTACTTTTACCTACACAACATGTATCCCAGCATTGTCACCAAAAACTGTAGACCCCTTAGAGCTTTGGCGACGGAGCGTGACGAAGCGAATAACGTGGCATTGGCGGATCGCCACGGTTTGGTCCACGAAAGGTTGGAATCGCCGCTCGACATGAGATATGACACTGTTGTTCAGATTTCATGAAGTTTAATTAAACATCTCTCTAGAGATGTCATTCTGTGATACAAATACAACACAACATTTTGATCGACTCGAGGAAATTATGCAATCATTTATTTAATGAAGGAAAATTGGAATTGATGTCGCATAAATTCAGCAGTTTAGAAGTTTCAATGTGATCCTTCTAAATATTAACATATTTAAATTTCAAAATTGAATTTTATATTCATTTCCTGGCGACATTTTGAACCAAAATTTATGTTTTTGTTCAGAATAACATTAAACAGTATTTTTAGTGTTCGTTAGTCTTACAGAACCAACAAAAAATCGGCTGTAAAAAACATAAACTTAAAATAGAGCTACAATTTAAAACTCGTTTTCTTTTTACCGTCGTTTCTTAATACCTACCTGCAGTGTTTCAGAGAATGAATTAATTTTATTTTACACTAGAGTGCTTTAAGGAGCTTTCTTGCACTGGGAGAAATACCCCGTGAAATTAACTTCTGGATTCAGTACGCGCTGGACACCTCTCAGGTACGGAAGATAAACGGCCGAGGGATAAGAAATTGTACCTACACGTACCTAAAGTAGATACTTAAAAATATTGCTAGAACATTTCGTTTTACAGTAATTTTTTTAACGTGTTGTTTTGGAATTAAATGTTTTTTTCGAAAGAAACAAAGGTATACAGCTATTTCGTATTTCTGACACAAAATCAAACGATCAAACATAATTTTTCATTGTTCCAGCTGCTAAAATTCGTTTGTGCGCTATCTGGACATACTCGTACTATTGAATTTTAAAAGTAGAAAAATAAAATAAAAATGTGTTCATTGTTATTTCACCACATATTGTTAAGTTTACCGACCGCAGCTCATAATAAAATCTATTATAGATATTAGCGAATGTGTTACCATGTTGTCGTTAGTGGCCACTGTCCAGCTAGCCCAAATAATATACTAAAGCAATTTATGACTCGTGTATTTGACCCTAAATTTGCGCAATAAATTATGGTTTACTTTGTCGTTTATGAGGGCTGCAGACATAACCCCGTAGAGCATCAGGAACATGTGTAACAGATTGCGGCAATAAGGGAAATTGTCTTTTTTATGAACGCCCGACGACGTAAAGTATTCACGGAAGAACGCGGCGCCTGTCGCGCGATGGAGTGAGATTTAGCTGGCCCGGGGTTTGATCAGGCTAATAAAGTTATTGGATGGGAACATGCTTTTCAATCATATTTTTATTTCTAAGTGATCTATATACTTGTCAAATAATAAGAAAAGTATAGGACTAAACTCGGCCGGTGGTTAACAGTCGCTTTAATGCAAAATATATTCAAGCAAGAGTTTCATTGATGATTCTACTATCCGAGGAATCGAACACTTTTGCCTAAGAACTATTTACTTATTAACATTGTTAATACTGCCCTATGACTGTATTCTGTCTGATACTCGTTTAATGCTAAAGCAGAGAATTTTATGCCCTAATAATAGACTTCATATTTTTGGGTTACAACGATTCGGTTTCTGCCACCAAAACATGTGTGTACTACAGACTGACAGGCATACATAAGACCAACAACTGACTTGGTGTCAGACGCCCTCACTATGTCAAAGTTGGTATAAATATTAATATTTCGATTCGTTTATCGAAAACAAAATCGAGACTATTATTCAGCAAGATGTAGGATGCTGGAAGCTATTGGTTCAAGACACAACTAACTACGAAGTTCCGGCATGAAATATGTAGGTGAAGCTTTGAAAAATACTAGCAAACTTTTGAAAGTCTGAAACATAGCTCTTCTTTTATTCATGCTCTGACATGTGGCGTTCCCGTTGTGTACAGGCTTTCTTCTTTAACAAAATAAACAACATTTACTTGGAGTTACGTCCTTTGAGAGGCTGCTTCCTGTTCTTATGTTTTATGAATGAGCTCTTATGCAGCAGCCAGTTTATGCATTTATTACGCCATTTAAACTACGATGAGAGATGATGAAACCAGCCACAGTTCTATTAAACACGTTATTACCTCACGGTGTAACGTGTGTCATAAATATAGTGTTCTATTTGAGCTTTAGCACAGATTCTTAGAACGTTTTAAGATCATCCCCTCCATTCCGATCGCGTAGGCTGTTCCCTTTATCGAGAAAAACAGTATCTATCTCTATCTTACAAGGAAAAATTCACTCGCATCTCAGCATGTTGCATGGTTTTCACGCTTGATATTACCGACGATACTCGTCTTTATTATTAACAACAAAAGAGTTGAAATACAACGGCCTCCTCTGGGCATTTATGTTCTTTTAATATGAACTAGAAGCGCTTAGGCACAGTTGGAACCCAAATGAGACTTTCAGCTTTATTGCTTAGTTGGAAATTTCAACTTTGGGGCTGCTCTATGTAGAGTCGTTTTTCTTATGCTCGAATCTGTGAGTTCGGTCCTGTTGAGATTGGAATTTCGGTGGAAAACTTGTAAGGTAGGCAAAATGGGAATGTATAGGCTGTATCGAAACAAGCCTTCAGTCGCACCGCGCACATGCTTGCGGGAAGACGGGTTTAGAGATCTAACTCTACGCGAAATGGCGGGAACTTTCCGATAACTTTCGTAATTGATCACGTTTATTTTTTACGTCGCTGCATATCAATAATATATAAAAATAAAATTATCGTTGTTTAAAATAATGATTGTCAGTCATTTTTAAATTTAATTGTACAGTTTTTTTAGAAGCGAACTCTCTACAAAGTGCTGTAAAAATAAATGTAATAGAGAAAACCAGCGAGTTCAATATTTAACAAGTACGTATGCATTAAATGCTCAGTTTTAAATTTTGTAAATAATGTTTTATTTATTATCAAGATACATTTATTATACCTAATGGTAAGTAGAGCACACAATACACACAATTCGTTTTATAAACTAAGTTACAGGCATTCCATCTGATTCTGTATTGAGCACTGATAGTCTAGCAATCTAGAGTCAATTTGATTCCAGTCATATCTAATTTTTTATTTTATTTTTAATAATCAGTTTGGATTTTAATGAATTTTGTAAACAGTACAAATCTGCTGATTCGTAATTTAAGACGTGGCTCTACCTACTCTCATTACTAAGACATGCTATGGCTTATTTTATAATTTTTTCTGAGTATTATTGTGCTCGGAATATATGAACGCAAATTAGTGAGGGTCATAGTGTGAGCTGCAAAATAAATGTAAAAGCTTAACCCTGTAGTGCCTGTAATCTCCAGTGTTTCATTCAGAGTCGTTCTTTCACCTTTATACGCGTCTAAAAATGTTTATAAGTTTCATTATAAGTAAGGAACATTTTCAACTTTTGTTTTGTCTCATTTTATTCAACAAGGCTTTTGTAAAGTTACGTACTTTTATATAAATTACTTGTTCAAAATTTTAACAACAAAAAAAATCATAGGGCTGATAAATAATACTAAGTCAAAATAAATACATATTTAAAAAAAGTTGTATGACGATGTTTTGTTATTTTATGAAATAACAAAACATTTAAGTTTTAAATGATAAATAATAATAAATATTCACAGACATATCATACAACGCCGCCGTCTACTCCTAAATGATTTTAATAAACTTCATCCAATAAAATATGCTATTAAAATAATGTCGAGCGTTGTTGAACCACCTTTTGTTTGTAACACGAACACTTATAATTAAGTTCAAGTGTATATTTAGCTTGTATCAAAATAAACAAAAAGCAACATTGTTTTATCCAGGTAACACAAGCGCTACCAGTCGAAGCTAATCCAGTCATTTATCAAGTAAAAAAATATGGCTTTACATAAAATAGTGTAGCCAAATCCCCTGTGGAAATAATATTTGGACAAATGTAAATTCCGAACGATGCATTCGGAATCGTGAGCACGGCGCGGGGTTTTAATTCCCTTGACTGTAGCGATTCGGCGCATGTTTTTTCATTAAAACGCATTCAATACGACGACGACGTAGCTTTGAAAAGCGAACCTTTTCAAAAAATATTTATTCTGACATTCCAGTCTGCTGCCATTCGCTGGTTTTATTCACGGCATTTTTGTAAAAATATAAAAAAAATGCTGCTCTTTAATGTCATCATTGTATCATGGCTCGGCAGCGAGGCAAATGTTTATTCCTAATTAAGAGTACCTACTTTTTAATTAGATTGAACGCGAGATGTGCTAACATTTTTATTAAAAATGTATACCTACAATCTATCAGGAATCTAGTTCACATAGTACAAGCTTTAAGTTTGGGACTAGAGGGCGTTCTGTGAACTGTCCAAGAATTTAAAATTGTATTCTCTAGTATAAGGAGGAACTAAGCCGCAGTGTAAACGTTAGTTTTTATTTTAGAATAAAAGTACTTTCCTAGATTAAGTTACATACTTAAGAAAGGATTATGATTGGGTAGGAGAATCGGAGATTAGTTCAATCGTCTATTCACGAGGCGTAGGCGATGAAAATTAGAATAACCAGGTATTCGTTGTACTTGCTTACTTAAAAATTACTTCAATACGTGCCGAACTGACTACTCCGCCGGTTTCCATGTTTTCCTTCACCGTTTTCAAGCACTGGCATTGCGCACATAAATTGAACAATTTTAGAAACGGTACAATTGTGCACAAGCTTTCTTAGTTCACTATCGACCTGATCAACGATTACTTTGAAGGGTTAGGGTTAGATAGAGCACCAATCTGCAATGCACGACAAACAAGCATAAAAACAAACATGCCATTACGAATGTACCTACTCGTATCTATAAAAGTAAAAAGTAAACTGATGTCCGTCTGGATTGAGGGATCCTATACAAAGAAATGATTCTTCGTTTGTGTTGTAGTGTAAAATGTCAACTTGGCAAGGGCTGTTGTAATTTAAATCGAATTTGTGAACTCTTATTAAATTCTAAGCATTCAGCAAAATCGCTAACCTTCAAACTGAAGCATTCCATATCGACCCCAAACCTGAAGGGCACTTCAAATACTGATAAAACTTGTCTGTTAATTACAGCCCTTTCTTGGCATTCGGGGCGCACCGAGGAGGTATTGTTGCGGTCTCAATGACACCCTCACCTCTCCATTAGTACACCATGAAGCAGGGTTAACGACCGGATCGCGTGATACGATACTACTTCACGCTTATTTATACGATGAGGCAAACAAACCCGCCGGCGTTCGCCTAACTGCGACATATCAAATTTCCATTATCAACAAAGTAATATTACAAGTCATTTTTGCAAGCGGTTACGATTTTAAACGCTTTTTGTACCTACTTAGCTATTACGCAAATACGGATAACATTTGAATACCACTTTGTTGTGGAGAAAAAACACTACAAGTTCTAACTAAGTTAACATTTGACAATCGCTTAGGATGGGAAACGTCAGATGTTTGGCTAGAAAGTACTATATATATTCTGTGGCAATGGTCACGTGACATATCGTTTAGGTGCGCCATTGTTTTCTATTTTCTAGCAGTTGTAGAATGTAATCTTAGCTAGAGGGACAGACAAGAAGCTTACGGTTTGGCTTTTAGCACTTTTAATGCGATGTTTAAGTTTATTAAAATTGAGTTAATTTCTTTAAATAATAAGAATTTTATGTTTATTTCGTTTGCAGAATGCAGACTTTCAGGCTAATACCTTCAAACGCCTGTTGTACCATACGATTATATAATTGAATGAGTAATGACTAAGAATTATATTTTTATTTGTTACAGATGCAGAAAATGAAGAAAAATAAAAAAGAGCGAATCCGACAAGTTTATTAGCCAGCGCCCGGTGTCATGAAGGTTTTGGCCGATGATGATGATGTCGTGGTTCCAATGACGAGTGCGACAGCTAGTGCATAGACAATGCACAGCCTGCTTGGTGTAGCAATAGCATCGGCATTACTGCAAATACTTTACTCCTTCACAGGTAATATTTTATTCCTTCACAGGTAATGTTTATTCCTACACAGATAATGTTTATTCCTTCACAGATAATTTTGATCAGAATTTGTGTTTACTTAGATTTGTGAAAGCGTTTGACCGCAATCTCATCTAGATGACATTTAACAGCCGCTAAAGAATAGAAAACGTCAGTTTTTTTATACAATTCATACTTGGGATGTAGTTTTTAATCTCTAGTACCTATATAAACTTACCTTACTGATGAAGTCAATGCGTTCAGCCGCAGTTACACTAGAAAATTACTCTCTTTAAAAAATCCAAATTATAGTCCTAGGAATATATCGCCAGTAATTTTTTTTCTTTTGCACATTAATTCTGCGTGTTTTTACAAACATTAACTAAAGTAAAAAGTCCCAACTTAAAGTCAACACAACGAGAAACATTAACGGGTGTAATTAGTGTTTTTACCGTGTTCTCTGGCCTGCGGTTTAGTTGCACACACAAGCACTTACCTGTACTGCCGTTTGCAACAATACAAATAACTTTATAGGACAAATAAAACCATTTCTTTTAAACTTAACATTGTTTTGTCAAAAGTATCAATCCTGCATAAAAATTACATGATGAATAAGGTTTTGCAATTTTTTGACAAAACGATGTATTGACAGGGCCAATTCTAATCCGATTTTTAGCTTTTTAAGCATTCATATTTAAGACTTCTTTTAAAATAATCACAACCAATATACGATACTACAAAACCAAACCAAGCTAAGCTTGACTTGAAAATATCCGGCATCTAAGCCTGGCAATACTATCTCAAACTCAATTGAAGTTAAAGATGGTTAAAGTTAGGTTAATGTACTGTCATTCCAATCAATGTGAATCCAATAAAGGTAACACAACCATACAACGCACTGCCAACGTGGAGTACAATTATTTAGTTAGAAACGACAATAGAGCAATAACCAGAACTGGCGAGCGGCAAGCGAAGCGGCGATCACAGACAGCCGGAACTCCGGAAGCAGCTGTGTCGCTCGCGTGCTGTTTGCCAATTTATCACTAAGCTGATTATATATAGGCTCGTCCCACTGACGTGCTTTACGACCTTGTTTGCTCTCCTCCATTGTTTCACACTCCTTTATTTACACACCTTTTAAGACGGAGAAAGTTGACAAGGAATTTCTCGCGCCGACGCTTCCCCTTTGAGGAAAAATATTTTCACCTGCGCTTCTTTTATGGTCTGGGTAAAAATGAAGACTTTGATACTTCGACTCAATAAAGCTTCCATATCGGTCTGATAATAATAATTTATCTCAGTTTTCTTTTTGAAGAAATATGTGGCTGTTGGGCTACATCTATGAACATTGCTCTGAGCACCGGATTAAGCTATTGCTACTTAGGTACCTCTTAACAAAGGATAATGACAGATAATAATGATAAGGCTGGTTCGTTTTGATAGGTACCTAAAGATTAGTTCTGATTGCTGAAGACATTATTTGGGTTGGGATAGAATTCCAATAAGAGCCAGTTCACACTGGATCTCGCAAAGGCGTTTGACAATATTAATTGTTAGCAAAGGTCTAAACACTTTTTTACACACTCAACTCTAAGGAAAATATTTTCCATAGTCGTTATAATACTTATCATGAATGCCATAAATATGTTTTATGGAATAACAGAGATATTTCCAGGAATTTGTAGAAATGCCAGCCAAAATAAGCTTACAAGTGATACATCAGTGCAAAATAAATTGCATAAAAGTAAACACGGGGTACAGAAGGCACCACAAATTGTGTTTTCACTGCTTGGTCCGAGCGCAGGTGGCCGAGTCTTAAGCCCGACGGCGCGGTGCCGCAGCCAAATCCGTATACGACTTTAATTTAACTTTGCTTTACTGAATATTGTCCTTACAATGAAATTCAAATTATGACTTCGAGCTGCCTGCCGTCGGGAATGCAGTTATAACTTTGCACTGGATGAAACAGGCTTTGAGTGTCGAGCAATTCTGGCAAGTTCATTAATTAAATCAAAATCTATCTATAAGAGAATCTTTTATCAATCGTTATATGTTATGTCAAATTATTATTGTCTGTTCTAAATATAAGCATGGACTAATAAATATTACTCCATGATATAAGTAAAATCATATGGAGATTCCTGTTACAGTACTCTTACTACAGTAAGGAAACTCCGAATTTGTATTTACTAAGGAATGTAGTAAAAGTCCATTCATGCACATGAGAGTTGTCTAGAAGAAAAAGAAGAACTTACCTCTAGATACCAAGAGGTAAATTAAAACTCTGTTGTCTCAGAGTTTATCATAGTAGCTATATTAAAAACTAGCTGTCGCCCGCGGCGTTGCTCGCATTCTACCCTTTAGAGTGTGACGTTTCAAAATTCCTTTCTTAGTGCACCTCTACACTATATAAGGATACTACCCTCCAAATTTCATATCTCTAGGACTTATAGTTTAGGCTGTGCGTTGATTCTCTGTCAGCTTCAAAAGAGTTTTATATACTTAGAAAAAGATAGAAGAAGAAGATATAACTACTATGATACATGTTTATTGGAAGTCTATTGGCTATTTTAATGCTAGTTTACAACGTTACTAAACTAAATTGAAATTTTAACTAGGATGTTAGGTACGTACAAGGAAGTCTTTGAGCTATTCAAAAATGTATGTATCAAATAGGCAACATGCTTGAAATTCAATACCTAGTCAAATCAAATTACTATAGCACCAGGTAAATATATCTCAAGACATTCAAATGCAATAGTAAATTTGCATAGGTAGGAGTTCTCGTTTTAGATACGTTCTGAATACGAAGCGAGTCGAATACAGTTTCATAAACGGAAAAACATATTATTTCCTCGTCTTCTTACTGTATCACTTTGACTGTGATGGAGATAGCAAATTGGCAAATATATTGAATAAAACTTTACAGCTTAGAATACAAATATTGTTAAAATTTCAATACAACAATTTCATTGCAGTTCGTAGATGACAAAACAAAAAAACTGTTTTTGTTACCTAAAATGGTTCCAATATGCCAGCTTATGGGATGTTGTTATGGAAAATTGAAAACTTTAGAGCCACATTAGTCAAATTATTAAATTTTACAATCGCTACAGATTATTTTCTAATCTCTAGCGATAATTAAAATGTAGGGATGATATTTCTTAACGATAAGTAACGTGACTATTCCCATACATTTTTGACTTATTCCATTCTCTAGCAATTGTAAAATGTCTACTTTTAAAAATAGGATTATTGTAAAAATAGGACTACTTTTGGTAAAAATATTCGCAAGAATTGATTTCATGATAATTGGATCAGAATCTCAGTAAAAACTCTTCACTCAGAATAATACTTACGAGTACGTAGTTACGTCGCTTCTATTCACAAACTTATTGTCCGTGATCGAAGTCCATTATTTTCCTCGAACATGAGAAGTATACTTGAATGAATATTCAATGATCCCATAATGCGAACACGAATTGGCTAAGGAATTGTGAAGCACCCTACTCTCGGTTTCTCATATTACCTGGCATAATTGTAGGGTAAACTTTCTATGGAACAAAATAATATTATCTAGTTTCGGACAAGTATTTTTCCCTAAGGCTAATAAGTTGATTCAAGTTTTATTGTTGGTCTTGGTAGTTCCATAGTATCTTGGTTTATTTCAGACAGGGTTATTTGAGGCTCTGTGCTCTAAAAAGTGAGCTATAAAAGGCCTTTTCCGAAGCTACGATTAAAATTGTTCACGCCACTGAAGCTTTTGTTATGCCGCGCCGGCAGATCGCAGCCTTGCACATGCCACGCAAAGAACATCCAATGCACCGTGAAATTGCCTATTTTCCACGTGATTTTATTTATTTATTTCATACATCGATGACATTTCCATTTGTTCTGTTACGGTTGAGTTCATCAAAAATCGCAATGTGTTTCGACGCGACTGAATCTACCATATAATTCTACTGAGTAGGTACAGTAAAAGTTCAGTTGGAACTTGCGACATTGAAAATGCAAAAACACAATGCACGTCTGCACTCATCCTGTTACAATTTGTTCCTTTTTAGGCGTTGGACGGTAATGCGAGGACTGTTAGGTTTCATTTGCAATGTGAACCGTCAGAGGTATTATTTGGCTGAAAGCGGAAACTGATTCATTTCCGATGCATGGTGAGACTCTTTGTGAAGTTCGTCGCGTCGGTGGGAACTACTCTCGTATTGATTGCAACATCAACACTTTTACAGGGATATTTAATTTTACTAGTGGAATGGCAGTGTCTCTCTTGCTAAGTTGGAAAAATTTATCTGAAAAAATATTTTAGTTCCATGCTTATAAAACTAACGACACTAACATCTATTTATTTGTTTCAATTTAGGACGTAATATACCGGATGTTGACATTTGTGAAGCTATTTATCAGGTGATAGGTAATGATAAAATCCTAAGCAACATCCACAAGTAGGGCTTGGTTTTGTTTAGTTCGTCTCAAAAGTCTTATGAATACGAAGTCAGTTACCAACAAAATAATGTATACTCTGTGCCAAAAATAGCTGCACCTGAGTTGGCTCAAACGCGAGTAGTTCTACTCTTCAGACTCCAGTCTGCCTTGAGATAAACTAAGTAGACGCTGACTGGCATCTCCCGAGCGAGCACATTTTCCATGTAGCAATCGCGTCTGCAAAGTGCAACAGTGCATAAGATTTCAATCTTACTTTTGTTTCGTCTGGATGTGTTTTCGATATTTGCTGCAAACCTTTGTGGGAAGAATAATGCGCATTTTTATTACAAAAAGTTTCATATTCATGAGCCGATAGTTCCAGAGTATGTGTGGTTCCACAAGACAAGCTCGTGTGTTACATAGTACGCGCCTTGCCTCAGGTGTTGGTTTCGACGGTAAAGTTGCTTTAAGCCGCACTGAGCTGTGCTTAGTGTCCATGCAGGCTTGTGCGCGCTCACTTAATGTTATCCCTCTTGCAAAGTTATAAACCAATAATTATTGTTATTAAGCGGCTTACTCTGTGTACTAAGAGTTGGTACAGAAACTTTGCAAGTATACCCCAGTAGCAAGGACCAAGAATATTTTAAAGTTCGTTGTCATTTGTAGGTTTAAAGTATCATGCATGCAATTTTGAATAAGCGAGCCCATGAAGCTGAAGTTTGTTGAGTGAGTAGCATTAAAAGATTAAAAGTCGACAGTTCGCTTCGACTGCACCGAATCGAATCGAAGCTGGAAACGATCTCTCGACTGGCTGTAACATATATTTGCGATGCAGGCGGCGCGTCCGTGGCAAACTTCGCCCGGCGAATGCAAAAATTTAAATTAAAAACATAAATCAGGCATGTATCGAGTAAGTTTCGAGATTGGTGTGTATTTCGAGTGCACGTTTGCTATACGTGGACAGGATTCTTTTTTCATAACATTTGCTGTCGTATTTTGACCACGGTTACGATTCTTTTGACCACGGCTTCCACATTTAATCATTTTTTAACAATTACGATGCGATTTAAAATAAACACCTTACTTATACTTTAACATGGAACACTACTTACATACACAACTTTTGCTTGGGCTTTTGCCAATTTTTTTATGCAGATGTGTAACAAAACCTGATTAATTTCAAAATTTTCAAACCTTAGCTCAAGATAGACCAGCCTGGAAAAATTAGGCACCCGCGGCTGAAACGTCTATGTTTAATTCCATAACTGTTCCCAATAATTTTTATAGGCATTTTAAATAATTAAGTATCTGATCTTAATATTATCGGAGATATGCGAATAATTGCCGCTCGCTTAATCACGAAGTATATTCGGATTAATTGCTTTAAATTATTATGAGTATCACAATCTTATAATCTTAATTAAGAGAAATTTAGGCGGCTCAAATTAAAATTTTAATCTTCAAATCCCCTCCAGTAAGCCGGTGTTTATGAAGTTAAAATTTTTGCGAGGTTGGTGCTAAAATATTTTAATTTTATTTTAAACAATGTTTTGGCTTAGACACTCCATAGCTCCGTTGGCTCTTGGATTAGATAATTTTCCATGAAATAAAACCTTGCAGAATTTAAACAAATTGTAAAAATATAAAAACTATTAAAATTAGCTAGGTGATCGCTTCTCATTTACTTGTGCTATCTTTTTTACTCTAGATTCTGAAAAATACGGCGTGGAAATTGATATTTTATGTATTCCTTATAAAAAAATCAACTCAAATACCAGTGATAGAATTTACTAAACGCACAAATTGTCCTACAAGTTATAAGCTATAGATAAAGGGTGTCAAAAAACGCGCCTCGCACCTTCAAGGAAAAACGTCTGTTTCAAAAGAATAATGCTTTTCTGCTTCATTGACTTATTTATTCCGGAGGGGACAAAACCCGTAAAGATATAAAAAAACAATACAGTGATTCTCTTTTATTGGCAATTTGAAATTCCAACTTGTTTTTTGAAGGTAAAATCTTCGTTATAGGTATTTCCTTCATTATCCTTTGTTTAAGACTGGGAGCTAATTAAATTAAGTAGCATCCAATGATCACACACGCCCGGCTAATATTAGAATTGTTGTTGTTCCGACAAAATTTCCTAAATCTATACTTTATTTACAAAATTTAGCAAATATAGGAAGAGATTATCCTATTAATATTATAAACGCGAAAGTTTGTGAGTATAGATGGGTGGATGTTTGTTACTCTTTCACGTAAAAACTACTGATCCGATTTGGATGAAACTTGGAATATATATTATTGTTCGTGACCTGAATTAACACATAGGTTACTTTTTATCCCGAAAAATCAACGGGATCCTACGGGACGCGAAAGAAGTCGCGGGCGGCAGCTTGTAATAAATCTAAATTCATATTTTCAATTCATATAAATTTTCTTTTAAAACCTTTTGAGATGAAAGGAAGTAGATAACCTGAACAATAAATGTTTATTATGATCAATTCCGACCTCGGGACCAAAAAATTTGTATAATCTGAAAAGTTATGTTACGCTTATGTTTTTGTGGTACCTATAGAATGATAAGTACAAGTACGTAGTTCTGACGACACAGTTTCTCCAAAATTATGTGTAATAGCGCGTGCACACTATGCCCATGCCGCTGCCGGCATGAATGCCCCGATTAATTCCGGAATTATTGCCAGAGCAACATTGCCTTTATTCTTATACCGCGTTCACACATGCCCATGCCGCTGCCAAAATCATTGCCGCGATTAATTCCGGAATTATTGCCACAGCATCATCGCCAAGTTCATGCCCTAGCTCCTTGGTGAGAATAAAGGCGATGTTGCTGTGGCAATAAGTCCGCGGCATGAATGCCGGCAGCGGCAATGGCATAGTGTGAACGCGGTAAAAAGTTGTAAACCTAAACTATGTTGAATATTATTAAGACTCTAGGCAGGTCATGTTGTAAGCAATACTCTTATAGTAAACTTGCAATGTGTTACCCCTATATACTTGTATACATATAACTAATTTGAGTGGGTTGCACACACTGAAAAAATACTTTGGTTGAATTTACCAGATTCCAGATTAAAGTTACCAAATTTTACGTTTAAATGAGGTCCTACCGCTGACTTAAGTTGAATTTACCATACGGCGACGGTTGGCTGATTACCAAAGTAGTTTGGTATATTGATACCAATTTGGTTTGATAGATTTTACCTATGTACGACGGTTTCGGTAAACATATATTTAAACATATTAAATGGTATTATTTAACAAATTGATCTTGTAGATTATACCATGAACTTTGATATTTTTTACCAAACAACATCCGTAAAACTGTCAGGATAGTTACTAAACCCCTTTGGTAAAACTGTAATGAAATAGTATTATTTACTTAACGCCTTTGATATGTTTTAACAAATTAATATTGTAGATTATACCATGAACTTTGATATTTTTTACCAAACAACATCCGTAAAACTGTCAGGATAGTTACTAAACCCCTTTGGTAAAACTGTAATGAAATAGTATTATTTACTTAACGCCTTTGATATATTTTAACAAATCAATATTGTAGATTATACCATGAACTTTGATATTTTTTACCAAACAACATCCGTAAAACTGTCAGGATAGTTACTAAACCCTTTGGTAAAACTGTAATGAAATGGTATTATTTACTTAACGCCTTTGATATATTTTAACAAATTAATATTGTAGATTCTACCATGAACTTACTATGAACTGTGGTATATTTTACTAGACCACTTGTGTTTCATCTACCTAAGTACTTCTGTGGATTCTACTATGAACTGTGGTATTTTTTACTAGACCACTTGTGTTTCATCTACCTAAGTACTTCTGTGGATTCTACTATGAACTGTGGTATTTTTTACTAGACCACTTGTTTCATCTACCTAAGTACTTCTGTGGATTCTACTATAAACTGTGGTATTTTTTACTAGACCACTTGTGTTTCATTTACCTAAGTACTTCTGTGGATTCTACTATGAACTGTGGTATTTTTTACTAGACCACTTGTGTTTCATCTACCTAAGTACTTCTGTGGATTCTACTATGAACTGTGGTATTTTTTACTAGACCACTTGTGTTTCACCTACCGAAGTACTTCTGTGGATTCTACTATGAACTGTGGTATTTTTTACTAGGAAGCTTTTGTGTTGTCTATCATAAGGTTTTGTATTATTAACCTAATTACTCATGTAGATTGTACTATAAACTAAGGTATTTTTTACTAGACAACTTGTGTTTTACCTACTGTTAGGTTTTGTATTATCTACGTAAGTACTTATATTGCTTCTGCAGATTTTACTATGAACTGTGGCACCACAGTTCATAGTAAAATCTACAATAAGTACCTACTTACGTAGATAATAGGTACAAAACCTAACAGTAGATAAAACACAAGTTGTCTAGTAAAAAAACATCAGTTTATAGTACAATCTACATGAGTACATAATTAGGTTAATATAATACAAAACCTTATGATAGACAACACAAAAGCTTCCTAGCAAAAAATACCGCAGTTCATTGTAGAATCCACAGTACTTAGGTAGATGAAATACAAGTGTTCTAGTAAAAAAACATCAGTTTATAGTACAATTTACGTAATAAAGTTTATAATACAAAACCTTAAGATAGACCGAGCAAATGAAAAGGAGAACAAATTGAATTGAAACATTAGAAAAGGTTCATACATTTATTAAGCTAATATGCCAATTTAATTTTTTACACAGAAAATATAAACTTGAAGCAGATTTATAACGTAAAATGTAAGGCCTCAAACGCACCAGCGGTTAACCGCGCGGTTGGCTGCGGGGGCGGCTAACCGCGCGTTTCCAGTTTGTATGCAACCGCTGCGTACAGCGGTTGCGGTTGCATACAAACTGGAAATGCGCGATTGGCCGCCCCTGCGGTTAGCCGCGCCGTTGGCCGTTAGTGCGGTTGAGGCCTAACATAACTTATAAAATAAAAAAACATTTTGTTACTAGTAGGTACCTAATGACTACCATTCCCGGGGTATATCTTGTACCCTTATACAGAGTGGATTATTAGACTGACAACCGTCAAACAAGTTCTCACTCGCATATTTCAACATTTCTGAACATATAAATCACTGAACATATCTATGAAATCAGCATTCAACAAAGTTGTATTAGCATTCATCTTAACAATAAAGTTAGTTAAAATAAACAACATTTAGATAGGAGAACTTATTTGGATCAAAATAATATTTTTGCATTGCAAAACCATGTGCAATTTTACTGAACAAAACTTTGTTGATTGCTATTTTTCATAAATACGTAGTGATTTTATTCAAATCGCATACACCACAACTGCCTCAATGGACCTATCTATTTGTATATTATCTAAGGCTTTTAGAAAACTGTCAATCTTATACAGAATGTTGTCGCACGACACATAAATTTTTTTTAGTTTGTCCTGTGTTGCGCCGACCCCAATGATGAGCGGCTGACATTGCATTCCTTTTTCGAGTTGAACCTTTCTCCTGTGTCTAATCGGGTAACTATTTCGCTGTCATTCTGAAATAACAAACATTTTTACTTATTGTTGCTTTGTGTATAAATTACTAATAAATGAAGGTTAGCAATGCAACAGGGAAAAAGTTATCTGAAGATTTAGCGAAGTATCCACGATAGAAAGTAGGTTTTCTTGCGATATTTTCCTTCACCGATCGAAAGCATAGTCGCTCCCACTAGACTAGACCACTGGTGCTCAATTTTTTATCCTGTATATTATTAATATTTACTATTATTGTGAACATTGGCAAAACATACCTGTAGGTACATGGAGAATGACATTTTTTTTGATTCTGCTATTGATGGTTTCGTCTGAGTGTTGACACCTTTATTGTAGTGGTGATTGTGGCCAATTAAAGCGGCAAAGCAGTAGTCCCTAACATCTGAAAAATAAAAATCTGCATGAGCCCACATTTTATTCTTCGATACCTAGTACATAATATGCAAATATGTAATTTGTAATAAATTGCCATAATTGAGCCCTTATGCTTATGCTACACACACTGTTGCAAAATATACTATCAGGCTGTAATAAACTTGGAAACAGAAATAAAACTAAAGTTTGTTATCTTTTTCATTAGTGAACGAACAACGAAACAAAGCTATGTACAAAGTGCTTCAGACTGATCATGAGACAAACAATTTGTATTCTATTCTTACTAATAGTCAATATATTTAATAATACTTACTGTCATAAACCTCATTTTCAGAATCTATGGTTTTGGGTATGGGCACAAGCTGCATTTTCGATTGTAGAATCCCAAGACTGCACCATTTTATTTTATGGCTATTGTATTATCTACCAATTTGCCTCTTGCTGGTAAGTATTTAGTTTTGCCATACTTCTGGCTAGGTATATAGTATGTTTCCTGTAAAAGACATCAAAAGTAACCGTTATCGGCCGAAGTCGTCTGATCAAATCAAACGTAGGTAGGTACGTAAAAGATAGGAGCGTGTGCCCTACACTACAATAACTGCCATCGTGAATACACCCGATGACGTCCGATCAACCGGCGAGTCCGAACTTGTTGGATTTTTTACTGGTATTCCAGGTGTAGGTACCTACCTACCAAACAAAAAGCTATGGATTCATACTTACATTTACATCTTCAATTTTGGATTTCGTTTGAGCCGAGCGTACGGACTCATCGATGGAAGAGGTTGATAGGGAACTCTAAAAATACATAACAACCTGTTAGTAGGTAGGTAGGTACCTAAGCAAAAGTAGGTTAGGTATTCTACACATTTAACTAGGTCCTAGTAGGTAACATCCTACCTATGTTACAATAAAAAATGTAAAAACTACCAAAGTAATCTGGTAGTTTTTACATTTTTTATTGTAACCTAGGTAGGTTATGTAGTAACTCTAGGACCTAGTTTATAAATTTGAAAAGGTACATTTGCAGGTAATACTCACCTTTGAATACTTCTTGAACCCTCGCCGAAACCCCCCAGGACTCCAACAGGTCTGTGACAAAATTTTCCGGTATGAACTCTTCTGTCGTATTATCATCACTATCGCTATTAATTGACATATTAGGTACCTAGGTAGGTACCTAATAATACTAGGTAAACTAGCGAAGGTAGCGAAACACTAATACACACAAGTCACAGTCTCCAGTTCTCCACAAGCCACAAACACAACCGAGAATCGCTATGCTAGCTACAAGAAACGTTCCGATGCAATGTAATATACCTACTATAATTAACAATAACAGCTTATTATATTGCGGCAGGCTGTGTGTCGGTAATTCGGTGAGTAAACGTGCCACCGGTGCTACGAGCTTAAAAAGAAAGATGGAGGAGATTTTGAAATGGAAAAGCAAGCTAGACACAACTCGCTCGCAAATTCAAGTTTATTACTATGGTACGATTGAGAAATGTAGCCAATAGCAAATCTTGCCGCGCGGTCTAGGAACGCCTCTTTTCGGTTTCATCCTGCATTTTAATTTTGTACTCTATGTGCTTTGTGATAAAGCATAATATAGAGTGAATCTTATAATTGCCCAAAAAGTCGTTGTTTAAATTTAAAAAGTTACCTACCTGCATTCAATTGTATGCTTCATATTAGTTCAAATAAAACACAATATTGATTTATATCCAAGGATCATGAATACAATTGCTATGTTTTATTATTATTATGACCTAAGATATGAACATTTATTTAGACTTTTCACTCACTTATTACGTATAAATTAACCATTAAAATTATCGATATTTTTTTTATCATGTAAACATTATTATATAAAATTATTGAGCTTATATTGACACTATCCTATACTACCAACTTGAGCATGCTAACTCTTGACGACAAAGCCAAGTCAGTCCTGTCTTCTATCTATCTATACTATTATAAAACTGTAAGAAAGCCAAAAACTAAAACTAAAGATAGGTATGGATAAACTAAATATATGCACACTGTTGAAACTATTTTATGTTAAGATCTCCTGTACACAGTTCTACAATAAATGTTTCTTATTTCTACTAAATAAACGATTCCGATTCCAAAAATCGAGTTTGTCTGTTTATCTGTTTGTTTGTTCGCGGATGACGCCATAACTTCTGGACCAATTTCGACGAAACTTATACCAATAGGAAGCCCTTTTCCCGGATTGAAACATAGGCCAGATTTTATTGAAATGAAAGTCCTGGATTTTCTTAGATACAGCTTGACCTCTCTAAACCAAAAGCAGCCTTTGACACGAGGTTCATCGTAATGCTGGTTGACAGATATTTTTTGGTGGAAAGTTTCGCACGCGTTCGAAGTCGCGGGTATCAGCTAGTATCATATTATGCGTGTTTTTTTCTAGAATTTCTAGATGATCTAGATCATAATATTATCATAGTATGCATAGATTCTATTCTTTCTTTATTAATTCTATAAAAGGTAGGTACCTACTGCATCTATTCTATACATACTTAGAACAAAGTAGGTAGGTAGGTATCTGAATGTATTGAATGAATTTATGAATTATTTATTTCTGAATTTAGGTATGTATTTCTCATTACCTACTTGAAACGCTCGTGGCTAGGCTTGCTTAGTCAATCTTCACCGTTTATCTAAGTTAAGCAACGTTCTGCGTGGTCACTATTTGCATGGGTGACCGCTAGTGGCATTACATTTGAGCGCTGCCGTGTTTCGGAGGGCACGCTAAACTGTAGGTCCCGGCTCAAGGAGCCTTAAGGCTGCCTAAAAACTTCGTCACCAGAGTTGACCACTAACTCATACGAGCTTGCTTGCTATTACCTACTAAAGAATCTACAGGACAACTAAATAAATAAATAGTAGGTATCTACCTACCTAAATACATTTCTATAAACTAAATAATAGGTAGGTAGGTACCTAGGTAAGGTTAGGTAGATAGGTACTATATAAATATTGGTGGACATGGACATTCTACGCAGCAATAACACGGTAGGTAGGTACCTACCTAATGTTATCTCTCTATAACATTACCGTGGCAATTTAATCTAGTCCCAAACTAAGCGAAGCTTGTAGGTACCTACCTACTATGGGAACCAGAAAGCTGACAAGGTGGTAAGGTAGGTAAAGGCATACGTACGTTACACTTACCTAATAGGTACCTACATGTACCTACTTGTTTACATCACCACATAGATAGGTAGGTACCTAGGTAGTTTTTAACAAAGTCGCTTCCTGCTGTCTGACTCTGTACATGGGTATGCTTAGATCTTTAAAATTACGCAACGGATTTTGATGCGGTTTTTTTAATAGAAAGAGTGGTTCAAGAGGAATCAATATTATAGCTACAGCTAGTAATAAACAAACACTTTTGTACATTCTACCTAATTATTTTGTAATTTCAACTTTAAGTTTTGTAACGGATAAAGCGCCTCGCTGCGGTGGAAATGGGAACTTTTCTACTAAAGTGAACTCGTAAATACAACAATAATTTCCTGTCAATTCAACGTAAATTAATTGTGAAATGTACAACAGGAATATTGTTGTTTCTAAACTTACACTTTTGGTACATTCTACCTAATTATTTGGTAATTTCAACTTTAAGTTTTGTAACGGATAAAGCGCCTCGCTGCGGTGGAAATGGGAACTTTTCTACTAAAGTGAACTCGTAAATACAACAATAATTTCCTGTCAATTCAACGTAAATTAATTGTGAAATGTACAACAGGAATATTGTTGTTTCTAAACTTACACTTTTGGTACATTCTACCTAATTATTTGGTAATTTCAACTTTAAGTTTTGTAACGGATAAAACGCCTCGCTGCGGTGGAAATGGGAACTTTTCTACTAAAGTGAACTCGTAAATACAACAATAATTTCCTGTCAATTCAACGTAAATTAATTGTGAAATGTACAACAGGAATATTTTTGTTTCTAAACTTACACTTTTGGTACATTCTACCTAATTATTTGGTAATTTCAACTTTAAGTTTTGTAACGGATAAAACGCCTCGCTGCGGTGGAAATGGGAACTTTTCTACTAAAGTGAACTCGTAAATACAACAATAATTTCCTGTCAATTCAACGTAAATTAATTGTGAAATGTACAACAGGAATATTTTTGTTTCTAAACTTACACTTTTGGTACATTCTACCTAATTATTTGGTAATTTCAACTTTAAGTTTTGTAACGGATAAAGCGCCTCGCTGCGGTGAAAGTGGGAACTTTTCTACCAAAGTGAACTCGTAAATACAACAATAATTTCCTGTCAATTCAACGTAAATAAATTGTGAAATGTACAACAGGAATATGATTGTTTCTATTAAACTAACACTTTTGTACATTGTACCTAATTATTTTGTAATTTCAACTTTAAGTTTCGTAACGGATAAAGCGCCTCGCTGCGGTGAGAATGGGAACTTTTCTACTAAAGTGAACTCGTAAATACAACAATAATCTCCTGTAAATTCAACGTAAATAAATTGTGAAATGTACAACAGGAATATGATTGTTTCTATTAAACTAACACTTTTGTACATTCTACCTAATTATTTTGTAATTTCAACTTTAAGTTTTGTAACGGATAAAGCGCCTCGCTGCGGTGGAAATGGGAACTTTTCTACTAAAGTGAACTCGTAAATACAACAATAATTTCCTGTCAATTCAACGTAAATTAATTGTGAAATGTACAACAGGAATATTGTTGTTTCTTAACTTACACTTTTGGTACATTCTACCTAATTATTTGGTAATTTCAACTTTAAGTTTTGTAACGGATAAAGCGCCTCGCTGCGGTGGAAATGGGAACTTTTCTACTAAAGTGAACTCGTAAATACAACAATAATTTCCTGTCAATTCAACGTAAATTAATTGTGAAATGTACAACAGGAATATTGTTGTTTCTATTAAACTTACACTTTTGGTACATTCTACCTAATTATTTGGTAGTTTCAACTTTAAGTTTTGTAACGGATAAAGCGCCTCGCTGCGGTGGAAATGGGAACTTTTCTACTAAAGTGAACTCGTAAATACAACAATAATTTCCTGTCAATTCAACGTAAATTAATTGTGAAATGTACAACAGGAATATTGTTGTTTCTAAACTTACACTTTTGGTACATTCTACCTAATTATTTGGTAATTTCAACTTTAAGTTTTGTAACGGATAAAGCGCCTCGCTGCGGTGGAAATGGGAACTTTTCTACCAAAGTCAACTCGTAAATACAACAATAATTTCCTGTCAATTCAACGTAAATAAATTGTGAAATGTACAACAGGAATATTGTTGTTTCTATTAAACTAACACTTTTGTACATTCTACCTAATTATTTTGTAATTTGAACTTTAAGTTTCGTAACGGATAAAGCGCCTCGCTGCGGTGAGAATGGGAACTTTTCTACTAAAGTGAACTCGTAAATACAACAATAATCTCCTGTAAATTCAACGTAAATAAATTGTGAAATGTACAACAGGAATATGATTGTTTCTATTAAACTAACACTTTTGTACATTCTACCTAATTATTTTGTAATTTCAACTTTAAGTTTTGTAACGGATAAAGCGCCTCGCTGCGGTGAAAGTGGGAACTTTTCTACTAAAGTGAACTCGTAGATACAACAATAATTTCCTGTCAATTCAACGTAAATAAATTGTGAAATGTACAACAGGAATATTGTAATTTCTATTAAACTAACACTTTTGTATAATCTACTTAATTCTTTTGTTATTTTTTTGTTACAACGTCATTTACTAATAAATGTTAGAAAATGTATCAAACTGAAATGGTTAAATCAATAATAAAAATCTGGTTAACTTTTGTTTTTTCATCAACCTTTAATGTTTTATAAATTTAACTGCTAAAATTTAGTAACTTTTACTGCTACTCTTGAAAAGTTTAATAGCCGTCGGGACTTATGTAAATTCAACCATAGCAATTGTTAAATCCACGTAGAAAACTTAGTAAACTTTTGTTTCGTCATCAACCTTTATTGTTTTGTAAATTGAACAGTTAAGATTTAGTATTTTTTATCATTAATCTTGTAAATTTTGTCAACCGTTGGGACTTTGGTAAATTTAACCATAGCATTCTTTCAGTGCAGTGCACTATGAAAACTGTACAAACAGTTAATTCCTCCGTGTGATTGCAGCGGTAGGCGGCGTCAGCTGGGAGGAATGGTGGACCTACGACGGCATATCAGGTGAATATTATAATTATACTGGCAGTAATTTTGCAACTATGAATTTGACTTAGTAAAACATAGTTAAATAATATAAGGACTCTCTAAATCTGCAGATGAGTTTTTTAAACGCATTGCAGACGCAGTGAATCATTTTATAGTTTATCATTAGTGTAACTTTACACGCAAAATATAATTCACGCTATTATTTTTTCTTAATAGATACTTACCCGAAAGAATTGCGCTCACGTACATTTTTTCTACTTGCCTTATTTATTACATAGATGCAGATACTATGCAATATTTGCAATAGCCTATTTCACAAGGTAAGGCACAAAAAATAATGTGTGTGAATACGTGAAAACAAATGTGATGTAAGTCCCATTATATATCAAAACTGAAAATACTGTTATTTTCTGTAATAGGATATTGAAACGAAATAAGCATAAAGGAATCCCAGTCCATTGACCTACCTCAATCGCATCGCAGTCCGTACTGCGAGCGGTATCAATATCTCGTGCCGATAACATTTTTGCCGGTTATACGTGACGTGAAATTTATACGGGTGATTTATCTTGCATTCATATTACTGGTGAAATTGTGAGGCGTGTTATCGCAGCCACTGATATTTTCATATCTCCGATTCAACGATTATTTTACAATATACAGAATCTAGAAACACGAAGGTAATATATTGAACTCTTAATAGTAGGTAAATTGCAGTATTACAAAAACGTGGTTAGGCTAACAATAATCTTTATTTGATCTTAGTTAATGAATCCGCGAATTTATAAACGATTGTAAAGGCTCTTTTAGAGGCTGATTTAGGCACTGCATTGAGTGAATGCTAGTGGCAACGGTTTGGCGAACTAATTTAGTCTCTGCTTATGAATTGAGGAGTATTTATTTAGTATAATCTTTTTGGTAAACAAGTATATCATTTATTTAATCAAGCATAGAATCTGAGCACCCATAATAATAATTATCGAGAGCGAAAATTACGAGCAATCTATATAAACTAAAATTTCTTGGAAACCACGGATGCTAGCTTTCTGAAATTAATCAAACTAATAATGCAATTAAACAATCACATGTTATATAACTAAAGAGTAGGAAACTAAACTACCATTCATGGTTTCCATGATATAATTTTTTTTATAAATGATCCGGAATATTTGCTCTTGAATGTATTTATTTGAGTGTATGTCCGCAGGAACTATAATATAAATGTATGTGTTCATGAAACAGTTAATCAAAGCCCCGTTCATATTGAATGCATTATGCAGCTATGTACGGCCTATTTCCAACGATTTCGCTCGCTTTTCCATGTCTATTTAATATCTACCTACATAACACATATGAGCATTTCATTAGATTGCAAACTTTTACATTATAATGAGATTTGTTTATTGTATATTTATCCATTTTTCTACCAATTATCATTAATTGTATGATAAAAAATAATGATTAGTACAAAAATAAACAAAAAATTCTGACAAAGCTATTACTTCTGATGTTATCTGTCTGTACCCACTAGGTATAGCTAGTTGGGTAAAATCATAAATTAACGTGACAATAATAGGTTTTTCGTAATGTCTCATTAGTAGGCGAAATTGGCAGTACCTGGTAAAAGGTAGGTAATAATTATAAAATATAATAACTGATCTTTTGAGCACGCACTGAGCCATGTATTTAACGGAGCTAATTGAATAATAAACAATACAAAAGCCAATTACGGTATCGTTATTGGTATCGCATTAATTGAACAATTAAACTAGCCATTTCCAATACTGCGTACAATACGATTGTATAGTTACAAACGCAGGTATTCCTATTACAAGCCGTATTTCAGACATAAGCTTGTATACTGATACAGAAATATTTACTCAAGCATAGGTTTGAGAAGAGATTTTCATACAAAAATCTTCTTGAGTCCGAGCCAAGTGCTTGAGCAGTAAATCAGGATACGGGCCATGATCTTTGTTCTAATTTTCATGAAAAACTTTAACTTACTTACTAATAGGTAAGTATAAACAAAGGGCTCGGCATAAGGTATCTTGTAGTCACAAATAAAGATCGAATCACATTGCAAAAGTTTATGAGAATATCATTCGGTATTTTACATTTTCTTGTCAAGATTAGACTATACTTTTTTGGTAGTAAAGTGCGAGATTCTATCTGATTCGTCCTTAGTCTATGGATATTATTATTTTTATCAAAATAATATTCATCAAAGATGTACATTTTACAAGCAAGACTAAAAAATATAAGCTCCGACCAACGATTTTTGTACTCAGACTAATTAATTATTGGTTTTTTTAAGTCTTCATGTTCTTAGAGAAAGTTCACAGAAATGCTTACATTACCTACCTACTGAAATAAACCTTACTTTAGCAGTAGCAAAATGTTGAGAATTCCATGAAAACCAGTCAGCGAATATAACCAAAATGTGCTGAGCCATACAAACTTATATTACACTAACCCAGGTCTATGAAACCCTTTGACTACAAACTTGCTTGTTTATAGCTTAATTTGTATTGGCTTAATGTAGCAAAATAAAAGACAGTGCCTTAATGGAAAATTCGCTTTACCAAGTCTATAAAGTGGACGAGACCACAACCGCTGCACCGGTTTACTCATGCAATTTTCAAGGTCATAAATAATAAAATCGGGTGCGCCCCGTGCGCCGTCCAGAACACTTTGGTTACTTACTTTGTATACTAATGTGAGTGGATCCAATGTTGATGGGAATATAATTTAATTTTATACCTTAGTGGTCGTGCTCAGTGAAGTAATGCATTGTTATATGCAGAGGTCACCACATCTGCTTGTGTCATCACTTAATCATTAATCATTAACTTTATTTTCATAAGACAATGTATTTTTTACGCTAGCTAAAGCTTTTCACGTAATATTAGATTCTGCAGTTACGTTTTAGTGCCCCCACTTCTACAGCGTGTCCCATTTGCATTGCGTTATGTTTTACTTACAAACTAAAATCGTTTTTTTTATATTACGCCACAAGGTAGTAAGCTCTTCTTTTGTACAAACTTTGTTTGGTGCAATAAAGTATTAAAATTATGCGAACAAACCTTGGGAAAAATCCGAGTTGCAAATCTATAAAAATCGAGTTGATTTGAATAGCGGTAGAATCCCTTTTCCGCTTGCTTGCACTGGCTATAAACCTTGGGGTTGGAACCTTGGTAAATGAAAACATACTAGCTAGTAGAATGTTGGCAATTTCACTCGTCTGTATACGAGTAGGTTTTGATAAAAAAATACGGTCGGCGGATGTCGGCAATTGTGAAGCCGTTTGTGATGCGCAAACTAATATTTTTTTTCGAAAAAATTCCATTGGGCTTCGGAGGGCCGCGTTACGAAGGTACCTACTACATAAGGTGTTTCAATAATATATATTGTGCGTCGACGCCAGCTCGAGTGCCAATCATACGTGTGCGATTGTCACATTTGTACGACGTAATGAAGGCAAGATTTTCAGGATTGCCATAATTATTATTATTTTAGTTACTTACCCAGGTGTTATATTAATATAAATAAGTAATGTTTTATTTATACACTGCTTTGCTACAGGTCCTGCCTTCTGGGGTTTGATAAACCCCGAGTGGTCGCTATGCAACAAGGGTCGCCGCCAGTCGCCAGTGAACTTAGAACCGGACAAGTTACTCTTCGACCCCAACCTACGATATTTACACATAGATAAACATAGGGTACGTAATGTACACTGTCTTAACATAGCAGCCTTTGGGGTATAAACTTATGAGAAGGTCGATGTAAAACACAAGAGTACTGGAACTACAAAAGAAGAACGGCAATATCAGGTTATATTTAAACATTTTCGTGAGCGTTCTGGTTCAATAATCAAAGGATAATATTTACTAAGGCACAATAAACAGAAACGTGATGTTTCGTTCTAACACGTTGTTCAGTAATTTTCACTAGGACATCTAAGGTCAGGCCAAGGACAAAATGTAATATGGCAGAATCCCACGGGCTTCGCTCTATTATGTACCTACTAGCACTCAGAAGTATTTCAGAAACACACCATCTAGGCGCAAACTGGTCTATCTTATAAAAAGTTAGAGCGGACATGATGTCTTGCTTAACATACGTAATCAGGACATAATGTCAACTCTAACTTTTTATAAGATAGGGGGTAAGAGTCTATTTGTACATGAAATTCTACTCTCGGAATCCTATAAAAAACAAAAGCCTTATTGACGTCTAAAAAACCTTAAAACTGCAGATGGCTAAGATGAAGTTTGTTTTTATAGATAAATGGCCTCATCACCAACACGGGTCACTCCGTGATATTCACTGTGGAGAACGAGACGCGACACCACATCAATATCACAGGTGGACCGTTGTCTTACAAGTATCAGTTCCACGAAATCCACATACACTACGGATTGCATGATCAGTTCGGCTCGGAGCACGCCATCAATGGATACTCCTTCCCTGCAGAGGTAAGCAATGTCGAACTAACCGCTGCTTTGCAATTATCATGTGATACACAATAAATAAATAAAACTACGAATCGCATGATCACTGATCACCTCAGTAGGTAATAACGTGTAAATATCACAAAAAATATAACTGATTTATAAATGACAGAGTTCTGAGGTAACAAACATAAAAAATGCAACCAAATTAAGAACCTCTTTCTTTTTTGATAGATGATAGTTTTTAGTAACAATGTGATCGCCGTTTTTACTACCTACTAGAAATACATACTTTTATAATAAGATCAGCATTGCTATTCAGCGTGGCAATGCAGCCAGTGTCTTGGGCACGCTTCCGATTGGTACTGATTTGGACCAGTTGAGCTATCTATAAATCGTTTGCAACGGTTTGTAGATAGCTCAACTGTTTCATGTGTATTTTGTAAATATTGTGAATATTGTAAATACTGTATTAATTGTAATTTTCTATGCGACTCACAGTATTACTAATTTATTACTTATTTTTTTCTACTAGTCTTTAGTCACCTTTTTCTACATTAAATATAGTTTTCCCCCTAAATGTATTTCTTTCCATAACTCTCTCCTCTGAAACACATTATTACCAAACGCTATTCACAGTTCAGCCGTTTACAACAAGAACCAATTAAATCAACTGAGTTAATGCACCATTGATGGCAATTCCGCCCTTGTGCTTGCTATTCCAACTATAGCGAGTATTCATGATTCACAAATTGCCTGAGGGCACACGTCATAATCACCGATCATTACTATCAAGTCAAGCCAAATTTGCAGCATTGTATTTTTGTTTGGATAATCGTTATAAATTATTCAAATGAATATATTTTATATAATCAAATCCGTAGGATTTTTTATGAATATGTAACAAGCAAAGTATTCAAATATTATGTTACCTGCCCCTATTACCTAAACCTTAAACCTGCGTGTTATCAATCTTTGCTGCAATCATTTCTCTTTGAATCTAGTGACAGGTCCGACAGGTCACATTCAAAGGTGTCATGACATTCGATTTCCGTAGTTTTTGGAAGCAACATTAGCACATTTTATAGTTTTGTGAACATTGTCTTTTTAATTTTGGTGGATTTTTTACCAATAATACTTGAAGTCGTAAAATAAAGTGTAAGCTATTGGAGAAAACGTGTATACTTACCTAATAAAGTAGTTTCCTTATATGATGGAATTCGTTTCCAAATTTTGAAAGAAAAATCCATAGAAAATACACCATTTTGTCTTCAAAACAAACGACAGCCGACTTGACGAGTGACTCGACTAATTACTAATTAACTAAATCCTTGTCTTGACTAAATATCTTGACTCAAAGTTGTCTGTCAAAATGTCTGACAGAGGTCATAAATGAAGAAGAATAAGTATCATGATCACATCAAGAATCGCTAGAACCGGGGCTGTTGCATATATCCCAGTATAAATATACCTGCGTATATTATCCCCGAAGAGCTCTAATCGCGTATTTACAGAGGTTTAAGAGAGCCAAGTATGCATGTTTTTTGCACACTTCAGTGGTTACATCGAGTGAAAATCCCAAAGTGTATGCCTAATACCGCTGAAACCGTGAAAATCTTCATGCGTATCCCGTGTTTATTTACGAGACGAATTCCTGTACAAACAAAGTTCGTAATCATGGATTTATGTATCGAGTGGCTTTTATTGGCAACTGTAGCGGCGCAGATTAAACCATATACAAGGAAATTTTTTTGCAGGGCTATTTACAACCTTGAGGTTTCGATATTCTGAGGTCACAACCAGAATTTCAACATTGCAGTTATGTATCTATTTATTTTAAAATTATTTATATTTTACATGTTGATATTTTGTTACAGATTCAGATATTTGGCTTCAACTCGCAGCTTTACTCAAACTTTTCTGAAGCTCTACACAAAGCGCAAGGAATAGTTTCCATATCGCTACTACTGCAGGTACATAATACATTTATTTTTACTATAAGTAAATAATAATAAATACGTAGATATAATAAAACAATTCGTATTCTCATGTAATACTGCAGTGCGATAGTTTTTATAATTCAGTTGCATATACTCTACATTAAAATTAGTTGTCAGTTTAAGCCAGCCCACTTATAACGGCCGGTTACTGTTTTTAGACACTTTGGCTGAATGGGAATCCGCACTAATAAATAAATATTCCTTTTTTAGATGTTTTTCACGATTTGAAGCACAGGTGCAAAACGATTTGACTATTCATCATACTGTACAAAAATATTACGACGTGTGCACTTTATGGTTCTTGCATTTAAACTATTAGTATGTATGTAGTCAGTTTTGTAATTCAATATTGGGATGGCACAAATTTTTTCCCTGCTTTTTTATTTTTTACGAGTAGAATTCAAAACCTTCGATCAAATAAACGAAATAAAGTTTTCGTTCTAAGATATTTCATAGTAATTTCTCTAAACTTCACCGAGAGGAAAAACTAAAGCTTATAAATACCATAAGCAAATGCATTACAATATTTTCATACAATTTTATCTTGCGTCGGTATCTACGTAATGTGGTCACTATAATGTGGCACCAAAACCGAATAGATTTTAGTAAATTGTAGAGGCAGGAACTTAAAAAATAACACTTGTACACACATGTTACATCATAATATAGCATGTTTTACCCATGATAAGCAAGTTTCAGTAAATTAAAATGTTTGCTGCTGTCAGCGAGCGTTCATTAACGTGTTCTCGGAAAGGGTGCAAACCGCTTAGCAGTGCATGTCACCGCGTAATAAACTTGCTTGCTGTCGTGCAAAAACGACTGAGCTAAACTTATAAGGTGATAAACGAAAATAATAACAAACCCACGGCTAGGACTAGTCCATTGTTCAGTTTTCACTGCGGTATTGTTATTTATATACAGCTAGGTAGACAACTTATCAAAGTATTCTTGTTCTACCACGTTGAAAAGCAGTGCTTTTACAAAACTAGCTGACTAATAAACAATAACACAGTATATTCTTAGGATGGGAGTTAGTGTTCTTACAAGTTAGTGTCTACTACCGAAAATAGCTATAATTTTCATAGTTGCTAAAAAAAACTTTTGTGATGGGCCAATATTAGGTAATTCCAAGAATACACTTATTATTATTATAAACGAAAACCTTCGTAAACAACCTAGGTACAAGCTACCTATTCTTCACTGCATATTTGTGGTAGAATTTTAACCAACTGGAAAACCTGTTCCAAATGAAAGTGGCAATCTTTTTAAACAATTTTAAAGAAATCAAAACCGATTTTCATGAAAATCCTCCACACTCTACCGTAATTGCCATCGACGAGGTGCTATCAACAACGCCGCACCTTCATAGTTCCTGAACTAAGCGCAGTTAATTAAGAAAATTGGTATTTTCATCATTGGTTCAACCACTAAGCTATTAGTTCAAATTAAGAACTGTCTACACTGAACAATAAGTTATATTGCCAGTCATTGTGAAACGCCCTTAGTTTATTTAATGGACAATAACAGTCAGCTTTGAACGAAATAACAGATTTACATCTTGCTAATAGGTGTTGCTGTTATAAGTTAAATATACTTAGGAGGTTATTGTAAAGGATAAGAGTTATAACATGGCATTACCAGATATTAACCACGTAATAAGATTATTTCTTTACCGGTACAGTAACTGGGTGTTAAAAGACTAAACAAAGCTTAAAATGACTGCTATCAAACTTACGGCTTCCATTCCTCACAGTTTTTTTATTTTCTCAATCTTCTAAATATATTTGCAATTACCACATCATTACTAGCATTCAGTAAAATTAAAACTCATTTATAAGGTAATTTATTTTAAATCAATCTTCTCCAAACCTATCTTTTTGAAATGTCATAGTCCAGAAGCGCCTGTTTAACATTTAGTAAACCAGTGATTCTGGGTTCGCTCAGGGCGTGATCTTCGCCCCATTGTCTTTCAGTTGTTTTCCGATTTTACGGTTCACAGTAATGAAGGCCTGCGTTCGCACGTCCTGTGTCCCAAAGGGGATTTGTTTACCCACGTTCATAATTCGCATGTGGACGCGATTCTGCTGAGGTACGCTGTTGTCTGTTGATACCAAATAATTAAGGCCTTATCCTAACTAGACTCGTTTTCATTGTGAATACGGTTGAATTGAAATAGTATTATAGAACAGGCTACTTGTGAGTCTGACTCGCCTACTAAAACCGGTCCGGTCTCGACCGTTAGATTAACGTGTTCGATCGTATATTACTCGGGTTCCGTACTATCAAATGCGTTGAAAACCGATATTCGTACTTTGTTTCAGCTCGGTGATCTTTCAAACCCAGAGTTAAGGGTATTGACTGAGGAGTTAGAAAATATAAAATACGGAGGTAAGAAAACTCTAGTTAGACCAGTAGATTATCTTTACTAAGAATTAAAAAAATTCCATTTTATACGATTAACTGTTTATTTATGTGTGCATATGGGATCATAATAAGATCAGCTCTAAAGCCTCTGGCCACTAGTCGGGTCCCAGCGAGATCTACCTTTGATAATTTTGACACCTCTAGTAACAACTTGGCGATGTTATTTGACTTTGAAACTGAATGCGACTGAAACTTTACATCAAAATCTACTCCATATTGACCCAAAGCACCTAAAGGTCGTAAGTTCACATCTAGACGGGCGAACAGTAATGAATCTTTGTTATTTATGTACACATTAACAACTCGCTCAAAACGGTAAAGAAAAACAAAAGGAAATGAGATTCTTTTCTGTAATAAGGTTCAACCTCTAGTTAGTGATTAGGTTATGAAGATACTTTTCCTAGACACTTAATTATAATTGTGCCTTATTTCCACTAATTTTGACTTCTAGAATAGGTAGATGGTATGTAGTCAAATATTCTAACAGTTTTCAACGACTGTTGGTCCATTTCATAGGTAAAGGCAAAGTATATTAGTCAAAAACCTAAATTTCACAAATTTTAAACAAAATTTGTTGATATAAGCCAGGCTTATGTTCAACAAAAAAGTATGATAAGCTTGTTTATTTCCCAGGAGCAGAAATGCCGGTCAACAAGCTCTCTGTACGAGGGCTTCTACCTGATACTGACTACTACATGACGTACGATGGCTCTACCACAGCACCGGCATGCTACGAGACCGTCACCTGGATCATAGTCAACAAACCCATCTATATTACTAAGCAACAGGTATGTCAGAAATAAATAGATTCCTAATACTTATACCAGTGTGATGATGATGATGTCTTTCCGGCCGGTTTTGGCTTCGGTGACATTGTTGCTGCTTCTGTGCATTTAAGGTGTATCTTATTATTTAAGCTTCTTTTACACTCAGCATTGTTTGGTAGCCTCATGTCTGCTCGTATCTTTTTATAGCTGTGGCAGCGGTGGTAGAGTCCGGTGGTAGAGTCCATCACGAGCATAGTGTTTCTGGAAAACATAATTACGCTATGCTAACATTATAATGAAACAATTTAGCTTTAAAAGCCGTAAAACTTTCAAAGCTTTTACAAACGGTTATAACAATAAATAAAAATGTAGGTCAATATAAAAAACACAAATTCAAAAAGTTTTTCTAGCACAATAAAATCTTTATTACATTACTGAAACTAACCAATAAAGTTTTGCACAAATGCAACCGAGAACAAAGTATTATGCAAATTCTTGAGAAACTTGCTTGTAAGTTGTAACAATCAATATGAGCAAAGCCTGCAACCGTTGAAGTTCACCCTATTTGCATTACACGCTTGCTTGCCTTTGGCCCAACTTATGCTAAAAGCAGGTCACCCTACTCATTCATATATTTTATCTAATGGCTTCTGTACTGACCTATATTAATATCATGGCTACATTTACGCAATACTAGTAAAATTCAAAAAAGCTGTACTAAATAAAACAACAAAGCGGAGATAGCAGTATGCCAAGTTTTCATATTCTAAAATTGCTAAAGAATATACATTATATAATTATTTATAAGAGAATGTCCAAATATGAAAATAGCATTTGAGAATAAATAATTGGTGAGCGACACGTTTATACGTTTATAATTATATAATGATTTATCAAAACTTTAAAAAAAAATTCCCAAGAAATACTGACAACCTGCTTTAGGCAAAAATAGCCCCTTTCCATCGAGTTCGGCAGACATAAAAATAATGGAACCCCATTATTACTTGTCACAGGAAATCTCTTTTGCTGTTTTTCTCTTCACGCTCATAAATTAAGGAAATTAGAGAGAATTGTAACAGCAATCGTTTTCCTGCATAGTTTTATTTTAATATACCGTGTAATTGAGGACAAAATCACTTGCAAGAAGTAAAATTGTAATGTTAAGTCGTAGTTAAATCGGAGTTAGGAGTACTTTTTAATACTTATTTGCATTAGTTCTATTCTAAAGAGTATCGAAAAGTTCCTCTCATTATCTTATTTTTGGTCTAGCATTTTAAAATCAATATATAAAGTAGGTACATAATTATACATAATTATGCAATCCCTAAAGTATTTTTTGCAAAAGTCGCTTGGACTTTTCCAGTGGCGCGGGCAACTTCCTCGTTCGTCCGCGGTTGAGGCCAGCGTAATAACATTTTCATTTGTGCTCACGCTACAATAAACAACTCACGTCCCTAGCCTTTAGACAAAGACTCCGCCGTGAATTATGTACGTGTTAAAAGTAAACTGAAAGTGCCGCGTTGTGTGGCTGTTATTATAAATCATTGTTTATGTTTTCCGTTTGTGTTGGTGGGAAAATTAAGTGGTAGTGGAACTGCTTGCAATCTTGCGAGACGACAGTTGCAATGGCATCTGGTCGACGCCTGAAGCATTTACTATGCGACTTCTCGTTTTAAGTTGTATGCAAATAGGGCACGTATGCCTGATACGGTACTGTCAGCCTTGTTACGAGATTGCAGAGGTCCCGTAGGTATATAAAAATGAATTTAAAATTTCTCCGGCGCTTTGTCGCTGAACGTTAAAACGCGATCTTTACTGTACTTGTTAGAGTTATAATAGAAAAATTACTGTGATCGCAGCGTCTACAATCAGAATCAAATTGTTTAATACAGCGTAAACATCGATGAGAATGAGATAGCGGTGGTGGCGTGCGCCGGGCCCGTTAATCCGGCCAGCCGTTACGATTGTACCCACACAACCACACTAAACCCTACATGTGTACAATCCATGTACCAACACGAACACGTAAAAGGATGAAATTTCAATTTACTTGAAATCGCTCTTCACCCCATAGTTGCTTACAACGTTATAATGAAAGCGAAACATGCCCTTATGGAGGCGATGCCGCATATATTTGCAAAATTAGTACCTACCACGCGAATAGCTTTGCCGCAACAAAACGACATTATCTATATTGGTTTTTGAATCGGGTGTTTATATGCCATTGCATACCTATTGTGTATCGTTGTTTAGCTGTGCGTGTAACTGCACTTTGAAATGAGTTTGCTGTCTGATACTGTAATCAAAATTTAGTAAACATTTGACTCTGTTATGTTGCGGCAAATTATTTGATTTGCGTATTAAATGTGGCCAGTGATGTGATTCGTCATACGATAGCCAAATAAACATAACACGAATATTTACGATATTCTGACGATTTTGGTAAAGTATTTAGCTCAGCCATACAAGTGTCAGTTATATGTGACAGCTGCACGGGCTCCGGAGGTTGATGCAAGGCGACGCGCGTCATCCGAAGGCCCCTCTTGGGAACAACTTCAGACCACCGCAGCCGTTGCACCACCGTGCGGTGAGAACCAACATCGATTTCGACCTTAGCAAGGTAATTTCCACTTTATTGTAAGAATCGTTGAGTCGTAACTTGAATATCGGTTCTTAGTTTTATCTCTTAGGTTTTCCAGTGTATAGGGTAGTTTATTAAAAGTCGGCAAGTACCAAATTAGGAGTTTTCCTTCAGAAAACTGTGTGACTACTAAAACTAACTTGTAATTTATCTTCCTTAATTTGCTTTAATTTTTTCAGTATCCGGGAAAGACTTGCCCCAGCATGCAACGAGAGATGCATTACAAAGGTAAAAATAATAATAAAACCTTGCGTTATTAAAAATACGTAATGTATATTAATAATCTAAATTTCATGTTGCAGCCAAAACTTGGACACAATATTAACTTCCACGACGACGGTAGGCATTTATTATTATTTCTAGGTATAAATTGCTGTGTAGGAAAAAAATTCTAGTCAAATATCTGTAAATATATCTTGTACATAATCAGAGTAACTAACTTTGGTAAACGGAGCTATTTAATATTATATTAAGAACTCTTGTATATTCTTACTATATAAAATTATATGCCTAGCTAATATACTTAAACATAAAAATAATAAAGTAAGTTAGGGAGAGTCTTAGGGAGAGTATGTAACATAGGAAATGTAAAAGGGCCTGAAAAAATACATAGATATTTTCGGATAGATGTTTGAACCACTCCGTAATACAGCTTTTAGAAGTCGTTCATAAAAATATGAAATAATTTATTATTTGATGTGTGAGAAATATATTTTCTCTGTAGTCAAAATAACCAACTTGTAGAAGTAGATAAAATTTCCTGAAAACTGTACCTAATGTAATATCAGATATACTAATAAATAGAAATTAGATGTTATATACCATATCAATGTAAAATGTATCAACCTATTATCAGTATATATAAGAGTATCATTTTACAAATATTTACCTGTTTGTAGTTCTTAAAAGCGTTTGCTTATATTTATAAAAATACCTAAGTATTAAGATAGCCTTCTGCAATAGTAATTGGCTTGATTTAATAAACTTGTAAACTACCCCATACACTGATTGTAATGAGACCACTCCTGAAAACTTCAAAGGGGTTGAAGAACCAATCAATATGAACCACTTGTTCCAAGAAACCAAAAATGTGCGCGTAAAAAATCAGCTGTCCCATACATTTTGCTATTGAGTTTTGTATGGAACAGCTAATTTTCGAAGTATTTGTGAGTGATTCTATTACACCCTGTATGTATCGCCTGGCTTTATGTGACATCTGTTAGAAGTAAAGAGTTTTAAATAAAGGATTCAAACTCTTAGCTATTTGTGTTTTCTTTAAATAAAACCTAATAGAGTCCAGTTTTTCACAAAGAAAAGTAAACAATTAGTTTTTTTAGTACAACTGTACCTTGATCACGAATAAAGACAATCGTAAACGCTAGCGTATTCGAGATACACTGTACGGTGACCCTACATTGTTTGGCAAACAAACTGGCGCATGGCGACGATTAGAATTAGATTTACGTAACGCGGTGACTGTAATGACAAACTACACTAATACAGAAAATGTTGAATGTACTCATAAAATACGAAAATCTATAAAAAGTCGTCAATAAGTGATTAATTGCATAGAAATTTCTTAAATTCGGCACTCCGCTATTACCTGTACCTATTGAATACTGTAAAAGTCGGCAAAGTGCGAAAGTCGGCACTAAGCTCTGAAATCAGCTGCGTAATTCGATTTCGGACTAATTTTACGACCAAAAACTGTGTAGGTACCTATAAAATCAAACATTCTAAAAATAGCTATCTGGTTTTACTAAAAAACTTACGTTAGAACCACAGAGCAGACAACTACAGTCAGTGATAGAACTACTGTTATTCAACAGTGCGTTATTCATCTATATTTTGATTTTCATTCTTTTAATCCTCATCGTAGCTTTCATAATATTCAATGATCGTTGGGTTGTTGTAACATTTCAGATCAGCAATACTGCGAAAAAAGATGAGGGAGTCACCTTCATGTTCATCTAATGCCACGTAGTAGAACCGCCTGTTTTAGTGTTTTCCCAGTCTCGTGTTTGAATAAAAAGCTCATTTGAATTCTATGAGAATCGGAATTGCTCTCCTTTTCGCTGTAGTAACTTAATTTAATCGAGTTCCATCACAATGTCTTTTACCTTTAGATTAGGAACTGGCAATAACGTCGACGGAATGGGAAATAAAATAAAATGTTGTTATTTCTGGTAATACCTTAAAAAATCATGAGTTCAAAAATATTTAAATATTATCTAAATACACTTAACTGATCACAAGGTTCTTTTTTTAAATCACAACATTTATTATCAAATAAGAACGCCTTTTTAAATCGTGTTAAAAAAAGAAATGAAAAGAATATTACAAAATATTTCAGGAAAAAAAATCACGGACCAAGTAGTCTAGGTGCAAAATTTTAAATTATCAGTTTCACCGCGCCAAAGCTACGGCTCAAAGTTATTGGAAAACTTCCCAACGGGCTTCGGTAATGGATTTACACAATCGAGTTCATTAAAAATATTATCCACTTCAAATCACGGCTAAATTTATATTGAGAATACAGTTAAACGTAGGAACTTAAGTAAAAGCAATTTGTGAGATGTTTTACTAAAGGCTATTCAAGCGCAATAAGTTTACTCCTTTAAACAGACAGCAAGTATTGAACTTAATTTAAAAATAAATTCTGCAGTCAATAGTAATGTTAAGCTATGCACACACGTCTGATAACTTTTCTGCATTATCCAGTTATAGTACCTATCTGTAGCTTCTCTGGCGAGTACGTGATCCCAGGAGTATTCGAGAAGCGTGGAAAATCAAGTTGAGCGTTAGCACAAAGCTGTTTATTTCTTTTTCGCGACGTCTTCCCGTTTAACTTCACTTTGGGAATACGAAGCTAAAACCGAACTACGTGTGTGTTGTTATTCTACTGCTCAAAACCCACTGTTGAAACTTAGTCTTAAGTTTGAATTTGAAATAAATAAAATACTGACTAAGTAAGCCCTTAAGTTATCGCAAGTCGAGGTGAGACGACTTTTTAGTGCAGAAACATGAGTTAAGTAGGTACTAAAAAAATATGAAATAAATGAAATTATAAAGAAGGAAAATAGGCTGTATTCTTTAGCTTGTAATAATATTGGACTAATTATTATACTACTAGAAATGACTTTCATACGTGACCCACTTAACAAAATTGCCCGAAAAATCACTATCATAAATTCTTAAAGAAAATAGCTCCCTCCTGATATCTAAAGAAAATATTTTTCATGAATCCAATCCACGCAAAACATAAATCACTAGACGTGGATTGTTTACACAGTCTGCTAAACACGGTGAGTGGCGCACGGCTGGAGTGTGTGCCTCAAGACGAGTGCCGGCTCCAATGTACTCGAAACTCGAGTGTTTACTCTATATTCAACGAGTGACAAGATTTGACGTCGCAACTCGCATGTGTGCATTGCGCTTTATGTAACACGTGACGAAGTCGTCACACATGTTTCAATCTCGCTGGTGAATAAACTCAGCGAAATTAAATAAACAAAAGCAAAACAATGTTTTTTCAAATTCGTAAGTCTAGTAGTCGAATAGCCAAAAACATAACAAAGCAATACCGAAGCTACTCTAGTTAAAAGTTTGGTTGCAACAGCGGGGTACTAGTTGAGGGTTATTCGAGTTTTATGCTAATTTGTATGTTGTTGGTGGTACACTTGTGGGAATAGAAGAGCCGATATCAAAAACTAGGCTAGGATTTTTTTCAGCTGGATAGATAATGGATAAAATCTTATAAGGAACGACCATCTTGTCCTTTCCTATTTTCACTTAAAATCGAAGAATCACAAAACTTTTAACACTTAAAAGTTTCTCTGCGCAATAAAAGTTATCACAAATAAATACTGCATCAATAAAGTAGTCACAAATCACAAAATAATTCTTCATCAGAGGAGCTTAAAAACCAACCCAAAAGTTGAACCGAGCTGGGAAAAGTTATTCAAACATTATCGTTGGGAACTCCAAACTTCTATTTTGCTCTTTGACAATGTATTGAGAAACTTAACGAATATTTTGAGCAAATAAATTGTCGAGTGTTGGGTTGCGCCGGAGGTGAAATGGCAGTCGATTTTTTGTCGAGATAATAAATAAAAAACTTTGAGTAACACGATCTTTTTTCTTTTATAATCTAGCAAGAAGAAATTGAACTGATTATTCCAAGAAAAATCTTATAGTTTTGTTGAATACAAATGCAAAATGTTTGAATGTTATCATAAAGTCAGACTAGGTATCTATGGTCGGCGGCGAATCTCCCATCACGTTGGCTCTCTGCCCATTCGCCTATGAAAAACAGAGAATTTAGCTAAATGGAAAACTGCCAAGAATGTTGTCTTTACTTATGACAATTATTTCAGGAAAAATCCGCTTCGCATCCTAACTCTTTATTTGTATGGCGATCCCTTGTGGGGTAAAGTTAAAACAGTTTTCACCGGCCGACGCGTTTGAATAACTTTTGTGGAAGTTTTATTGAAGTTTGTAACCTTTGGATCGGCTTGATATATGTACCTCTCCCATCCGTAGCGAACAGGGCCCGTCGTGGCTAAAGTTAGTCCACTCGTAAATTATTCAACCCCTCTCCGTTACACACTCTGTCGTAGCGGACTGTTGTTACCCTAACATTTGACACGTGTTTGTTGGCACTTTCTTTATTTTGTTCTCGATACAATATTAATGTGTTACAGCCTTACAGGATGTGTCAAAAGTTGTTTAGCGGAAGGGAATTTAAAATATAAATTGTACAATTCCAAGAGCACAATGTAGCATATTTTTTATTCATTTGCTTTGGTTTACTACATTTACTGCTTACTCACTAGATTTGATAATAAACAAGACTTGAAACTAAGCAATTGAAGACGTCGTAGCATTGCTACAAAAAACGTAGATGTGCTACGTGACTGCGAGGCAGCTACGTAGAGGCACTTTCCCGCAAGGCCGGCGGTTAATCATGTCCGGGATATGAAAGGATCGTATTTTAGAAGAAAATTAAAGCTTATTCATAGTGGATGTTGAGGTGCGCTAGCGTGGGAAAGTCCCACATGCTGCGTTTGTCTCGGCAATATCAGCAAGACGCCACATAACTTTATCCAGTGTTGGTCGTAAATATACCACCTAACCCCATTATTGCTGCAAGAAAGCAAACGGTACAAGCACGGTACAAGCTCCTTGAAACCGCTACTTACTTGTGTATGGTTGTGTTCTTTGAAAAATTGCATTTTGCGGTTCAGAAAAGTGGAACAGAATTTTATTTTTATTTTAATCTCACATGCAAAACCTTTACACACACCTTTAAGATACTTGAACAGCATATTTTGCTGTACCAAAAATTGTACCAAAATATTAAAATAATTAAGAATTTAAAAATACCAATGAAATTATCGAATACCTTCAAAATGTCACATTTCTTTTCAAAATATCATCTTGAGAAATTCCTAAAGGGTAATATTCTAGAGCGATTATAAGAATTGCGAGTAATTAAAAGGTGATTAAGTGAAGCGATGGTTTCAGGAGTCCATGCTAATCTCATGTTCTAGGGAACGGTGATTGCTGATGCCCGGGGGCTTATTCTGTTGTAAAACGTCTAGAAGCATACAAATATGAAAACAGTCAGTACATAATAATATGGCAACAGGTCAACCTAGACTATTTTGGCGAATCACTTCATGCAATACACAGTGAGATGGAAGTTTAAATAAAAAAATTAGGTACTTATCAAGAAGCATAATATTATTGCCATCTCGTACCAATTGATTTGTTGGTAAAATGACAGAGTGTGAAATAAGTATGGACCTTCATTATTGCCTTCCCATATATATTCGTTGAAAACTAAAAAAACGGTAAACAAAGAAGTGATTCACATATTAATTTTCTTAATTTAAAAGTATTTTTACAATAGACAATATGAAAAATATAAATATAAATATAAATCGTTTGCAACGGTTTGTAGATAGCTCAACTGTTCAATGTGTATTTTGTAAATATTGTAAATATTGTAAATATTGTAAATACTGTATTAGTTGTAATTTTCTTTGTGAATATGAAAAATATTCCATAAAAAACTTAAGAAGTACAATGCCGCCAGCAGCGGGGCTACCGGTGGTAAGGGTTGCAGACTGAGGAACCTCCGGAGAATGCGTGCCGTGTCGAGGATCACTGCCTTCTGCTGCTAACCCTTGAGCCCACCTTTAAGCAAGAGCTTATAAAGATTCATTATTATTACTGCAAAGATTAATTATTAGCGCAAGTTCCAGGTGCAATAAAACTGATTAGAATTCCATCGGGCAGCAGAAGTGGAATAAGGCTGCAGCGTGCGTCGGTTCCCACGCCCGCCGCAGACATGCGACGTTTATTAAGCTCTTCACCTTTTTGTTACCTGCCGGGAGATTTATTACTTTTAATTATTTTTCATTGTACGTACCGTTATTCGTCTTAGAGCTAGTACTAAATTATTTTGCTTAGAGGCTGTAATTTTTGTTGGCGCCACGTAATTTACGGGTGAATAGTTGAAAGGAGTTTCTTAGAATTCATATTTTAAAAATTATCCATGTATAGGAAATTATTGCCCTGTTTTTTTTTCTAATAATTATTTCGTTCGTAAAGGTCAAACGGTCAGCGATAAATAAAAGGTGAAAAAAGTTCGATACGTTAGATACTCATAGATATTACATAATATGAATTAATATTACAATTTGAAGCCTGTTTTTAAACAATAATAATTATGTTATGTTGTTATATTAAGAATGCTTCCGTAATAATAATTACACGTAACAAAAGGCTTGTATTGTGTACATTATGTTGTGTTGATAGGTCAAATATTGAAACAACAAACAGAACTCTGTATTTGCTAATGACCTCCGTTTACACACTCACTGTGGCGGCTAAGGGCATATCGAGAAGCTATGAATTATAAAATATTTGCAAAATGTTGTGTACAAACTCGTGGGAGTCGGTGGTTATTTTCTTATATCAAATTCCATTTTGAAATCAAATGCAAGTAAAATAAATTTAAAAATATGAAGTAGCTACATCGATATTTAAGCGTTCAATATGTCCGTTCTTATAATCAAGTAGGTATAAATAACAAGTAGTTAATTTTCAAAAATATTTTTTAGCTATTCGAAAATGAGTTTTCCTATACATAATTGGTCCATCATCCCAACGTTGAAGAAAACTTACAAGTAATATTAAAATAAAATCCATATTTTATCCGCTCCTACGCTGCCGATTCATTCATCCTACAAAAGTCCGCTGCTTGACATAGGCCTCCCCCATACCAGAAATAATGATTTTGTAACTTCTGCATCCACCAACTTTCCCTTTTCCGATTATCTTGCAAATACTGTAAGAATATGAAACCTAGCTCCGACACTAGACCCTTCATCGGTATTCATCGCCCACAGTAGAGTTCATTAAAATGCGGGAACAATAAACGATGGTCCCAGCGGACCTTTTGGAACTGGGAGAGTTTTAACCACATTTCAATCCGTAATATTATGTGGCGACTGTTGCTAGTAATTCTACTGAGTGGCTGGATTACTATTGAATTTTTTGGGCGAGAATAGTCGTTTTGAACCGAAATCATCACGGGCTTTATGCTCAGTTCGGCAGAGAATAAAATCTAATAGGGATAACGTCGAAAATTTGTTTCATCCACTGTTTTCGGCCGAGATATGATTTCATCCCGTATTAGAGTAAAATCTCTGCCGAAGGTAAGGCCCCAGTAAAGAGTAAAAACTAACGGTCATACTTATGACAGGTAAATGAGTAACCATTTGTAGGAGACTAGCCGTCGCCCGCGGCGTTGCTCGCGTTCTACCCTTTAGAGTGTCATGTTTCAAAATTCCTTTCTTAGTGCACCTCTACACTATATAAGGATACTACCCTCCAAATTTCATACCTCTAGGAGTTATAGTTTAGGCTGTGCGTTGTTTCTCTGTCAGCTTCAAAAGAGTTTTATATATATTGACTAGTGGTTGCGTTGCGCGCGAGCTGCAAGCAGCTCGCGTCCTTTTTTTTCTGCCGTATTTTTATCAAAAGCCCCTAAAAACCCTACTTACTCCTACAAACCCCTCAATCTCATTCGGATACCCCGTTGGAACGAAGTCAATCGGTTAAAGTTTCGCAAAAAAAATCTACATGGCCGCCATCTTGCAATGCCCACCACTAATTGCAGTAAAAACGCATTTAAAATTTTAAAAAGTGTAAAATTCCATTCAAAGTCCATAATCTCCTTCGGATACCCCGTTTAAACGAAGCAAATCGGTTAAAGTTTTGAAAACCGGAAAAGACACGGCGGCCATTTTGAATTTTTGAAATGTCATAATTTTTCTGAAATATACAGGATACAAGCTACCTGTCAGTGAAAGAACGGTAGTCATACCTTAAACTTGGTAGAACAAAGTAAGTCGCCAAAGTCAGGTCTGACTGAAAAATTCAAACTCCTATAGCATGCGGGGTTGCCAGCTGCGGGGAACGAAAATGATCAAATGTCATTTGGGTGGGCCCAATCTTGCCAGCTAGTGGAAATTTTAATTCAAAATGTCGTTATTTCTACTTTTCACGTTCCCGAGAGATAGCGGGGAAACTACCCTAAAAATGGGGAAAATTTTTCAACCAGACAATACTCCTCTACCAACTGCACAACCGGTCCATACAATTCATCCAGGTAGGGGGTTGCCAACTACCCGATATTTTGGTTTGAAAATCGTGATTTTTTCGAAAATCGCAACTTTTTTACAAAATGGCCGCCACGCCGTCCGCCATCTTGGATTTTTGAAAAGTCATAATTTTTCTGAAATCTCAAGGATATAGGCTATCGTTCTGCATACTCGGTGTTGCCAGCTTTTGACTTTCGTAGAACAAATTAATCCGCCAAAGTCAAAAAGTCCCAAAAACTAAAATGTTGCAAGTCTCTCGGGGTTGCCAACCAAAAGTTACGAAAATGGTCAAATGTCATTCGGGGGAGGCCAACGCTCCTATGCAGTCCAAGTCTCTATTCAAAATGTCATTATTTCTACTTTTCATGTTTTTGGGGAAAATCTCAAAAATTACCCTAAAAATGGGGAAAATTTCTAAACCAAGCAACACTCCTCAACAAATCACACAACCGCTCGGTACAACTCAACCCTCTAGAATGTTGCCATCATACATAAAAATGGTTTTGAAAATTTAGCAAAAACCATGACGTTTACAAAATGGCCGCCACAGCCTCCGCCATCTTGGATTTTTGTAAAGTCATAATTTTTCCTAAATCTCAAGGATAAAAGCTACCCACCCCTATACTCAGTGTTGCCAAATTGCGAGTTTCGTAAAACAAAGTAATCCGCCAAAGACAACCCTAAAAAGTCGAAAAATTCAAATCAAAATTGCGCGGCCGCCATCTTGTTTTTTTTTTTTTTTTTCACCAATTCCCAAAATCCCAACCTACAATCAGTCGGATGACACGCTCGGACGCCCTCTATCTATCATAGTTTGCGAACGCGCAAATCAACACCGGCGCCATCTTGGATTTCGAGAACCGCTATAATTTTCCTCTACTTACTCGGTGTTGATACACATTTTCGTAGAACATCATTGTGGTGTAGCTCCACTCCTTCTGCCTTTTCTAGCATGTCAGTGAGTGGTCAGTGGTAGTGTAGCTTTATATAGTATAATGATGATGATGATAACAATAATATTATTATGTAGCGTTCATAAGAATCATCAAAAATGTGTCAGAAAAAATAAAGTGCGTTTAAAAGAAATTAAAATGGAATCTTCAATTGTGAAAGATTGCGGGCATGTTTATAAACGGAATATGAAAATCATAACCGGCACTTTATTACCGTCACATACTGTGCAAGGTAAATTTAAAATAGGCTAGGAGCGTGCGACTCGACGACGCCCAAGCGCTGTTCACTATATCTATGAGCCTGCGGCCCGCCCCGCCTGGATTTCCATACTGAAACCATATAGCTGCCGTAAATTAACTGAAACCACTACACATTATGGATTTTATAATAACTTATCCGTCGCCAAATTTATTATATTTATTTATTATATTATGCGCCATTTTCATTTATTAGAGTACCCATCATATTTTATGGGACATTTTGTATTACTGCAATTATATATTATAGAGAATATTAGGGAATCATTATTAGTTTGCTGAAAAAAAATCAACTAAGGATGATTTAAGAAATAAGATATTAAAAATAGGTAGCCAGTTATCTTCAGATAATAGTAGGTACCTACTATCGTTATTAGTTTCCCCAGAATATACCCAGTAAACATTATTACCTTATGAAATATTCTTCTGCATTACCATCTACCAGTGTAGGAGTTTGAACTTGACTAACATGAGAAGGAACGGGTTAAGACATTCAGGGGAGCTCAGACACGACCCATTCAAAAGACGCTCTAAACGGAAGTATACGAGCCGTAAAATACGATTTCATGCATGCGTTGGTTTGTGTGAACAAATATGTACGGTTGACAACGCACGACCTTTGCCAATAACCTCTACGGTAAATACCAAAACGTTTTTTTTTTTTCAATTTTTGACTCAGTTTCAGGATTTTAGTTGGAACGTGGCCTTTGTGAAACAGTCTCTTTGTCACCGCTGCGTAGTTGAAGTATGGCTTTTAAAAATACTATCGTTTTAAAAATACTATAGTTTTAAACTCATCTATTTCAGGCGTTCGTTTAAAAGGATACATAATAAAATTATTTTCCAGTTTTGTAAACAAAGGGAAAGTAAATCTTCTGAATGAATTATAATGCAGATTCATGGTCGGGGCAACGTTCTCTGAGCAATCAGCGGCACATACGTGTGTCGCGTCCCCGGCGCCTCGTCCTAGTCGTTCTGAATATTGCATTTAGTGGCACTATCTCTACGACCCTCGCCCTTAGTGCCACTACTTGCGCTTTTAGGGAGAATTGACCTGAAATATTGTCGACGAACTTTATTATTCAACGAAATTCAGTTCGAAATTATGACTGCAAAATGTAGAAATACGAGCATTTCGCTGTGTTATTAGTGATATTACTGTTGTAAATTGACAAAAATAATACTTTGACTTTGCTCGTCCAAAACACATTTTCTCCACCGCGGTTCCAACCAATATTTTGTAGATTATAAGGATCTGGCCACATCACCGTGGCAACCATTGGCTGGTATTTATTTTGAAGACAATACGGTGAATTTCTCAACTGCCGACCGGGTACGTCGTGGTTTAGGCTGGCGGCGCATTGCAGTGCGACGATGCACAGGTAGCGGCGTCGCCTCCGTGCCGTAGTGATGATGATATTCCTAGGCCCTAAGATAGTGTAACTCTCCCCACTCTTCGTACCGCACAACGAGAACCCAGGTCAAATATCAATATTGAGTAGGCAGGCATGCAGTCTAGTTGTGCAGCAACAGCCAAAAAGCAATTGTAAACATCTGAAAGCCCAAGCACTTGAGCAAACAAGTATTCAGCTAATACGTTACTCAAGAACAAAGTGCCTCGTTTGCGCCAAGACCAATAGAATAGTCGGACAGTGCATTAGTTAAATGGATGCGCTTACAGTGTACTTCCGTCTAAGTTGCTCCACAATCCGAGAAACTTAGATTACTACTGTTTGGAGATTGCAAGCCGCGTCGGCAGCAGATGAAATGTCAATGCTGATGCCAGATTCGATATTACGCGAAAGCAGGAGGAACGAGCAGCCTCGCTGAGTTACAGCCTGTATTTTAAAATAATGACCATAAAAAGAGATGCTATAAATTGTATAGATACCTAGGTGATACATTGCCAAAGTACCTATACCTGTATAATATAGCGGGCCTTTAATGAACTAGCGGATCTATAAAGCTTAAAAAAATAGCAAAATGTTAAAATTACCGAAAGCCATCCCATCCCACTAATATTATAAATGTAAAAGTTTAGATCTTTGGATGTTTAGACATCTGGATTAACACATAGGCTACTTTTTATCCTGGAACATCTACAGGATCAAACGGGAAGGCGTAGTCGCGGGCGGAAGCTAGTTATAAATAATGAATACATTTTGCGATATATTCGATAACCACGCGATATTACCGTCTATTAACTCTGTAACCTCAGCGTGTATGTGCAATTAAATAGAGTGATACTTTACTTCCATTACTAGCCTGTTGTTTACATCAATTAACAACCATGTTAATTTTAATGTTCGCATCTGTTGCCCGCTTTGTGTGGTGTGCCTTTACAGAGTAGGTATGTGTAAATGTGTTTGGGTAGGGCGCTGTCAAGTCACATCCAGATAAACATATTGGTTTTATCGTGCGTGATGTTCACCGCCTAGGTTCTGACTTTACTTTGACACTTTTTAATTGTCTATCGCAGGGCAAATATGGATGAGAATAGATGGCACAAAGGAAACAAAGGAAGGCAGGCCTATTACCCAGCAGTAGATGAGGTTGGGCTGTGGATGATGATGATAATGTCAATCCAAGACGGTTTATACGGAGAACAAGGCCATTGATTTTTTGCTCTATTATTATTGCGCTTTGGTTTCATAGACCATTAACTATTGCCTACGTCTTTTTGATAATCGAAACTCGATGTAGCCTGATAGGTTGATATAAAATAGTCATGGGCCTTCGTCTCATAAATTGAAGTTACAAATGTGTAGCGCCATCTATCTCGCTACATGAGAACTATCCTAGATCGCGCAAACGAAGTTATCACGGAATTTGAACATAAGTAATACTACCGAATACCATCCATTGGTCCTCGGACCCCGAGCCAAAGGTCGCTCGGCGTGGAAGATCTTCCCTTTACGTAGGAGGACACATTTATCCTACCATGTTCTCCTCAAATGCAATTCCATCAATATTCTACCTTCTCTACATAATTTTTGCAGTCATTTTCTTTCCTCTGGCAATACACATTCAAGAGCACGTCGCTGATAACCAACATCAGCATCAATAACTTGAGGTAAACATTTACAGGTCATAACATTATAGACTTTATTAGCGTACCGGAACTGTAACTTGAGGCCTCAGAACGAAAGGTGATCGCAAACAATGGTATATCCGAGACACACTGCGCTGTGACGCTACAACGTTCAGAAGGCGAACTGATTTTGACGCGCAATATGACTCGAATAAGTTTACGCGGTGACTGTCAGGTTTGTTTGTGCTTAACCCCCTTTTTGCTTACCCCCCTGAGAAGACTGAAAACTAATTATAGAAAGGTTGAAGACATGGCGGGTGGAGGTTACTGAATGCAATGCCACAGGTCGTGGTTTTTATGCTCCTCTTTAATGTTACTTCCCCGTTTATGACACTATAAAGACGATACTGGCCACTACGCGTAATGAAATCCTGTGTTCAATACCGTAAGCGTACCGCTGTTGCGAAGTAATGATTCAAAATCGATGAGTTTTTTTATTACGTGAGTAATGATGCGTTTTAGAAACAACTGTGAATAACAAAAAAATATACTTCCTAAGACTTCATCTAAATATATAAAACACTTTTGAAACTGACTTAGAATCAACTTCACAGCCTAAACTAAAAGTCCTAGAGTTAATTTGGAGGGTAGTATCCTTATATAGTGTAGGGGTGCACTAAGAAAGGAATTTTGAAACGTCACACTCTAAAGGGTAGAACGCGAGCAATGCCGCGGGTGACGGCTAGTATTATAGCATAATAATATTATATATACCTCTTTGGTGTTGCAATAAGCAATAGGCCGGGTTCTTACCATTGCCTACTCTGTATGGATATAATGTTTCTCACATCAAAGTGAAATATTTATTAAGTTTCACTAACTTTCGCCTCCTGCTACCTAAACTATATACGACGTATTTGATCATGCACTTTATTTATATTGTACTAAGTTTGAAATCAATGCATAGTCACGGCGTGATTGAGGAACAAAATTCAAACCATCGATTAATATAATCTTTGGGTTCCATAAATTCACCTATTCACAATTACTAGACAGGTAAATGCACCAAACTATAGATAGATATAGCAATGATTGCATTTCCTAAGCAGGTGCAAACAGTCTTTGTGTCGCCCGCATGAGACGGTACAGCCGATGCTGATCTAACATTCAGGATGTCTGACATAGTTCAAGCTGTGATCTAATCTATAGGGGCTTTACACACTAGCCGAAACTTCAGTAGGTGTATGTTAGTTACAGAAATAATATGTCAGTGCTGATAAGATGATAAAGTCTGTACGTAATGTGAGATCTAAAATCTTAAAAATTAGATGCTTCTATTCTTAAGTAGATTTAGTTTTTATTTAGATTAGATTAGATATTATCTAAGTAAAAATCGTCTGGAAGAAATCGTATTAAGCGATAAGACCGCCATTTGGAGGACTTTTGCCTGCCCTTACGTAACTGAAAGTTGTACCTGTCCTCAATAAAGTTTTTATTTATTTTATTTTTGATTTATCTGTCTTTGATCACGACTAAATACGATAATCGCACACGTATTGTAACGTTAGTACATCCGAGATACTGTTACTATATATCCGAGATACACTGCGTGGTGACGCTACAGCGTTTGACAGTCGAGCTGACGTTGACCCGCAATATGACTCAATTTGTTCGTGATCACCGGTGGTGGTGTGAAAGCAGCTTTACCTAGGTGCCTAGTTAGTACAGTACTGGACGAGTAATGGGTATATTGGGTTGGATACTAATGAGAATATTGAATGCACGATGCGTTACTTAGCTTCAAAATGTATTACTAACTGGCTCTTTTACTATAAGCTAGTTCTTTAGATATGTGTTATTTTTACGTGATTTTTGAATTTGTGTTGGTAAGTTTAAATCCACTTAAAAGTGAGTTTTTTTATATATTTTTGTTTGTGATTGCAAATCTTGTAGAAATATTCCATTAGGCTACTGCCGAAACCTGCATATCTGGATTAAAGCTCAAAATCTTTTTACTAGACATCCCAGTATATATCCAGCGAAGAGTTTTGGTCTGAAATAAGGAGTGAATAAATCATGAAGTACCAGATAACGCGCGATTACGAGTAAACCTATTGAAATAAGTAACTTTTTTATGAATAATATAAAGAGAAAAAATCATAATTTACCAACACTTGTCAAATAAAATTACAGCTCCGTAGAGGCGGTGATATCGTTACAAGGCTGTGAATTTGTTATCCCTCCGGGACACAACCCCATTATCTTATCCCTATCCAAGCGTTTTCATCCCGATCATTCGCAATTATTTTTCTACTTCATTTTTCTGCCAATATTGCCTAAAAGCTTGTGACTTTACAACATGTCTCATAATTAGGGTTAGTTCCGCTATGCACGAGTCCCGCTTTGCTCGGATTCTAAAATACCTAAATAAAAGTGCCGCTATGCTCGGAATCAGATTCTCGGACTGTAGAAAAGAAAAAGCTTATGTTAAAAAATTAGTTTACCTAGTTTTTGTAAGTGAGTTTGCTTGAGACTGGACTCGTTTAATTGTGTTTCTAATTCAGACGAGCATATTTTTAGAACAATCGATGTCAGTAAAAAACAATATAGTGTCTAATTGGGTCGTTTTTTGGGACTACTTAGGACTGATACAAACTCCACTGATCTTGTTTCAGATTTATGCTCTGTGTCGAGTGATTTTCGTTCTGTGTGTGTTTTGTTTTGGTCGTGTGGAGAGGGTTTAAATTAACATAGTTCTTAGGATGATTTGAAGTGAACTGTGATTCCACAAAAACTTCCCGTGGTTTATATTATATTTAGAACTATTTACAAAAATGATAGTAAAGTATTTGTTTTATCATTTATGTGATTACAGCGTAGTTACATTGATAACTATTTAACTAATCTGTGGTACAAACAAACCACTGCATTGTGTCTACCACAGGTGCCTTATTTATGATACGTACAGATTGATAGAAAATAATATTTACAATTCAATACGACAAAATGTTTCAAATACTAACAATATTGACATTCGAATAGTTGAAAAGTATCCGAGTTTATCCATATAAAGTCAGGGGTGACGACGTGGAACACGTATCGTCTCGTTCGCTAATCCTTTACCCGCTCCGGATAGAGGCATCCGATCCAACATGGATCCAACTTTGCTTCGGAGCATTGTGAAACGGTTCAGCTTTAGGACCAGGTTTGTTCACAATTTTTGATGGTATTATAAAGTGAGTTCAATCCTGGGTGTGGTTACTGAAAATAAACATACCAGTGACCCAGGTAGCATCCAGTAGAAAAAAAATACTTTAAAAAATTAACTTACTGCTGCAATTTCACTCAACATAGCGTTTAATAGTATTTAAGCAGTCATGATAGAGTCTATATTTCGACTAGTTATTTCATGATTATGTAATCATTATGTCCTGGCAGCCCAACATGCAATAACAAAAACCTACGCCCGAAAGATTTCAAAAAATGAAATAACCGTGTACTAAAATAACATAGCGCCTACGTAACTTCTACATCGTAGAGAAGTGCTACGAACTCATTAATCTTGTGGTTACAAGTATGGAAGTACGTAACTAGTACCGTACGTTACTAGTATAAACAAAAGCAAGCAATAAGATAAAGCATAGATCATATCCTCTTCAACGCTTTGGATATTCAAAGTGTTGTCCAGTTGTGAAACATCCTAGGAAGCATTTACACCGATGTCGTTCCATTGTGAGATCCTCTAACTCGACTCACCCCCTGTGAATAACGTTTTTCACTTGTTATTCCATACGTTAGATACATGCAGCGAATTGAAGATCATATTGGAAAAATATCAGATGAATTTATTGGTACGCGCATGAAAATATAAATAGAAAAGTAAATTAATATTACTTTATCTAATTATATATTATTTTACAACTTTACCATTATTTGTACCTGGTATCGCCCACTCCAAGATCTTCTTTCTATTATTATCTTATCGCCCACCTTGAAATTCCCAGAATCAGATTAATCTCTTCAGCAGCCATTTTGTTTTATTTATAGAAACACATTTTTTATAACATTGCTTCAGTTTGTTTTCTAATTTTCTACTAATGCTTTAAAGTTACATCTGACTTATGGTTGTGTAAACTCCGAATAAGTTGTGTGGTTCTGTTCAGAAGTTTCAGGCGTTTTAACTTTTTAGTAGTTTCTTACTCGCACTCGGATTAAATTTTAAACTTCCACTGACTATCTTCATGAAGTTGGAATGAGGTAAAATACAGTTTACCTATTTACATGCTCAACTCGACTGAAAATATTGGAATTCGTTCGTAGACTATAATGGGCTTACTTAGTTTGTAATTTGATATAATTTTCATAATAATAGGCCTTAACATCTATTGAAGATGATATATACAGCGTCAGGAAGCAAGACACTGTAGTGCCTGGGACAATGTTTAGATGGATTAGGCTTGCCCAGCACCTATATACCTTTATATACATTCAAATACTGTCTAGCTGGGCCAACCAATAAGATAAGAATTTTGTCTATGTTTAAGATGGCCATTTTTTTCTTATGATTTTTAAGTATCACAATTTAGTTCTCAAGTATTCGTCAACGTACACTAAGTTTGTAAATAATAAAAATGTCCGCAAAGTTGCGAGGAAAAAGTGATACGAGAATCGAACAAGAATCACTTCTGTCTAATATGTAATAGGTCGGGGATGTTATTGCACAAGTTTCCGACTTTATTGATAGAGTTTCCGAAGTAATTCCACCATCACTGGTGTATTCAATATTCTAGCCACAGATAAACAAACTGGCTTTCGTGAAAACAGTCTTGTAATCGTTTTTGTTCGATTTGGTTTGTTATCTCTAAATCACAATATTGGCAATTACATTTTGAATAAACACTTTGGTCTGTTCATCATTTATAATTAAAAGTGGCTCTTTTAAACTTTAGAATTTGCTTGGCATACATTTTAAATGAGAAACAACAATGTTTTATACTAAAACAACACAATAATGTAGCCCAAGCATTATTAAGTTAGCAAACTTTAATATCACTGGAAGTAGCCGCTTTGGACTAAGACAAGCGCACACAAGTTAAAGGCGGTACATTATACTGCGTATTAAAAATATTTTAGTTAAGTATTGTATTAGCAGGTGATTCCCCCAAATGGAATATTTCAAAATTTCTTTTATATTATATACTAGCCGTCGCCCGCGGCGTTGCTCGCGTTCTAGACCCTTTAAGGTGTGACTTTTCAAAATTCCTTTCTTAGTGCACCCCTACACTATATAAGGATACCACCCTCCAAATTTCATACCTCTAGGACTTATAGTTTAGGCTGTGCTTTGATTCTCTGTCAGCTTCAAAAGAGTTTTATATATATTGATAAAATGAAAGCATACCTAGGTACGTATACAGTGTGCATATTGATGTACCTACTTTTAGACCAGGAAGAGTACCTAGTTGCCTGGACCTTACTCACAGAAAGAGGTTTATTGCTATAAAATACTCTCTAACAACCTAATTGGTCTCCTTTGTAGCAACACAGGTCAAGAAAATTGCTCAGTTCTTCTACAGAAATGCCAGAAAAATTACAATGAATACTTATTATTGTCTGGAGATCTCAAAGGAAAATGAAAGCAAGACAGAGGGTCTCAGCGACAAATCACTACCGCCTTAATCGCCTCGAAGGAAATGGCTTCGGTGCATTTCATCGGGAATTCCTCTTTTTAATATGAGCATCGATTCCAATTACAAAAGATCAAAGAATCGCCGCGCGGCCCACTTCGTCTTTGTTCAAACGAAAGATGAATTATTCAAAGAGCTGGAAACGTTTCAATTGGCCAGCTATAAAAAAGGAGACGGTTCGTTGCTTCTTCCACTAAATTAAAATTTCTTTATTTTATCTATTTTAATGTCACGAACAAAACTTACAGACTCTGTTTTATGAAAGTGTCTGCAGTGTACAATCTGCATAAAGCTTGCAAGGTACCAAAATCACGTCTAATTACAACATAAAATATGTTTTGCAATATCGTCAGTTATTTAACTAATGTTCATTAGAGTAATCTTGATTAAAATTGTTCAGGCAAATATATTTTCAGTGGCAAAACTAATATCAAATTAGTGGTAATGTTAAATGATTTTTACCTTAATAAACATCAATAGTACACAGATATTATAAAAAATATTTAAGCTTGGCTGGTAACTAATAGTAAATACACGCGTTTTTTACAACGCATCGTACGTGGTATTCATTGCACACTGCAATTTTCGTTCGCCCGAAATTCAAACTAATGTTCTTAAAACTAGAAGTATAGCAGTAACTCCCACTAAACCACCACAGCTCCGAAGTTAATCAACGAATAGTAATAAAAGCAAGTTCTTAATTTTTACCAGTGAGGATTTATGTTGGCGACACCTGGCGGGTGATTGAGAGAGCAGGCCGTACGCGAAATTATTAAAGCGTAATTTATGCTCGCAATTTGTACGTAACTTGAATTCGTTCCTTGTGTCATTCATCATGGCTGCCACCAGCGAAACGATTAATTTCGACAATCATCTGTAAAAACGGCAGAGTTGTGTACGTGCCACGCTACTGGCTATTGGAACTGTAATAAATGTCTTTATTAAAATTCAATACAATGCAAGGGAATAAAAGCTTTCGCTTTGCTTCTTTAAACTGGAAGGCGGTTTGGCGGCACCCTCACTTGATGGACCGACGATATTGTTAAGATCGCGGAAAGTATAACATACGAGTTACCGAATATGGTAGAGTTGAAAATATTATTTCCAGCTGCCTTCTTTTTTCCTCTGTTCTCTGTTACACATGATAGAGAATCTGAAAGATTAACCTTGGTGATTAAAAATAAAATGTCTATATTATAGTCCGAAAGATGATAAACCTTGCATTATTTTGTATTCTGTTAGCCATTTATGTTTCACCATTATTAGGAAATACCTTCTCCATCAAGTCGTCCGCCAAAAATATAACGAGTTCATCCGCCATCTCCGTTTTGAAAAACACATTCGTTTAGCAAATAAAAGTCCCGCTAAGTTTATAAAGATTTTGCAGTAGATATAGATAACTTTTCCGACAGTGACGGCGGCGCGTCCGCTTCCTGTCGCCTTCCGGGAAAGCCCCTCGTTAATTTTATTTTAGTAACGCCTCACTTAATCTAATACCGGTTTGTACGCAGTCTACGCGAATTATGAAGTGTGTGTTTTGTTAGGCTTTTGTCCGGAGGTCGGGTTTGTCGGTTTATATTTTGTTTCAAACCGGTAATGTTGTGTCCCTCAAGCTTCTTGCTGGCTCCCGCTCTATAGATGAACAACTTTTCAAATAATATACTCTGTATTTTATTTCAGGAACTTGAAAGAAACCTACCGAAGAAACACCAAATTAAATGACTATTCAAATGAAGCCTTTGCGTAGATACAGATTGTAATAAAAATTTAATTGTAACAAATTTTATTATCTTTCTTAGGCCCATAACTTTTACAAATATTCAAAAGGTAATTAAAAAAAATATTTTTTAAACAATTTGCTTAAAAACTTATAAATTTTTAATATTTACATTTAAGATGAGCGCACATATTATATCTAAATATGTGCCAACAAACGCCGTATTTTATTGAAATTCTACAAAACCACAAGAGTCACAATCGCACGCCAAACGAATCGAAATCGCTAAAAAAGTCTACAGCGCACTGATAAAAATAAAGAATCCGCTGCGCAACTTCACAATAAAGCAATATTTAAAAAAAATTGGTTTATTCGGGGCGTTCGCCGAGAACAAGTGCACCTCACCTTTAATCAGCTTTATTCATTTACAAAGCTTGTTTTCTCTTCAGATGTTGATCTAAGATTGCTAAACCCACATGATCCAATTACGTGGTCTGAATACACAGCATTGTAAGCTCCTTCCTTTACACTTGGTTTGCAATAAAGCCCTTTCATTACACGATTAGACTAATTTGTCAGTAATCATGCTATTGTAATTGCGGCTGCCACATAATTGAGAATAACCACTAATTTGTACTTAGAATGTGTAAGCTTAAATCCAAGGTATTAAGTACGATAGTTTTTAATCTAAATCAGACATAAGTACGTATGAATGAGATTTAAATACAAATGGTATTTTCAACACACTTGCTCATAAAGTGGCTCTATGGTCACCGCAATTAGGCACATAATGACACCCATAATCAAACTGTGACTTTTTCATTGCTATAACTCACTAGTGAGTTATAGATTTTTTTTTAAATTTTATTGGTCGAGTATCTTTGTTACTAAAAAAGTTTTTATTCGAAAAAAAGATCGTGTTCAATAGAACAAATAAATGAATGTTCCTATTTCATGCAACTTCTTATTTAAATAGATAATTTTAACTCGTACGTGTTTAATAAATAAAACTTTCACTCAAATATAACTTTTGTTTTCTCTGTAACAAAAGAAAACTTTAAATTCCCCATTTTTTACGTGGCAGAATAGGTGCAAACCCTAAGCGCGGAAAATAAATAAAAAAAAAACCTCATCCCTTTAGTCTGTGGCCGATCGCAATGCGCGCGCATAGGAAAACTGATTAATTTTTCCCGCCATAGCGAAACATTTTTCACAACGCGTTTTCACTGTTGAAATTATAGTTATTTTATTCACAAGTGTGTTGAAAAACGTCGTATGATACACGTGTGTATTGGTGATTACCGTTCTCGGCTTTCTTAAGACCCTCGCCTACGGCTCGGGTCTCAATGGCACCTCGGCGGTAATCACCAATGATACACACTAGTACCATAATGTACTATTATCATATTTGTAGCGTGGGGCGTATTTTACTGTAGTAGTATTTTTTATATATTTTTTATGATAAAAGTAATGGAACACGCTGATAGCTCACCTGATGTTAAGTGGTAGCTTCTGCCTATAACAATGCATTACCTCACAGAGCAAGTCCAATGAGAACGTGCCCTGTAAGGCAATGCACTGCATCCATCACTCTGAGACGTAAAGATCTTGAAGTCTCATGTGCCTGTAATTACAATTGTATTAGTAATGGTACAAATTAAAATATTGATGGCCGGATACGTTCGGTATCCGAACAGTAAAAGCTGGTGTGGTTTTAAGTAATATAATGAAAACAAAAAACCTTTTCTGACTTTGCAACAACGATAGCAGTGTTGATACTTTAATTCGATTCAAAAGGCTGGAAAAGTCAAGGTTCGATTAACACCCAAAATGGCGAAAATTTTCCAATCAGCCCCCGTAAATTGGAAAACTTTTATATGCGTTCAAAAGTCCAGGTGTATTTCTATCGGTATGGTCGGGACTGGGGGAAGTTTTTGTTCAAATGGGCTCCGAAAAACGATTTAATTAGTAAGTACTTATTGAAAATTTTCACCGTAAAATTTGAAAGTTTTTATGCGACACTCCTGTTAATCGGTTTTATTCTTGAAACACCTTTCTCCAAAAATTAGATACAGAACATCCTGAGATATTTTGAGACGGTCTTAAGTTTATTTTTAAAAGATTGCCAGTTAAAGTTATTACCAATTTTAATGCGAGTACATTATCAAAACCGCCCGTCGACCGAACAATACAACAATATTATTAGTGTGTTGCAAATTGGTTTTTGGCTCGATGCAGTGCGGACCACACGCCGTTCGCGGTCATTAGCAATTTTGGCAGAGCAGCATCAGACTCTGACTTATGACTTTATGAGACTACTGGCTAAAATTGCTTTTCACATCTTCGCTGCACATATTTGTGATAAGTATTCTAGTTATTTCATAGTAGATGCCGGGTTTAAGTAGCTTTTATGTTCTAACTGTAATTGCAGACATCGCGCAGACTTTCACTGTGAAGTTTGATAGATATGACTTCTAAATCCATAAAAAATAACCAATTCCCAAATCTATTAAAAAACTATCAAATAGAAGGAACAAAGTTAAAAAGACCCACTAATCTTCAAATATTACCACACCACCGCTGCACCGTCTCGTACACACCCAAGCTCTCGCAACTTATTAGGTATGTTAAACTGGCAATAAAATTCTCAAAAGCCAAAGGAAGGTACAATAAATACTAACGAACCACAGTCGGTGGTGAGTTTTGCATATTCCTTGGAGATGAGTGTTTTTGCTGCTAATTAGCATTCCTGTCTTAGTCCCTCATTAGTACCCTTGTTCAATGAGGTTGCAAGGTACTTTGTGTTGCCATAGATATTAATACCATACCTAAGAAAAACTAGATACCTATTAGCTAAGTTCATAAATATTAAGTCCGTCTTAATATTTATGAATGAAACGGTTCACTAACGTATGAATTGAGGCAAACTAAAGTAAACAAAAATAGGGCTTAATTTTTTTTATGCAGTTTAGGTGTACTAGGGCCTACCAACACAATATTACTACGAAGCCAGTAGGGATTACAGGAGAACATATTTAAATCGTTACCATTAGGGATTTTTAGTGGAGATTTCCGGAATTTAATTTTATTATCTACTCAGACTAATAATCCGAAAAAAAAATAACTATATCAGTAAAAATCATTTAAAATTAAAATCACTATTTCAAACTTATTTTTATTTATTAATCACAACGCAACCAATTACTCTAATTAAAATAATTACTTTGACTTTTTTCACATAATCTCTAAAAATCCCAATAATATTTTAGGGGTCTTCTTAATAGTCATCATCTATGTCTGATTCAGATATATTTAAAGCAGTACTCACCTAATATTATAAATTCGGAATATAAGAGCTCTCACTCAGTTTGGAGGGTGCACTTCAGAAAATTACGGGAAGGCAGTCTCAGCTCTTCAATGCCACTTCCAAAGGTTTGGACTCAAATTATTATCTGCATGGTCCTCGTGCTACAATCTATAAATAATAAGCTGATGATTTTATTTTGCTTTCATCTTACTTTTGTAGCTTTTTATTTTAATAATAAGTAACGAATATATAGACCACTGAGTTAGTAGTAAAAAATTTGAGTTTTTTTTTAGTTACAATGATAATCAAAGTTTAAGTAAATGGCTTTTATCCATGAATTCGTGGGCAAAACTTTCCATGATCGGTGTCCGGTTTAATCAGATCTTTGTATCGGATGCCAGAAGTCAAAAAATATGATCTTAATTTTAGTTGGGCATTGTTTAAGAATGAGCTCATGAAGTTTGTTCTTTTTTATGTTGTACTTTTTCACCGCAAGGGCAATTTGAAGCCTCAAATCCCTGAAACTCAGCAGATACCGGTTGAAACAGTATCCGCAATAATTATGCAAATTACTCTCTTTATATTTTTACTCAGATGTTATAATAAAATTTTAATTTCACGTAATTTAATTCTTATCTTCCCCAGCAAGACCATATCTCAGAAGAAAATTCGTAAATTATTCATGAGGAAAGTTTTAACGGGGACATGATTTTAAAACCAACATTTGTAAGCCCCGTTAGGCAATAACTTGGGGGATTCGGTGTTTCCTACAACTATTACGAGCAATTTATAGAGTTACGGGTACATCCGGACCTTCTAGGCTATATCACGGTATATAGAGCTACGTACGGCGTAGCTGTGTGGCATGTACGCACACATTCAAGGAAACTGTGTCAATCTTTACAAGTAAGACCCTGCAATGTTCAGTCTAAGTGATGACGTCATGTTGAAGATATCACCGAATGAATTTCTGGAAAATCGTTAATAACTAATGTTTAGAAAATAACAATACCTATAAAAGTTCAGCAAAAATATAATTTTAATCCAAACTAGAGTTTTAAACGAAAAGGTGCTGCTGCAGTGAAGAACCACTTCATTGTCGCTTTAGTAGGTTTCATGTGACAATAATTACTTCAATTGTAATAGGTAGAGATAATCACTAAACGTCTGGTCGGTTGGCGTCTCTTCTGTTCCACTCCTATCTCATAAAAAATGAATGCTCGCTTAGAGCTCACGAGAGATGTAGATAACTAGCAAATTTTGAAAATACACAAAAGTTAACCCAATTAACCAACTATTATTAGTACAATGAGCAATTAACTAAGAAACGAACAGGCTGTAAAGTTTCCTGTGCTTTGTTAATAAATGCCAATTTACACGGCAAGAGTTTCTCGTCTCAAATATCTATGCCATTTTTGGAATATCTTAAATCATCAAATTGCCTCATGCAAACCATTTTGGAAGTCTATCTACGCAAACAAAATTCAGAGTTTCTCGTCGTAAAAAAAATAGTGCGTGGAGTCCCTCCGCGCGGAAGAAGTGAAACTTCGAGTGCCACGCACCCACGCATTCGATCTCGCTCTGTCTCTTTCTATTCCCCCTCCTCACTAGCGTTAAACGTTTAACGCAACCTTGTTGGAAGTCGCATTAGAAGTTACACTTCAAAAATCGTTGGTATTAAATACCTGATGAGTAGGTATAGTATGACATATCTAATTGCAGTTGAGTTTTCGTTTTTGATTGAATGTAAAGTAATCGCTATTAATAAACACGATGTAAGCGCACACCGTGTTTTGTTTTGTTTTTTCAAACAAAAGACAAAACATAGTGTAACTAGCTTTGGAAGTTTACATCGAGTATACCTATTACTGCGTTAAAATTATCGCCTACGATAATCGCATGTGTACTGCCACAAAACATACGAGAAACTCTCTCCATGTAAGCAAGTAAACAACTATTCGCTGAAGTCATCGTTTACATTTACAGAACGGTGTGTACTTAAAGCGAAACACGCTTGTATAGAAACAGAGTTCAAAACTTCGTTTTAGTTCAAACACTCGGACTCTGAAGCTAACTAATTACTTCATTATTTACCTATGCAGTCAAATGTCGCGGTGCCCAGGGAAATACGAGGTTTTATGGAACGTACTGTTTCTAAATAACCTCAATGGTGTACACTGGTTGTACCTTCTCGTATAAAATTAATAATGTTTGACTTTTTGATAAAACGTATGAAAAATCACTTGAATATCTTGGTAACCATGAATACTAACCTAGTTAAAAGGTCTATGTATGGGTGTAGAAGGATTTACAATTCGGTTTTTTAACAAACTGGCAGCAAACAAGCAAAATCAGAGGTAGACACAATCCATACAAATACCTACATCACGCATCTAATTGTTCGAAGCAGAAAGCGGCGATACAACGTTCAATGGGGATTAATTTGTTGACAGTAAATTGGATCCTAATGAAGCAAAGGCTCTTTAGGTAAACAAGACGATCGTCTTGGTTGCTGTTTACATGATTCACCGGTTCGTTAGCTTTGTTCCAAATACGATAGCCCGTTTGCTATACAATTGCCTAGGCGAAGTCGTATTTACTCTACTCACTTGGATAGTCTCACCGGTTCAATGTTTTTTTAACTTTTTTGGTAGCTTAGTTTAAAAGGCGGGCTGTCCGTTTGCGTATCTTTTCTTTTTACTTGGATAAGTAAAAGTAATACGGGCAGCATTACTTAAGTATTTTTTAGTTTGTTGAATGATTAGAAGCTTCTACATTGTTACGTTTACTACAAGACTATCTACGTATACGATGTAATTTAATGGTTTATAGATAGTCTAGCCGTCGCCCCCGGCGTTGCTCGCGTTCTACCCTTTAGAGTGTGACGTTTCAAATTCCTTTCCTAGTGCACCCCTACACTATATAAGGATACTACCCTCCAAATTTCATACCTCTAGGACTTCTGTTTGAGCTGTGCGTTGATTCTAAGTCAGCTTCAAAAGAGTTTTATATACCTATTTATATAAGAAGAAGATTAAGAAAGGTGTTTATTTTGCCAGTCCAGCTGTCCACATCTCAGTTTTAAGATTGTAGTTTTTTTTTCAGTAAGTAAGTGTTTTGGATTCCTCCAATCACAACAATTGCAAGCAACATTACTTTGTAATAAGAACGCACACTAACATTTGCTGTACACAACCTGATCTGTATTTACGCACCACTCGGAGTCGCTAATATAAGCAGCATTATTAATAGGAATTTGATTAGTGTACGCAAATTAGGCCCCTATTCACGCCGCGGGCAACTTGAATGCGGCACTTGTCGCGTAAGCATATTTCCCGAATTTGCATGTAAATCAGACACCTATGAATCGGACGTGATGGCTGGGTCATGATGCGGCGGGTTTTAGTGCCAATAACTTGTTTAAACAATTACTTTCATACACTCCCAAAACAAATGGTGAAATGAACCCGCTGACTAAGATTTTTTGATTCATTCATACAATAAAAAGACTACCTATAGACTATAGGATATTAAATTAATAAACTTGATTTAGTTCATAACTTATAGAACGATCAAAGAACAAAGTGAACAAAAACAAGACCTTTAATTTCCAATAAACAGTCAATATAGAAAGTCATTGAATAAACCAGTTGAAGAAAGCAGGCTGCTAAACGGAACACAATGCATAACCAGTGGAGAAGTTTTCTATTGTTCATTTTATTTGAACACACGAGCGACTAAAATTGAGCGATTCCTCGGGATTCTAAGAAGGACTCTGCATAGAGTTTTCATTCTACCCCATGCTTGCCAACCGCGCGCACTTTACACTCGAACCCCAAAATACGAAATTGGTGAAGAACAAAAAACTGATGTGTGTTATTTTTTTTTTATAAAACAAAGTTGTTAAAGATAACGATGAAAACTTAATTTTAAAATAGATAAGTAGCTAAAAACGGAACTAAGATTTACAGTAACATATTAGCAAAAACCGACGACAGCCACTAGAATACCTACACATAACTGCCATATTTTTAGCCTCTACAATTTTAAAATTGCTGTAATTCCTACAAATTGCTCGTGCAAAAACAACGTTCCACAGAGAAGTTTTCTATTGTTTACTTTAAATTAATTGCTTTCTCACAATTTACAAACAACGGTTCGGATATCCTCCGCTGTGAGCAATCAGCACAAAGAACGACTCAACTTTACTCGAATCGGATCTAAAATAAATTGGCGCAGATAGCTTTCTATTTTGTAAACTAATAATTAAACAAGCAGAGAGAGAGAGAGGCCAAACTTCCCGGGCAACTTGTTCAACAATACTCTTCCAACAGTAAGAATAAACTATAGCATTTATCAAGCATCGGTTGACTAAATATAGTAGGTATTTCCCCTAACGCAGTAAATGACTATGCATGTACATAGTTACATGTGTGATATCGCGTGCACACTATACCCATGTCGCTGCCGGCATGAATGCCGCGATTAATTCCGGAATTATTGCCACAGCAACATGGCCTTTATTCTTATACCGCATTCACACATGCCCATACCGCTGCCGGAATTATTGCCGCGATTAATTCCAGAATTATTGCCACAGCAACATCGCCAAGTTCATGCCCTAGCTCCTTGGTGAGAATAAAGGCGAAGTTGCTGTGGCAATAAGTCCGCGGCATGAATGAGGGCAGCGGCAATGGCATAGTGTGAACGCGGTATGACGGGTGTCACAGCTCAGTTGGTAGTAGCTCTGCCTTCCGTGCTGTGGGCTGTAGGTTCGAGCCCCATCAAGAACAAACATTTGTGTGATGGTAAACATGGATGTTGGTTCTGTGTCTGGGTGTTGCAGAATATTTATGAAAATAATATATTTACAAAAAAAATATAAGTATTCTATCAGCCATCTAGTATAGTAAAAGCTCTGCTTAGTTTGGAACTGAGAATTTTTTTTATATGTTATAAAAAACACTACAACAGCTGCTTAATAATGCCATTTTACTTCTTAGGCAACTTAAAAGTTAGACTTTCTGATCAGTAAGCATCAAAACCGCATTTTAAAACATCTAAAACCCCATGCTTAAATAAAATAAGTACCTACTATTATATAAAGTACTAACTAATCTCCCCACTATGTTTAATTGTTGTGATTTGAAAACAGACGTTCTCTAGCTGCAGTCTGTAGTCACGTCGGAATGTGCAAATTAATTTAAAATACGTGAGCGTTGAGTGAGACAGACTTGTTAGTAGTACCTGCAATAAATTGCAATTAGGAAAGCTGTTGTCTTGTTATCGAGTTAGCAGCCTTCGAGGCTCTCAGCGCACTTCGGCACAGCTCCGGTATTTAATAGCTCACATTGTTCGCCTTGTGTTTTAATTTTAAACTACTATAAAATAATGCAATATTATCGCCCTCAACAAAACATCTGAAACTCCATTTTGCTAATAAAACCAAGCTCATGCCTTATGTAGACCGTTTTACGTATATTACAGTTCACACTGTAGTTCGTATAGTCAGTATCGTCTAGTCGTCAAGACGTCAAAAAATTGTGTTTTCAATTAATAGGTATAGTATGGTAGGCATACCGTTACGTGGCTTCTGGCCACGTGGTGTGTAGGCATAGGTATTTTTTCCCTAAATTTCAAATTAACTAATAGTTGATTATTATGTGAGTTCTCTACTGAACTGCAACCTTATTTTTGTCAATCAAGCCAATTTTTTGTAACAACAACTTTCTCAATGTTACTATTTTCCCAAAGTAGCAAAATGTCTTTTATCTTCATGGATTCTTGCAACATTTAAGGTTGGCCCTTCATATTTCCAACGCCTATTCCAATCTGTTTTATTGCTAAATATTTCGTTATAAATCATAACCGATTGCTTGGTGATATTAAATTGGTATGCAAACAATCACAGTTTGCAAAAAATCACGTTTAGATCAAATAAAACAAACGCAGAATCTTTTGTCGTAAATCTGTCAGCAAAACAATTCGTACCCTTTCACGAGCAATAAAATGCTACCAAGAAGAAGGCAAGAAAGAAGTATCATAAATATAAGATTCATTTATATTCGTTCAGTCGACCCTTGAGGGCTGAGGCCGCAAACTATGTAAATAAAGTCACAGTGTTCGAGACATAAACCTTTTTTCCTTGAAATTATTTTAGCTCTTAGCTAATTATTCTTTCCCCCTCAAATCACATCATAAGATCGTAAAAAAAAGAATAATTAGTTAGCTGTGAGTCCAGAGTATTCGAAAACATAACTCAAACTGAAGTGAGTCTCGATTTAATATGAGTTTATATGGAATACAAACTTTAATATTATGCTATTTTGAATTAAAATCATGTAAATAAAAAAGTACCAGTAAGTATAGCAATTTAATACAATTAGTAAAGTTTTTTAATCCTTACCCAATAAAAGGCTTTTATCCAAATGTGATGCGAGCAAAATCTAAATTAAAACCCAACAAAGACCTCAACCCTTTGACCGCGGACCGATTTGTTTTGAGCTCTTTAATTTGTCTATTTTTTTTCTTTGATGTACCTACTTGCTGAATAAAATAATACCTACTTGTTCCAAACATCGTTGATAACATTATGTAGCCTAATACCTTTAGTCTCTACTATTATATTATTAGTTCTATTAACTGAATTTGTTAGTAGACTTCTAGGTAAAATTAATCAATTAACTAATGGTGACGTCTCTAAATGCGGCTGTTATCTATAAATTGGTTTTCAATAATAGGACGCTGTTTAGCTATACCAGCTTCATTACTTGGGTTGTCAATGCGCAGACAATAAGCATAACCGGCCATGAATATGTTAGGTGCACATGACGTCGGCTCTGACATGCGAATTCTCTTTGTACTACTTGCAAAGAGCATTATGCCGCAGACAATCGGTATAAAGCTCCCGACACATACCTGACAAGATGAACTATTATTAAACATCCGTGTAAAGGCAGAGAGCTAGTTTTAGGTTTTTTGATATGTATTACCTGCGTGAGCTTGTCTTGTGACAAAAAAAATTAAAAAATTAAAATTAGCTTGGTCGCTTGGGTTTAGTTATGTATGTTGTGAATTCTTGTAGACCTTGTAGTTACTAAAATACGAATACAAAGTCATGGTAACATCATAATTGATTCCTGAAATATCAAAATAAAATAATTTAAAAAAACCATCCTTGTTAAAAACGTTAATTTCTACACCATACAAATATTTTTGCATTGATATTCGTTTTCGAATGGTTTCTTTTCCTCAGCAAATGGAGTAAAGTGCATTATAAACGTCTTCAAGCAGAGGAAATCGAAGCCTTCCAAGTTTATGAAATTTTATTACGATTGCATTGATTTAAAACGATTGCCACCATCTTTTTCTAACTGGAGGGATAGCATCACTTCCTAAATAAAATTGTAAAAAATGATAGTTGTACTACTTCACATTCATGACGAGGTAATTGCTCTGCATCTTCAAGTGTTTTTTAAACAATACTTATAATCAACGACATTTTTTATAAACTTGCATTATTTACATAACCGCCTGTGGAACATAAAGAAGCTCGTAAGGGCGTTAAAAGCTGTTTTGAACTTGCAACTAAAGCGCCAAGAAAAAAAACAGCAAAGTTTTTACTTTTTAAACAGGAAGCCAACACTTTAGACAAGTTAAGTGGAAAGTTGCGATCTCAGTTTTATTTATGAACAGTTTAGTGCGAGTAACGGTCACTTAAACACTTGCTCGGTGACTTTCATGATTCACTGGATAAACACAGCTTCAATCGAAATGAGGTTATTTTTGCTTATTCGTACCTATTTACCCAGGCGTGCCCAGGCTTAGTCTCAAATAGATGAAGACCACCATACATTCCGAATGGCAAAACATAAGTACCATTCTGGATAGACGAGCAACATTGTTAGAATCGCGGGCAACCACGAGAAAAAAATCGTTATTTATGGAAACTTATGGCTATATTTGCTGACTTATTATAGAGACCAATCCTATTTCATACAGAATTCAATGATAGAGGTCCAACTGAAACTTGCAGTTTTAAATGATTTTTACTGGAAATATATCTATCATCAAACCTTTAGACATGCTTTATAAGTACTTATAGTATATCAATCTTACCAATGCAATGGTATCGCAAGAATGTTGAAATTGATGATCTTCATAAGCACTTATATACCAATCTTAGCAATGGTACGGTAGCAATGCTGATATTGATGATCAATCGAAGCTGCGTGCATCCCGATTAAATCGGCCGTCAATCCAACCGCAATCATTGTCGAACTGACACTGAGGGCCAGATCAATCTAGGATTGGTTCACTCCAGCAAGTAATCGATACCTGAAAATGGAGAATTGTGTCCTAACCTGTGGTACAAAGAGGTTCTTGCAATGGCTTACTCGTCGGTAGTAGGAAGATGCATTGGTTTTGATTTGAAGTTCGAAAAAGGATGGAAAAAAGTTGGGAATAGCGAAGCAAGTTCATTGGAACACTCGTTTATATTTGCAGATGAGTTATTCGTCAAATCGCGAGTGCGCGCGAGTTGGCACCTTCCGATTCTACCTATTTTGGTCACACCGGATATACCTACTTAGGTATGGGCAGATGAAATGAGCAAAAATCGTGACTGAGGGAGACTACATGGGTACTTCTATCAAAAACCAGATCTTAAACTTTATTTTTCTAATAAATGGTAAGTAGAAGTTGCAGTAAAAGCCATTCAATATTAAAATAAGCTTTATGCGCTAGAAACAAGACATTCTTCGTCCTTCCCGAGATTAGTAGCACTGCGGAGGCCATTCAAGTAATGCAATGTCTATGTTAATTACGAAGAACGCAGAGAATTCATTCATTACTCTCGCTAAAGGCCCGCTTTAACTGTAACTACACACCGCTTTTCATTATAGCAAGTAAAACTGGTGCTTTTATATGATCGTAATGATTTTCAAGAGTGTTGTTCGGTACACGCACTTAAAACCGTGCTTACATGAGAAGCCCGCTTAATTTTTGCCGCCGTTTTACCTTAATTTATACGAGTAACAACTAACAGAGCTTGAACTAAGCAACATGAAACGTGCCGTTTATTTTCAAAATATTATTTAATATCTACAGACATCTTTGCGACCTATTTATGCGGTGTGTGACCCTTGGTAAATAGTACTTGACAAATCTTTTGACCAGATTCGGTGATGGCCAGGTGGTTTAAAGTTCAATTCGATGTTGTAACGTGAGGGTTTTGGAAACCGTAGTTGCCTTCGTACAAGATTCAAGTTTAGACTGAACGTCGTTTGAGAAGCTTATGCTCAACATAGGATAGTTTATACTAGGTATCTACGAACCGACAGTGATTCTCGTTTATTTGTCTAAGTTAATTTCTACTTTCAAATATTTTTTATCTTGTAAAATTCCTACATAAATGGCAGAAAAGAACTCCATTACCGATATACTTACTTAGTTCGGATTGATACCGATAAATTCGGTTCCACAGCGGAGGTTTATTCGTTTACGTAAACTTTGGGATTGGCACTAACAAGGCTGGGTAAGGCGAGCGCGCCGGTGATTTCTACTCTTAAAATCCAATTTAAATGCATTCCTCTGTGGCTCAGGAGGGCAGGAGGCCCCGATACGCCTCGGGGGGCAATTAACTTATTCATCCTTAACATTTCATTGCACAACTTCCTAACTTTTTATGCTACCTACGTTTCACTTTTACTTCACGTAAATTGCAACTGAGATTGAGGTTAAGAGCTCTTTTCGGCTTAAATTATAATTTTCTTCTTGAGATTTTTATAGCTTATCACTGAATATTACAGTTTATTGCGTTTTGATTATAATAAAACTTTCTTGGGCAAGATGGGATTTGCATAAAGTAAAATACTTATACCTTCACATTTTCGTATCAGAATTACGTCAAAGTTATTCAAACTCGTTCCAAATGCAATTTCAAACAACCTAATAGAAACGTTCTCACTAAGATTGTTGCAAAGTGTAATGGGTTCAGGTGAAATTAACGCAGAAAAATAGGAAAAGTTACAACGAGTTTTCAGCGAAGGTTTTTTGCGTTCGCCAAGTAGCGCTGTGATTGTAAACTGCTGAATTTATAATGCTATTTTCAAACTCCACTTCATCGAGAAGTTTTAAACCGGTTCATAATTTGACTTGCAGCGTATTTCTTCAAGTTTTATTCAATGTAGGTAATCAGCCAAGTTTATTGAATAATATTATATTGTTACTAGCCGTCGCCTGCGGCGTTGCTCGCGTTCTACCCTTTAGAGTGTGACGTTTCAAAATTCCTTTCTTAGTGCACCTCTACATTATATAAGGATACTACCCTCCAAATGTCATACCTCTAGGACTTATAGTTTAGGCTGTGCGTTGATTCTAAGTCAACTTCCAAAGAGTTGATGATGATTGTAACCAAAAAGCTATGGTAACAATATTTTAGTTACAAACTAGAAACATTATTACATTTTATTTACTCAATCCTAAATCGGTTCAAATAAAATAACTCGAAGATAACAAATGTTACTCCTACGTTGCTCGACTCGTTGATAAGTGGTATCAGGCTACACTGTGTTATTTTTATCCAATGCTTATTTTGTTGAGTGTTTTGTCATACTCGCTAACCTTGAACTAACGTAAAATATTAATTTGTTTTAATTTTCCGAGATAACGTAAGCCTAGTTTTAATATAAATAAATAAAAGCATGTAGTGGCGACCCCACCTAGCGTGGGATAAGGACAGGGAAATGATGATGACTTTTTAGTAGCGCTTTTAAACTACCACTGACACGACCATCATGGGTGTAGCGCTGTTTCGCACCACAGTTTCTCACCACAAATTATTTTTCGTTGTTTCATACCAAAAAATGTTAGCGTTTCTACCCACATCGAAATAAGATATCGTGAGCAGATAACTGAATGTATTTTGTTTTAAGAGCTTTCATTGGTGTTTTCCAATCGGGCGATAATGCAAAAACACAGTTTCCTAACATCTTTTCGGACCCTATTTATTTGAAAGGGATGCGATGACTCAAGCAGATTTCCAAGACGTCTGTACGCCTTCCGCGGATTACTTTGCAAGTCTTTTATACGAAAGCATCGTGCCGTAGAATACGTTGTAGCTTTTAAGACAGAATACTTCACTTCGACAGAAACGTGAAAAACTAAAACAAAAAATGTATGTTACTAACTGATACCCGCGACTCTATTTACGAAATCCGAATAGTTTATTTAGTAGATCTGCATTTTTAGTTTATCCATATTGTTAATTTTAGTTTTTGGCTTTTTTACAGTTTTATAATAGATAGATTTTCCTGAATTTCTACAAAATGTCGTCATTACAAATAATCAGTATCGTAATGAAAGTGTCAGTGTCTGTATTAGCCAATCTGCAAACAACCCAATGATGCTCACTGGATGTTAAAGGTATTTTTAAAGTGACATAGGTATGGTGTATCACTACTTAAATATATTAAATCCTTTTCGTCTGTAAGAAGCTTGTTTTCTCGATAGCGGTCGTTGGTTTATCGTAATCTTGTGGCGGTAAATTATACGATAATCTGAGTCAGTAGTCAACTCGACCGGAGAAATCGTCCGTTTCGTCGAGTTGACATCTTTTCATAGAAAACATTATTATGTTTTTACGAACCAATATTAGATATTAATATCAGCTTTTTATGAGAATAAGATTATGTGACGTAAAAAACAGATGTTCCACCTAATGTTAAGCCCGCCTAGGTGCCTACAAATGGCATAGGCAAAGGTGCCTATGCCATTTGTAGGCACCTAGGTAGTATCCTTATATAGTGTAGAGGTGCACTAAGAAAGGAATTTTGCGAAGTTGCACTCTAAAGGGTCTAGAACGCGAGCAACGCCGCTGGCGACGGCTAGTTAAAAATATATCTGTTGAAGCACTTCTTGTAATGTGTAAAGGTTTAAGTGACAATAAATTTACAAACATTTTTATTTATATCGCCAGGAAATAATTTAATTCCAAAAACTCGTCTAGTAAAAGTTGCTGAAGGTCTTTTTATAAACAATCCAACGATCACAGGCCCTTTTGATCTTTCGCACAGTAGGTATTTAATTATTGGATTTGTTTGTGCAGTAATCGCGAGTGGTATCGGGATGACCTCTGAATATATTTAAACAAAACAAAGATTTATTGAGCCGTTTGTTGGCTGCTCCAAATACCGATCAGTCAGTGAAAATAATTGGTCTGAGAAAGATCGCTGTTTATACGGCTTGCACTGTTTCGAGGTAAGTTACAAAAACAAATACAAAATTATTAACTTCATAATAAACATGTTGGAAATCTAGATAGAACCCTGTTTTCTATATTAGTTTTAAAAAAACTGTGTTACAGAAAAAAGCGCGCTCTCTATAATGTTCACACTATTGTTTACAAAAATAAGTAATGAGTTGCATTCATATTCTGTTTGTGTCTTTTATAATCAAATACCTCAGTAAAATATTACACGGGAACTAGCTACGAGTACTTATTAATAAATCTATTAATTATTTAATAGCTCTAGGAAAATTATTAAAAACCATTGCCCATAATTCTTTCATCCTCTTATCCCATAGCTAATCTTTAAATCCTTTATCGAACGGCACAATTGTTATTGGTTATTTTTGTATATTTTAATCCTCTCCTAATCCTTACTGGAAGGGATTTCTTAGTGGAGATTTCTTAAATATACCTACCATAAAATCTAGTAAAAATATCATTAGTTGGGATATCATAAGTTTTAAATAGCACCAATTTCGCTGTCATTTGTGACTTTATAACCCCAACAAAATTCTATTGATACCTATTTCAGTTTTAGTCTTTGTGTGTTTTTAATCTCTATTTGCTTATTTTGTATTGTTATTTATAGTTTAGAAAAATGAATAAGTTACTGCTCGTGGGTCTGTGCATTGTGGCAATTTTGGCCGTTGCAGAAGGAAGATCGACCAAGAAGTGCAGGTATTTACGTCAACTGACAAGAATCCTATTAAAAACTAAAAACGCAAAATTCTGTAAGGGTGTATGTATGGATGTCTGTTTGTTCCTCTTTCACGCAAAAACTAGTGATCCGATTTGGATGAAACTTAGAATAAATATTATCCGTGACCTGGGTTAATACTATGCAACTTTTTATTCCGGAAAAATCAACGGGATCCAACGGGATGCGAACGAAGTCGCAGGTGGAAGCTAGTTTGTATAAAACTTTTGACTAATTTGGTGGGTTTGAAAAAATGCTATCCGTAAACCTCCTTTAGGAGCTTTGTATCCAATTTTGTCCATGTCAAGATTGAGAAAGCATTGACTGAAGAGTAGAAACGGTATTCGATTTCTATCATTTTTATCCCACTTAGGTATTTTATTTTTCAGTGGTACTCTACGTCGCTATAATTGCGTCTTGGAAGAAGAAGAAAGTACTGAGGTAAGCTATGACATAACAATAGTAGCTAAGGCTTAGTAGAAGTTGGTTTAGTTACTAAACCAATTTTAAATCATCAACTCAGGTTTTGAGTAATCTTGTTGACCGTTGTGTTGAACTGTTGAAAAAACAAATGAGATTTCTTTAAAGGTTTCGGCATTAACCTTAAAAAATGATAAGCCCGTCGTAGCTATTTCGGCTGATAAAAAGGCTACACACAAAAAACCCATTAATCGCTACTAAAAACTGCGTAGATAATATACCTACTTACTAAATAATTGATCGCGTGAAAAACCTACCTCGGTCCCTAGTAGGCCGTTGTAATCAAAACCGGGCTCAGAGATAAAAGATTTAGAACAGATCACAGGTTAAGGTTTGAAGCTAAGTATACTCGTAATAGGCTATTTGCTTTTATTTTGATATTTACATACATAACACGATTAATAATTATCGCAAATCAATTTAAATTAAAAACACATAGCTAAATTAAAAACACTAATGAAATAATGAAAGGAAATAGTCTTACCTCATTAAACAATTATATGGGACAATCTGAGACCACGAAAAAATATCTTAATAATGACGTTTCACTACAAACAAACAGAAGTTCAATAAATTACCACCAAAAGTTTTTAATTCTATGGTATCCCGTGGTGTCTACCTACCTTCAAGTAGTTTCAATCAGAGTGGCTATGCAGCCATCGTCTTGGGTACCTACGCTTCTGATTGATAGTGATTGCCATTACTTGAGCTAGGTACCTATCTATATAGATCGTGTACAACAGTCTGCAAATAGTTCGACTGTTTTATAATGGATTTTGTATTTTTCAAAATAACTGTTTGTATTATTTGTAATAAGGATAATTCTCTTAGTTAGTTAGTTTGCAGTAAAAATATCAATTTGAAATGAATTGCAATGATATTTTTTTATTAGAAAATTACTCAGTTTTTACCAGAATTATACATTTCAGAAACCCAGAAGAAAATGTAAAGAGTCTTCTTCGTCATCCTCGTCGTCGTCATCGTCGTCCTCCTCTTCATCGTCATCAGAAGAAGATGATGATTGTGTAAGTTCTTATTAAAAAAAAATCTTATACCTAGGTTACTATGCTTTTATCAAAACACTCTGCTCTATGATTTTAATTTGCTGTCATTGGAGGAAGTCAGGTTATAAAAACATAAATTCTCTATAGTTCCGAAAACTAAGGATCGAGATATAGTACGTTTGTATAAAGCGACGATAAGTGCCTCTAGCGGGCAAGTTGAGAACCTCTTTTGGTTCATACAAAATTATATTTTTGATTATTGGTTCGAATTTCTAAAGTGTATCTCAGACCCTGTACGTAAGTATTATGTTACAGGTAGGTAGAGTACAGAGTTCAATATTTCAATAAATATTCGTATAAGAAAGCCATAAATCGTGACTGAAAGCAGTGAAAGCTTATCGTGTCTAAGGTACTCTGGGTCCGGATTTAATGGAGTAAGTAAGGTTCCTCCTAGGTTGCCATAGTGCTTCTGCAAATTAATAAAATTCGCAAAACAATATTAAAAATATAAAAGTTTCAAGCTTTTGTTTAGTACTGTAAACCACTCGACATAGCTATAGGCACTCCAATTTGTTTGTTGAATGTTCGCGAGCGGGTTCCTTGGAGCGAGCGTCGATTGCGGCTCTAATGAGCAATAATGATGGTAGTCCCTAACTTTTGTAACATTTTGTGTTTTTTATTTCTACTTTAAAAGACATTATGGGGGAAGTTGGCCTTATTCAAACAACTGTTTTGACTGAATTAAAATCGAGCTTTAGATTTAATTCCAGGTAATTTAATTTTCATAACAGGTACAAGATAAGAATACTTTTGATGTTATTAGGTATATAAAAAAAATTACTGAGTAGGTTTGAAGTGAAAGGGCCTCATCATTAATCAAACTTAATCGAAAGATATAGTATAGGCCAGTCTGCTTTTCCCTCATGCACTCACATCTTGTACTGAACTAAGTCTTATGTAATCTATGCTCAGATGTTACCTAAAACTAATAAGCTTGCAAAAATGAAAAAGGCAAATTAAAGTGTCTTGTTACCAATTTTGTTTTACAGAATCAAAAACATAAGAAACACGATTCGTCATCATCCTCATCATCTTCCTCATCGTCGTCTTCGTCTTCGGCTTCTTCCTCTTCATCATCATCGTCATCAGAGGAGCACAAACACAAACATAGCCACAAAAAGAACCCCTGTGAAAATGGAACCGGTACCGTAAGAACTATTCTATTCTCAATATAAAAATGGTATTTTAAAAATATGCTGATCGATTTTATAACATTTTTATATCTTTTTTATATAATTATGTCATTTACCTACCACACCCAAAGACGTACGTTTTTACCAATGTGTTATGGGGAACATAAACACTACCTATGTTACGCCTCTGAGTGCGGCAGATGGAGCTAGAAGCCCTTTGAAGTCAAAATACTATAGCAACGCATTCATGCATTTAAGTTTGGTTAGATAAATTATACTTATAATGACTTTTTGTTATTTACAGGGCAAGAAGTATTCCCATGTCAAGGGAGTCATCCGCTGCACCACTGAAAAACCCAACTGAGTCACATAAGTACAGCAATGTAGAAAGTACTAAAACAATGTGTTTTAATAATAAAAACAATCACCAAACATTTCCATAATCACCTCATTTACTCATTTCATTTCCCTTTCAAAATGTTATGATATCACTGGCCGCCGAGCTGTCCGAGCACCGTAGATTTTCGCCTCTAGGTATGTCTCTACTAACAATTATTAACGTACGGTACGGTAAGACTTAAATGTAGTTATCTACCACTATTAAGTGATGTTATCAGAAAAATATAAATTTTTGAGTGTCGAATTCTGATTCGAATTAACACTCAATTTTTTTTTTATTTGATTATTATTATTACCTATATTTTTTTTGTTTTTTTGTTGAGCTGTAGCTAAGAATTTGACTGCCAGCACACCTGATGGTAAGTGTATTATGCGTAGATTTAGCTGGAATTTATATGTATATCCGTAGATAGTTTTATATATTAACTTTTGGCGTCTCATCATACGCTACAAAATTAAATTCAGCCTAGTTATTATAATCTCGTAAAGGAGATAAACAATGCTTCATTACTTGTTATATGTGGATCAAAGCCAGGTATTCCAATCACAAAGTGCTCGACGTGCCGCGCCAAGCATTTTTCATTGGATACCATCAGAAGGGTGCTTTTCCACCAAAGCTACGCTAAGCAGCTTTGATTTATATCCACCAATAGGGATCGTTTATTTTCATAGCTTAGCTTCACTTAGCGCTGGTGGAAATGTATTTAACGAAGCTATATTATTATGTGCTTTAAATAGAGATATCTAAGGACCTAAGGACGCTATCATCCTTACACAGCTAGCTGACGTAATTTCATAGCCACATCTTACACCCTTAGTTTGAGTGTAACGATGATATAGTTTCGTAGTTAGCTTTGATTTTGCTCACCGCTTAGCAACATAGCACCTATCTAGTGGAAAAAAGCCTAGTGGTGACAAAGGATATTATTTCGATAAAACATGATAGCCTGCGTAGCCTGCTGTTGCTATGACGAATTATTTTGTATTTTAAGTTTTTAGTTTAAGGAGTAATGACTACATATAAGAGGTGCTGGTTTAATTCCGCAGCGTGGGACAAATTTTTGAATAAATTAGATTAGAGCTCATTAAAGGTCTGGTTTTTTGATAGGTACTCAGCACCTAATAAAGTAAAAAAAAAACTTACAATCATGGAGTCAGTGGGGTTTCTATTCATCACAAATTTTACTGTTAGGTTCTAAAAATAAGATTTTAGGTTGTATACTCGTATTACTGGTTGTACTAGTTTATGAAGAACATTGATCAGTTCATAGTACAAAGTAGCCCACCTTCCGTTAAAAAGCAACGAAACGAATGAATTGCTGAAGCGAATTTATATTGCGGGCTCTGCTAACGAGCATTTCACGATGGTGAACTATGAGAGCTCTTATTCATAATGCCAACCAAGTTTATACTTTTAAACTTACTAATAATTAGTCTGTTCTACGTTGATTTTGTATTTGCCGGATTAAAAGCAACAGCACCTTTAATAAAACGGTAGCATTTTTATATTAAAACGATACATGGATAGCCACGAAAGATCAGACGCAACATCAGAAGTCAATTGGTACAATAACTTCAATTTGTGTTAATAAATCTACAGCGCGTTCTATTTTATTCAGCATCAAGAATTTTATTGACTCGCATCTTTACAGTTAGAGGAACACTACTTCTGTTGAAATAAAGTATTTGTAAAAATGTTAAAAATCTTAGCAATAATCTGCTCGGTTGTAGTTATGAGCCATGAGTTGGTACTAAAAACATCCGATGACGGCACGAAAAGTTTTTATAAAATAGAAAAAGTGGACACGCCAGACGAATCGCCAATAATAATTCAGCGTATTAATAGAAATTCAAACGTGTTGCAATACAAAGTTATTGCACCTGATGATCAATTCGATGCATACAACATGAAAAATACCAAAAATTATCTCATCATAAAATCGAAGAACGAAGCGATTGATGTGGTACCGTACGGGCTAGTACAGCACTTGGATAAGATCAAATACATGATTCTGTGGCTGAACTTGTACTGTGAAATGCACCCAGACTGTGATAAATCTGTACTCGATGAAGAATTGAGAAAGGTGAGTTTTTTCAGTTACGTACCTATTTCTGCCGCCAAGCAGCGATGCTCGCATTGCTGTGTTCCGGTTTGAAGGGTAAGGGCGCCGGTGTAATTACAGGCACACGAGACTTCAAGATCTTTACGTCTCAGAGTGATGGACGCAGTGCATGGCTTTACAGGGCACGTCCTCATTGGACTTGCTCTGTGAGGTTGTGAGGTAATGCATTGTTATAGGCAGAAGTTACCACTTAACATCAGGTGAGCTATCAGCTTGTTCCATTACTTTTATCATAAAAAAAAACCTAAAGATTTTACACAAACATCCGGTAAGGTTATGTAAGCTATGATGATATCTTTAGAAAATATCATCATAGCTTTGAATACTTCCGTGTATTAAATTAGTAACAGAATTCCTAAAAAAACACACAGACGATTCAAGCGACATTAGTGGCGTGGCGGCTGTATTATCTGTATTAGGTACGTATTTACTGTTTGATAAACTCGAGTGGACTACTATGATAACTAGTGTGCTATTGGTTTAAAATGACGTCTGCGTCCACGCGTATAGTCGTGTTCACTTTAATAGTCAATTTGCTGTTCCGTGTTACCGCCGCGCCTTTGTCCGCGCAGGATATTCTCGACATATTTGGGAATCCTTTCAACGATATCAAAAAATCTTTGTTGCCGGACGAATCTCAAATAAGCAACAACTCCAGTGAAACTACTACAGAAAAAGATAGAGAGGAAGATATCGCCCACAAAAACATGATATTAGTTCCACCAAACACTGAAAGGTGTGAAGATGGAGCTCAAAAAGATATTAACGGAGTTTGTCGACACCCATGGTGATCTAAGCTTCAATACATCAGAACTAAAAGTGTAGTACGCAATAAGTGACACAGTAAAATGGACGCGAAAATTGTTTTATTTGTATTGACAATGGTATTATGTGCTTCCCGTGGAGATGGTGGTGTGGTGTTTAATTTTCATGATAAGCTTGATATGGCTTCTACGACTACCACTGAACAAACGCAGACTGGACAAGTGATCAAAGTGCCGGATCTTGATTGCCCTTTTGGTCAGCGGCGTGATTCATTGGGCAACTGTAGAATGAGATTTTAGAGGTATACATTACCTTTCAATACATAAAAGACGATGGCAACCCAATCTGAAAGTTATGCAAACACTGATCTTGTATACGTTTATATCCGTTTATATTTTGAATCGCGAATAAATTTTACATAGATTTACTTTTTTTATTTGAAAACAAGTCAGTATAATCACTGTCGATTGTTTGTTTGTTTTATCTTTTATTTGTTCTGTTGTTATTTGTTTTTAGCGTTTTCAATTGTTTACATAATTATAGGTACCAGCACGGTCTAATAACACTCACCTTGAATACTCAGAAGTCTAATTTTAAATCTGTTTGGCTGGGCAAAGCATCCCTCCACTTCCCCTTGCGCCGAGCGCTATTAAACTGTCACATTAGTGATTAATTTTATTGTATATAACTAACTGATACCCGCGACTTCGTACGCGTGCGAAACTTTCCACCAAAATATCTGTTATCCAGCATACGATGAACCTCGTAGCAAATGGCTGCTTTTGGTTAAGAGAGTTCAAGCTGTATCTAAGAATCAACGTCTTTGATTTCAATAAAATATAGCCTATGATTCAATCCGGAAAAAGGGCTCAGGCCCTTCAGGCGTGATCTGCGAACCAACAAACAGATAAGCAGACAAACTCGATTTTCGGAATCAGAATCGTTTATTTAGTAGATCTGCATATTTAGTTTATCCATATTATTATCTTTAATTTTAGTTTTTAGCTTTTTTACAGTTTTATAATATTGTATAATATTTTTATTTTTTTTGCAGGTGGTGTCTGCAGTGAGTGAAGCAAAAGAAACGACAAAAATGTTTTGAAAAGTTTCTTAGAATATTTACAAAGTTATGAGATATATATGATAAGCTCCTACAATAATCAAGCCATTTTGTATTAAAGTATTTTTTTAAAATATAATATTAAACTATAAATTGCTCTCCTTGCGTTTTCGCCAAGCTTTTGTATCAGTTTAGCAGTGACATCTTCTTCTTGTTTTGATAAGTCTCTGTTTCCGTCTGAACATAGAAAAAAATACTCTTTAACAAGAGAGCCTGAAGCCTGACGTCGTAACCTCGCCCTCTTTGTGTCGGACAATGTGGCGCTACTGTTTCCGTCTAGTTATTTAACCCTGTTAATCAAAAGTGACAATTGGGACAATTTTGTCCGTATATTTTGTCCGAATCGTCACTAAGTCGTTAATTATTCGGGATAAAAAGTAGCCTATGTGTTATTCCAGGTTACGAACTATATATATTCCAAGTTTCATCCAAATTGGTTCTGTAGTTTTGGCGTGATTGAAACACAAAGATCCAAATATCCAAACATCTAAACTTTCGCATAATATAATATTAGTAGGATTCATACATAAACCAGTTGGTGCATGTTTTTAGATTAAAAATAAATTATTTACCAAAAGGATGATAAAACTATCGCATTATTCGTAGAATTCAACAGAATTGAAAAACGTTTAATCATTCAGGTCACGGGTCAAAGGTTATCATTTGAGTCGTGACTTGATGACAGTGTTTTAGCACTTATTACTTACTTCAAACTCAGAACCGAGAGAACTAGTAACAACGTCGCTACGATGAAGTTCCTGTGTTTTATTTTGTGCTGTGTTCTTTTCACATCTTACAGTACTTCGGTCAGTGCAGATATCAATAAAATGTTTGAGGGTATAAGCAATGCTGTAGTAAAAGTGAAGAGTGATATTAAAAACAATTTTTTTCTCAAACAAGAAGACCGTGTAGTTTTTCCAGACAGTAAAGACGAAAAGGAATTTCCTACTGCTGCCCCTGAAGCCAGGGTTGTAGCCAAAACTACACCGCGACCAGCCATGCCCCCAGTTAATCCACCAGCAAAGAGCAATTCTACCACAAGCAAGGATGGTAGAGAAAACTTCGCTGGTGCTTGTTCCTCCGGTTTTCAACGTACTGATGATGGACGGTGTATGCCCGAATATTAACTTTTTGCAACAATACATTTTTAAAATAAAACAGTTTTGAAGTATAAAAGTTTTTTATAAATTGAGTAAGTACCTACATTGTTATTTATGAAACAATTATCAAAATAAGGCAAAAGACTAAGGAAACATAATTAATTATTAAACTTTGTTTAGGCAAATAAATACAATTACTAACTACGAGTAACTTGAAGTACTTAGTATTTGAAAAATTAGTGACTTTATGTAGCTTTAACTTTCTGGCGTGACTGCAACGGCTTGGAACATCATTTCAGGAGGAACCGAGACTGGTTTTTCGTCGGAAAAGCGGTCACTTAAGACGGCTTCTATGGTAGGGGCTTGACTAAATACGGAAGACTGTGTAACATCATTATTTTTACTGTGATCACGACTATGATCACTTACTTGTGCTGGGTGTTTTAGTTCATTATTTCCAACGTTAAACCGTTGCACGTTACTTTCATGTTCTAGGTTCAGATTATTATCTGAATTATTGTTAACTGAGTCTTTGTTTGTGTCAGATACCTCTCTATTGCCAGATGATCTGTTATCTGATGACCCTCGACTATCTGATGATTCCCTGTCGTATAATAATCCCCTGTCGTCTAGTGACCCTTGATTATCTGGTGGTCCTCGGTTGTTTGGTGATCCACGGTCGTTTGGCGATCTTCGGTTGTCAGGTGGCCCTCTATTAGCAGGTGGCCCTCTGTTTTCAGATGGTCCTCTATTAGACGGAGGTCCTTTGTTTGCAGGTGGCCCTCTATTCGCAGGTGGCCCTCTATTCGCAGGTGGTCCTCTATTTGCAGGTGGCCCTCTGTTAGATGGAGGACCTCTACGATCTTGAGGCTCTGGATAATTTGATCGACGGTCTGGCTGATAAAAATTGAGTTGATCTCTATAATCTGGCGGCTTTCTTAGTTCAGCTGATTCCTTAAAACTATCTTCACGTTCTCGAGGCTCTTGTTGAAACCGTATTTCTATAAAAAAAAATAAGTATGTAAACGAAAAAACGTTTTATCAAAATAAACTTTAAACGTAGGCGAAAACACATACTTAGGTACAGTTAAAAAACTTCAAGGTTCAAGGTTAATAGCTTTAATACTATAAACTTAATAAGACGTGTAAATAATATTATGGTTATGTACATGCCCCTATACAACATAACAAAGCTCATCAATCTTCTTCAGGTGTTACGGCAGTTACTTGATAAAATGGATAAGGTGGTAGGAGTGGTACAGCTGGTTGATTTTTATTGAAAATATTTTTAAGTTCTTCCTGAAACCCCCTTCTTACATCTATTTTAACTTCTTGTGAATCTGTTGACGGATTTGGTCCAGGTGTTCGCTCTAACCCAATTACAGGATCTTTTATGTCGTCTAATTTAGGTAAATATGATCCGTCAGTTTTTTTTCTGAATTGCGACCGATCGTTATCCGAAGATCTTTTATCACCAGGTGGTAAAAAACTATATTCATTGTAATTATCCGATTTACGATTCCTACTTAGTGCAGCTTGAGTTGATAAATAATCATGAGACTGTGGTTCCTGGTAGTGACGCGGAGAATGTCTTTCATTAGACGAATAATCGGAAGGTCTGTTAGAATTGTAAGGACCATTTCGCGGTGGACCACGATGATAAGGTGGAGATTCTCTATGAGGATAGTCATCGTCTCTTGGATGATGATGGTGGGTTGGAGGTCCATCACGAGGGGGTGGACTATAGTCAGGTGGACCGTAATGAGGAGGACCTCTATCATCTGGTGGTGGTGGTCTGTGCCCATCAGATGGTGATCTGTGATCAGGAGGACCTGGTGGTGGTGGAGGCCTGTGTCCATTAGGTGGAGGACCGTGATCAGGAGGACCTCTGTCATCCGGTGGTGGTGGAGGCCTGTGTCCATTAGGTGGAGGACCGTGATCAGGAGGACCTCTGTCATCCGGTGGTGGTGGAGGCCTGTGTCCATTAGGTGGAGGACCGTGATCAGGAGGACCTCTGTCATCCGGTGGTGGTGGAGGCCTGTGTCCATTGGTTGGAGGACCGTGATGAGAAGGACCCCTATCATCCGGTGGTGGTGGAGGCCTGTGCCCATCAGGTGGCGGTCCGTGATGAGAAGGACCCCTATCATCCGGTGGTGGTGGAGGCCTGTGCCCATCAGGTGGCGGTCCGTGATGAGAAGGACCCCTATCATCCGGTGGTGGTGGAGGCCTGTGCCCATCAGGTGGCGGTCCGTGATGAGAAGGACCCCTATCATCCAGTGGTGGTGGAGGCCTGTGCCCATCAGGTGGCGGTCCGTGATGAGAAGGACCCCTATCATCCGGTGGTGGTGGCGGCCTGTGTCCATTGGTTGGAGGACCGTGATGAGAAGGACCCCTATCATCCGGTGGTGGTGGAGGCCTGTACCCATCAGGTGGCGGTCCGTGATGAGAAGGACGCCTATCATCGGGTGGTGGCGGTGGCGGCCTATGCCCATCTGGTGGTGGTCTGTGATGAGAAGGACCCCTATCATCCGGTGGTGGTGGAGGCCTGTGCCCATCAGGTGGCGGTCCGTGATGAGAAGGACCCCTATCATCACGTGGTGGCGGTGGTGGCCTGTGCCCATCAGGTGGCGGTCCATGGTGTGGAGGTCGATAGTCGTAATATTCATCATCATGAAGTCTCATTCTCGGACGTCTACCATCAAAAGTGGACGGCCTATCACGACGCGATTCAAGGGGTGATCTATCGCGTTGATTTTCGAGCACGTCATCATAACGACTTCTATCAAAAGAAGGAGTTCTATCAAACTCTTTTCTCGACTGATAGTTATCGTCAAAAGATTTTTTATCAATTGGAGGTGGCATTCTACCGTAGTTTGATTTAAAACCTATAGCGTCGTAAGGCAATGGGTCCGGTCTACTGTAATAAGACGATGAACTGTCATAAGACTCATGTGAATTTTCTCTATTATTAAACCTATGACCGCTATTGAACGTGTCTGTGTTAGACTGGTCATTCTGGTTTTGTTGTTCTTGAAAACCATCGTTTTGGTCTCCGTCTCTCCATGATTGGCTTCCCCAAGCTTGGCGCCGTTGTCTACTGTGATCTGAACTACGTCTCTGCGACGGTTTGCGGTTTGCGGACCATATGTAATGAAGTGCCCGCTTGCCTGATGAAAGAGAAAGTTCTTCAGTAGGCAAGTTGAACAACTTTGAGTTCAGTTTTTCTTTGCATATTTGGATTCACTTACGAATATTATAATTTTTATTCCTAGATTTTAGAATAGTCTTTGGAGATTTACTGCTCGTAAGTAAGTACTTGGAGTTCAAAAGCACCGAAATCATAGGGCAATGACCAAATGACCTACGTACCTACTTAATGATTAAAACAAAAAAGACAGAGCAACAAGGATAAGCAAAAGCAGTTAACTGCTAATTACAGCGTACCTACTAATAAGGATACCACGAATACGTTATGTGAAAAAGCATAGGTAATATTAGGTATGCCTCTACAAAAACCAAACCACAACTTACAATATTTTATTAATACATACCCCTTTCGCTATCGTATTCGGGTGCACTGTAAACAGTAACAAAAATGGAAACCACACACAGATTCACTATCGCAGTATATCTTAACATTTTGCTTATTATTTTTCAAATCACTGTCATGTATCTAAATTATAAGTTAGATACGAGTGGTCGTGACCATGGGCCGACGTCTTATATTAACTAGTTCGAAAACATCTTAAATATTTGCTTTCAAAACCGGTTTCTATAAGAGGTTTTGAGAATACTCATCGCTGTGACCTTTTCCAGTTTACCACGTCAGTTGGTAAAAAAAACCTGGGTACTTGCATACTTCTACGATTTTGTCTATGTATAGCCGAGACCGATAAAGTGAAGCAAAAAGTTTTCGTTTCTAATAACCCAGTAACGAAGTATTACGAAGAAAAATATGAAGGAAAGTACTTTTATTTCCGAATACAGTTTTAAAAATTAATAACGAAGGTGTTGTAGCAGCAGTGCACAGAATGACGTAAAATTAACAGTAGGTAGGGGTAAACTAACATAACGGTACCGGACTTTGCAAAGCCTTCATACGCAAAACAACGATGCATGGAACCTCGGTGGTAAGACCAAGGTGTAAATGTGTAAAAGTAGCGGATAGCCCATGACATGAATCTTGTAGACGATGCAAACTACCGCCTTCGGCATCGGCAGGCAAGTGACAGATGTGTGTAGAAGAAGAAGTGATTTGACAGTTGGAGCAAAATTCTTTTTCTATCATCAGTTTTATTTTTACCTAGACTCCTTCCCTTCCCCATAATAAATGAGCTTGCTAAGAACAATCAGTTCTATTACTTATCATCAATATACATAAAACTCTTTTGAAGCTAACAGAGAATCAACGCACAGCCTAAACTATAAGTCCTAGAAGTATGAAATTTGGAGGGTAGTATCCTTATATAGTGTAGGGGTGCACTAAGAAAGGAATTTTGAAACGTCACACTCTAAAAAGTAGAACGCAAGCAATGCCGCGGGCGACGGCTAGTTACTTATAAACAAACGAATAAACTACGATGTTAGTGCTCCTGAAAAAAAATCTTCTAAATAATAAAAAGAGGTAAATTCAAATCACTTCACAGAAAAGTAGGCAGAAACAGAATGTAGGTAAATAATAGTTATTGAGCTGACTTTCTATTCGGATAATGTAAAAACCTTTAGGATGTAGGTGCTTATCTATCTAAGTAATTGATTTTCTATGAAGCACTCCACGAATTCACGAAATCACTTGTTACAAAAAAGCTGTACCTATATAAAAACTAATTTCCTCTAACAATAATGAGAAGTAACAACCTACATGCCAAAACAGGTGAACTACCGGGAATCGACACAAAGTCAGTAAGTAAACATTATTTCAAAATTAGTAAGACTGTGCTAAGTGCACACTCATACCGAAATGCACTGCCAACAGAGCCATTTCAAATTAGGAGTTTTCACACAAGTCTTTTCATTACGAAAGGACGTAAAGTGAAATGTAAAAGCCACTTACCTAATACAGAAAGCGGCGACAATCTCATTCGGGACGACAAATTGAGAGCACCTTCCGGCGGCGGCGAGGCGTCACCGCGGCCGCAGTCCTGAGTCCCGGTAAATAGCTATTTATTGTGGCGAGTGCGACACCTGCCTTGCGTGAACCCACTTTGCCAGGTTTAAATGGATAGCTTGAAAACTATGTACTCAATGAATTTTGATTGTAATTTCTGAGTGTCTTGTATTTTGAATGAGTGCATATCAATTGCGAAAAAATCTAGTTATTAGATTCAAATCCGCAGTTTTAATCAACCCATACTACACTAGAAATTAAAATTTTGGTAAAGACCCAAAAGACTGATACTTAAATAAAAAAATTGGTGACTCACTGATGTTATCAGCTGATTCCATCATTATGTTAGCGTACGTCATGTACCTACCTTTATAGATGCTACAAAGCGAAACTTTTTTTGTTGACTACATTTTTTCTAAATAATAATTAAAGTTAATTGGGTACCTGTCTAAGGCTTTTAGTAAATCCATGTGATTTAATTCTTGTTATTACCATAAATTTCGAAACTGGATTCATGGAATCTTTTTTAATTCCCACTAGCAACCTTACACACACAATGCTTTTGGGTCTCTGAGCTCTTTGATCTTCACCTGAAAAAATGCTTTTTTTATAAATTCAATGATTAAAAAGAGCATTGTGCAAATAAAAAATATTGTCTTCCATAAGAATGATTTTTCTTAGGTATACTGCGGACCACCAATGTAAAGCCACTCAGTACTTATGTTCCTACAACTAATAGGAGATCGAAAGCTACTGTCTCCATGAATTATCTCAAAGTAGAAATTACTTTGACATAGATTGTTCATATTAGAGATCGATTATTGGGTTTGAACCCTGCATTCCGAGCCAACCATCTAGTCTAGTACCTTCAAACTCATCGAACAATTTGAACAGCTAAATTTAATGCCTCTGCGATCAAAGCTTGCTTTGACTCTACGTTTGCAGCAATCCAAAATCAGGCGGAAAACTATTGGTAGACTAAATGAACAAGAAGTTCAGACAGCCGCAGTAAAGTCGAGACATCTTCGTGAATACTTCCAGTAGTTGGAACCTCGGAGAGAGAATAATACGGCATGGTTCGAACACCCACTGCTAAACTAGTTTTTTTTAGATCACTGCTAATAAAAGCCAATACAAGAAATTGCTCGATCCAACTATCAGTAAATGTTAGAAAGCCACAAAGAAGGTACTTACCTAAATTTTTTGAAGAAATGAGCATTGCAATTAGGTATAGAGATGGATTGAATATTGAGAATGGTCTTTAGTGCAGTGAACATTTAATGTTCACTGCACTAAATAATATTGAAAATGTTACATTATCAATATTCACAAAATGAATGAGAATATCACATAGGGATATCGTTCACATAATTTCTTTATCAGTCTTTTATACACTAGTGACTGCATAGAAGGGTTGGCAATGATAAAACCCAAAGGCGTATTTGAGTGCTCTCTGTAGGTATAGTATTTACTCTGGGCATTGTGTAGAGACCTTATTCAAAAGTTATCGAAATCTGGATGTACGAGTGGATGGATTAGTTCGGGTGGTTTGTCAAAGACTAGTTCTAAGCACCTGACTGAAGTTAATTTAATTTGATAGCAGAATTTGTTTGCCGTTCTATTGTTTTTTTAACGCTTCATACACACCTAAACAAGTACTTAGGTGACTCGAGTACCTCATAATATGTTATTTTCTTTGATTTATTATCTCCAGTCACATTTTCTTTTTTAATTTCGTATTTTTAATGAAACTTGATGTCATTAATCTTTGGTAGTATAACCTAGCTGCTCGTATGTTACCCGGGTCGTGTTAAGCTCTAGAATTATGTGGCGCCTCAGGGAATTTCGCCGCAATACCAGCCGTGTTACGTTCACAGTACGTATAACTATTATTTTTAGATACCATGTCTGTTTTATATTATTTTAATTATTTTTAAGACGGAGACAAGCAATCCCTACAAAGACATGTGTCAGTCACTCAGTGTACCTACCTTCTTGTATTATCCGTTGCAGTAGCCCTGATTGCATGTCCCAAATATCATCCTCAAAAATTATACATACATATTTTAAATGAGTATACGTAAATGTTTTTTTTATAGGTAATTAAAATCACCGGTTGATACAATTCACCCATGAAAAGTAGACAAAGAGTTACGCGAAATTGCCCCGGGACGACACCAGGAACACAAATGGCTCAATTAAGCGACCTCTGCCGACATCAGTCAGTCAGTAGTCAGTAGGTACAGGGGATCAATTCCAATAATGAACTTGTCAGCTGAAACGCTGCTGAACCGTAGTTTTTATATGTGTTAGATTAGACTATTTTGATCTAGCTGCTCAGTCTCGTCTAAGATACGTATATATACGTCTCATTTTATTAGTATCAACAAAATGTTTGTGTCTTAATCGCGTCATAATTCGAACATCGGCTGAATCGATTTTGGTAACCCTTGAAAAGTGCATGACCTTTTTTATAAGCACGTAAGCAAATACACAAGTAACACTGTAAATGAAAACTAGTTAATTAAGAAGAATATTCGAAAATTCCTCAGTATATTCTAATAATAATTCTAGCAAATCCTATAAGTAATATCTAAAAATTTGGTACAAATATTTTTATTTTCAGCTCGGTTAAAAGCTCCTATCGGGTTGAAGGCTAGAGAAGACAGCTCGTCTGAGCTATACTAGACTGTGCTGTGTCTGTTGAACAGTTTTGAGATCTTAAATTATTTTTCAAACTAGCTTCCGCTCGCGACTTCGATCGCGTCCCGTTGGATCCCGTTGATTTTTCCGGGATAAAAAGTAGCCTATGTGTTAATCCAGGTCACGGACAATATATATTCCAAGTTTCATCCAAATCGGATCAGTATACTTTTTGAGCCAATTCTTTACAAACATACTTACATACAAATCTTTCCTCTTTATAATATATAGTATAGTATAGATACTTTTTTTTTTATTTTACTTTCGATAATATGTACCTTAACTAAAAGGAACGTTTGATATATTCCGTTTTTAACAGCTGTAGTAATATGGTCAGATGTTATAACTTTTATAAGACATGCCAACACTGTCGTAATGGTGTAATAGTGATATGTAATGTAATTGATGATAATGAACATGCATAATTCGAACATTATATTCTGAAAATAACCTTAAGTACGTAGGTACCAACTTTAATAATAATATAACACGTAAACAGCAGTTTATTATATTAAAAACGTTATACAATTTCCTAGTAATAGAGCGAATAAATTTTGTTTTGTGAAAGCTGGAACTTTTGTTAATCAAAACTCAATAAGCTCTCAATAGAACTGGCTCTCGAAAGTTTCCATCGATACAGTGCAGCTTGGCTAATTGGCGGATTTTCTCTTACTTTACTATTTATAATTTATATGAAAGCAGCAACATTTTTATTAAAAAACTTATGGTCGTAGTCGTACAAATGAACAAGAAATAACCAAAATTAGCCCTGAAATTGTAGGTCATTAAACTAAGTGACATTTCGCTAAGTGACAATTTCCAATCCCACACATGTTTTAAGTTTTCTATTTTATGTCCGCTTTGTTTGCAAAGTATGTGAGACTGCAATACCTAATTTGTTCACATGTGACATACAAAATCGGGCCATCGGCCACCGGCTTATTCCATCATTTTCATTTCGGTCCTCGTGATAAATAAGTAAAAAACATTTTATGTAGCTGATATAGCAACAACATTATTAAATATTTAGCCAAAACTGATTTTGTAATTACAACCGCTGAACTGTTATTATCATTTAGGACATCAAAGACAACAAATAGTTATTTCCACCAAGGTTGCTTCTAATGACACAAGCACGCTCGTCTCAAAGGTGTAAATCTCTTAGTATCAAAGTCTTCCCAACGTTTTATGTTAAATAATTTAATCTCACCGGCGGCGTCTAGAGCAACATGTTTTCACGTAATTTAATCAATAATGTTTGTTGTCTAACGTAACAAAATTTATTTTGCGAAACGTGGATACGAAAATATGAACGAGCGGGAGAATAAAGGCCTCTATTGAATAGCTCTCATAGAATTTTCAGTGGCAATAAAAACAGTTCACCCTTCAAATGCCGTAGAACGGTGGGTTATACGTTCGGAAAACAATATCGCCCTCAATGTCTCAGTCTATCAGTCGGAGTCAATGGCGATTTTCGTAAAAGTGTCACGTAAATGTAAATCGTTCAGGTCGCGATGTGGCCCGACTGTCAAAGCCAGCCGGTTCGGATACATCTCCAGACGATTTTTTCTCAATGATTACTTCACTTTCGATCACGATGCGATGAGGGTGAAAGTTCACATTTTGTTTTCGAATGGTTTGATTCCTAGTTTAGGACACAGCTGAAGGTGAAGTATGAGATTATGATGATGAGAACTTTGAATATATTATTGACTGGTATAATCTTCTGTCATTTTGTAGAAGTACCTACCCATCTGTCATTTGTATGTTTGTTAATATGTCTAACAATTGTCGGCATTTTTATAGTTAGTGAAGACCTTAGTGACCATTATGAATATGACGATAGTGTACGAGTAAATGCAACAAAAAAAACCTTGAGTTTTAAGATGAAAAAAATTTTTTTTTTTTGATGTTTCGGATAAGTTTTGATCGAAACTCAAGCGTTACTCAAATACGCAAGCATTCCATATATGCTTCAACATTTGCTTTTTGGAAATAAAAAAAAACTTGTTAGTTTCTTGTGAATTTGTATTACAATCAAGAAAACTTGCAGTATACAAGCATTAATGGTCGAATTAACCTCTGAAAAGTCACGTGTCCATTTTTAATATGCACCATGCCACCGGCGGGTATCGCGCTCAAAATATTACAGCGCCCGCCGGCATAATGAAACGAGCATCGCTTCAGCTTCACATTAAACTACGCTAACGAGGTGTGATATCAAACGTCATCTATGCATTGTCTTCAAAATGACAACTATTTTTTTTATTCAAGAGTTGTGCGTTCTTGGAATGATATTCAGATGATAAACCACGTTTGTAAGTATGGTTAATCATACAGTCTCAAACCAGAGGTACTGTTTTGTCTGTTTTGGTCGAATTTAAAACTGCATGTCAATGCAAAAGACAAAACATGGGTTTATTGGTAATAGAAAAGAGTAAAGTATAATTTTCCACCATTTAATCTTTTTACAGATAAGAGTATTGTTTAATAGTTATAACTATATCTGAAACTCACTTCGACAAAATAATTTTTACAGATTGAAATAAATGTACTGTTAAAAATGTTGTACTCAGCAATATGAGCAACTTTTTCTATTGAATCTACAGTGCGAGCACCAAAAACATGCCAATCCAAAAGTACAAATTGTACTTGGAAAAAGTGCTAGAAACAGCTGATTTTTTACGCGATCGCTCTGTTAATTTCCTAGAAAAAATAATCATAGTTTGACCTAACCTCTCAAAGTTTTCGGAAGCAATCTTATTACACCTTGTATAAGCTTTATAAGTTCTAGTCCAGTTAATGCGTAAATTGGCCTGTTGCCGAGCTAATAGCAATTTTAATGAAGCAGGTAAACTAAGATTCGCGAACTTCTTAAGTCTGTGAGGTGCGGAGTTAAAGCAATCCCATTTGGCTGCAGGGCAGCTCTCAAGGCAACTTAATTCTGAATGAACTTTGAATTGGAAAATAAATTCAGAGCATGTTGGTTTGCTTTCATTATTATTGCAGACGATGCTGTACATCGGTGCATTTCTTGCAGCTACTGGTAATGTTTAAAAATGTTTGTGTTAACTTCTTTGGCCGAGTGGTCGTGGGTTCGAATCCCGGCCGTGCATCAATGGATTTTTCGTTTCGGAAAATGTATATGCGCATTAACACGAGCTTTACGGTGAAGGAAAACATCGTGAGGAAACCCTTGGCTTAGTCAGCTCCGCACGTATTGACTTTGTCTTTCCTGTGGATATGGCTGACTAGGCTGAGGGGATGGTATAGGTGCTGGGCAAGCCTACTCCATCTAAAACATTGTCCCAGGCACTACAGTGTCCCGTTAAGTGTAGGCATAGGTTGCCTCCTGACGCTGTATAAATCATCTTCAATACATGTATAAGGCCTATTATTATTATTATTAACTTCTTTAAAATATCCTTTAAGATCTGAAAAGTTGTCTACCGTGCCTCGTACAAATAATTACATGTCCAGTACATGTAAAAATAAGTTTTTATATTTTGCCTACAGGCTAGGACGAATAAATACCGTTCACAGGGTACGTCCTCAATGGACGTGCTCAGTGAGGCAATGCATTGCTACTGTCAGAGGTTATCACTCAACATCAGGTGGGTCATATGCTTGTTCTCTTACTTTCATAAAAAAAAATTCTGCCTACACCACTAAACAATTCCTAAAACTGATAAACTTTCGTAATTTAAAATAATAAGGCAAAATGAAGATTTAAAACTAAGCTTTTACACTGAACGCGTGTAGGCGGACTTCTCTGAATTACTGATATTATTCTAAAATACTGAATTCTTAGAATTCATTGTTTTAATAATTGTTTTTATAATCATATTTTTATATTTTCTTAGAATATTGGAAGCTCTTGGTCAACAAGGTTTGGAACTAAACATTGTCTTATAGTGATGACCACTCTCGCCATCTCATTACCATTTGCACTGCTGTAGCCTGTAGCAGATATTCAATCAACTTAAGTAAAGCAAGAGAGAGGAATTTACCGAACTACATCAAAACGTTCGAAGCACCTTGCAATGGTTGTAAGACAAACTTGTGCTTTGAAGTTAAATAAAATGTTGCTTTAGTAATCTTATTTGGGAAATAAAATGGGAGAAACTTTATGTACTAAGCTTTAAGCTAAAGCATTGAGTATCTTAGTTAGGTATCTATAATCAAACATTGTTATCAACATACAGAAAACGTAGTACCAGTGCTACGCGTACAACAAACGTAGTACCAGTGCTACGCGTACAACAAACGTAGTACCAGTGCTACGCGCGCACCAAACGTAGCACCAGTGCTACGCGTACAACAAACGTAGTACCAGTGCTACGCGTACAACAAACGTAGTACCAGTGCTACGCGCGCACCAAACGTAGCACCAGTGCTACGCGTACAACAAACGTAGTACCAGTGCTACGCGTACAACAAACGTAGTACCAGTGCTACGCGCGCACCAAACGTAGCACCAGTGCTACGCGTACAACAAACGTAGTACCAGTGCTACGCTTACAGTGCTACAGCTCCACGTCTATGTAAACAGGATAAATGGTTCGATGATATTGTGCCTGTTTCTCAATGCTCTTTATTTAGCCTGTCCAGACCCCAGGCGCGTGTACTGCTAAATATCCGCAATCTTGCACCCTAGCGTCGTAGCCGCCGTATTTTCTCATAGACGCCAACGAGATTGAACGTGAGGAAAGATAAGGTCGCACGACGAAATATTGGTACGTTCTTGCTTATACTTTTCTTTTGTAAGCAAATAAGGCTCGGGATAAGGGGAACTGGAAGTCTTTGAAAAAACTTGCCCAGCAGTGAGACAAAATCAAATAATAAAAATCACAACTGTGATTTCGATAAATCTTAGATTAGATGGCTAGGCAAAAGCAGGCAAACCTCAAATATTGTGTTTTAGACGTGACTCTACTTTTAAAAAACACAATATTTAACACAATATTTCCATAAAACAGTCGGTTTTCCTCTTCGCGATGCAGCCCCTAGGCTCTAAGGCTATCATAATTCACGGTTAAGCGTGGTCCGAGGTAATCTCAGCCATGTGGACGAGAACAATAATCTCGCGCCGTTCGTACCTACTATTGGGTAGCACCTTGTAACCTGTGTATATCACTCCTAATGAATAGTCTGTACTTATTCGCTTTTATCGAGCAAAAGGTAAGAAAATTTACGAGTTATACTGATTTTTTTTATAACAAAAGATCTAAGTGTTAATGTGTGGATGGCTATTGAAGATTACAATCGAAACCTACTGTTTCTTTTTCTTTTTAAACGCTGTTAGAAAAAAGCCGTACTTCCTACAGGAAAAATCACTCCACTCGATGGGGTACAACAGTATTTTATCCCAATTAAAACTCTGTAATTAATTTCGACTTACAATATCAAAATAATGTTTTAAATTTTTTATCTTGATCCCACTCAACAAGCTAAGAATGACCTATCTAAACAAGTAGGTATACATATTGTGAAATCATTTCACGCTAGTATAATTTGGGATTCGGCTTTAAAATTAAACTGCAATGCGCAGAAAACACTAGATATATTTTCGTGCTTTTGATTTCCCAGGTTAAGTCTCATAAAGCAGTGAACGTTTATGTAGATATTCTCTCCACCGGTATTGACTATCCATCTCTTTCAATCGACTCATTAATTAGTCCCTTCTTTGACAAAGTTTCAGCTTAGACATGAAAAGGGAGAATTTACATATTATTGTATTTTTATACCTTCGTTAAGTCAGCTTATTCAGGTTCCTTCCTGGGCACCAAAGTTCTATTTTTAATGATTTTGTTTTCATTTGAGAAGTTTTATAGGCTCCTGGCTCACCGAAGGTTAATGTTCTGACTAGACAGTATGTACTCTTCCTATGTTGTTCGCAACATTGTTTGGATAAAAAAAAAGTTCAGGGCATATGTTTTTTATCACTTTTTCGGAATTTCAAATTTATAATTATATTTTTAGACGTCTAAATGATGACGTCATTTCAATCCGTGGAAAACCGCTGACGAGTGAAGCTCACGCGGTCAACCGGTACATATGACGAGGTTTAATCCATGCAATTAACTGCACATTCAATTTAGATTCGTGCATAATGCATGCCAGGCAGACCCTGGAAGCATTTGCTGTATCTAATTACGTATTATGCTTTGGACGCATTTAGGTAAAACGGAGATTGCCAGCGCTATGAAGTTACGAGTGCATTCAATTAAAAACTCTACCTAATTTTTATAACAAAGTACTACATCTATTCTGTGAGCACCACAAGATTAGTATGACGAAAGCCTCTATCCATATATCTACCTGTCATTGGTAGATAGACAGACAGTCAGCACCAACCTGCTCTATACATGAATGCGTCCTTTACCATGTAGACGGCCCGTCTGTCGGCGATGAATATTAGATCACGGGCCAGCCTACAATGCCCTTCCCGATCCAATATAGCAACCGATACCGTAATTGATTCGTCTGGGGGTAAAAGCTCGTTAGCGTTCGCTATTATTTTAAATATCTTTCAAAACGGGAAAGTCTTCGTCCTCAGCCGTTTAAAGTATCCTTCAGTGTCTCTAAGCACTGATGACGCACGATGCATAATGAGCGTGCAGCTGGAGGTATATACTAGTTATTCATCGTCATGCACGTACCTTTGTTTCTTAATCGAGATATCATCAAAAGTTCTAAGAAACAGAGTTGGAAAATTAAGAGTTGGCGATCATAAATCGTACGCAGCAATATTTCTTTGATAGGGATTGATAAAAAAGTATAAGTACAAAGTAAAGAACAGCTATGCTGTTTGTTTATCGCTGGCTATGAATAACTGGGTACATGATTTCTGTTCGTCCCGATATTTATTTACACGTATAACTCCCAATAAAATCCAGCGTTCTTTATTAGGGCTCTGTCTGGAACGACAAGTTTATGTACCTCTGTACCTAGCTTAACTTTAGGCAATCATAGAGTCGACCCTCTCTCCGTCTCAGTGCAGAAACTGTCGTATTTCCTCATAAGGGTGGAGAAAATGCCGTCATAACTCACGGTTAGTCGTCTCCCTAGTGTGTTGTAAAGATGCCCTTAACACTAGTCTTCATTTTCTAGTGGGAGTAATGCGTTTGTCTATACTTAAGATTCCGTGAGCGAAATTTTAAAACTATAAATATACTAAAAGAAACACTACGAACCGAAAATAAAAAGAACTTTTCTATAGGTATAACCTACGTTTCGAATCAGATTAAAATAAGAACAAGCTTAATAAAGTCTCGTGTGTGTCTGCTCATCGCAATCTCAATTAGCAGTTTTTCTGCAAATTGCAACGTAATATCTACGACAATAAAAAAGCATTCGATCATTTCTCTTTAAATCCCGGTAATGGCGCATCCGAAATGGCGTCCGTCGTTACATTGGTTCACGTGGTGTGAGCCTAATAGCCTCTTCTCTATTCCTCACTAGGCAGCTGCCTGTTTTCCCACGTTTCCCCTGCTAAAGGTTATTGGGCCTGCTTTCACGCTTTTTATTGCCTGAACGCAGTTTGAACTCAATTATTTTTATGGGCGAGCAAATTGCTATTTTGTTGCTTTATCATGATTATCAGGACGAAATTAGTTTTGCGATTGATAGTACTTTTGCCATTGTACAATTTAGTCAGTAGATGTTCTAAACAAGGATTTAATTGGGTGATATAACCACTATTATCTGTATAGCTTACGCTATACCAAATGAACTTGGTCTTATAATTTTATGCCAGTACTGTATTCTGCTAAAATTCAAGTTTTTATTTTTTAAAATCACGGCCCTGGAAATGTTGAAAAATGAACCTTTCAAAGAATTTCGGGAAATAGCTATGGCAAAGCTTTTCTCGTGGACATGTAAAGGCTACACGGCAGAGTTTTGGACTTGTTTGTGAAGGAGAGCTTTGATATCAGCCCGTGTCACGACAAGGCATAATCGCATGCACGCCACATAAAGGGTTTGTTTTAATTTTTGAATACTTTTGCTTTAAAAGAAATATTTATTGCAAGTAGAATATGATAAAAACACGTTTTAAAAATGTAAAGTCTGAAGTTTTGAAATACCTACTTACAACATTTTTAACAGTCACCTAAGTAGGTTTTATTGTTATTCTAAGAAAGAATAAGAGCTGTATAAGCAAATCAGTAATTAATTACACACTGACACAATATTAAAAAACTGATTACAAAACTTGAAAAATTACGCACAGAACACGGACGAAAAAGCAGGCCCATAATCAAATCAGTTTCAATTCTATGCAAAACCATCAAATTCCTGCAATCTCGTACGACGAACAAAGTAAATGTTAATAAACGTATTCCGGCCTGCGAGAATTGAATTCAAAAAGGGAAAATGAAAAAAACGAAACAGCTCTATTTAAACGACTGATTTGAGAGCAAACACCTACTCGTAGCGTAGCTGAGAGAAGAACCCGCGTTTAACGACTCGTATCTATATTTTCGATAGAGAGTAGTGAATCTTCGTCCTAGATTCACTATTATCTATATTCTGTTGATAGTGAAACGTGTTGGGGGTTTCAAGTGGACCATGAAAGTAATGTGGGCACAATATTTAAACCAGAAAGTATGTAATTCAATATTTATAAATTACTTAGTCTTGGTTAGTCCTCGTCCTAAAAGGGGACTCTTTCAGACTTTTTTCTTCACAGAAGGGACAGATTGGGGTGACCAAAAGAAACGAACGTGAATTTTTTTTTTCATAAATTCAAAGTGCAAATCGAAAGGCTTATACTTTTTTGGTGCTTCTAAGTTTTTAGCTAGGGAATGTTTTATTTGAAAAACAACAAGATGTGTATAGTACTATAATGATATTACTAACTTTGCTACAAACACTTCTTTAGTAAAACAACGCGCAAGCAAAAAATGTGATCATTTTCAAAATAGACAAGAAACGAACAATGATATTATCTCAGCACGAGCAAAGCACTCACCTACCCTTTTTAAGTAATAACAGACTTTGTGTAGGTTCACATTTCTGTAATTGCCTGCGCTCAGAAAGGAGCTATTTACCTGAGTTCTGTACTGGTTTTATTAGTATTCTTACATCGGACGGCAAATGTTGTAATTTAGTTGAGCATAACGAGTCACCTAAGGGGCACATTTAAGAAGGTATACAGGTTGTTTCTACCAGGGTTACCGTCACAGAGCTAAGCATTTTTATATACGTTGCTCTCTTTGTCAAAATTATCATTGTAAACATATATTCGTGACATACTACCCTAAATCATAATTATCATCATTTATCTGCCCATAGCCCACGCTACGAGAGATCGGCACAACATGTCTTCTTCTTCCACTAATATCTATCATTCGTAAATTTTAAATCTACTACATTTTACTCATAAACATGACAGCGAAACAAGTTTCTTGTCTCGACTTGATTTTCACTATATACAGAATCTAGATCTTATATGCATAGAGATAGGGTTAAGTGGTTTATTCTCGTTACACCATATTCGCTAATCTTCTGACTGAGTTCTTGTTTTCTGTGAAAATGGGTCAGAAGCTTAAAAAAGCTCTGGTTGACTGCTTTCTGTGTAAGAGTACAATAACGCCCAAGTCACCTGAGCGGAGCAGTTGGTAGCAGCCGGCGCCTGATGGCTGGTAATCAAAGAAAACACGCTAATTAAGTTTTGTGCCCTCGAAATATTTCTACAGCGAAGTGGGGTGGATTTTGTGCCATCTTATACCCTACTTTATTTTTACGTTTTTTTATCTAAAAATATACATATAGGTAGGTATGTATAAGGTATGTAAATAATAAAATCTACATGATTCACTTTTTACCCATGCTCCAATGAATGGAACGCTGCAGTGCCTGGGACATGTTTTAGATAGAGCAGCCTCGCTCAGCACCTATACCATCCTCTCAGCCTAGTATGTAGGTAGATCATGTATAAAATATTGTATAATATAATGTTACCGGCAATATGTATAATCCCAGCATTCTACAGAATGCCTATGTTTTTGACTACAAAAGTGTGACTATATTTATTTTTTAAATAGCTTATGTGCCATGTTTATAAGGATAAATTAGGTAACATTGCTTAACGTCGCACCTTAACACCCCGTTGACTTAATAAACTGCTGTTAATAATGTTTTTCATCTCCTTGTGTCTGTTAAACAAATTGCTTCATTTTTGGTATGCGAAGGCATTTGCAGTAGAATTTATCACCAGCTTTGAATATTCCGTTAACATTCTAATAACAAGAAAATGATGTTATTTCATTTGAATTGTTCATCAATTGAATCAAGTTATTGTTATTATTAGAGCAAAGCCTTTTCTTTAGTTTTGAGCTGGGTATTCAGCTCAATACTGAAGAAGGCAAATTTTTAGATTAGGCATACTCAGACAGAGCAAAGCTCTCTGGTATGTCCCATCTAAAAATGCACGCTGTATTAAACCTTGAAGTGTGTGAAACCAAAATGTTAGTTAAGTTTAATATCTACCTATAGGTATATAACCATACTTATGGCAAAAGTAATAATTTCTAATTTCTAATCGATTTGAAAAACCATGGCGTCCTACTAAATAAAAGTCCTTTAGAGAAGACAACGCACCTACAATACTCTTAAGCACCTCTTAGGTGTTATCGATGTTTAAAGGCGATGGTGATTGTTTACCATCAAGTGGGCCGTTTGCCTGTTTGTCTACTTCTTACAAAAATAGCATGATAACAAACAGTAACAGGGTAGTCAGGGTTTTTCAGGTAGGCACGTTTCAGTATGTAAATGCCCTAGTGTTCAAGTAACGTCGTAAATTCGAGAGATCATTACAACTTCCAAGGATTTATCCTGAAGATATTCATAGTGAAGGCCATATCCAATTACAAATGGTCATCTCGATTCCCAGTCGGGCGCCGTCGGGAATCATCGGGAACCGTCGTGCCACGTGACAGATGGCCAAGACCGGACTCCGCAGATAATTAACACGTTTCTTTTCCACGGTCGGTTCTGGAACAAAACTTTATTAATACCACTGGGACTTAGGCTTTGAGGGTAACCAACTTTTCTAATGAAGTCGCCCGCGGAATATTGCTTCGGCGAGCTTTAATTTGTTGTTTATAATAAAGAAGGTACGTACCTAAATGGATTGCCTACGTATTCCAAAATCTTTATTTATTTATTTTATGCAAAGCAAACAGTTTAAATTAACTAGATAAACATTTTTATAGCAGTAAGAAAGCCAATTATAGGTTTTCAAGGATACGGATTATCTCTACTCTACCATCTTAATGTTGTACCGAAACATTTAATAGGAATCAATATTACTCGTACCTCAGTCTCGAGGAATTTTGATAGCAACCTAAAGCAATGCACAAATACTATAGTGTAAATGCACGGGAGTGCGTCCGCCAAGTTCGGCGCACCCCATGTACCATGTCGCACTACTTTTGACACCAAATATAATTATCTCATAAACTATGATTATGTTTTTCATCATAAGTATACCTAATAATAAATCCAACACGACAACTCCATTATTAAGTATTTAAACTGTACGAACAAGAGAGTCGTTACACGTCAAGATGTGATGTTAATTCATTTGGAATTCCGAGCAATATTCATGTCTGAGATTTCAAATGTCAAGCATAGTAGGGGTGTCAAAATTGTAGGAAATGTGTTTATGCAAATTACCAGCTCCATTTACATTACCATAAATTAATAATACGAGCGTTTAGACGTGAAACTCCTAAAGACTTGTGATATAGTTGATAGCTTGCTAGAATAGAAAGACATCATTCGATTTATTATTGAGGTTCAATTTTATCAACGTGGATTCAGCTTTACTCCAGTGTAAAAACTCAACACAACAGAAAACCATATTTTCATATGGTAGGCAATGTTAGTCATATGGTAGGCAGTGTTAGTCGTAAGTATAGTTCAGCTTTCTGCAAATTGGTCTGTTCATAGGCAAGCAACCATGTCACAAGTAAACCTTAGAAAAGATTTTCGGAGTTTCACTTCCATGCTGTAGTAGTGATTATTTATTTAGTGTTAGAGCCTTCCCTGAGCCGCGAGAACGTGTTCGCTAGACAAATATTTTATCTGGATTTGAATTACTTATTGAAATCTGGGCTTGTACGTAGTGTTTTTGTTACCTTCGTGTTAACTATCTCGTTTTATTTGAATGTTTTTATATAAATAACCAATTCTTAATTTTTCGTGCATTATTATCATTGAATTTGGTTTCGATTCATATTGATTTTGGTTTAAATAATATCTGCTTTTAAAAAAATATTATTGGTTTTAAGTAAATAAGTAAGTTTAAGGATCCCTTTAGGTCTTTATCAACTCTCGAAATGAAAATGTGATAGTGAGACTATAAGTATCCCACATTCCTGTAGAGATTTCAGTCACAATAACTATGTCGAATACTCACGGAATTTTAGTGTTAATTGCTAAAATATTATGTTGATACGTAGACCACAGAATCCAGAACTATTTCTACCGTCACAGAGGTAATACCAGTAATTACTCGTACAGACAATCTTTTACTGAATAAAAAAAAACAAATAATCGTATGTTGGGACGTCGAATTGAAACACAATTTACCAACTCCTTGTCATTGTGATCCTCTCATTCCAGAAGTTATATTTTCTTTTATGCTTAAACTACTAACGTAAAAAGCTCTTTGTAGAGAGCTTTTCATGAACATAGGCTAAAATAGGACTCATGCTTCAAATAGTCAATACAATGACATTAGTGTAAGAAATTACAATCAGAAATAACGACACATTTTATTTTCGTGTGACGAACAAAGACCCTGATATTTTGAAAACAGTAACAGTATTGCTACTTGTTTCACTGCACTATGGCACAGACATTGCGATATCTAAGTGGGACGTTCTCGGGCGCCACAAGTATGCGCACGATGTAAATTTGATGCCGGGAGTGACGGGCTGCGGTCTAACACCAGTTTCCATCTGTCTGGACTATGCCACCAATCTCTGACGCATTGTTTGATGAATAACTTTTGTAACTGTACATTCCAATTCTTCTCTTTTGAATCTGATATGATATGGGATAATACTAGCTTCAGACGTAAAATTGAATGTTCTCTAGAGAATCATAATTCGTATTAGTCGCTGTATGCCGATAACGAATAACCTACACATTTGAGTAGAGATTTTCATACAAACATCTATGCTTGAGTCCATATCTATATGAGGCTAATATAAGGGCTTCACTTAAAGTTGATAATTCATCATGCTGTCATCTTCTTTTATTGTCAGTGGAATATATCAGTACATATGACAGTGGAATGATTAGGAGCACTATCTTAGTGCCACAAACTCGCACAAAGTTGATTTTTTCTAAGCTAACTCATACGCACATACACCATCGTGTTTGCAAGAGATAAAACAAACCAGAACATAAAGAAAAGTAAAGCGCTCTAAATAGTAAGAAGTTTCCGCTTCTTCCGCAATTCGTAACCCCATAACAATTCATTGAAACAGTTCAGAATCTACACATACCCAGTTTTGTGGAGTGAATGGCGAGAGTTGGACAGTTCTACACCCATTAGGGAGCTTTATGTCTCACCGAATGGGGTACGTGACTTCAATGTCTCATTTACGCACACTGTCTTGTGTTCTTGTGATTAATACGAAGCGTAAAACGTTCATTTGGGAGAACCCGTTCAAAAATGGCTGAGCTTTCAGGATTGACGCCCGCTCAATTAGTAATGAATCGAGGGGTTACCAAGAAGGGTAACAAAATAAGGTAAAAAATCTCATAACCTCCTACTAATATTATAAACGCGAAAGTTGGTACGGATGTATGGATGTATGTTTGTTCCTCTTTCACGCAAAAACTACTGATCCGATTTAGATGAAACTTGGATTGTATATTGTCCGTGACTTGTATTAGCACATAGGCTGCTCGAGGGTGGCATGTTTAAATGTGAACAAACCCTCTTTAACAAATAAAGATTTAAAAAAACACATTGATAGGCTACTTTTTATCCCGAAAAATCAACGGGACGCGAACTCTTCAGAAACACTTAGAAGATTTCGCATAGCAAATTGCACTTCTAATTCTGCGTTGACAAAAGCGCGGGCAACAGCTAGTTATTGATAAAATGCTACTGCTACTGTGAATTTACATGCCTGATCCTAAACTAATCATACCTAAGTATTATAAACTACTCCTTGTTTCGGTGGCCATCGTCTTTCGCTCAGTGCCTTAGGATACTTCTAACTACCATTTTACAGAGTAGTGTTTGTTTCCTCTACAGTTCTGACTGGTCCCCTGAGGTCAGGAAGGTGAGACGCGTGTGACCGAATGCCCGTTTCAGAGCGACGTGACACTTTTGTTAAGCTCTCCATAGAGTCTTGACCTGTGAAATTTACTCCAATGATATTATCGCGTAAACACAAGGGGCTTACGTAAGTTTAAATTACAGTTGCGCAATTGGACATTAATTAGTCCAAGTGTTAGCAAGTTTTGATTAGAGAGGTCTAAATTGGAACAGCGTAGCGCGATGTCGGATAAGTTAAATTATTTTTCTTGACTAATTGTGATTCAAACGTTACCATTGCTAATCGTGTTTCTACTAATTATGTCGATAAGTCTACTGCTGCAAAAAATATTACTGGATTACGTACGAAGTTATCTACAGGATCACATAAAAATACAATTTAGATTTCCTCAATAAAGTTTGTATTTTTACGATACGCTGAATTTACAATCGCCTACGAAAGCACACTGTCTTGAGCAATCCCTTTGTTTGTTCTATTCAAATCCAATGCTAATACGAGTAAGTTCAGAATCAAAGCGGGCGGATGTTCTTCTTTGCGTCGGGAAACGGAAATTTCAATGGATAAAATGAGAATCGCTACATTTTGTAACTATCATTGTTGGGTATTCGCTTACTCGGGGATCTCTTAACAAATTTCACGAGCTCACAGTTTGTAAAAGAATTGAAATGCAAAGAAGACTGTTTCGTGAAACGTCTTTTTTATTCAATTGGAAAAGTATTTTAGAAAAGTCGTGATAATAAAGGCTGTAATGTGACGTTCGTTGGGGCTGGTGGGTCGCATCAGTGGCAGTAATGGCGATGTTCCCGAAAAGTTGGTAAGTTGCGGAATCTATCGCCGCACCACTTCTTTATGGGCTATCATTATCATCGCCTCTGCGTTTTCCGATAAAACGTGGTCTTCACTTTTAACGGTCTTTTTGGCCAAGTTTAAACAACCCATAAAGTTATTAGGTAATATCAATTTCTGCGTTTTTTTCTCTTTTGAGTGCGCGTTTTTACCAATTCTAAAATTATAACCTAGGGAAATTAAGATTCTAGTTGGTTTTCTACGTGTTAATAAGCTTATTTATAAAAGGTTTACTACGAAACCACTTGAAATCCAATTTTCATAAATTCATAACCTAAGCCACATTTTTGCCAAACTAGGTATAGGCATCATGTTGATACGCTCCGACCCCAGCTATTAATATAATTAATAGGACGTTAATTATCATTATCGCGTCAAAGCCATCTTTCAAGTCAGCGGCAAACATTTCGGTAATGCGAGCCACGATGATCTCATATTTGTTTGAGGTTTGCTCATTACAAACGTCTCATTTGTTACATGAGAATATAAGCCCTACTATAAATGTCAATTTATGCTTCTTCTTACCTGTTTCTTTTACAGATTCTAGACGACTTTTTTTATTATTACTAACTTTATATTTAAGGACTAGCCGTCGTCCGCGGCGTTGCTCGCGTTCTAGGCCCTTTAAAGTGTGACTTTTCAAAATTCCTTTCTTAGTGCACCCCTACACTATATGAGGATACTACCCTCCAAATTTCATACCTCTAGGACTTATAGTTTAGGCTGTGCGTTGATTATCAGTCAGCTTCAAAAGAGTTTTATATATTTAGAAGAAGAAGATGTAGGTACCTATTAGAAGACTTTACTGGCAAATAACCAAATTCGTTAGATATTCCTGTTCATGTGCCTTGAGAACTTATAACTTGACCTGGAACTGTAGCTCTGTGAATGTCACACTAGGCCCGAATCTAGACGCATCAAGACAGCACCTATGCAGGAACCTGTCAACTACTCTCATTATAGTGAAGTTCAATAAAATCTTATTAAATTCAGTCGTAATAAAGCCCAAAAATATTCTTTTCGATGCCTACTTGTTTCGGTTATAATAAAACAAAAAACCTAATTAAAATTAAGTAGGTACCTACTACAAATAAGAGAACAAAATTAGAATTGGTAAGTACCTCATCGAAAGATGAAAGCCCACGCAATTCACAAAATAGGACATGAACGTTCTACGGGATATAAGTTGGTACATTCTTTGGGTACTAAGTGAACTACCGTAGTTCGTTCAGTAGTTATTTAACCATGAATCACGAGACATTCCAGAGCTGCTGGAATTTGCAGGTTCACCTTCGATCCTCGCACATCATTATTCAAGTTAAGTGGACGGACGCGGTCAGGGTGGGTGCGTAACAAAAATTTAGGGGTTTGCGTGCCACAATCGGTGGGATCATGAAAGATTAGGAAGATGTATTGCGATGGGCCAATCATATCAGAGCCGAAACTGGAAACGGCTGTACTGCAGTGAGTTGGGGAGTTGCGGATAGCTAAGGAGTTTGTATTTTTTTTTCATGAGTTAAATTTTTTGGGAATTTGTTTTATTCATATAATAAACTAAGTATACTTAATAATACGATGATATTATACTGCCATAATCTCTGAAATATAATGTTTTTTAGTAAGTGTCTACGTATATAGTAGTAAAAGTAAGTAAGTAGTAAACGAAGCATGAAGATTGCAGCAATTATATGTTGCGGTCATAAAACTTGGGTAAGGCCTAATAATAAAATGTAGGCAGAAGGTGGTGTTGTAGTTGCGGTGCGTAACCCCGTGGAAAGAAAACGGCTTTCTTTACGAGCTATTCCGCTGAGCCAATATTTCTCCGCGACAGTGCGCGCCATCATAAAATAAAACGAAAAATTCCACCGCACTGCCTCCAGCCGCTATGAAAATCATAAGAGGCGAGATTTTATAGCCTATCGGAGCGAACACCACAGTTCGTCAGGTGATTAATAACGTAAACACAATGCAATACGAATGAGTATTCATTGCGCTGGAACAGGGGAAACTAATCGCTAATCCACATTCAATGCAGCTTCCAGAAGTTTTTGTATTTCAGTTTTTCTTTACATGTATGCAAATGGACGTATTGAGAGCGCTCATTACGTTGCACTCGAGTTCTGTTGTACGACAACCGCTTGACAAAATACTCTGCCAATTGTGCTGGAGCACCGCCTTCAATTGTTCCACATGAAAAATAGCCTATTCGGATTGTTCACGAACAAATGCGTGCCGTGCGGGTCATTACGCTTTGTTTTACGAATAAGTACGACAAAAACCACGGTAAAAAGCTGAAATTTTTGCTTCCGCCCTCTTGAGTCGCAGCCGAGCACTGTTTAAACTGCGGCCAATTGTTTTGCCTTAAAAATATTTTCTCGGCAAAGAGCCTTTTCTTTGTTTAATGAAACACAAAAGCGACATTTACACAATTAAATCTTTTTTGAATTGTATGTAGATAGGTAGCTACTCTACGAAACATTTTTCCATTTCAAATTCGCCATAAAATAGCGAGAATAATATCCGAAGATGAAAGTCATCGGTCGAAATCATAACAGAGATTTTTACTGCTGAGCATCCGATTGGAACGAGGATGCCAAAGATTGTTTCAGTGCTCGAGCTGGATTGAAGCGATAATAACAATGTCGTCACTTCCTCAATCTGACTTCTTCAAATATTTCCCCCCAAATTCGCCTTATACTTTTATTTGAAGTATTTTCGTGTTTCAATATTTTTACTGTCGCTAATAAAAGTCTGTTTTATGAATTATTTCACTTTAATATTACGTTTTGCATAAAGTAAAAGTATGAACTTGGAATAAAGAAAATCTGCGAAGTGTAAGCTCGTTTAAACTTTAATGTCAGCGTAGAAAATTACTTTCATGCTAATTATGCTAGATATACCTGGGTACAAAGACAGATATAATACAGGTAAAGACTCAAGGTAGAGCCAACTATACAACCGTTCATTTCATTTTTGAGTATTGTTCTAGAGGTTCTTGAAGATTTGAGGGATATAACCATGCCTGAGGATTACAGCCGTGACTTCACCCTACTTATTTTAGTTTACTTTTTTAAACATACATGCATAAACATAAACTATTTAATCTTTGCTTTGCTTAATTGGATAGAAAATTGTCTAAAATTTTGTTTAAAACTCATCATATTAAATGTATTGGTAGGGCTGAACGGTCGTTAATTAATTACGATGAACCTTTCGCGATGCGCCCCTGGAGATCCATTACTTAATTACCATTTACTCGTGTGCTTTTCGGCTTTGCTTTCAGAATGACAATATTAGATGAAGTTATCGGTGTAATAAAGTATTAATTTGTTAGAATTCGTTAGCAGAGAATAGCTTTTTCGCATCAAAACTTGTATTCATTTCAATTTGTTTCTATTAACCTTTCTACTAAACAGAGTGACAAAAAGCGGTTGTGTATTTAAAAAAAAATCTAAGATATGCCAGTAAAAGTATGTATGTATAACCACAGTGTAACTCAAAAACAGAACACCTTTATGAATAAATGATTTCTCTGCACGAAAACTGTGGTTAATATCTTATACAACCCCGTTTCTTTCAGCTATTTACCTGTAAGACCATGAGGGCAGCATTATTCAAAGCCAGACTTTACTAATGCGTTTTACGGTCGTCCGTTATATTTACGAGGCCCAGGTGAACGCGGGAGAAGAAAGGCATCTTATCCCACACAATATTTTCACTTTAAATATAAATACTTGCGATTTTTGACCTTAGATAATCTATAAAAATGAGCATAGACTAGCTGGGAGAGTTGACAGTGAAGATTAAAATTTAGTATACCAAAAGGTTAGTGAGTGACTTTTTTTTTATCTAACTATACCAACGTCAAAATCTTCAGCAATATCATAATGAGATCCAGCTAATCCAAAGACGACAGCCGCTGTAAAAAATACGCACCCTTAACGAAGCAAAAAGCCATTCTGCGCTCAAAATAAGTATTTATTTATTTTTATTACCACATCCTAATTGCTTGTTATCTTTCTTTTAGCACCCAAGACTTAAGAAGCCATTCTATAATCCCTGTATTAAGAGTTATACGTGGCGAGGGATTCGGAACGTGTTTTCCTCCATTTTCGGAGGCCGGCGCCGGCGTCCCAATGTCTCCTGGGATTCCACTCCGAAAAACCCCCATAAATATTTCTTAGACTATTTGTATCTTCCTTGGAGTATCGTTAACACAATGCTTTTTTCTGGAAGCGAGCAAGCATCTGCTTCTACTGTAAATACCAATTTTTTGTTTATTCTTTTTACGGTTTACAGCGGGAGACAAAGTTAAAAAAGTTCCGCTGCTGCGAGCAAAATGTATATTTTGTAAGTGAAAAATCTTTATTAAGTTTTCATATCTTTATTTGTAAATATGGAATTCGATTTAAATAGGTAGATATGCCATACCATACCTACATGATATTGAATAAGGGTGGAAATTATTTTTTAAATCATGAAAACTAATAGTGGACTAGACATTTTGGGAAATAACAGTGAACGTTTTATTTCAATTAAGTGTACTCAGAAACAGGCAGGTACACGGAAAATTTAGAAATGGCTGCTTTAGAGAAAGCGGTGACCACTATCATTAGTTTTAATATAGTAGACTGTGTTTGTTTCATTAAAAATAATAAATGACAGTAATGTCCCGCTTTTGTACATTCACACACACAGAACAACTTCTATTAAATATTGTCGGACTTGGAAAAAGTTGTATAGGTGTTTGATATTTTTTTGTCATTTTTTATCTTGTTTCCTTACAAACTGTCTCTAAAGATGTGTTTAAAAAAATATGAATTCTATCAGCAATCTAGTTCCCATAGCTTCGCTTAGTTTGGGGCTAGAAGCCGTTGTGTTAAAATGTTTTTTTACTCTTAGGTATTTTTACAAAGATCACAACTAACTTTAAAAAAATGTTTCCGGAATTCGAATATCTTATTTTTACATTTATCTTAGAGCATTATTACAGTTTATCGGTACTTTGGCATGGACCCGAAAATAAATGGCGGCTATCAAAGAGCGATTACAAAAACTGTTCACAAGCTCATAAAAAGACAAACATTACGAAATCTCTGATGTCAAAGAAAAATAAATCGCCAATAAAGTTTAACAGCTACAACAACAATAACTTTAGATTGGCTATAACTAAAAACCAATGGGTAATTTGCTGGGGATGCTGAACTGGTGATTGCGTGAATCACAATTACCTACGCTGATTTTTCTCTAAAACCTATAGGTACAGCTGCAGTACAGTTTACGCTCCTAAAAATGACTAACGACTGATTGACTAGCAACTCTCGTGGACTTCAGCAAGATCCTTGAGAATCCTGATACCGCGTTCACACTATGCCATTGCCGCTGCCGGCAACATCGCCTTTATTCTCACCAAGGAGCTAGGGCATGAACTTGGCGATGTTGCTGTGGCAATAATTCCGGAATTAATCGCGGCAATAATTCCGGCAGCGGCATGGGCAATATGGGCATGTGTGAACGCGGTATAAGAATAAAGGCGATGTTGCTGTGGCAATAATTCCGGAATTAGTCGCGGCATTCATACCGGCAGCGGCATGGGCATAGTGTGTACGCGCTATGAGAAGGTAAAGCGGGACAGAAATTACCACCTAGCATTAAATGGGAAGTCTGCTTGCTCATTCTTTATTTTTAAAAAAGTGCAAAACCGTCGCAATTTAAAAAAAAATCCAAATAAAAATTACTGCGTTGGTAATCGTAGCAGCGTTTTTATGTAGACGGCTCTGATATCTGAGGGTAAAACAGAACCCTAATTTTATTGAAGTACAAAGGTATGTCACGCATCCATTGTTCTGGGAGCGTGTTGTATGGTCAAACCTTCCGACTGACCCTTACGATGCGGTCGCTCGAACCCCCAAAAGGATCGCCTACATGGGTTTGCTTTCAGCATAATATCTATTGCTTGTGGATAACAAATCTCTGTTTGTTTATTCTACTTTTTGCAATGGTTTTATAGACATGTAATTTATTGAATAAGTAGTTAGGTAATAGTGTAAAGCTATAGTAATCTTTTTTTGAAAAAAAACTTGACAGTCGCCATGATTTTTGACCGCCTATTGTTTTACATATTGTTATGTAACTGTTTAGTGATATGATCATCGCTCTCTCATTTGGACGGTAAAAGGCCAGGAAAATAAAGATGTCGGTAATCATGAAAGATATCATACATTACCATCAGAAATGTTTTAATCTCGTTAAAATCGCAAACTCAACTTGAGTCTACAGGTCTACAGGAATCAAATCAATAGAAGTTTTGGCACCGAATGTTACCTTCACGAATTACGACCGGATCGCTAATGTAATTTGAATAAACTAATCAGCTAATGGAGTGAGTCGAGGTGCCGCTATGTCTATGAAGATCACAATCTGTTGCCGTTTCTCTAATCCATGCATGCCGAGTTGAATACCAACAGACCGTAACTTATTAACAGAATTAGGTAGGTTCCTAATGTACGTATGTATAGAAAACCTCTTTTGAATGGCGAGACTTTATGAACCTTCGCAATTCAAACATAAAATTCGTTTTAGCAATAAATGTGGAGCTTTGTGATTGCATTATTTAGGTACCTGGAACATTTTCCCCGTTTGGAGTTTTCTAAGTGCACATAAAACGTAAGCAATCAGCAGGCCAGATGTTTTTGCAAAGCACATAAACGCGAATCGCGTAATTTTCGATACCTACGGAATGTGTTCGCTATAAATTTTATAGTTGACAAGCAGTTCCAAAGAAACTTCGTTGAGCAGTTGCGGAACGTTTTGAACTTTATTTAAAGTACTTATCAGCCTTCATTACTGATTTGAATTCACTTCCTATACCAAAAGCTTACTACCGAGGTCCACCGAAGTCTATACTTACCGGTGTCGTTACTGCAGCATCTAAACTAAGGAAAAATAATCTGGATAGCAGTACGGAGACGTGGGGGCGCTAAATTTTAAGAAGTATCAAAAAAATCTTAGTAAGTTACAAATAAAAGGCGCCTGATTTTAAGCCCCTGGGTGTTCAAATTCTGTGGTTACTTCAAACAAACTGAAACTTAAACAAACCCCATTTATCTAACAATCAAAACTACAAAAAGGACAATCTGAAAACTAAACTAAAACAAGTTGGGGATAAGAGCATTTGAATAGCCCCTAGGTATGTTAGTTATTCAGCGCGTGACTCGACCGGCAGCCGCGCACGCTCGTAAATCAAACTCGCCATTCGCTTATGCATTATACAATTTTATTTGTGCGAGTTCGCTGAATAGGTAATAAACTATGGCAGGTGAAATGTTTTGCGTGTCCGAATGTGCGGGATTTAGAAACGTGGGCAAATATACGTGTTTACAGCGTTTGCAGTGGAAGCCGCACGGGGCGGACGAGGCTTGCATACGTGATCGTATGGAGGCACGTTTGTGACGCAGTCAAAATCGTTTGATGACTCGATGAAGCAAGCCAACTGTAAAAATTAATTTCGGTACAGGAAATAACTTTATAAAAACATCAACCAAAAAAACTCCAGCGGATAATTAATTTTGAGGCATCAGGATTTGTTTTACATACATTTTATTACGAAAACAAAATATACCTACAATGTCGTCCCACTAAAGAATCAAGCCATCCCACGTCTCACAATCATTTTAATTGATAAAAATTGTACTTATCTACTACCTAACAAATATAAGTACGAGTGTGTATGTATAGGTATTTATATAATATGAATAAGTGCAAACAGTCACTATTACTTTTAGTCTAGGTGAAGTAGGATGTTTACGTATTTAATGAAACTGTATAGCATCTCTCTTTTATTAGTTTTAGGAAAATTTTCATCTAGCGGCGCGGCGGAGCAGAAAATTCAACCTCCCTCGTTCTACACATGACTGCCTAAACCTCATCACTGCAGGGAGTCGCCAGCCTAGCTAATTAAATTAATTGCCTTTAATATTAAAACGTCCAACAAAACTAATCAAGTAAATATCCGTAAGCATTATACTAATGGCAGCCACACACGTTCATAAAGATCCAGCATAAGACAGACACATACATAGATAAACTTTGAACCTATATATATGTATGACACAGTCTAAATAAGTATAGAGTAAAATATTATTGATCTAAAATTTAAATAGGTAGATATAAAAACAATGCAAAGTAAAATTTTACCTTTTTTCTCTCAAAAGAAGCTAATTGAGCTTGTTGTATACTATGAGTATCAGAATACCTATATATATATATATATAAGGATTTGATAATTCGGTACTAATAGCGGTCTAGCGCAGTTTTGAAAGTGCCGAAGAGGTTCTGGACTATTTTCATCGCTAAAGTTTACTAGGGCCAGATGCGTAGTATACTTTTGCCGCTATGTTCCGCTAACAGTATTTAATTCAATATTTATTTAACAAAAGATCAAAATGAAAGATGAAAACAATGCGATCGCCAATCAGCATTCCTGTTAATGAAATGGCAAGTAAAATGATCGTAATTACGAGAAGCGTTTTTCCTGCATTGTCGGGCGTCGCTTGAATCACCTGGCATTACGACACAGAATAAACAACAGTCGATACAGCATCCACCAGAAGCAGCTGAACGTATCAGGTTTTCAATAACAGACGATGAGTTTATTTTTGAGAAGCACTTGCAAATCTCTGACGCATTTTTCCTTCCGTGTCAGGCGTCACTAGAATCACCTGGCACCACGACTCAGAATTAACAGCAGTCGATACAGCTTCCGCCAGAAGTAGCTGAACGCATCGAGGACTAATCAATGACCAATTTATTTGTAGAGAGGTTATTCTTGCTAATCACCTAGTGCGTACCTACCTATTTTCTGCATTATCTGGGGGACACTTGAATCATTTGGCGGACAGGTAAATTAGGAAATGGCATCTTGTTTCATAAAAATGCTATTTGTCATTGATACCCAATTTTTGAGGTACATTTTGCGAGTGTATTAGCACATTTGAGATGCTTATCAACTTATGACGGTGATTTTACCTGCGAAATATTTCCAACAAATGGGTCATTTATCCAAGCACCAGACATAATAACTTTTGTAATTACGATTATCTCCTAGAATACACGTATTGTCTTCTGCGTAGCTTTTATGTTGGGTTCTAGTCATGATTCTTCACACTCTGTCTGAAGCTAGTATTATTAATGGAAGAAATATGTTTGAGGAGGCCAAAAAAAGCGAAATGACTGCGTAACTAGGTACAAAGTAATTTACATTCTAAGGAAACGAGTATAAAAACGCCTACGAGTTGATAGCAGTGCTTAACCAAAAAAAGTTTGAGCGTAGGTATCTGTATCTTCATATTGAAAGTTTCGCACATACGCGTCCCACTCGTGCCCTAAGGACACTGCCACTTTGTTCTTTCCCAAAACTTTAAGGAGTTGCTTAACAGATGTTCCGCCTGACTTTTGTCCCCCAAGTATGTTCGTTCTTGTTACATTTTATATATGGCTACAACTGTTTTATTCAGGCTTCGAGTTTGCTAAATATAGTAGGTTCACACAGCTAATATTTTAGTGTTCAATAAATCTTTTCTGTGACCTAAGTACCTATGTAATTTTTTTCTATACAGAGAAGCATTCAGCTAAAGCTATTATTACATCGTTTTTATTCTTAGGTATGCAGTAAAATAAAAACCTAACCTTTAAAAAACTTACTATTAAAGATAAAACAGATCTAAAATAATGATGTTTCTCTTATTCCAGTACTGCCGCTCAAAACGCCACTGCTTGTTGGGAAATCTCATTGCATCTCATTTCGCTGAGAGAACAGACTGTGCACTAGAAGCCGAAATACTGGCCAAACGTGACTTGCCGATATTGCATCAGCTTCAAGCTGGCTTAATGCTGCATGCGTGCGTAGCCCAAAATTGCCTACGACTGATCTCACACCAAACTCAACAAAAACCTACTTACATTCTAGCAGGTACAACTACGTCAAACACTAGTAATTTTTCTGCAGTTTACAATTTTCACCAATACAATCAATTAAACTTTACCTAATAGTAACATTGACGTATATTTTTAAAATCTCTAAGATCTCTTTGAAAACTCTCCCGAGTAATGGAAATCCTGAGGCCCCGGGGCATCGCGGGCTCCCTGCACAAAAGGTTCAACAAAAAGGTCTCACCGTCACGTGAACATTGTAAAACTCACCCTTGTATTCATGTTTGAACCTACAAAGAACATTCAACTTTAAAATGTGGATGATATGAACTGTTTTCGCTTTTGCAGGAATGTTTTCTAACAGTTTTTTTCCAATCCGATAATGCGACCTTAGCGTCGGGATCATGGTTTACTACAAATTGTATTAGAGTAGTAGATTTAACTATTTACGTGGCCTTTGGTCGGAGTCTATTGTGCAGCGAACCCCAAGGTAGAGTATGTGAACATTAGGAATTTGTAAGTGGATCTTAAAAGGTGAACCCGTGTTGATTGTTTTTTATAAGTACTCAGGCTAAGCCTGTTGGAATGTTAGGTTTTCTACAATACATTTTGCTAATTTGCTCATTTTAGGTAATTGCTTTATGAACACGATGTACTCGTACTCTTTCCAGCAAAGAGTCTGTAGCTCAGCTCGGTTCTAGGCTTTAAACAAATGCATTATTTTAAATGTATATCGGCTAAAATAAATATCGAAAGAACTAGACCAAACTGAGTGCCTTGCTGTGTGTTATTACTAATGCCCACACAATATCTAGTCACACACAGCGAGTTTTTGATAAATGCACTCGTAGTACACAAATTCCAATACCAGTTAGACTAGTCCTCTGAATTATTGATGGTAGCAGTCTGTATCAGTAATATTCGAGAGGGATATAGGCAAGGTGCTCGCATCTCGAGTGCATCTCTCACGATCACGGAGCTTTTGCTCTGAATCGATTACCCGTCTTGCATTCCTCAGATATCGTCTTGATCTCGATAGCGATGTGACTACGTCTGTATTTCAAAGAATTTGACATAAAATTATTATCTACGAGAGTGGTAGACGGTAGACGTGTCTACGAAAATCGTAGATACACCTACGAAAAATGGTGGGATGTACATTACAGGTGCCTAGGTATCTGGTATGTTATATTAAAAAAAATCGGATTAGTAAGTCCGTGAAAGGCACAAGGGTATCGAGAAAATTGAATAGGTAATGCTTATTGAAGGCGTTTTCGTTAAATCCCTTACAAAGCTCAGTACGCCGCGCGCCCACCACGACCAAAGAAGACAAGTACCTACTCAGAATCAACACAATAAGTATTATCTCGCCAAAATCCTGTATCAAGTTTTGAAATCGCTTGGCATTGTTGTCTTTTGTGTTCGAGTTCGCATTCGTTTTCCATCGTACACCATTATTCACATTAAGTGGACAGATCCCGGGTCAGATCCAGGCATAAGAAAAGCACAAAAAGTGCTCGCTTTATCCGAGCATGATAAATCTACTTCAAATCCGAGAATAGCGTCTTTTATGAAGGAAATTGAAATAAACCGACCGTGCGGATAACGGCTAAGTAAGAAGATCGGGATCCTTAGAATATTGGTGAATCATTTTCATTCATCAACCTATCGTTCCACCGGGAGGTTGTGCCTATACTGAAATAAATTGGGAAAGGAGTGCGAGAAGGGTGGACGCGGCCATTGTTACGTTTCGCCAGACAGTGGGCAACCCATGATAAAGTTAAAGCTTACCCCAAGCTCGACTTTTAAAACTCGTAAATCTTTTCAACTTTACAACTTTAGAGAATTTTCACTTGTCAGTTTGGGGAACTCTTTCCTCACTTTTATGAAACATCCGTGCGTGACACAACTTGGCAAAGTATCAAGTACCTATCAAGGAGGTACTTATTCATAAATACTTTGCGTTGCTTTCATTCTTTTATATCTGCAAAAACTCCAAAAGGATGACAAAACATCCACAACAAAGCAACGTATTAGTAAGTATCTCTGCAACTTTTAAAGTATTTTTTTCTGGTTCGCAAGGGTGCTATTTTTAGTAAGGGAGCACAAATCGAGCGTGAAATTGTTACCACACAGAGCGCGGTTGTCTCGCGAACAAACGAAAGGTCTTTTACGCAGTAAGCAGGTTGTACACAGTAACCAGCGCCACTTGTAGCCAGCGCTTACCAGTGTCGTAACGTGAACGTTATTTATCGACTGAATATACTGAAATAATGTTTAGGACTTTTTATTAACAAGTAGGTAAGTAAGTACTTATTTTTTCGTTCGTAAGATTTTTTGGTTACAAAATCCACAATTTGTTTTATTGTGGACATATTTTTTTGAGAGGTAAAGAAATCGATTATTGTAAAAAAAAATATACAAAAGAAATTAGTGATAAATACTCAAAATCAAATACTTACTTGAAATGTTACAGTGGTTCTAAAAGATATATATACAAGTAGCCTGCTAAATATGTAAATGCAGTCGCACAAATGGCAGTGCTCGCCACCGCCACATCCCGAGCGGGGCGTTCTCCGGAAAATTGGCTAGCTCCACAATACATCCAACTACAATAATAAAGCAATTTGTCAGAAACAACTAAGAAATAATTGATCAACATTCAACAAGAGTATACTAAAAGCTGTGAATCCGCTCCTAAAGCTCGAAATCTTGCGGTGCGTAGACGCAGCGTAGGCGTTTCTACGCCGTAGCCGCGTAGCGTAGCACACAATGCTCGCCTGTCTACGTGGGCCCTACGCCGTAGCTGTGTAAACCAATCAAGCTATTGCAAAGCTAGCTTTCAGCTGCGATATCATTTTCCCATCGTACTAAATTAATTACCTGTTATTTACATAGAAGATAAATGCGTTAAAAACTGCCTGCAATAAATTTCATCAATCAGTGCTGCTCTGAAGCGGAACTAACAGAAATAACTTCCGTGGAGTATTTGTATTCTTTTATAAAAATACAATTTTCATTTACCATTTTCCACATAACTACGTAGACTACGTACCCAATATTACCTATCATACTCACTAAATTTTACTCCGAATATTTTTTTCGCTGAAATATCCCAGTGATTGCAATGAAAAGATAGAAAATATGAACGTCGGAGAATATTGGACAGACTATCCGTGGCCGCGGGCTGCAAGTCCAGAAAACAATTCTCATTCCTATCAAGCGTGATGAGACGTTGCTCCATAAAAGTCGACCGCTGAAATTTTCATCAAGCGAAGAAAAGGTAGGGGACTTTCGATTTGTTTTGTATGGTCTGAGCATACTTCTTTATGGTTTTTTCAGCGCCTCGTGAGAGTAATAAAACTAAGTAGAATGTAACTAGTAGATGGGTCAAGGATGGATGGCCTATTTCTAGGAAGAGCGTACTTTTATACCCTGTGGAGATCTTACGACCTCTGTCGCAAACTGGGCGATAACGGATAAAAGAGCTTTGGGTTCGATTCTCTCAGTACACAGACACACGATGATCATAACTGTGTAAGATGTTTGTATGACATGTGATTGTGAATGTTTTAGTTCACCAATAAAATAACCAAGTATGTACGAGTAAAATGGTTTGTCTGTGTATAATATTTCAAACAATAGAAACTTCTTTTGATATTATGGTCAAGTCTTTTAGCAATGTGTCTTGATCTGAGAGTAAACGTTTAACGATCTCCAAATGAGTGGATAGATCTAAATTCTTCGTCTGTTCTGCCAGAAAAGAATCACCAGAATCCGGACAGTGTTTTTCATTGGTAGAGCTTTCCTGTTCTATACTTGCCTTCATTTTGACCTCAGAGTATGCAATTTTAAAGTTCAAAGATCTTGCATTTTTCGCTCTAATTTGGTTATTTTCCGTTTGCAGTCTCAGATATCGGTACTCGAGAGCCTTCAGTTGTTCCTTGACAGCTGCAATGGTATTCTCTAAAATGTTGATTTTACTTTTCAAAAAGCGATTTCTCTGTTTAATTTGCTGGCTTGCTTTAATTTCATTGCAATAGTCTGCATAATACTGGCCGCAACTTTCAATGAGTTGCTTTAATTGGGCTGCCGTAGAAAGCTCCTCACATTTTTCATTCTGTATTATTTGTAGTTCTTCGTAGCCAAGGTGTATGAATTTAGCCAGATTCTCCAGTTTGTCGTGAAGGCTAACATTTTCTTTGTGTAAGTTGTCGATGATATCGATATTGTTATTGTATCTCTTTAGTAAGTCTAAGCACTCGCTTCTTGCGTATATAACCTGGCTTGTCAGTGCAGCGGTCTCCCTTTGTTTTACTGTCAATAAAGTTTTAGCCACCACTGTAAGAAACAAACACAGGTAGGTACCTATGCCTAAAGAACTTCCACGCGAGGTGAGTTTGTGGTCAAACGTTTACCTGTGATGTGTACCTACCTAAAACCAAAAGCTCAGAAAAGGAAAAATTACACAGACAAGGCGACATTCAGTTCGGAAGCTCTCAAAGTTGGCTCTGACTCTCCAGTCACTCCCCCACGTGGATACGAAACCCAAGCACTAGATTGGTGTCTATAATGGTAGGTGCTATTGTAACACACCTGGATTACCTACCTAACCCAACGTGAATCTTATAGCATAATCCCGACCATAGCTTTGTAAAATAGCAATCGTTCATCGCACAGTAATGGAGAAAATACACATACCTATAGGTACAAATATCTAGTTCTTAGTAGACGTATAGTAGATACTCCAGCGTTATACTGTAGGTAGGACCTACCTACCAAACTACCCACTAATTAAACTTACAACAAGCTGCTTTCAAGTCTTTCCTCAATTTAGTTACAAGCTGTATTTTGTTTTTGAGTTTAAATTTATAGTTCATAACATTGAACTTATTTTTACTCTGATTCGAAGATTTTGATTTGACGACAAATATATTTTCAGATGCTTCAAATCTGTAATAAAATGAAAATAAATTAAGGTAGGTAGATTAGGTAGGTACCTAAGTAAGTGGTATCTACCCATCTACACCTAGGTATAATGTAGGTAGGTAGGTATACGTAGTATCTATATAGGTTGGCAATACTATTTTATGTGAATGATAGAACAACCAGATCGCACCCTTCTAACAACGTGTTGTTTCACGGAGCACATCCATTGAGGACGTACCTACCTAGGTACCTTGTAAGGCATCATATCGCGTCAATGTATAGGTCTAGGTTGGTAGGCTTTTATTAGAAACTCACCGCTTTATTTCATCTGCAATACACGTGAGAGCATCGTGCATTTCATTAATTTCATTTTTTTTATCTTCTATTTTATGATTGTTTTCAAACATTTCCATTTTTGGCAGTAATTAGGTTAGCACCTATGGCAGGAAGTAAGGCAAGTAGGTAGGTACATAGGTTTTAGGAGTACCTACCTACCTATATTAGGATTTCAATGTATACCTACCTATAGGTACCAGGTAGTACGTATAGTGTTACCATAAGGTAGTGCCTAGGTATACATACATACGGTCTACTGTACTAAGGTAAGGAATTCATTGCGAAGAGGTACAATACCTTACCTAGGTAGGTAAGGTACCTAAGGTAGGTAGGTAAGTAATTGATTGCGAAGAGACCCACCAGGTATATACAGGGCAGCGGAGGCGAAAAGTGTCCCTGGAATATTGATAATTTTCCAAACCCTTCTAATTTACATTATAGATTTACCTACACTGTAGAAAAAATACAGATACCTAGGTAGCTAGCTAGGACTAGTAAGAAACATAGAAAAATGATACAAAAATTGCTTAAAAAAATGGCCAGCCTTATTTCTAGCTACAAAATGGCGGACACTTATGTTTGTGTGTGCGTTCTAAGCACAGATTTTATTTCAATTTTCAATTTTCAATTTCAATTTTTCAATTTATGTATCAGCCTGGCGAAACTCGCAAACTAGACTCGTCACAACTTACAAAATGTTTTAAAAATAAGTAGGTAATGTTTCTTAGTGTAAACATGTTTTCCCAGACTGTGCATTCCATGTTGGTACAAAACTATCCGAAGCAAATCCGCTTGACAATATGGAATGTCAGTTTTGTTCACAGACCCTGTGGTTTTGTTTGACCATACTAAACGCACAAAATCACACATAGGCGTACGTTTAATTCTGTTTTTGTATGTAGAAATAAGGCTGGCCGTAAACAACACGTGTTGTGTGTGTTAGCTTTAGGTGCGAGGTGCGTTGTTTTTCAATTTTCTTTTGTTGGCCGGCGACTAGAATTAATGATTTGTAGGAAAGGCGGGAAACATCGAACAGGGAAGCCGCGATTTTTTCCACCTAATTTTTAAAATTTAATTTTATACGAAAGATTGATCAGTAGAGTTACGATTTAGCATTAATTTCATTATTTATTGTATTTAAAGTAGTTTAGTGTATATATAAAAGTATCTGGTAAGTTTTTTCGTGATTTTTCTGATGGAGGAGCCGCCTGATCCCGGCGGGGGCATAGTCCCGCCGGTTGGTTGCTATGTAACCCTTTCTAATAGCTTCGATAAGTTGCAATCTAACGAGTCGGCAGTGGATACCGACACTTCTGTAGGAAAGAAACGTAAACGCAGTCGTTTGCATAAAATATGCAAGCATTGTAATAAACGGAAGCGACATGGTTCTAGCGAGACTAAAGGATGCTTCTGTGAAGAATCCTCTATTAATTCTGATAAATCTGACAACAATATTACTATTATCCCATCAAGTGCTGAACCGGTAGTTTCCGATGTTCCTATGCCATCAACCTCAGCACCTTCTTCGTCACCGATTTCATCTCCACCTGCGCCGCCGCCGGTGCCGGTTACAAGAACTCAGTATGAATCAACAGATAATGCACCTTATATTGTTCATGTCCAACGTGTCACAGAGTCTCCAAATGATAGTTCTACTCTTCACCCCATTATCTTTGGCAAGTTTTTGAAGAGAAATGCGATCTACAACGTTATTAATGGTAGTGTTAAAAGAATAGGTAGAAACAGAGTTTCTATTGGTTTTAATAACCACATTGATGCTAACGCATTTATTAACCACAATAGTCTCAATAGCAACAATCTCAAAGCATTTATACCTACCTACAATGTCTCACGCATGGGTGTTATCCGCGGAGTGCCCGCAGACCTCTCTCCAGAGGAGATGATGGAATGCACCACGGTTCCCAATGGTTGTGGGAAGATTTTAAAACTAAGACGTATTAATTTCAAAGAAATAGTCAATGGAGCTCCAGTTTGGAAGCCCACTCAGACAGTGGTTGTGACGTTTGATGGTCAGGTGTTACCTGAACGTATTTACATGTGCTATACTGCTTTGATTGTTCAATTATATACATACCCAACCATTCAATGCTACAACTGTTGCCGTTTTGGACACACAAAGTTGCAGTGTAGGTCCAAGCCTCGCTGCTTTAAATGTGGTAGGGAACACTCTGGTGATACATGTGATGTTGATGAGGAGTGTATTTCTTGCTGCTCATGCGGGGGAATACACTTTGCTACTAGTAAGTCATGTCCGGAATATACAAGGCAACAAAAGATCAAATTTTCAATGGCAGAGCAGTGTATTTCCTACGTAGAAGCATCTAGAATCCATCCTCCTCTATCGCGGTCTTATGCTGAAATGGTAGCCACAGCAAAAGATCAAAATCCACAATCTACAAGCTCCCTCAGACTAAACCAGCCCTCTTCTCCTTCGTCTTACAGAAAAACTGTCTTTTTAAAACCACGTTCACCTCCCACAGTAACTAAAGGTTATGATCAAAAAGAACATCATAATTTAATTAGCACTCCAAACTCAGCCTTATCTAACGGTTGCGCTCTGACAGAGGGCACATCTAAGGATAGGCAACTTAATATATCTGATGTAATTGCCCTTTTAAACTCTCTAATACAGTCTAATACCATAGAACCGTCCAACGCTGCCAAGATAATTGACATCATTAGCATACTACACTCACAACCACAATGGATCACGCCCGATCCGCAGTTCAATGGAACTGCAGGAGTGTAGTCTCCAAAAAAAGTGAAATTATCTATTTAATTAATGTATACAACCCTTTTATTATCGCCATCACAGAGTCTTGGCTTAAGCCAGGCTCTGTGTTCAAATTGAGCGGCTTCTCCTGCATCAGGGATGATAGACCTGATGGGTATGGAGGAGCCGTTCTTCTTGTAAATAATTCTTTTTCTTTTACAATATTTTCTCTCCCTCCCCATAATAGTAATAGTTTTTCTGCTGTTGCATGCATTATTAATAATGTATGTTTTGTTTCTATTTATATACCGCATCCTTCCTCCCAAATTAACACTGAAATTGACAATCTGTTATCTCTTATTCCTAAGCCATGTGTAGTCATGGGTGATTTTAATGCACATCATAGGACATGGGGTAGCTCTATTTCTAATAGCTATGGCAGAGATCTTTTGGAAATAATTGATAATCAAAATCTATGTATCCTAAATGATGGATCTGAAACTCGTCGAACAAAGCCTACTGAAAATAATAGTGCAGTAGACCTAACAATAGTATCACCTAGTTTAGCATCTTCAGTTATATGGCAAACACAACCTTCAACACATGGCAGTGATCATTTTCCTATTATAATAAAGTTTACCCAATTAAAATTAAATAAAATACCTAGAGCTCTCCCCAGAATGAGGTATAGAATAATTAATAACAAATGGTGTGATTTTAAAAAGTATATTGAAAATAATGTTAACTCTTTGCCTCATTCTTCTGAAGAAATTTCTGTTCGAGCAGATGGATTTACTAAAAGTTTGATAGAAGCTGCTGATTTAACTTTCCCTTTGAAAAATAGTGCTTCTGGCAAATTGTCTTCTCCACCATGGTGGGATACAGAGTGTAGTGTAGCTGTTGCTCAGAGAAAGCAGGCAGAACTGACTTATAATTCTGACATGTCTGAGGAAAATTTTGATAATTTAGTAGACACAATAGCTCAAACTAAAAAGTTATTGAAAGAAAAGAAACTCCAGGGTTGGAGGGGTTTTTGTTCAACTATATCTCCTAACACAAAACCTTCAGAAGTCTGGAAGAATATAAGACGCTATAGGAATGGAGTTAGTACTGCTACTTTTACAAATATGCCACCTAATCTCTATAATAGTTTCTTAGATCGTTTAGCTCCGCCAACAGTTCCGCCTATGGAGTTGTTTTTCCCTATTCATGTTTCTTTCCCTACCTGCCCTTATGGCCTCGATGCTCCTTTCTCTATAGATGAGCTGAAAGGTGTGTTATCAGACGTTCATGATACAGCTCCAGGTAAAGATGGTATTCCATACTCATTTTATTCACATCTTGGTGATAACGCCATGCAATATTTTCTTGATCTTATCAACTCTGTCATGTTGACAGGTGTCATTCCTTCAACATGGAAAATGCAAATAGTGTTGCCATTTTTAAAACCCTCTAAAAACCCGGCTGATTCTATGTCCTATCGACCCATTGCTTTATCCCCAGTCATAATTAAAATTGCGGAACATCTAGTTAAAAATAGAATAGAATGGTTTATTGAAAATCAAAACATCTTACCTAACAGCCAATATGGTTTTAGGAAAGGTAGAAGTTCGATGGACAGCTTAAGTGTATTTACTACGGATATTCGCATAGCCTTTTCACAAAATAAATCTGTGGTAGCGACATTCTTAGATATTAAATCTGCTTACGATAACGTTCTTATTGAATTACTAATAAGGAAACTACATGTATTGAGAATTCCGCATTTGCTAACAAATTTCATCCAAAATATGTTAGCTGGTAGAATAATATTTTTAACCAACACAGATCTCTCTAGAGTGGCGTGGAAGGGTTTGCCTCAAGGCTCTGTTCTTAGCCCACTTCTTTATAACATATATACTTATGATTTGGAAGCATCTGTGAGTGATACAGTTAGTATCTTGCAGTATGCAGATGATTTACTGCTATATTCCACAAGCATTTATATTGATTTAGCTGCCCAAAATATTAATTTTGCTCTTCATTTTTTAAAATTATGGTTGGACAAACATGGTTTGGAGTTGTCTCCTACTAAAAGCATTGTGGTTCCCTTCACACGTAAAAATAGTGTATCACCCATTAATGTTATTTATGATGGCATATCTATTCCGATAAAAAGTCAAGCCAAATTTTTAGGTGTATTATTAGACTCTAAACTCAACGGAGGTGCTCATTGTGAATATATTGTAGAAAAGTGTGAAAGACATATTAATTTATTAAGATGCCTGACCGGTGTTTGGTGGGGTGCTCATCCCTTTTCTCTAAAACTAGTTTATAATGCGTTAATTAGGAGCACATTAGATTATGGTACCTATTTGTTGGAACCTGGTAGCATAATGTTTTTTAAAAAGTTAGATTCTTTGCAGGCTCGCGCTATGCGTATTATTATGGGAGCTATGAAGTCTAGTCCAATTAACGCATTGCAAGTTGAATGTGGCGAACCACCTTTATATTTAAGACGCCAGTTTTTGTGTAGTAGATTTTTCTTCCGTACGCTGCAGTTTCAGAATCACCAGCTTCATTCTAAAATTCAACATCTTTCAGAACTTATTTGCTCTTCTTCATACTGGAGACATAAATCACCCCCTCTTTTAATTAATAGCCTTCGTAAATATCAAACATTGTCAGCTCAAACACATAAATCGCCTCTTTTGCCTATTTTCCAATGTAACTTTAAAGCTTTAATACAGCCCCTTGATACATATCTTAACCTAAATATTGATCGTAATGAAGCGCATGCTAATGTTTATTTCAAATCCATTGTCGATGACCGATGGTCAGGTTGGCATCAGATATTTACTGATGCTTCCAAGCATTCACAGACTGGTTATGTTGGTATAGGCGTGTTTCACAAACAGTATAATATTGTACAAAAAGTTAAATTACCTCCAGAAACATCAGTATTTACGGGTGAGTGTTTTGGTATTGTCAAAGCTCTTGACTACGTTTTATTAATGAAACTTAAAAAATCGGTTATTTTTACTGACTCATTAAGCTCTTTACAATCACTTGCAAAGTACCCTTTTCGTTCAAAAAATGCATATCCTCTTGTTATGGAAGTTAGATCAAAGGTATTCCAATGTAAATCCGTTGGTTTAACAGTTAATTTTGCGTGGATACCTAGCCACTGTGGTATTTTAGGAAACATACGGGCAGACAAATTGGCTAATGAGGCTGTGGAATGTGGAGACATATTCCCGTACAAAAATTATACGCATGATCTCATTGCTCTTTCTAAGATTTACCTCAGGGATTCTTGGGGTGAAGACTGGGACCGTTCTAGTAGTTCTAAAGGTAAACATTTCAGACTGTTACAACACGCAATACCCGTAAAACCTTGGTTTTTTAAGATTAAACTCGGTAAACGTGCTACCACAATTTTAATAAGAATGCGCCTGGGGCACTTGTGTACCCCAGCACACCTTGCACGAATAAAAGTGAAGCCTGACCCATCCTGCGTTTGTGGAGATGATTTCGGTGACGCTAATCATATATTTTTTGCTTGTTCCCAATATAATCACAGAAAACTCCTTCAAGATCTCGTTGCATGTCGTATTCCCCTTCCTACTAGTGTAAATATCCTTTTAGCTACCCTTGACCCTTGTATATATCATTGTTTATCATCTTTTATCTATATGAATAACTTAGAAATTTAATTTTGTACATATTTCCCTTTTGTATATATTTTCTACCTTTGTTTATATTTTATTTTTTTTGTATCCCTAACCCTACTGATCCTTCCTAACCCGCATGCCAGATCCCGCGCTTTTTTATTATTTATTGTTTCCCTAATTTTCCACGTATAATGGCAAATGCACAAACACAGTGCGACGCCAAATTAAAAAAAAAAAAAAAAAAAAAAAAATGATTTGTAGAATATCTAGATGTATTTTATACCTACACAACCAAACCAAGCTATTTACTATAACGCTCGCTCCTAGCATTAACTTGCGATTTTCAATGTGAAGTTCTGCAGAAAGAAAGAGATATATTTTATAGGTACTTACGTAGGCCCGAGGAAAGGAAGATCACCGACCGCACAGATTAAATGACCGACCGACCGTCTCTATTTACAACACAGGGTACCTACTACCTACGTACCTACTGAGTTACTTGCATGGCAGTATTACGTGCTGCATTCTCGTGAAAATCTATTAATACTTTGATGCATGTTTCTGAAGGGAGTTACAAGTGGAAGGCAAATTTTAAGACCATTGTGCAGCACTGTGAACGCACAATTCACGAAAATGTCTCTGGAACAAGCTAAACAAGTAGCAGCATACCGGGCGGTCGATGAGTTTGTTACAAACAATTGTATTTTCGGCGTCGGAAGTGGATCTACAGTGGTTTACGCAGTTCAGCGACTTGCAGAAAGAGTTGAAACAGAGAACTTGAAGGTAACATGCATTCCAACTTCTTTCCAAGCCAAGCAATTGATTGTGAAGTTTAATCTCACTCTAGGAGAACTCGACACAAATCCTGAACTGGATGTCACTATTGATGGTGCTGATGAAGTCGATTCCGTTATGACACTAATCAAAGGCGGCGGTGGCTGCTTGCTCCAAGAAAAAATTGTAGCTTCCTGTTCTAAGAAACTGATAGTTATAGCTGATTACACCAAAGATTCCAGGAAACTAGGTGATTCATACAAAAAAGGAATACCTATTGAAGTAGTGCCTATGGCTTATGTTCCCATTAAAAACAAGATAGTGTCCAAGTTTGGTGGAGAAATCAAGCTGCGTAGTGCTGTGGCAAAAGCTGGGCCTGTAGTCACAGACAATGGGAATTTCATTCTTGATTGGGCTTTCAAGAATCAAGATTTAGATTGGAATGTAGTGAACACCGCTATAAAAATGATACCTGGAGTAGTGGAAACAGGGTTATTTGTTAATATGTGCCAAAAAGCATACTTTGGACAGCCGGAAGGCAATGTTATTGAAAGATCTTCTGTTCACTGATATAAAAACAGTGTCTAAAAATATATATATTAACAGATCTGTGAATTAGTATTAAGGTTCCTTTTATAGTTTAAGCAAACCTACGATTAAGAAATAAATCATTAAATGGTACATTTCCTATTAGCTATGGTATTTAATTTAACATCCATATTGTAATCAAATGACATAGTAAATGTGTATAGGTACATATCTTATCGTAATTTGTCCTTGGTTAAAATAATATGTATGAAATTGATATTGATAACTGTTTTCTTCTGTGTGTTGCGGTTCAAGTATGATTACAAAAAAGTATGAGTAGGTTAGGTGCAAAAACATAAAATTATGCAAGAATAAAGTTCAGATTTATGTAAATAATTTAATAGTGCAATAACTTTAAACATTCAAACTTACATTATTCATTGATATCAGATCAGACGCATTTCATTTATCATACACATTTTGTGCATAAGCATTGTTCTACGCAACTTAAAAGTAACAAGTTACTTAAAAATCTTAAAATTAGAAAAATGTAGGAATGTTAACACTTAAAAACTAAATTATAATTCTTAGAAAATACACACACACAAACCATTAAGTACATTTTGTAATATCTTGCTCATGTGTTTTTATCTTGTTTAATAAGTACCTATAGTTCAAAGGTGTTTTGAACTATCTATCACAGATAGACAGAAATATTTTGGGAGCTGAATGTAAAATAAAAGCATGCTGTAGAATAACTAGATAACAGAAACTTAAGTTGCAAAGTAATCATGCATTTCTTATAATAATATGTATGACTGAAACTGACTCATTTTGAGATTTTAACAATAGTTACCTATTGTTATTTGTGTGAAACTAAGTAAGTACTATTTTGCGGTGCTGAAGCCAGAGAGTACAATGCAGTTATTTTACACAAAAAACTAGCTGCCTAGACTATACAATCATAAACTCTAATTTGACCTTATGAGATGCAATGTATCTTTGGTTTTATCCTTACCTACATACTTTGACATAGGTACACATTTTACAAAATATGATTAGATGGTCTTATTTAATTCCAGAGTAATAGGTACATCTGGTACATACTCAAATCTAAATAGACACAGATCGATTTGAGATTTTCATACAAAAATCCATGCTCAAGTCCAGAGAATCCCTCACTAATCGCCTGTCTGTTAAGGCTCTATTTAGACAGAAGTCTCAATACAATATAATATTATGTAGAAATAAGCAGGAGGTAGTCTAATATAACTTAATACTAATAGTACAACTAAAAAGTAGTTAAAAAGAGATGAATACCTACTAATAAATTGGAAAACATCAAGCAAGATTTTCTACAGCAAATTATTTATGTACTATTGTTACTGCCTCATTCTACATTAATTTTACATTTTATAGTGGTTGCCACATTTTTTTGAATTCCACTCACATTCACATCAGTGAATATAAGAATTAAGAGTAAATAGTTAATTTCTTACACAAATAGAGAGCTGAATAGACAAACACTTACTAATAGTTTGAACATTCTCCACAATAGTCATGGCCAAAAAAGCTATGTTACATAAAGTGTGGTAAGTTACTTAGGCCAGTTTATTTACTGTAAGGGCTCATTCACATTGATACAGTAGTTGTATGCAGCATCACTGGATTGCAGAACATCAAGCTCTAATCCAGTACAGTGTCTAGCACTGCAATCCAGCAGTATAATACAGCTACAACAATGCCGATTGATTTACATTGATACAGTCAATGTAAATTAATCAGCATTGTTTCTATTTGGTATTTAGTAAAGACTTGTTTTCTTCATAATCCGCAGGAACTCTTCCTGATTTATTTCTCCATCTCCATCTCTGTCAGCTTCATCGATCATCTCATGAAGTTCCTCATCTGTCAGGTTTTCGCCTAGCTCTTTTGCAACTCGTTTTAGGTTTTTAAATGAAATTTTACCTGAAAACATATTTCTACATCATTAAAATATCAATCGGGCTGGACATGTCTCTAGACATAAACAACCACAGATGGGTTACAAAATGAAAGGGTCCCACGGGAAAATAGATGGCTGGTAGACCAAAAAAGCAGTGGATTGCCACTGCTCAGAACAGGGACAAATAGAGACATCTGGAGGAGGTGCTTACCCTCAAGGGATCCACATCCCTCGCTAACAAATAGTCTAAGATAAAAATACTAACAAATAAAATATAGGTAACTCTTATGATGTGAAAATAAAAAAGCTTTATAAAAAAAGACATCAATTTTCTATGGAGAGTAAGCTTTATGTAGTGTGCAAATAAATGTTTTCTATCTTTTAATCTATGTCCAGTTAATGTACATAAAATAAACTAACCTGTTTCATCATCATCAAACAGTTTGAAAGCTTTCATGATCTCTTCCTTTGTATCCTTCTCTGCCATTTTCACTGTCATCAGATCGAGGAAATCTTCAAATGACACCTTTCCATCTCCTCTATCAATTTCTGCAACCATCTTTTTTATTTCTTCCTTCTTTGGTTCAAATCCCAGAGCTCTGATAGCTACTTTCAACTCTTTGGTATCTATTTTTCCTGTACTTTCGGTGTCAAATAAATCAAACGCTTCTTTTATGTCTCGTCTCTGCTCTTCGGATAGTTCAAATTTTGGACCTGATTTCTTACGGACACCACCTGGGACATTATTAGTTTTTTTCTGGTTGGTTACTACAGTAGCAGCCTGAAAACATTCAAAAGGTTGCACATAGAAGTAGAAGAAAGTGAAATTGGTAGGTATGTACTGTCTGTAAGACTACATGTTTCTCACCATTCTTTTAAGACCAAACTTGAATTGACTTTGTATCTTACACCGACTGAATAAAGAGACCACGTAATTTCTGAAATTTCACCAGGTTGACCTACAAAGCTGAAAACAGGTTGGCAAGACTTAGTACCTATTGGTAATTGTAGTAAATGAACAAATCTCCCACAGAACTCTTTTAACTGTTTGTTTTACGGTTTTATGAAGGAAAGAATGCAATAGAATCAAATAAATATACCTACTTAGTTTTGGTTTTCGAAACAAAATCGATCGAAACGAAAACAGGAAAACACAACAAACCTTTTCTCTGCTTCTTTTTTTCCACTTTTTTTTAGGTCTCTGTCAGCCTCTGTCCGCGGCATAGACGAGGAAGGAATAGACATAGACAACTCTGAATGACTGACTGAACTGAATACTAATATTCTGTGACCGAAGACCACTGCCAGAAGTGAAGCCGTTTTTAAAAATCTCAAACGTAGACCAAATAAAAATATGAGTCCCGCTAAACGTTGAGAAGAAAAAAATATTCTTGTTGAAAAGAACATTTTTGTCAAGCAGAGAAGGGCATTGATTTAGGTGGTTAGGTATATTACGATAGGTACCTACACAATAGAAATACCTTTTTAGAGGTACTTTTGATGGCAAATGTAAAATACAGTGCCTGATAAACCTGCCCATGATCCCTGGGGACGATAGCAAAATATAAACAAAAAAATTTTTGATAACCAACTTTATTGCAAAATACTCTTACCTACCTAGGTACAAGTTTACCAATAACTATCAATCTTAGATCTAAATAACATTTGATTTTATCAAAATACTAACGCGCACATGGTAATGCTAAACTATTAGGGCGCCGAGGGTAAAGTGCCGAATGATTTCATAAGATGGTAGCAGTGGGGTAGTCTGCTGCGGTGGCCTATTTTCTGTAGAGTTGCCGCTGCCTGGGCCAGCATGCCGGCTCGCTCGCCCGGAGCAGCTAGTACAGCAGCGGGTAGGTGTTTGCATGCCATGTAGAGTGCCACTGCCCTCTCGCCTTCGCCACCGCCATTCTCGAGAGCTCGCTCTGTGAAAGATAAATATTCTAATTAATATATTCACTCTGACTGGATAAAAGGGAAAGAGGATTTCGTTCTGCTAAGGGACACTAATGGCAGTCGATCTGTAGAACCGACTCTATCAATAACCGTTATATTTTTTTTCGGTACTAAAAAAGTATCGATACCGCGGCGATGTCAATCGAACCGAATATAAAAAGTAGCGGTAATTGAAGCCCAGGTGGGTTACTCTCGACCACAGTTCCAATCTGGATCCATCCATAGATTTTGACAGAAGTCGTGTCATTTTTCAGTACAAAATGACATGAAATCTATCAAAATCCGGAGCCAATTTGGAACGGCGGTGGTCGAGAGTAGCCCTACTGGCCGTAACACACGGCACACGTTACCTTTCCCGCAGATGAGCGAGGAGCGGTTGGATCTCGGCCGCAGGCTGCCGTCCAGCAGCTGCTGCGTGCGTCGCGGCGCCGCGCCCGCCATCATGCGACACACGGCCGACTGGAGGAACACGCGGGATGTCACCCACTGCAAAACACAAAACACAATTACAAGCTCATATAATACAGACACAGGCTACACAGTATCCCTGCATGCAGGTCTAAACGGGGGAGAAACAGGCACCTGGGGAGTCAAAAGAGCTGGGGGGCATTGATTATAAAACAAAAGACGCCCGGAAATACGTTTAAAAACCTGCGAAATAGAACGCTTAGAATGCTGAACCACTGCGATAGGGCACATTTTGTATGGATTCATATTCAAATGCCAAACCTCTCGAGCGTTTGTGTTATTATATTCATGATCATCATCAACCTATATCAGTCCACTGCTGGACGTAGGTCTCTCCCAAGATGCGCCACTGAGCCCGGTCTTCGGCTCTTCTCATCCAGTGTTTGCCAGCTACATTTCTCAGATCGTCACCCCACCTTGCTGGAGGGCGTCCTACACTACGCTTGCCTAAACGCGGTCTCTAGTCAAATATTCGTTTGCTCCAACGATTGTCGGTTCTACGGCAAATACAGCCGGCCCACTGCCACTTCAGCTTGCTAATCCTCTGAGCTATGTCGACAACCTTAGTTCTTAGTTATTATATTGAGACAAACGAATCCAAGTAGGCTTGCGCTAGGGCGCGAACGGTCAGCGAGGCCTAAGCTAGAATTTTGCCTAGTCAAGATCGGCCCATAACGGTGCTTCTGCTAGTTGCTTTAAAATATTTTTTAGTTATTGAATGCCTTCCGCTCTTGCCATTATTTGACAGCCCAGATTAGTTCCTTCAAAAAACTAATTATAAAAGTAGATTGGATACATACTGGAAGGTCCTGTGTCAGTCTACGTAGAGAATGTAGATCCCGTTGAAATGCTCGCAGTTGAGCGTGTGGCGCTGTGTTAGTTCCCGTACCGGCCGCAGCTTCCCACGCGCCAGCGCGGACTTCCAACAGCCAATCACAGCAGAGGACTTGCATCAGCTGTAACGTTATGGTGCATGTTGTTTGTCTCAATCGCGGCATAACCACCATCAGCCAGTTTAAAACCGCTTTCACACCGACTGCCGACTGCGGCATAGTGAACATCAGAGGGCTTTGATACTCGAAATGCACTAATCTTGATTTGGGATCAGTGTTGCCAACTATTTATTGGGTGCCTACTACATCGAACCATCAAATACTGATTAGGTAAATATGGGAGACCATATTAGCTTTTGAAAAAGATCTCCTAAGAGGATTTCTAGTGGTTTTTGACTGTTGTAAAAAATGGTAACGCTGATCCCAAATCTATCTAATGCGTATCAGAGTTACCACTTATTTGCGAATGATTCCAAAATATAAGTTTTAATGCGATCGATAAGTACCCTACTTTGCTAAATATTTGTCTGCTATGAATAGAATGATTAAAAAAATCAAAATAAACTTACCAAAATATTCAATACAAAAACTACAATGTACAATCATGCACAACAAAACAGAAGCCATTGCCATATCTTCATGCGATGAATGCGACTGGCGCGAGAATTGCATTGCAGTAATATTGCACAGAACTGTACACAAGTGCAATGCAACTACAATGCACTTTCGAACCAGTTCCGTGTTCTTCTCTTTAGTCTTCTCTGTCTAGAGAGTGGTGTTTCATGCGATGGTTTGTGCATATCTGGCGAGCGCTACCTACTGCATATTTATAATTATGAATCACGAATGGCCTAACTTAGGTTTCCATTCTAACCCATATCTATCTCAAATTATATACCGCGTGCACACTATGCCCATGCCGCTGTCGGCATTAATGCCGCGGACTTATTGCCACAGAAACTTTTACTTTATTCTCACTAAGGAGCTAGGGCATGACCTTGGGCCGGGAGCCGGGACAGAGGCATGTTCGTGTCCCGTCTCCCGGCCCAAATTCATGCCCTAGCTCCCTAGTGAGAATAAAGGCGATGTTGCTGTGGCAATAAGTTCGCGGCAATAATGCCGGCAGAGGCATGGGCATAGTGTGAACGCGGTAATACATATAGGAATAAGTGAGATTTTATTCTATGACTTCAACAGTTCTAGTTCCACTTATACTTAAATTCATGGCGGAACTAGTGGGACTCATGAATATACTTTGTACACATCTAGGGCATAGCATATGCAAATCATAGAAAACGAGAAGAATATACTCATATATAAGTATTTAAGCATATACTCTTCTTAATAGATGCTTCTTGTTTAATGAATAGAATCAAGAATACTTCTTATTATTCGTTTATTATTCCAGTCGATTATTCGATTTGATGAACGCTACAGACGAAGGGCATGCTGAAATGTATGAAGCTGCAAAGAAGATCATGCATAAAAAACAATCATGCAATAAAATAAGGTAACAAATACAAAAGCATTTATCTTTTTAGACGTACCATCATCAGCTGAGTAGGTTTCCGGCAGCAGTAGTAAGCCAAGGAATCTGCTAACTTGGCGCCGGCAATATCACAAACCTAGAAAACATTTACTTGTAATTTCTACAACTTTAAAGCTCAAAAATACACATAACGCGTGCGGGTAGTAAACGGGCTCAACCATTGTAAAAAATATATTTGGGTTTTATTAACCCCCGACCGGAAAACGGAAAAAATGTTTATGAGTTTGACGTTCGCAAGAATGATGATTTATCTTGGATCATGTCTTGGATGGTTTTTAGCTATGTTTGGTGAGAATTGGTGAAGCCGTTTCCAATGAGGATATTCATCAGTTTTGAAAAACAAATTTTGAGGAATTTTAGGCATAATTTTATCGGGAATATCACGAGGCGAACTACTAGTCTAATATAATGTTAAAAGAGCTTACCTTAAGGATAGTTTCCGAGGTCCTCTCGACTGAGCTCTCATCTCTGCACTGTGCCAAGCTGTGCAAACCACGCCGGCTTTTGTACGCCATATGCAGCGCCCTAATAATACACAATACCTATAACTCATCACTGTTTACATTCTCCAAGACAATAGTTTTCAATATCACAACTATAAACTATGCATTTGTTTTATAAACACTACAGCGATTAGTTTCTAAGTTTTCACACGTGAGAAGTGGCGTTACAGTTAATACGCTTTGATTGATCATTGGGCAGGTCTCATTTGTATTGGCGGATTTACAGTTACTGCCGGACTGTGAAAAATATTGGACAGCTCAACGATTTCAAGGTAAGATAGATTATTGAAGCTTAGATTAGGTATGATAAAATCTACGGGTTTGTACTGCCTGTGCTGGACCTGTGTTGTGTGTCAAATTAATATATTTCTGTCTCTAAGCGTTAAAATTTTTCATCGCTTGTTTCTCAATGGGAACCGAGGACAACCAAAAAAAACCGCAGCAGGCCCAGGAATAAATAGCAATATAAATTAGATGTTTCTTTCTGTACAACTTTTACTTAGGTACGCTATGATTTGAGTTTTACTCGGAAAAACTAATTAGGTAAAATTGTTTGGTCGCCTGGAAGACATTGCTGACAGCGATAGGGCCGCCTATTATACTTCAATTAAAAATTATGACTCTGTGTTTTATCTTTAATTTCCTTGTGGTGTAAAATGCCTCGAAGACAGGTTACACTATCATTTTAGCGCTGGTAAAGACTTGTTCCCATAGTACAACGTTTGGTTAGTTTGGGACTAGAAAGCATTGCGTGAAATGTACATGAAATGATTATGAATCATCATAGAATCTGACCCAATAAATAGTTTTCAATCTATCTGCCTATTGTTAATTTTTAATTGATAGTGACAACTTGGACAAAAATGCTTTGTATGTTTGTATGTTTGTTCGACGAGATCTTTTGAACCGCTTATCCGATCTTCACAGAATTTGGTAGGTATACGGCTATCCGTATACCTACCAAATTCTGTGAAGATCTCTACTCTTAAGTTTTACTGGTTTGTTAAGTGAAGTAAATCGGTCAAGGGGTCGTGAAGTTATGAGGGTCCAAAGGGAGTAAAAAAAAAAAGTCGTACAATAATATCAAGTGGGGTGGCATATGATAGGGTTTTGTTTAGACATTTCAAAACCGTTTTTATTTTGATTCTAGGTCTAATAGTTTTCGAGTTGTTGTAAAAATTATAAAATTGGCAAACCCAGTATAACGTGAGCTACCATTTCTTGGAGTTTCAATGTTTTTGTAGTTCAAGTAAGAATGGAACATAGCTAGACGGCGATTTCGAATCGATTTGTAAAGTTTATTACAACCATTGGTCAATAAAAATTGTTTTGGGTTTTATTAACCTCCGACGATCACGAGATCTCAGTTCGGGGCGAATTACTAGTAATAAATAAACTAGAATCATTCTCTTACGTAGGTAAAGGATCTTCGCAGTTGGCCAATGATTCTGGCAGCAAGTTGAGACGATCTCCGATTTCCATAGCTTTCGCAGCGTCAGCTAGTAGCCACGTCGCGGCCACGCCCACGATGTTAGCCCACCATTCCATTACCGGGTCCCAACAACCTGAAAGTTTGAATACACAAAAACTATAAATACGTAGGTACTGGGTGTTACAGAGGTAGTACAGTATCCCGAGGTTCCCGAGGAGGCATCCTCAACACTCACGATAGAAAATGTGATACCACTTTTGGTAATTAAACGATTTTCATTGTAATTTTAAAATCAAAGTTGGAAGTGCGCCTACTAAAATGGCGTTTTGTAGGTACTGTATAATACCTACAGAAAGTATTATATAACTCATGCGGATTTATGAAGGCGTATTTATTTTGTACCACTATATTATAGCATAGCAAAACCTATATATACATAATTAATTTTATATTTTACCCGTATGATGAGGTGCGTCAGTGGAAACATCGTCAGTGATCAGTTTGACCAGATCCAGTACATCACGCGTGTTGCTTCGCTCGTCAGCAATCAGCAGCATTTGTAAACTTTGCTGGAGCAATTCCATGTGATAGGCCTGAAATATATTTCATAAAATACAACCGTAGTTCATAGAGGTCTTTATTACCAAGACACTAGAGTTCACAATAGCTTACCCGCATAGCGTAACCCAAAGGATCAGCTGGGTCAGGCACTCGACAGAAGAGGGCAGTAGCGGGATGCGATTGATCGTAGCTCCATCGTCTCGTGCGAAGGAACTTCTGTCCGAGTTCAGTGCCCACCCAGCGAAGGCGGACTGGTGCCGCGGCGCACGACTCACTGATTATTGTACGGCTTTTGCGCAGGTAGTACCTGTTCACAAATAGATTAAAACTACTGGTGCTTGTAAAAATCGTACTAATATTATAAACGCGAAAGTTATTAAGAATGTATATGTATGTATGTTTGTTCCTCTTTCGCGCAAAAACTACTGATCCGATTTGGTAGATACTTGTAATACCTATATATTGTCCGTGACTTGTATCCCGGAAACTCAACGGGATCCAACGGGACGCGAACGAAGTCGCGGGCGGAAGCTAGTCATGACATAAATCACCCTTATTTTGGGTAATATCTCTAGACAATGTGTTAAGTGTTCCAACCAAGATGATACCGAACGGAAGGCCTGCTGCCAGCGACTCCGGCCAGGTTGACCGCATTTGTAAGGTTAGTAACACTCGCTCGCTTCGCTCACTGCGGTCTCACACGATTTCTAGTTGGGCGAGACTGTAATATCTGTACCTACCCGCACAACCAATTTCCAATCTTCGGCATGTAATCTTTGAACACCAGTGCCGCTGTCACATAAGTATCTGCCGACAGTTTCTTGTTGCCAGCTACATCGGCCAGGTTGACCGCTTGTAAGGCTAGTAACATTCGCTCGCTACGTCCACTGTGGTCTGAAAGGATTTCTAGTTGTGCGAGGCGATGAGATACACTGGAGACTTCGGCTGCCCAATGCTGAGTGGCTCTGCGCGCTGGACTGAAAAATGAATAACGATTTTTTTTATACAACAAAGTAGACAAGCAAGTGTACGGCCCGCCTGATGGGAAGCGGTAACCGTAGCCTATGGACGCCTGCAACACCAGAGGTGCAACTCGCAACTCAACGACTCTCTATTATATTGTCGTCGGATTTAGGAAACTTTGGAGAACTTTGGATCCTCTGAGATTCTAGAAAGCTAGCAAGATGATATTAGTACCAGCAATAATATTTGCGAATTAGGCCAAGATTATTAATTAGAACTGCTTTAGCCTTGGCCACTATGACTACTGTTTTACTATTTTAATACCTTACCTATCTTTCCACAGATCGCCGGCGCGTCTAGACAGGAACCCTCCAATTGGATTCCGTTGCAGGATTTGCCTCAAGACTGCGGCTACTAATGCTGAGAACTTCGCCTGTCCTTCACCCCCAGCTTGTACACTTTTACCGCAAACTCCGAGAGAACGGTGCAGTTCTAACTTAGCATTTGTTAAGTCACCCTAGAAAATAGGATATACTTATTCAATCACACTTTAACAACTATCACTTATAAGTGATTTTCGATTACTTCTCAATCATCGATTGATGCCACAATCAATCGCACTCCATTGATTGATGCTTGATCTATGATGAATTGACTCGAATTCGACCTATCAAGCTGACCAATTTGGTGTAGTAGGGGTAGTAGGAACTCTCGATCGACGTTGACTGATCTGAGTCAACATCGATTGATGCTATAAAATACTTGTAGCATACCTTTTGAAGATATAAATCAGCTTGCCGTTTGTATTTGTAGAAAAGTCCAGCCTCCTTCGATTGTGACTTTGGTACAGAATCTCCGTAAACCAACAGTTTGACGAGACATCCACCCAGTACAAGGAAGTTAATCATGTACAGGAAGAACGAATTGAAGAGCCAAGCTGCCCAGGAGTAGCCGTTGTAACCTAGATGAAAAGTAAATTGAACCTTAGTAACGACGCCGTTAAGTTTATTTTTGTCGCAACTTTCTAACATGATAGACTTTTTGTTAAAGTTTTTCTGATTCCGTTATAAAGACAACGACATAAAACCGAGATACGGCCGATATTTCTTACGTAATAAGCTGATAGCCGCAAAGTTATTTAAACCCGCCTCTAGACACTATCCATTCAAGTCAACTGAATTTCTTGCTCTCTACTAAAATCTACTACCACCGGCACCAATCACAGCATGCCGTGTGCAATACCATAGAATAGTACAGAAAATACATAAGTACTGCTATGTTGCGGAGATAATAAATTGGCGAAGTGATGGGTCGCCTATACGAACTGGTTTTCTACTCTATGCTACGGATGTGAAATAAAAAATTCTTACCATAATCACTATCAGATAATATAGTCCGTTTGTCAAACCGTGCCGTGAAGTCGGTACTGTAAGTTTCAGACATGATATTTCCAAATATGGAGCTGAACGGGTTGAACGCAATTAGACCAACCATGAAGGCACACAGCGCTAGGCGAGTGTTGTCACCCATTCCCATGACAATCTTCGAGTATTTGTCTTCCGCCTGGCAACAGTTAAAAGAAGAGCTATTTAATTACCCTATACTGACCAGTATAACCCCATGGCTGTAAGTGGGGCGCCCAAGGTAATGGTATTTTTTACCGAAAAGAAGACTAAATACTCCATCTCTTTTGTAGTTGTAATAACTTCAGAGTTTCCTATTCAGGTGGTATTTTAGCTAAAAGACTGAACCTATTCCGAAACAGTGTGTAATCTCAGGACGCCAACATGGCGTCATTAATTACAAACTATGAACAAGGAAACTTCACAGTATACACAGGTATACATACATACAGTAGGAAAATCGTATTCATAAATTCATTTATTCATTACAAAATCCAAAAAAATCCAAAAATATTTTCGCCTACATTTTCTTTTTGTTTTCAATTTTGCTTTATAAGTGCTAGACTTAACACAAAAACATACCTTATATTCAGGTGATGATGGAGAGTCACTGTCCATAGAATGGGGTGATTGGTATGGTGATGGTGATGAGATATCACTGTGGGGCGGTGTGTAGCCTCCTTCGAAAACAGGCTCTTTCACACCAGACTTCTGACATGTCAACTTGAGAGCCTGATTCTCCTGTTTTAACCTTGCGTTTTGATTCTGCAGGTACCTTATATAGTCTATGGTTTTTCTTAAAATAGCAGATTTGTTTAGCTGTAAAAGTTTAACTATTGTTATTGCTGACTTTATGCCGTACTATTTTGAAAAAACTGTAAATAAAACCAAACTAAAATTACTAAAATTAAAAAACAAACTAAAATTAAAGTTATACTATAAACGAAATATGCAGATCTACTAAATAAACGATTCTGATTCCGAAAATCGAGTTTGTCTGTTTGTTTGTTGCGGATCACGCCTAACCTACTGGACCAATTTCAATGAAAATTATACCATTCAGAAGCCCTTTTATCGGATTGAAACATAGGCTATATTTTATTGAAATCAAAGTCGTGGATTCTTAGATATAGCTAGAACTTTCTAAACCAGAAGCAGCCATTGGCTACAAGGTTCATCCTATGCTGGTGACAGATATTTTGGTGGAAAGTTTCGAACGCGTACAAAGTCGCGGGTATCAGCTAGAAACTACTGGACTGATTTCCAAAATTTTTGAGGTATGGGAGGGGAGTCAATGTTAAGAGGAAAGCGAGTATATTAAGGCCACCCACGCGATAGAACGACGAGGAGGTGTTTTCAGGAGTTAGGAGGGTTGTAGTGATTTTTAGAGGTTTGCAGGGATGATGGGGATTAGTAGGAGTTTGTAAGGGTTTGTAGGAGTCAGGGTTATAGCTGATTCGTACCTTCCATTGTTATGGCTGGGGTTCGCAAGGTTGTATGTTCTGATCTAGGTAGATACAATCATACCTATTTATACCCTAGACTTCGTTAGTTATAAAATATCACTGTCTTTGTCATTTTTTGTAGTTAGTTTAAATATTAATGTACCTTTGCATCTTCCCCAACAAGCATATTCTTTAGTTCCACTATCCTGTCATTGATACTGGTCCGGTATCGCCGTTCAATAGCATTGTGTGCACTTCGTTTCACTTCCTTTACTTTTGGAACAGCATTTAGTGAGATTTTATCTCCTTCCAAGACAACTGGTATTCCTGTGGCTACAAATGTGGGTGTGTTGCTAGTCAAAAATGTCATCGGCCTGTTTTCTGTGCCAGGTTTTGCATTTGATATCACTTGTGTTGCTCCTAGGGAGAAACAAAAGTAACCATTATCCACCAATATCCTATTCCTATTAATATTATAAACGCGAAAATCTGTAAGGATACATGTATGGATGTAGGTTTGTTCCTCTTTCACACAAAAACTACTGAGCCGATTTAGATGAAACTTGGAATATATATTGTCCATGACATGGATTAACACATAGGCTTTTTATTAACACTTTTTATCTCGGAAAATCAACGGGATCCAACGGGACGCGAGCGTCGCGGGCAGAACCTAGTTCTAAATAAATTATTGTAGTTCTATCTAGAGGAAGTAGATTCTACAGATTTATGGTTCTTGTTTACTACCTTGTCAGCATCACATTACAACTCAAAGGATAGACAGACCATGTACCTACAATACAGTTAAGAAATCATACCTTGTATTGGTGCTCTTGTGTACATTATAGTCTGGGTTTCAGGATTGATAATATTCGATTGTAAAATCACTGGTGAAAAGTTTGTATCAGAAGTTTGAATAATGAATGGAGTATTCCCATTTTTCTGAATCAATATAGGTTGGTTTTGCTTAGATTTGTTCACAGGACTTCCTTGCTTTATGCCTTCTACCTGCACCAGTGATGCTCTACCGTCTTGTAGCTGCTGAATATTCCCTGGAGCTAGGTTTACATAGAGCGGACTCTGAACCACTTGCTGTACAATCATGGGGGTTTGTTTAGGGATGGCAGAGGGACCGATCTGCGTCACATCAGGTAGTGGAACCCCATTCCGAGGCTGCAAATTGTATCCTTCAGCTTGTACGTAAACTCCTTGAACAGGAGAACTATTCGCATGTTTAGGTGTAATCGGTGACACCTTGTGTGTGTACTGAGAAATTATTGGGTTCCCTGTGGTATTGTAACTCGGTGACACCTGAGGGGATGATGCAACTTCTGCTTTCACGTCGACACTCAAAAGCTCTGGCTCATTTTCAGTGAAACTCAATTCGTCCTCCAGTTTCTTCATAAAATCTCCATCGCAACCACTCAAGAAGTCTGGAATAAATTTATTTACATCAGCAGGAGAGTCGCACTACCAAATGCTGAGAGAAGTTATTAAAATTACCTTCGATTTCAGCGATGTCAGTAACGTTAAAAACGTCCGAGTTTAAAAATGGTTCGCCTTGTTCCATTACGTTGATTTTTGTTTATTCCAATAAGTACAAAATAAATAAAAACCACTTTTTATTTGCAAAAACATTTGGATCGTACTTTTTGTTTACGTTTTTTGACATCTCGCAGGTCTCGCTTGACGTAGGGATGTCAATGAGAATCGGTGAAAGTGTAGAATACGAAACATGAATGTTTTAAATCGATCATCGTATAATCGCTATAACGAGATCAAAGATAATCTTTAATTTTATTTTCTCTGACTAAATTATTGTTAATTTCCTTCTATGCAGAATTTGGTATATACTAATAATGACAAAATATGAAGTTACTTATGTACCTAGTGATCTTCTACAATCTAATGAGAAATTGTATAAACAAAACCTGAGGTTCATGATAAACACGGGTACCACATCATTTACCTAGGATTCTAAAAGACGTGTTTTATTTTCTATTTTTAGAAGTTAAAAAGCATATTATTATCTAAAATTTAAAGTCTTCCCCTATCTTTTAATAAGTTACAAGTAGACATAATGTCCTGTCTAAACTAAAATCGATATCACCATCGATATTATGTTTTTACAACAATCCAGCATCCCTATCCTGACGTAATCGTCGTGGTCTGACTGATGACGCATTTCGAACCAATCAGAAAGAGAGTCTGCGATCGTACGATATACGTCACATCTGACATTACCTGTTTGTATTTTGAAAGTTAAACCAAAAAAAACAAAACAAAGAAGAATTAAAAAATACCTAGGTATGTACTAGAAATATGTATTTACACACAATACGAATAATAAAATGAAAGATTTTCGATAGAATCTATCTACCTTTTATAGTGCTGCCACCTATTAGTTACATCAGAAAACAAAGAGTACTTATTTTTGTGAAGGAGCTAAAAGAGGGCAGCACCAGTCTAAACCAGTCCCAGCGTATGGTAAGGAAAAAGGCTCCAATAAATTTTATTAAAAGTTGGTAAAAGCCGTAAAAGTCCATGAAAATGAGAAATTATTAGGTATGTAGTGTTTATAAACACGCGAAATGTACCTTGCTGATAAACACAAATGAGAAGAGCCGAAAACCGAACCGAACTCAGTGCTTTTTCTGGGAGAGACCTAGTTAATCCTACCTACCTAGTACTTTATAAGTCTAGCAGTGGACCGATAAAACGTTTTCTTAAGTAGGTAGGTACAATAATTGGAAATGGCACGAGTTGAATTGACCGGGGCTATGTAATCTAACCATACGTAGACACCTACCTATCCTACCGATCCTACCCTATGCTTAATACCTACCGATAAGTACGCAGACAGTAGGTATTACGGACCTAGATCTTAGCTCGTTGGCTGGTATTTTGCTAAAGAACAAAAATCTATGCTTGAGTCTGGATCAGTGCATGAGCAGTGCAAATGCGAATACGGGCTGAGTTCCAAAGCCTCCAAAGTTATACAAGTAAAATGTTAGGTGCGAGGGTCGAGCCCTGCGGTACACCCGAATTCGGCTACAACTCGGTGCCTAACCTAAACATGCATATAATGATAGGTAGTATCATGATGGTTTGATAGCACCCTAGGAATAATTTGGCGATAGACTAAGGAATTTAATTTATATTATATTTTAGTCAATGTAATTAAACTAATTGGGTATTGAGCTCTCAAAGCTACCAGGGGCTGAAGTGAGCTGTTTTGTAGGTACAACTTCGTGAAAAAAAATCCTCTAATTCTAGTCCAACGCCAAACAAACGAACTCTGTTTTATCAATTCTTTACCTTATTCTCTTCTCAAACTAGGGCCGTGCCCCGTACCGTACCTATAGGTACTACTCAAATACTTTTTTTTAACTTATGGCTAATAGGTACTACAAGTTTATACCTAAAACGGCTCTAACAAAAGACATTCAGTCAGACCTCTTATTACTCTCGGTATTTCCATAAATACCTACCTATATTATGGAACCTCTCACTGTTTAGAATTTATAGCTAGGTAGGTATAGGTATTTTAAGCTAAAGGTATATAGGTACATAAAAACAATAGTATTTCCATGAATATTAAACGTTTAATTTATATTTGTAACATTAAATTATTTGTAAATATAGAGTTCTTACTATAATAATATATGAGTGATGCGAGAACAAACTCGATCATTATAGCTTACGTAGTGTAATAGATAGATATACATAGGTATAATATCTAGAAACTACTGATAGGTAATTAGATTATACATACTATATTTTAACTCACAACTAAAAGAACTTTAGCACATAACATTATTTAAAATATACATAAAGGTTTAGAGGCACGAGGGAATAAATAACATTTTATCAACAAAACTAATGCTATTCTTCACGAGCGAGTTCGAAACGATCATTTTCGAACTCCCTCACAGATACGAATAAAGTTTGAACCAGTAACGGACATAGTACAAAATTGTGAGGAGGTGACATCTTCCTACCTAATTTCATTCACAATTAGGGTGTTTTTAAAACCACGTCAACAACAATTTACTTGAAAATACCGAACGCGTGCATTTCCGTCTATTGGAATGTCCTAACACTTCTTTAACACAACAAATAAAGGCACAGTGACACTTACGTGTAGCTGCTACACTCTCTTACTTATAGTTCTATAGTTATAATTACACGTAGGTTTCCGAAATACTAGGGTAAAACTAACATCCTTTCTATGGCATGGTCAAACTAGACTAAAGTAACAAATCAGTCTTCCAATGAATTATCAAATAAAAAAATATTAACTTAGCGTAATGACGATTAACAGAAGGTAAAATTATTTGAGTAATAAAATTATCTGAGTAATAATATATCTGAAAATTGTTAATAATTGGATAGGAGTAGGTAGGTATGGTTTTTACAGCTTACATAACTATTTCGGATTATATAGTTTTATACAATTTTATATACATTTTAACGCTACAATAACAATCAGATTTAGGTTGTTGACATCGTTCAATTACTTAACCTACCTACTTAGGTATGTACTTTACCTAATTAGGCAATTTTTTGTTAAATGATATTTATTTTTACACTTCCCTACTTTACTGTCTTATTGCATTTATAACGTAAGGTTAACTAATTTAGATAATAGTGATTTCGTATAATGTATATTATATAGGAGAGTACAAACTAGAGTTTTACGTATTAGCATCAAAACGATTACCTACGACAGCAATTGAAAAACATTGAGCATTCTTACCTAAAGTGATTATTATCTATGCAAAAACCTTACGATCTAATAAGAATCACCGTGCTTGTGCAAAACATTAGATACTCAAAATAGTGAACACAACTAGGTATCAATCAACAAACAATGAATTATTTTATGGCAATCGACAAACTATTAATCTAACCCGTAACACAAGGAATAGGTCCATATTAATACGTCGCGATCTAGTGTGACAAGAGCACATCGCAGTTGTTTGCTCGTTTACCGAGCGCTGGTGCTCGCCAGAGAGCAAATGTAACAACCTCAGCCCGTAGTTAGTTAGTCCCAAGTTTTTGTATGGACAAAAATTGTTTGGTGCAACGAAAACTACTTTTTTCCATACAAAATTGTAATCAACAAAACAAAACTCAGACTACGGACTTTGTTCCTGAGATCTACGTATGGCTTCGTGCGACGCGGTGGACTAGAGTGAGCTATTTAGCGAGCGTGAGGTAGTTGCGGCGTATCAGTCTATAAACATCACAGTCGCGGACAACAAATTGCACAATTTATCAAAACTTAATAAGTAGGTGTATAACTACCTACCTACCGATGCGCGGTGGCTGCGTAACCGGCGCAGCCATCGTTATTCGATCTTAGGTACTATCCAGTTCTAACATAACTTTACTTTCTAGTTAAAGCTAACCTAAGTGCTACTCGTTTCATTAACAAAGACGTAAATGTTAAAACATAAAATAACCAAGAAGAAAAATAAACAAAAATAAAATCACAATAAAACACCACCCGCCTCAGAACGGAAATTTGATTTCGTACCGAGGTTTCGTGACGCTTGAAAATAAATAGAGAAGAAGAGGGGTAGTCTAAGAGTGGCCGCGGGGCCCATTGCAATCGCCCGGCCGGATCGCCCGGTCAGAGAGGCTTGCGCGCGCGGCGCGTTTTTCCAGTAGCCTACCGATTTGAGTCTTACTTCTAACTTTGTACGCCTAAGTCAGTCTTTTTCGAATGTTCGTTTACGATGTCATCCTGTTCAATCTCTTTCGCTGCCGCAATCGAGAGCAAAATTACGTGGGGGGACAATAACTCCGGCGGGCGGGTCTAGTTCACGGCGCCTAGGGACGGACAGGTCTTCGACATGGTCCTCATCGTGCATCGGTGACCGCGGGGACTGCGGCGGCGTGCGGTGATGCGGCGGTGGCGAGCGCGGTGCCAGCGCGGCGTGCGCGGCCGCTGCCAGCGCCATAGCGTGGAGTGCCTCGCGCCCGCCATCCCTGGTCGCACCCTCTAATGCTTGTTGTAGGAATGAAGGATCTATCAGAGGAGTAGTAGCTGGGTTGGCGTCATCAACACCGCCCGTGCCACTCAATCCATACGGGAACGCAGCTCCGTTGCTCTCTCGTTTGACACCGCGACTCATCGGACGACTCGTTGTTATGCCGAGTTTCTTTACTTTGTCGTATAGAGTACGTGAGGGAACACCGTATTTACGCGAGGCTTGCAGGGCGCTCATTCCATTCCTAACGCATTCGATCGCGGATAAAATGTCTGACCTCGTATACTGCTTGTAGCGCTTCCATTCTGGTTTTTGCTGCGGGGGGACGTACGGCGCTAAGCCGGCCCGAACGTCCTGTTGGAAATTGTTCGGGGGAGGGGACGGGTGGAAGGTTCTTTGACTTTCGTCGTCAAAGGAGCGCTCCGTGTAGGGAGAGTGGGCGTCTTCGGAGCGATCGGACCTATTAAAATGAGGAGAGGAGGCTCGAGAGGACATTCTGCGTGGACGGTAGTCGAAAGGGCGCTGAGGGCTCATTGGGCGATCCATCTCGTGCGCGGAACCATTCGAATGCAGTCTAGGTGGTGCAATCTGATTAACGGGGTGGCAAACTAGAGACATGGGCTGAGAGGTGTCCATGGGAGAAGTCTGAGCTAGAACGTTTCGAAGGATCGGCGTGTCGCGGCTGGCCAGCATGCTGGAAAGTTTTTTACGTTTGAGCGGGTTCATATCAGCGGAGTCATAGGCGGCGGACAGTGCGGGCGCGGGTGCGAGTATGGTGGGCGGTGGCGGCCAGCGCGCGGGTGGCGCCGGCGCCGGTGGGGATACACTGGAGGGCGCCGCGGGAACCACGCGCGGCGGCGACGAGCCCGGCGCGCGCTCAGCACTACCGGGCCGGCGCCGCAGCTCCGTCATGTCGAAGAGACCCTTAACCTCGAGTTGTTCGGCAACCTTCATGATGCGCGGGATATGCGCCTGCGTGACGTTTACCTCGCCCGTGTACATGTACTCGAGTAGTGCGCGCATCTCGAAGTCCTTTACACCGGGGAAGAGGATGCTGCAGTGGTCCATGGGCACGTCAGCCAGGATCGACTGGAAGTACGGCGAGTTGGCGGCGAGAACCACGCGGTGCGCCTTGAACGTCACTTGCTCGTCTACCACCAGAGTGCAGTCGACGTACGTCTCTACTTTGATTAGCGCCTCAAGGATTTCCACCAAATTGGTTTTGTGGTGGTTCCACTTGAGGCAGAAAGTTTGTTGACCTTCGCTGCTCCCCATTTTTCTCAGTTGGGCTTCTGTGAACAAATAATTACGGTTTTTAGCTTACCTCACAAAATAATCGTTTCACAGTAGGCATCTACGTTATGTATCATATGAATCAGAGCGGTAAAAACCAAAACATTATTATTCACTCAAACATTTTGAACACGACTTTAGATCAGTTAATTTGTAATTTTTTTGAAACCCTGTAAGTCTACCTGCGTAATGCATCAGATCACTCATACATAAAACACGTAAGCAGATAGAACATTGAAAATTGTTGAAGTTTTTATGCACAAGAACATAACGCTCTAGAATGATAAATCTGATAAAAATAACGTTTCTACCTGGTAAAATTTCACCAAACGTGGTACCGGGATACATCGTGTAAATATTCGCGTCACACACAAATTTATAAATTAACTTGCAGTGCACACATGTGGTGTGTGTGCTCAGATAGACTCGCGGCTCGAGCTCGCCGGCCACTGACTGTGGACTATCGCTCTGCGTGCCGCGCTGTGCCGCGACCGACTGCACCGCCCTACCACATTTACATATTACCATACGAAGCCCTTCCACACTGCCAAATTGACTTTTTATTCAGCAGGTATAATCGAACTTGGGGGACCGATGAAAGCGGTTACGCCGGATTCTCGCCCGTCATGTTTGTTATCCATGAATGCTGACCGACTCGCAGAATTTGATATACAAGTTGAACTATAAATAAATCTAACATACAAACTAAACTTACCCTCGCTAAAGAATCAGTACGGCTGCCTCTACGATTTCGTAGCACCTCTACGAGGGTCTACGACAATAAATAATTTGTAGAAACGTACCTCTGTAAAATTTATCCAACGACACGTAAGGTTTCTAGGTGTTGTAAATGTTCAGGAAATTCATGGGAGAAGTTCACACTGGCACTTGTAAAAGTTGTTAGCACAAGGGTTGTTTCGCGAGTGCACTTCGGGAGTGCGCCCTGCGTGCGAGGGCGGCGTGCTCTGTCGACCGTCTGACTGAGACTGCCTTTGGGTCGGAACGCGCGGCCGCGGGCCCGGCTACGGCTTCGGCTGAGGACGCCGCGCCCCGCGCCTCTCGCGTGCGCTTTTTACGCACGCAGCGCAGCTCGGCCGGAGTGCATTGCAATTGCGTGCGGGGGCGAGAGACGCGCGGGGCGAGACAGCGACGGCGGCGGCGGCGGCGGCGCGCCGACGAATTGCAGCGCGCTGGGGAGGGCGCCCGTCGCTGTGTGCGTGAGTGCGCACGCGCATGCTACGAGAGTGTGTGTCGCGAACGCGCGCTACCAAACAACAACATAGAGTTTAATTCAGCTTATAAAAAAATAAATTGGGCAAGGCGCAAGTTTAACTTATGCATATTAGTGTTCCGTGTGAAAGAACCTTTGTGATGAAAGGTTAAAAAATCGCTACTTTCTTAAAGATTTCCGCTTAAAGATCTCTAATTCCAAGAGAAACCAATGTAGCATGATCTCCCATTCTGAAGAACTTTTAATGACACGGTTCAGGTTAGGATGAACGGATAATAAAGGCCAAAACATACAGAGGGCGAGACGGGTAGGGCGCGGGTCGGGTGCGGGAATTTATATGGAAATCACCCGACCCGCAACAAAATAAACGCGAGACTGACCCGCACCCGTCCATAGTGTGTTTAATTTAATTAATTTGATTTAGATAATTTACTCCGGCTACATGGTCCAAGTATCAGTTAACTTAAAATAGAAAATAAATTATTGCGCACTAAATTTATTTTTCTTGAAACAAAAGTTTTTTTCATAAAACACTGAAGTAATAGGCTCTTTATTAAGTTACTATTCCAAATTTAAATTTTCCAGCTTTTATGATTTAGCTCTGGACGACACCGAAGCGAGACCATGGGACTTCCGTTTTTCCAAAACTGAATTGGAACACTAAAAATGCAGCCGCGCCTCGGGCCTTTGTGTGCCAACGATGAACTTCACATTATTGCCTTCAAAATTGTATCCTCAGTTTCGTAGTTTCGTAGGTTCATAAATATTAATAATAAAACATAATAGTTATGCGAAGCAGTCTAAGGTCAGGAAAATGTAAGTACAATTTTAAAACTACGAGTATCCTACTAAGATTATTCTAGTTCTAACCTAAAAAAAGAGGGAAACAAAAAATTTAAATGTGCGTTATCCAATGCTTTGATGAAACATCATTTTTGTCATCCGTGCGCGTTCTTTTGTTTTCTGTGTTTCTGTGTTTTGGCCAAGTTAGTTGGTACTAAGTATAGTAGCACTGGTACTATGTAATATCTGCCTTTCTTTGGTATACATTTTCAGGATGACATTTAATTATTCTAGTCCCCCACCTAAGTCGAATGATCAAAAACTGTTTGGGTTATGAGGCTTTATTGCCTCCCCGCTACTTATCAACAAAAACGGTTGTATTATTTAGACTACATAGAAAAAAAAACATTTTTCAGTGACGAGACAGTCCATCAGACGTAGTCGGTTTAGCATTGCAACTGTTCAGTATAATATGTCTTAGAGTTCAATTACTGCAAATCAACCAAGCAAAAACACTGAAGCAAAGTTTAAAATATTCATTTACGTAATAACGTTACAATTTCGGTCGCTACTAGGATCGCCCTAAAATTCCCCAAAAGTGCGTGAACAACACGTTAAACGGGGTCATTGACTCATTGCTTGCCGAGGGAACGCCAAAATAGCGCAAAATGCACTCAAAAATAGAAACAAGATGTGCGTGCAATATTTTTTGTGTGGATTCCTTCTTCCGCCAAAAGTTGGGGGAAAAGTATTCCGTATTTATCATGATAACATATTTCAATATTGTTTTATTCTAAAAAAAAGATTATTTTTAGATACTTACTAGCCGTCGCCCGCGGCGTTGATCGCGTTCTACCCTTTAGAGTGTGATGTTTCAAAATTCCTTTCTTAGTGCACCCCTACACTATATAAGGATACTACCCTCCAAATTTCATACCTCTAGGACTTATAGTTTAGGCTGTGCGTTGATTCTCTGTCAGCTTCAAAAGAGTTTTATATATATAATAATAATATAATATATATATAAATATATATGATGATGATGATGATTTATATATTGATATAGAAAAAAAGAATTAGCACTTAAATAAAAAAAAAATAATGTGTGAGTTTTCAATGTTTGCTCATTATTTCGGCCAGAATTGGGAAGAATAACTCAATCTGATACTTGCGGTATTAAACTATGATGGTGCGACTCCTAAATAAATAGATGGTACCAAATTAAACGTCACTCTTCATGATCACACTCTTAATAAAAATGATACGGGACACGCTGAATTCACTACAACGATTAAATTACGAAATTGAAGATTGAAATAATAGTCTGATAAGTAATAACTAATGAAACAAAATGGCAAAAAAAAATACGTAAGAAAATAGCCGCCAAGAGAAATAAGAGGTTGGTAAACCAAATAGAAGTGTTTTCACGTACGTTGCAAATTCAAATAGGTAACATTTTGCTGTAGTGTAGTTACTTGTAATACCAACGGCTCTACATAAAACCTATGATTGCTCCCCCTGATGGCTTTTAAACTTCATAACATGACCTATGAATTTAGATATTTTCACACGATATGGCCTCTTATCAAATAGTTTATAATTCTCAGGCATTTGTAAACAAAAGCTGCAAATCGGCTCTACCACTTGAATAAAGAGCCCTTTGATTACGCACAATCATTTGCATATCGATGACGCTCTCCAGTCAAGAACTCTAGAGCTCTCAACCACTGAGAGTTCGAGCCAATTTCGTACAGCAGCCTCATTGCCAAGTGAGTTCAAAGAATTTTAGACATCATTTCTACAACTTGACATTACCCAAATTATCATCAAAGCTGGTTTTAGTTTATCAAGATAAAAACACTGTAGACTTTGTTGTAAAAAATGATAGGCAACGTTTTTGATTTCCACTACTTACCATTTCACTTGGCGATAAGGCTCTTAGAAAATAACTGGCAATCTTTATAGGTTACTTTGTTACATTACACCCAACCAACAAGAAAGCGAAACTGATGGAAAAGCAATTATTAATGTGAATTTAGAACAATATATTATCTTATGATCAGCGACCTGCGGGGTGATTGTCTATCTTTTGATACCATCAGACTGTGGCAAATTACAATCAAAATGTCGGTCTATCGGTTGCTGATTCGCTGAACTATAATTTTTGACATCTTTTGGTTGTGATTTGTCAGATTTTATAGATATCAGGGAGCTGATTGCGTATTTCAATTAGTTATTTGAAGACCACAGGATTGTATGAGGGAGTAAAAAACAATCTTTCTAATTGAATAACCTACTAATTAGAATATATGATAATCAAAAAACTACATAGATACTATCTATATAGGTATATTTTTTGTTAATCACTTTGCTTTGGGAAGTATAGTGATGGTATGATAAAAGTGTGGTTTTATTTTAACAGAAATCAATAATGGTATGTATTTTCAAATATTGGATGGTACTATAAGTAGGTACTCATTTGTTATGGAAGTATTGATTGGTCTGGATAGTTATTTCCAAGTGGTTTTGTACGATAACGGCAAACCACCCCGTATATACTACCTATGCATACTTATCTTTATACCAAACCTATATAATGCCTCCGAACATAACCAAAAGTAGATTAACATAAAAACACAGAAAGGGCATAAAGAATACAACAAACATAAAAGTACCATGATTTTTAACACTTAGAATAGATGCTTATCAATGCAAAAGACAAAACACGGTATATAACTATTCCAAGCTCACACTGAGTTTATTAACAACAAGGTAAATAAATATTTTTTGACAAATAGAGATCACTGCAGATGCTTACTGATGATACACTTGATCCCAACAATATTTTTTTTTATGCTCAGGATAATATTGCAAGTGGGAACTATCCAAGCAGGGATTCTTGAAAAATAGTGTTTGATATCAATCTAAATTGACTGAATGGCATCGGTTCGTCTGCTATCGAGTAGTTTTTGCCTTGATTTTCTATCACTCAATCTGGATAGTTGCGATAGTGAGTCATAAGTATTGTTTAAATACTGTTCAAATAGGCAAAAATCCTTATCTTTTTGACAGTAACAAAATACATGATGTCACTTAGTCACAGCTATTTATGGAGGTCAGTAAATAAGTCTGAACTAGATTTTGTACTGGTACAGAGTACCTAAAAAGTTTGTGGCAGTGACTCCACGCTAACAACAGTATGAACCTACCATTTTTAAAAGACTTAAAGAGGGTGGAGGTTTTCAATTCAGTTGGATGTTTTTTATTTTTTTAATGTTTGCTGCCTCAGAACCCCAAAATCTAAAGAATAGCGTTATTCGAAACTGGCGATGAACTTTTGAGTCTTAAGAACTCAATCCTTGGGGTAACTTAAACATTCATCATTACTTAAGGTAAGTAAGTGACTCTACATAAAAAAACAACTCTACATGTAATATTAAAAAACGACGCTTTTTTCCTATACAAAACGCTAGGATGATTATACTTTTTCCACTACCTACTGTTTAAAACTTATTTGAAAGGCATATTTTCAAAATGAAATGTATTTGAAGTGTGTACTTCGTTTGTACTGCGTCACTGAGCCTAGCCCACTCTCGGTCAAATAACATGCAAATTAGAGAGCCTGTTTTAAATCGACAGGACTATTTAATATGGATTAGACATTAAATTCTAATGGATTTCATCTATAAATGAATAGTGGCTACTTAGATGTTAGAAAAAAATCTTGGTGCATCTTGATATTTGGCTTTCGTTTGTAGCTGTAAATTTTATCATGTTGTGATTACAAACGTGTGATATAAATAAAATGTATACATTACAATCAGCGGTCAACCACACGACCGTTAAACTCCCGATAATTTGGCTATTTCAACCGGAAGTTGAATGCAAATGTGCCATTGTCAATGCTTTAACAGTTATGACCTTTGATTTGACCATTAAAGTTGTTAGCGATTCGCGGAAACGACTGTCTCCGTCATTAGGTATCTAAAACACGGGCCAATAACCTCATCAATGATTATTTTGTCTATTTTCATTTAGGCTAGTACTAACTACTAGTGCAACTACTACCGCCGCCGTTTAGGAAGGTGATTATCGGTTAATTGACGTGTTTCAAGTAATTTTGGAACTAGCTAGCCCTAGTGACTTAGTCCTCTGTTGGCTATGTACCTATTTTAGCCTTAATGTTCTATCTGCAATATTTCCATCATACTTATTTCAACAATAAAAGTTATTTTTTTGCCATCTTCTCATCGAAATTGGCTTAGTTGTTCAGAAAAGTTTTATTCGCACACTGGGTCGAGATGTTTTGTTCATCTTGGTCTGATCTTAACATTCTTTAGTGCTTATATTGGTTTTTAAGTGTATTTATTTCTTATTTTTAGTTAAAAATAACTTCTAGTAAGATTATTCTACTGGTACTGACTTATTATTATTCACTGCTACACTGAAGTTTTTTCAAGTTTTCGGTCAAATCGAATCTTTAAAAACTTCATCATTTATATTTTTGTGAGTTAAGATATCACACAGATATAATATTCATTTGCGATTTCAAGTGATACAAATTCTCTGACAATTGGTTGACAATAGCACAGTGATGCACAAAAGTGCATTATGCTAATACCAGCATAAATAAACAGAAATGCACATCCCCGACCTATCCCACGGCGGCGGCAAAAACTGCGGATAAAAAACTAATAAAAAAGCAATAACGCGATCCCGCATGGTGGCTTGTTGAGATGAAATTGACGCGGCTGATGAACCGTAAGGGATGAATTGATGCTCTAAGCATTATCAGTTATCACAATAATCGACGGATATAAAACTTATCACGCACTGACGCACTGCCTTATTATGACCAGCCTATACTATCAGAATACCTATATAAGGTTTTAATAATTCGGTACTAAGGAGCGGTTTAGCGCAGTTTTGCAAGTGTCAAAGAGATTCTGGAACATTTTCATCGCTAAAGTTTACTAGAGCTGGATGCCGGAATTGGGAAGAGAATATTTGCTGGGGAAAAATTTATAAAATTATAGTTGATTTAAAAAAATAAATTACAATAATACAGGTACAGGTAAACAGGAGTGAGATTATTATCATACATTTCCAACAAAATCCATCCACACCCTTTATTAGAATATGACTGAGTGCGTATCGTTTTTATATAGGTTTGTCTGTATTATGCAAAATAACCAGAGTAAGTAATATTAACTCAACAAAGACCGTATCTTAATGACGATGTATAACCATTGCATAATGAGCAAAGGGTTAGTATAAAGAGATAATTGTAATTTCACATCGTCATCATTTGTCACCAGCATCCTGTAGAGTTGAATTGCCACGCGCCCGAATTTATTATTTTATATTATCTGGGGTGCCGTTACCTACCCTTATCTCATATTAACAACATTAACTTAATAGTAGCAAATGCAACCTTACACATTTTGTGGTGAGGATTCATTCTACATAGTATAGAATATTATGTATGTATGTATAGTCGTACGCAATGATTCTATTTCCCAAATTTATAACTACCTACGCAGTCAAAATCCAGACATTGGCGCGCCATTCTTCCAAGCAGAATTTAATTACCAAGGCTAATTTTAATGCTATATTGAATTTTTATTACATAGAGAAGTATACCCTCAAAGTTGTTAAAAATTAGCATGTCTCCAATACCCACGCAGTAATCTAATATAATATTCCATGGGTGGGTTGGGTATACCATGGACTAGTAGAGTCGTCCACGCCCGGCGATCCCGGATGCGGCTCATTGTAGCGAAACCCGGGACCCACGTGAAACAATACACTCTTTCCTCCTATTGTCTATGACTACAGGGCCCAAATATTAGCATTTTATTTAGTAAAATTCTAATTAGGTACGCATTAAGTGACTGCAAAAAAGTACATACTGAAAAAAGGAACTGTAAATACGCTGTCGCTACTTGCTATTTATAGTTTTCGCAGTGTATCTAGATATTGTTGTACGGATCAATGCGGGGGGTAATCAAGCAGTGTTCAAAATTTTAATCTAACGGCAGTAACAAAAGACAAATGAAAAAAAAAAACAAAACTACTGTTTATTGACGGCAAATTATGTCCTTGTAGTCAATAAGATCTAACGTTTGTCAGTTATTATTTATCTTTTATTATAAAGGTCGGTTTGAAATGATAACATCTATTTCGGAAATGGGTCAAGAGCGTTTGTAAAAAAGGAATTAAATTAAAAATAGGGGCGGTTCTGCTAAGTATCATTGTCAAAATATCGGCGAGCACCTGCCTCAGACAGGGTGGCGCGTATCGAATTCTGAATATTTTTGCCGTCCTTTTTCCTAAGCGCTTAGCTAAAACAACATGTGTAGTTGTGTATTTAATTGACGACTATGCATCTTGTGTTTAATAAACTAAGCCACGAGCTTTGCTTTTCACTTAAAGTTACGCCTTTTAAAGCTGCACCTAAAAAGGGTACAGATAAAAATCTTATAAAGTATATCCAGAGATAATTCGCTCCCAACTCGCGGCCATGTTGGCTTCGCCGCGGCTCAACCAAATAAAACAACTGCGAGGTTTTTTACTTTTTTTATACAGGATCATTTTTCTTACTGACTCGGTCACGGGATTATCAAGGCGGCAAGTCAGTCTAAAATAGTACCTCAGGTGAAGTAATAAGGTGGTATGGGTGATGGTAGCTGCGGAGAAGTGGACGTCCTTGGGCGGACTCGATCTGCTAGCCGCGAGAGATCGTCCCATCGCATGCTGGTCGTTGCACTGACACGATACTTTAAAATGCATTGGAAAGTAGAAAACGGATTCGTGTGATATTTTGTCGCTGCTGTGCTGCGGCCACTCCCTTCTACAACTAACCTACGTAACCAGTCGCAATAGTATTTTAAATAGTTACGTGTACTTAACTACACTCCTTTAGTGTATTGCAATCAGGTCCAATTGTACCATCGCTAGCGACAAGCCTTGGATTTACGACTACTTTTCGGTGTCGCTAAATGTTGAGAAAAACCACACCGATGTCGCAATCGAACGAAACTCCTATTTATGTATCGATGTATTTACTATTTAAAATGCATATCGCAACATGTTGTTGGACTCTTTCTAAAGCGGTTAGCAATTTTGGGTGCATTGATTATACAAATGCATGAAATAACTAACACAACCTGGTATATAATTATAGCACGTGCAAACTCTATTGAAGGGGGAATGTTTAGCAAATCAATAGTTTATTACAAACGTTTCCGGCGAGCGTGTACAATATCGGTGGTGGCGCGATGTCGCTTGGTGCGAATTGATGGACACCGTGATAGGCGACTAGACCGCCCTAATTACAGGTATCATTCGCAATAAACTGGTCGACATCGGACACCGTTCCCAGCCTTGTGGATGGTAGCATGCAAAACAATAACCGGCTGCAATTGACAGATTTCTAGATAAGTTTTTACTGCAAGCCTGTAATGGAAGCGAACCAGTCGTAAAGTTTGATATAGCATTAGCCGGTGTAAAATTTTCAATAAATATCGATTTTCCTCAAGAACCTAGAATATTTTGGACGTCGACGCATTTCAGTTTCATAATTTTATCCTTATTGAAGGATAATAGGTATATTTTATTTAGCAACATGTACCAATTGGAAAACTTGTTTTCAAAAGATGCACATTAAGCCCATAAGTATTCAAAGGATTATACTAATCGTATAAAACGAATCAGCTTGTGTGGTGAAAATTTTTGTTCCTAATTCAAATGCTAATAAACGGATAGGTAATATTATGGCTTATAGGACCATGATATGAATAACTATCTTGTTCTGCACTTTAGATTAAAAATACGAGTAAAGCCGTGTGAAAAGTAATTATATCATAAGTCGTTACAAACCTAGAATCAAGTATTTACGGTTCTTTTATTTTGCAAACAACCCCCGGTGATATAGTCGGAGGGTTGTGGTAAAAATTGTATTTTTATTGTAATTGCTCCATTTTATTGAGAACTTGTTCGCTATGGTAAACACAGTAACCGTACTATATGTTTTATAGATGAATAGACCGTGCCGTGTAATTAGCTATGAATAATTCTCTATGATATCGCACCATTACTTTGAGCTCCACAAATATGACGTGGACTGTATTATGTTGCGATTTTGTATTTATTTTCAGGAACCGTGCGATCACATTATACTTATAGAGTTGAAAAAAAACTGCTTTTTGATTACAGCTTGGTATACTTACCTACTTTTTACAACATACAACAATCTTAATAAACAATAAGACATAAATAAAATACCTACTAAAGGTTAAATAGTTGCTCTACCTCACCCCAAAACATTTCACGGTTCGAAACTTATAATCAAAATATGGAAAACAAAAAATAAATATCACTTTACCGTCAGATATATTTGACAGTTTTATTATTCAAATAATAGCAAAAAAATTGGAAAATATTCTCATGTCCATACTGAATTCGACCCGCATCAAAGGGCTTAGCGCTAACCCCTTTTCCCATTTTTATATCTCCAAAAGATTGCCGAGGCTATTATTTTGTTGCCAAATGGGTATCATTCGATCCTATTGTATCTTTTATTGAGACAAAAGTTGTTCTTTTTCTATTTTTTACAAGTTTCAACGCATTTCGTTATGAACTTTATTTTGACCTGATCATATACGCGTATTCAAACTCCATAGTATACCTAATAACTACCTATATGAAATTAAATTTCATGTAGTTTTAAAATAAAAAAATTGCAAATGAGACATTCAAAATTTCAGTGAACTTGAAAATGTGCAAAACCATGTGAGTATAATTTCTATCTATACAGTATTTTGCGCTGCCTGGTATAATATTGTGCATGTGCAACGCATTCCAATCTACGTTACTTATTGCAATTTGTCATTTCGTTATCTTCTGCTATCGCCATGCATTGGTTTCTCGGAACTGATAGTCTTATCTGCGACTAGTTTAACTACTAAAAGTTAAATTTCACTCTATTAAGTGGTAAATTTACCATAGTTCCACAAAATATTAATTATATTTAGTAAAGGTACAAGGAAAATTTTGAAATTTCAATTTAATGAAAAATGAAATGAAGTACATTTATTCAACCTATTGGGTTGAATAAATGAAAATGTGCACACAGATACAATAGAGAGAAATGAAAGTAAGTCAGACAGGAAGGAGCAGAACAGAGTAAGTGGTAGGACAAGTAGGTACAAAAGTATAGCAAATAATAAGTATCAGAACACAAAAAACAAAATAAAAATGATGCTAGTGCAATTTCGCAAATTTCCTTGCTCAAACCAAATAGCGTATTTATTCGCTACAGCCCTAAACCTATCTAGGAACATTTTCTCGATCCACCAAAGACGCCAATAATACAAAATTCTTTTGAAAAACGCAAAAATAATAGACACAGTTGTATAGAAACTAGTTTACGTGCAACAACGCTTATCATAGTTTCACATGTGCGTAACGCATTAATTTCCCAATGAATCTCACGTACCGAATTCTATAAATTGGTTATTTGCTTGCGAAAGTGAATACTAGTAGGTACATGTAATGGTACTGTACGTGTGGAATGAAGACACGATGCGTGCAAAACGCATCGCACACGCATGTTTCAACGTAGATAGAGTACGTCCAGCCGATAAGCCAGCAGTTGCAGTGATATCATATTGTCCGAATTGATACTGCCACTTTAGTTTGCTGGCGAGGCCAATTTATTTTTTCTTTTCTAGTTTTTAAGACAATCCAATATTTGAAGATATAGTTATGTTTGTACACGAGTACCTAGGTATCTACATAACTATAATTGTATAGTATTGTTATAAAGTAGTAGGTTAAAGGTAAAGGTAGGTACGACCAAGAAAAAATTAAAATGTTGTAATATACAACATTTTTATTTATGTCTAGCGAATATCAAATATTTTTTATTACAGTTTTTCTATACTATTATAAAACTGTAAAAAAGCCAAAAACTAAAATTAGAGATACGGATAATCGAAATATGCAGATCTACTAGATAAACGATTCTGATTCTGAAAATCGAGTTTGTCTGTTTATCTGTTTGTTTGTTCGCAGATCACGCCTTAACTACTGGACCAATTTCGACGAAAGTTATACCATTCGGACGCCCTATTTCCGGATTGAAATATAGGCTATATTTTATTGAAATCTAAGACGTGGATTCTAAGATACAGCTTGACCTCTCTAACCCAAAAGCAGCCTTTGGCACGAGATTCATCGTATACTGGTTGACAGATATTTTGGTGGAAAGTTGCACGCGTACGAAGTCGCGGGTATCAGCTAGTACTAAATATACCTACTTATTCAAAGAAGATCAATAATAATTTATATTTTATACCAAGCACCGTCTTATGAAAATATCACAGACTTATGAATATAAGTCTAACCAACGGCTCTGACAGGTGCCCAATTGCTTCAGGAAACCACAGGTATTGAAAAAAATATTGAATAGCTCAAACATTTTCACATGCGAGTAGGACCTCTATACCGCATAGTTCCGCGTACATTCAGCAGCTAGGTATGATGTGGTATATATAATAAAACTAATGTGTACGTATAAATATTCGCAGACTTGCCAAACCTGTCTTGGGATTCGCAACTACATACTTTAATCTGACATGAATGAATGAAGGGAATCCCCGACCTACAAAGAAACAGCTAGCTCGTATAATTTCTTTTGTAGTTCAGTCAGCGTAATGACAACAATGACTACTGTTTGCAAAATTGGCGCGTGCGCATGCAAAAAGTCCCGTCATTGTTGTGGGTGGCGTGAAATTATTTCAAATTCGCACAATTGTACCAGGACTTTATGCGGCTGATGGAAGTTGTTTGTTTGCAAAAAAATGGTCAATGACCTCGTAATGTTTTGGTTAGGTTTATTTATAGTTCGCAACGTGCTCTACCTGTTTTTATTTTCGTAATATTCAAAGATTATCTCGTGTATACCTAGTTTTATAATTGAAAATGTACCTTCTCAATAACCTAAGTAGTTTGTTGTATTTTTCTAAATAATTTGCCAAAATAGATTATTCCTTTCAATCAAACGAATGAGTGAGCAAATTTGTACTAGGGCAACATGAATGGCTAAGAAGTCACATCAATGACAATCTATTTAGGAAGTTGGGTGATAAAGATGCCTATACCCATTATACAGTGGTGGTCATATAATTAAAGACGCTTAGTACCAAATTCACCTTGAGACAAACAAGTACCTAGTAACTTTTATATACTGATACAGTTTTTTACCAACGTGAAAAAGTAGCTTTAATAGACAGGTAGTTCTGTAGATGTAGTTTTTCAAGACTCTTAGGATTTCACTTTCAAATTACTAGCAGTGTTAAATATGTTGACTGACAGCGTAAGAACTCTACCAGTACATACAAATGTTATAGCCACTTGTTTCTCCCAAGGTTACTTTGATACTGAGCGTTCTCAATATACAACTACCACTATAAATAATATTAAAGTATATAGTACAGAGCGCGTTGTTTGGTCGCTTGATGACGATGACTCATTTTTGGCAGCCGGCTTGCGAGGAGGCGGTACCAATTCGCGATATATACTATACGATTCGCACACATCGACGTCTTGCTAAGATAAGATATTATTATATCAATGCTGATGCCCTGGTACTTTATCGTACCTAAAATTTTAGGGTTTTGGCTGCTATCGAAATATTATACGTTCAACGTTTCTGTATGTAGGTATATTATAAAAGAATATTGTGGTTATTTTGTATATAAAATGGATGATACACATTGTATTGCGATATTTTTAACATACCTAAACAGATTGTTCAATTAGCCGTCGAGGCTACTCATTTGAGGCCAAGGTTTTACCTTTAATATGTAGATAGGTATAAATTAGTTATCCATTTTAAAATATGTAGTAAACCAGGTGCCGTTTTTTGATCGAATTATAATACACTGCGTTAGATAATATTTCATAGTATGTACCTAGTTCTTATTATGTGTCGACCTCGAACTTATTTCAAAACCAAGGAATGGTGTTTTACTTGAATATTAACCCTTTGTCTAAGATAGGCAAATTAAACGGATAGTAGTCGGTGCCTACTATTATCGATAGACTACGTGGCCCGGTGCGTCCTCGTGACCAAAATACGCAGCTTGAATAATTGAACGCAGGGCCGCTGCCGGCCACCCCAACTCAATACTTTCAGGTTTATCAGTTAATTACTATATACTGCAAACTACATCGATGGACAATAATAAATGTGGCACAAGGCTGGAAAAGATCACCTAGATCGATAAGATTCATAAATCTAGATTTTTAAGCTGAGGGAACCCTTTGCGATAGGGCTGCAGAGCAACGAGACTCAAGACAGCACGTTTTACTTCTATAAACAATCTAAATTCTGAGGAGACAAGAGGCTGAAAAATTAAATATATAAAAAACCAGCCGTCGCCCGCGGCGTTGCTCGCGTTCTAGACCCTTTAGAGTGTGACTTTTCAAAATTCCTTTCTTGCCATTGCCGCTGCCGGCATTCATGCCGCGGACCTATTGCCACAGCAACATCGCCTTTATTCTGACCAACGAGCTAGGGCATGAACTTGGCGATGTTGCTGTGGCAATAATGCCGGAATTAATCTCGGCAATAATTCCGGCAGTGGCATGGGCATGTGTGAACGCGGTATAAGAATAAAGGCGATGTTGCTGTGGCAATAATTCCGGAATTAATCGCGGCATTCATGCCGGCAGCGGCATGAGCATAGTGTGCACGCGCTATAAGGATACTACCTTCCAAATTTCATACCTGTAGGACTAATGGTATAGGCTGTGTGTTGATTCTAAGTCAGCTTCAAAAGAGTTTTATATAAATTGATGATAAAAAATCTTATATTAAAAAAAATATATTTAATTGTGGTCGGCACTTCATGTCTGAAGATCGTGATCACTGGTGGATGATGCCATTGTTGCCATGTAGACTACTCCAGGCAGGTTTAATTTTTTCAGCAAAGTTTTGAAAACAGTGATAGAATTTAAGCTTTAGGACTTCGATAAAAAAACAACAGTAAATTCAAATCGACCCACAGAATGATAAAGTACCTTTTCGTACATTGATAGCTAGTAATTATAGATGGATGTTTCGGTGTGGTGCGTCGAAGTTCGACCGACTATTTGTCTTCCACACGCAAATGTGGCGGGGTATTAGTGTGAATAATTGATACGTGTGTCATTTGGCAACCCCCAGGCCACCCCACACTGCCTCATGTCACTAGAGTCAACACTACTGAAACGAAACTGTCTTCGTCCACCTACTTGCGGTTTTTTGAATGACAGTGAGTGACCGTAGTATATGGTCGTTGGCTCTTCGCTAATTTGAACGAAATGTAGTGCGTCGTGTGCAAATTTTGTTAGAATATCACCTAATCTAAACATGTTTATTATATATTCTATATTATTATATATGTTTTTATATATTCTCTCAACTTGTAAAATAACAACGCATTGCAAATTGAAAAAGTTAACAAATAAAACTTAAATAAAAAGGTTTTAGAGACATTATACGTCCTAAGTATATGGTTTTTAGCTCATCACGTCACGTAAAGGATGTGGTACGGGGTACGCACTTTGTGGAGGTAGAGGTGGTCGGCTGGCGGTGGTGATGGCCCACATCGATACTCCATACATTATTGAGTAGTCGCGTGCTACCTCCAAAATTTCCAATGTTTGCGATTGATGTGTAGATTGACTTTTGTCATTTACCTCGGCCATGTCAAACAGTAAAATGTTTTTCTATGCCCTCTCCTCAAATTGTGGTCGGCATTAATGGACATCGTTTTGTGTATCTAGCTACATGCTTTTTAATATCTGATTGGCACGGTGATATGAAAACAGTAGGTTTTGTAAGCGTGATCCATTTACGACATTCGTTTACGTGACTTTTTACTAAAGATTACACCAACCCATTTGCGATCTACAGACGATAAGACATTTGAGATTTTATGTACTTTGAATTTATTAAATTACTAACACAGTATTTCGTATCATAGAGCAATAATGCAACGGTGACCGAATAGAAAATAGACCGTATCTATCATTGCATTACCTACTTCTATTATTTCAAATAACTGTACCTAGATATCGGGTTACGTAAAGTTTTGCGCAAAGATGTTAAAACCCGCACATACAGTTCTAGTTGATAAGAGATGCGCAACATTGTGCAAAGGGGTGGTCGGTGAAAGGTTCGGGATCATAAACGCGGTGCCTTTGCTAACAATGATATAAAATTTCGACGCCTTTGAAGTGAAGCGCCAATACCATTTTCATATTTAGAAAGTTTTATTTTGACGAAACAGTTAGGTGCTTTTGTTCGTAAATTAGCAATCGTAGAAAAGGATGTGAGCGAACAATTCTTCTAAAAAACATACAATGCAGTAAAAAAGTTTGGAGTAGTCACAGAGCGTTGTTGGTGGCATTATCAGTACAGTGATAACAATACATACCTACTTGTATTCTTTACTTGATCTTCTGAGTATCTTTTTGTAAATGAACATGTATGAAAAGGCATTGTGAAACTTGGGTAATATACTGAGTAGGTTATTTACAAGTTTGCAAATAATTTACTTAGAACAAATAGTTTGGTGAATATGTATTCTTGGTAAGTTCTGCCGATTGTCAATTGTTCTTTTAACACGTATGCGTATAGGTACAGTAGGTATTAGGTGTAGAACCAAATAATTAGGACCTGTGTTATTACTAATAATAATACTATTCAAAAGATTGGTGCTTTTCAATGGTTATTTATATTGTGTTGTTACCCAAGACAGTGACTAACGATAGATTGTCGGTTAAGAAAAATATATAGGTACTAACCGTCCAACTAGGTTGACAACGTGGTTGGTCGGTTGGTAATAGATGCTAAATAACGTTACTCTAGAGCATCCAGAGTCCAGACTAAATAACAGATTCAAATAAAGGATGATGTCTAACTGTCATCCAATTTCTTTTACACAGTCTGTGCCACCTACTATCAGTTTAAAAGTTTTATTACACCGCTATGGAGACTTTAATGTTTTTAAACTCTTTTAAACCAATATACACATACCATAACATTCGTGATAAATATATAGAGATGCGTGTAAACACTTCACTTATCTCGGAGCAATTACTTCTTCCATTCCGATCCACTCCTAAGGAAAGAGATTTTTAAAGCCATAATAGCTTCAATAATGCTAAGTACCGTTACGGTCCCAATCTCCAAATAAAAGAGAAACACCACAACCCTTTACGCGTATTTTCTGCGGAGAATATAATAGCGCAATTTTTATTATTTTACAACTTTCCTTCAATATTGCAGAACTGCGCAAAGAGGCCGACTCCGATGGCTAAATAAAGGGGTACAATAAAAACAAACGGAAAGGGTTTAGACAATACGGAAAAATTACGCAATGCCCAGTTTTATGAGCGAAAAAAATGACTTTGCAGGTACGAAATGGGTTCTATTGTTAGGCCGAGGGTGAGGCGGTGTGGCGCAACAATATGACTGCAAAATTGAGAGCCATTCAATACTGTAATGACACTGTATGCAAATAAATGCAAATCTTTTTACGATGGCCTTTTTAAACGAGTCTATTGAGGGCCTGTGATGAATACTCCAGTGCTACCGGATTCAATTATTGTTGTTGTAAACAAATTATTGATTCCGTGTAGTTTGTGATTTGATTGAGAGTGAAAAGTTTTCAGCTTCTAATATATATTTCATTGAACGTAAATCAAGCAGCACTGTGTTTTTTTTAATTAACTTTCCTTTAATTTGCTCTACGATTGCAGTAGGTATACAAATACATGTACCTAGTGCTACTTTCAAATTATCAAAGTATTTTAATTTTTTAATACACTTAGTATATATTCAACTATTAAAAACCAATGTTGAAAAGGATATCGTATTTGTGCCCCTTTGAACTTGATCTTTTTATCAAGTGTGAGCTACGAACTCAAAAAATTATATCAGCGCATTCGTAGCTGCATTCCATGTTCTGACACACACATACAATTTTAAACGATGCAGTTTGTAACAAATAAAACGCGTGTGTGAGTAACAATAACTAAAAAATTTAAGAAGTGCATAGTCAAAGAGTTTACTAAACCTGTTTTCGTAGCAAAAGACTTCAACGCGCTCCTAATATAGAAGTGCAAAAAAATATCTTGGATTATCATTATCAGACCCATTCTTGAAGCCTATAATTTTTGATACAGGTTGGTTAGTGGAATCATGGAATTCAAAAGTATATTTTCAAGTTCTATAGTTTTATCATCTACCAATGATTATGTATAGGACTATACTACGTCTACTGTCTACGCGTCATGTGGTATTACTAAGTGTACAGTGTAGTTCTAGGAGGCATTTAATCTATCAGCATTCACAAACACATCTTTGCGGCGGCGGCGCGCTGCGCGGGCGCATTTACACACACATGCATATGTATTTTACGAAGTCCCTACCATGGTTTTCAACTATCTTAGATTACTGGTATTCGGCTACAATCAACCATAAATTAAATTCGAATGATCGACAGAGAGTAAAAAAAATAAGAGAATGTGAAGAGAGATATTTTACTCGATGTATAGCATCTGGCTACTCTCTATAACAAGATTTTTTTACCTCACAAAGAAATGAACAATAAATAGGTTGCGCACTAGAGTAATTGATGAAAGTTCAGTAAAGCTGCTAAATATAGGTGTAGGTACTTATACAATTCTAAAACAAAAAAACGTTGACTAGTAATGCTGATGATTTGATTAAGGTTGCCTGGAAGATATCGCTTTCAGCGATAAGGCCGCCCATTGTACTTTATCGTATTATATAAGTTAGTCTCTAAAACATTGTTCTTGTGTACAATAAAGTTTTATCTATCTATCTATTAACTTACGTTTCTATTCTATACCCGTAGTAGGGACCTCTCGTCTATACTCACACAAGGGATTGGCTAGACACAAATATTGCTTGCCATGCTAATGCAGCGGAGATTGGGCAGGTCGATGGCCGCTCCCGGACGTTGAAGTCATTCGGCAGAACCCGCCGCGTCCACCCTCGTCGTACTTCGCCCTTCATCTTCGTTCTATGTTCACATTCTTTGTTTGAATTGTCTTTGTGAATTTTAGGCGTAAACTCTTTCCTCTTAACTTTTAAAAAGAGAAGTTGGTGTTATGGTTTTCACTCAACAACTCTACATTTTTCTTTTAATTTTGGTGGATGCATTTTTTGATTAAAAAAATAGTTTGCCGTTTAATATTGCTGAAGTAGGTAGAAACCTATTACTTCCAGTGGAGACGTAACATTACATTACAAAGTTGTTCAATGCCAAAATGCCAGCAATCTATAGAGTGTAGGTAAATAGTAACTTTTATTACCAACAAAACAAACTTACAGAAAATCAGATTGTAATACCTAAGTAATAAACTCTTCATATACCCATTACCTACTTAAACTTATTTACATTATATATTTTTAATCTTCTAGAATCACCTTCAAAAGGTAAACATTTTTCCCTACGTTAAAATAAAACGCAGTAGGATGACTAAGTTAAATTCGGTCGCTGGGCCGCATCACTGGCCAGTGACCTTGAATGGTGCGCGGGCGCATAGATTAGACACACACGCACGCATCCCATGTCTCTACTCTAGCTGTTATGCATGTGAATGTGCATGAGAGCTGATTATCAAATTCTACTGATTATTAAACTTGTTGTTAGAGGATTGGTATGGTCTACTCTCCCTAAATTATATTCTAAGAAATACAGTGCCTATTCCATTATAACCATCATAACATAGTAGGTATGCTGTGTGGTCAACGCAAATAGAATTTAGCAAGCTATCTAGTGTGGAAAGCATTATTTATTTTTTGAATTTCAGAATATGTAGGTACCGCAGCTCTGATCTTTCGAGTAACAGCCAGCCTAAATAATAACAAAAAATGTTTATGACGTGGGCGTTTTGACAGGAGAAAATATCTGAGCCGTCCGCGTCGCCGGCGCATAATGGATGCATAATAATTGTGTGCCGAGAAAGTGCACCGCTGCACTGCCTTTCCCTCGTCCATCACGGGGCTCTCACCGAGACCCTAATACCGTGTATTAAACTATCAAGCTGACATTTATCTCGGCGTACGTTTCATTTAATGGAGCTAATACCATACGTTACTGGTCCTGCTGGTCACTTGAATTTGACACTAAATCAGCTTTTTCATGGTTGCCTATTGCTTACGCTACACATTTCAAAGTGGCTACTTGGCCGCTGCAATTGGACGGCTTTAAAATAAAGCATGTTCGTATATAAAGGGGCTGTTTACAATCACCTCGATCGGTTTCATGTAACAGAACTTCCCTTATAGGTATAGGCGTGTCATGCATCGGTAAGGTGCATCCTGCGAGCGGGTGGAGACGGCCAAAGCCAATAGACCAAGCGGTTATTTCGGTATGCACTGCACATTGCATGCAGCGCTACGCACTTGCCACTCGAAATAGTCAGGTCAGGGACCGCGAGCTGGCTCGATCCTGCCCCAAGGTCAAGTCTCTGCACTCACCACAGACTATGGAACAGTGTGACGCAGTCGCCTCCCATACCCCTCCCCTTGCCCCGAAAAACGTCGCTCCTATGCGTTTATGTAAACGCATCGACAGTCACGAATATCCGACTATTGACATAATATCTGTACATACAGAAATTCCTATACAAGATCTGGGAAAACCAATTTAATGCTGATAAAAATTAGGGGACTTTTGAAACGTTGAGTGTTGTAAATAAGATAGATATTGCAAACATACGATAAACAATCCAACGGTAAGTATGATGTAGTTCTTATCGAATCCACTGTTGGCGAACGAACGTGACCCGCCGACTTCTAATCGATTCTTAATTGCGAATAGTCAATTATATTCTCGAGATAAAACTGCGATGTGCGCAGCTCGTTAAACCACGAACTTTGCGATAAAGGTAGATAGGCTTCTATGACACCACTAGAGCCGGAACTCATTTCTAAAAATACTTCAATCCATTAAAATTCACACCGAAAACAATTTTCCAAATTAGTTTGGGTATATTCCTGCAATCTCTTCATGCAGATACATACCTACATATAGTCAAAAATTAACCATTACCTAAGTACATATCGTATTGAAATATGTTCAAAGCCATTTAGTGCAAAAATATATCAGTGTAACCCGTGTGATGACAGCTTACTGTTCTTTTATGCACAGCTAAAACGTCAATTTTCATGGGCGACGAAATTTTAGAACACCCAATGCAACTTCAACAAAATTGTAACAGGATTCACCCCATATTAGTTAAGCATTTCTAAGGCTTCAGCTTCCCTTTGGTTGGTCATCGACACCGCGGATGGGGAACAAAGCCAAATGTCATGCCTTGGCACCAATGAAGTCGACACCTGACTGAGTAATTATCAGCACTCAATCATGTAAATAAAAATTAGAAAAATGCATCTCTATAAGTACACTTAATAACATCAGAATGTTATTTAGTGTATTAGTGTATGTATATATTCCAAAAATCTCATCAGTGAAGTTATAAAGCCGAATGAAAAAAAATATTTATTTAACCGTTAATTCTAAAATTAGGTGTATTGTCTTGTGTGTGTCCACTAAGTTCATAAAGATACCAAGAGGGCAATTTATTTTTCATTAAAAAATTTTTGAATCACTTCTGCTACGCAAAACATACTTAGGTATTTTAGTTTTCAATGGCTAAATCATAGAAAATCCAAAAAGCAGCATAGTCTACGCCACCAAGACGTAGAACATTCGAGAAATTCCATCAAAGTTATCGTAGAAGCCAGGCGAGATCGAGGCGTCCCGAATGTTAGCGAGGACATTGCACTTTTGTCTCCTCCCTCGCCTTGGTCCTTCCCTCCCCCGCTGCCGAAACTCGCTAACCAATCCTCCTCCGACCGGATTTTACTATTTAGTCACCGTTGGAATGTTTATTTTATGGACGAAATTGACGCAGCTCTTTACTGTTTTTATCATGGTTAGTCAAGTTGAGCAGACTTGACGCTGTATTTAACCATTAATTTGTTTCATCGATTGTTTCTCTATCTCTCTATTTATATCAATCGTTTTATAATTAGGCGGTTTTAGCACTGAAAAAGGAAATATCTGTATTTTTCACTTGTTTTGTTGGTTATGTACAATTGGTTGTTACCCACACACCCGTATCTCCATAAGAAAATTAAAGCAATAAGTAGGTCTGTACCTTGCTAAATATTTTATCGTGTGAAATGGAAAGAATGAAGTAAAATGAGAACCCGGCATAAACAAAATGTACCAAATAATGGAAGATGGCATCGAACGGAAAGCCGGCGGGTCGAATGCAGTCGCAAGCGCAGCGCTTCCCGTTACTCACTATGTACTACATAACAATTATACAATGCTGTACCGTCTGCATACTCAATATAGAAACTATTCGACTAAGTAAGCATAATTTAGAATTCACTATGTTGACATTAACTTTTGCTGAAGGAGCAGAGAGCCAGCTACGACAGAATTTGTAGCATTTCGTAGAGCTTCGTAGCAAAGGTACTTTTTTTTAGGATGTAGTAAACGACGATGGGTGCTGTGGTTGAATTGGTCTTTTGAAAACATAACGAGGTTTTTCGATTTGTTTTTTGATACTGAAATCTGTTTGGTGTATGTTTAAATGATAATGGTTTTAGCAGTCGCATTTCGCTACATTCACGTGTAATATATTTTCTTCTCACCATCGCATTGGACATTTTAAACTATACTAACGTTTTGTGCGTGGTCTGATATGAGTTTAGCCAATTTATTTTATAGTTTAATTAACGTTAGGTACTGGAAGTAACTCCGTGTGGAACCAAAACAAACCTCATTGCAAGCCACTCTCAATAATTTCACTCTGAGAAACTTGTGTCGTATACCTGCCTATGACGTGTTTACTACATACAAGACATAAAAGTTATTTTTACGAAAGTCTCTTTCTTCTGACGGTACGTAGTTGCGCGGGCGGCGATGGCCAGGCCTGCCTCAACAGGCGGCTTGTTCGGTGCGCCCGCGCAGACGTGACGTCGAAGCTTCCTGATGTCCATTAAAACTATAGGGAATAATAAACATGTGTATTACAGGATGTTACAGCTACAGGCTTTGAGAAAATATAACTGGGAAAATGTGCTGGATGCACGTTGATGTTGCCTGAAAGCATTCGTTTTGGAGACTCGGTTTGCAAATGCGGTTACTATATTATTCCAGTTACGCTAATCTTGTTCATAGTTTTCCGGTATAAAGTTAGGAAAAGGTAAGATTCATAATTCCTTGTCATTTTAAAATTATATTCTGTCACATGATGCCAAAGGAAGGAGACGTATTCAATTTATAAATGGATTTATCAGACATTTTAGGTATACTTATATACTTTATACAGACCCCTCAGCAACCAATATGAATAAGACTAAAATTAATGACAGATATTTTAAAGTTACGTACAAAACTTATTTAAATTTCTTCCAGGGGTATCGCATAGATGTGAAATAGTCAGTTATGGCATACGAATGCAACAAAGAACCAAAGTTTTACCTATTCATGAGACCTACGCAAAAATAATAATGATTTGGGTTACACAAACACGATTATGAAGTATTTGAATAACCCTATTGGACCTACGACAACATTGTCTAATGTAGTGTTTGGAAACAGTGTAGTGATAGTGTTATCACGCAAATTGTTCCAAGCGAATCGCTAATTGGAGGGCATGTTTGCCAAACAACGATAAACGACACGTCTCTTGGTAATCTTTGGCCAGTTACCGGATATTATTTAAACCAAAACAGAACGAACCAAAGATAGTAGGTATATTATATTTATTGATATCAACAGAAATAGGTTTACAATAATAAGATAACATCCTGTGCTATAAATAACAGTAAACATTGTGAAGATCGCGGAAAACACTTGTACTATAGGCAACTGGAAATCTATGAAGAGGCCTTTTTACAACATTCAAGCGCATTTGCTAATGGTTCTAAAACATGTAGGTACAGTACATGTAATTCCTTGTAGATTCTGAAATAGCTAGTTTATTCTACAAAGTTATCTTTTCAAAATTAAAATGACTGGCTTACTGAACACCTAGGTACAAAAGTAGCATTTGTAGCAATAATACCTCTAATTATTCCTCCCTTTCATTTCCATACCCGGATGGAACAAGTAAAAGAAAAAGAGTTTGATAATTATATTTAGCAGCCCCTGTAATTATAGCGTAGGTTTCCTTAATTACAACCCCCCAATAAAAAGATTGGTGCTTCCTACTTCCCACGTGGAGTATGCATACGTGACATGTGCGCTATCAGGCTTATTAATTTTAAATAAACAAATATACTATATCTAAAGTCACCCTTGTAGTGTAGCTGATTATTGCCGAAAATAATCAATTGTGGCTACCAAAAACAATGGAGATCTATACACCCAAGTGGGGTACCAACCCATGAACATAATATCAGGGTTTACTTTAAACTTTTCTGTCACAGTGTCATGTACGAGAATGACACTATATTATATTAGAACAAACTACTGAATCGATTTTAGTATATTTTTTATGGCATCAATCTGGAAGTAAATTTATTCTTTCAGATAAAAAAATAGTTTTTCAAATCGGTTTATAAATGACGGAGTTCTGAGGTAGCTAACATAACAAACACAACCGAATTGTGAACCTCCTCCTATTTTAAATTCGGTTAAAAAAGAGACACAGGGCAAAACCAAATTCTACTACAGCCCCTGAAGGCTTACCTATATCCCAAGTATATAATGCACCTGCCTCTACATACCTAGTTAACTAATACAAAATACTTACTTAGCTAGATATCGATACCGACCATGAACAGAATCTATTCATGGAAACTGGTTGCAATCAATAACTACAAGTCCGTTCGTGGCGGCCCTATAACTTAAATCTACATCTATAAGTAATTTTATTCTATTTCAGTTTCAGAATAAAATTCCCATCCCTTGGCTTCTGGCCACGTGGTTCAACCGCATTGCTCGGTTCATGTGTCATCATCAAACTCATCACTTCCTCAACGCAAGTTATAATTATAAGGTACAAATAAAAGTATAAAGTTCCGGTATTACGTGACCTGCGACACATGCTCTATTTCCGTAATCTCCTTTCAGGTTTACTCATCTTGCTTGTGGATCAGCAAGCAAAGACAATCGCTATCGTATCGCAACAGTACCGTATTCGAAATACACTGCGCGGTGACGATATAACTTAAATGTAGAAATTGTCCCTTTTGATCTAGTTACCTTAAATGCGAGATGCCAATGAGGGCATTATACCTAAACATGAGATTTGCCTAAAAAGCTGTTTACCCCAAACGAGAGATGCCAATAAAGTAGAATGCCTAAAATGTGAAATTGACAAAGAAGTAGTTTGTCTAAAGTGGATGCATACAAAACAAAATGCCTTAGTGGCTAAATGCCTACAAAGGTGAGTGTAAGTGGTTCAAAACCTACACAGGTAAATGTCTATTTACATAGTGGTTTGTGGAATACATAATTTGATATATGTAAGATACTTATGTCCACCAAAGCAGTATGCCCAAAAATTATTATGCAATTATTAATAAGTTATGCCTAACTCATTATGCCACATATAAAAAAATATGCAACTAAAAGGGTTCCCGTTGTAGACGCGCAGTGTGACTAGAACATTTTAGATTGTCGTGTATAGTAACTGAAAAGTATACCTACCATGGGTAGATCAATTGATCACGGCTTACCTTACTTCAATTAAATTCTATAATTGTATGAACGTGGTGGTTGACTGTCATCTGGTGCTATTTACATTACGATCTAGAAATAATCTCAGGAATTGAAAATTATTTAACATCTTTTTTTTAACTTTATAAGGTAACTTTAATGCTTTGATTTGGTTTTTTTTTTTAATCTTTTATCATCTATGAAAGAAATTAGTAATTTTTTTGTAACAAAGATACCTACCAATAGCTATATGGGTAAGTAATATAGGTGGTATGAGTGAATGTGGGCGTCCATGAATTTAAAAAATTTTAAGATCATAAAATATTGACTTAAAAGTGAAATTAACAGTTTGAGGTGTTATCCAGTAGGTAATTATTATTACTCAGTAACTTACTTTATTTTTTACTGATTTTGAAACAATATCCGAATAAACTAATATCAAATACCTCTGTGGGTTTAAATAAATGTGTTCATTGACACCGGACAGAGTATCAGGCCGATCATTGAACCTCATTGTTTTGCTTTGCAAAACACATCATTTGCATATAAACTTGATTTACTTATAATAAGAAATCGCAAAATTAACATGATAATGTATGAAAATGGAGTGGCCTTTGGACTGTAAAGAAGCTTTAAATATTCATGTAGCAAAAAAATATATTTAGTTTCAAGATTTGAGTTTCAACTTGAATTAGTCAGTAGGGAAAGTTAGATTGGTATGTTTAATGAAGTAAAATAAAATAATATTAAATCTTCGCGAATTCATAGAAGCCAGTTCCAATAAAAAATTTAACGGTCTCTATAAATTTCAAAATCTTTTCTTTGTAACGGTATCTAAAAGTAGTTGATTCGTATTATGCTAATTTTTTGGATGAGCATAAAAGACACCACTTTACAAAGGAATAGCCATCAAATCTTCGTTAGGTCAGAGGTTGTCAACGGATGGACCATGGATGATACAGCTGAATAATTCACCCTTTCGCATCTAGTTTAATTATATTGAATGGTCCAAGAAACTTGGTAAAATAAATATGTATTGATCATTCGGGTACCCTAACACCTAAAGTGCTAGTAGATTATACGTAGCTAGTACCTACACCGTAATTATATTTCAGATATTTATTTTCTTAACCTTTTCACTAGTTTTCCTTTTTTAATAAAATTAATTCTTTGCAAAAAATATCACAAATAAGTGTTTTCAAGGTTGTAATTTTTTTGCGAAGTTCAATGTCACTCTATACATACAAATTCGTACATATTGGATGGTACAAGTTGTATCCCAGAAGGTCAGCGGTCAGGGGTGACCAACGGCTGGACTACCAGAGGGGTTGCAAATAAAAAAGTTTTGTGATCGAAAATTCATTGTAAGGAGGTGATTTTTGCTTAGATTGAAAAATTTGTTTTTTTCTTATTCGTTGAAAATGAAAGAGTATCTCTATCCACTTTTTTGTTATCTCTAAAGTGGAGGTCAAATTATCGCAGTGCGCAGTGCGCGCACAAACTAGGTCAACCGCTCCAAACGTTGCTGATTGGCGAATGTTACGAAACCTATAGACTGTAATCTGGTGATAACAATAAATTATCAGCACATAAAGAATGTGTATCTCATCATCATCACCATCAACAACACATATTTGTCTAAATGTTGAACGTAGTCCTTTTCTAAGCTATGGCGCTCTATGAGCCCGGTCTTCGGCTCTTCTTATTCAGTGTTTTAACCTAACCTAAGTTTTATTTTAGTGCATAAAACCCATGCAAAACTGAGGCGAACTATACTCAGCTCTCATGAGATACAATATTAAACTTTTTATTTGTTTAAGGGTAATTTTGGATGAGAAAATGTAGGGTACGACTAGGGCTAATACTAGATACCCTAAATGGTCAGATGTAGGTATGACTAGAAATTTCTTACCTTGGTATGCCTATGCCTATACATACATACCAACACACAGTTAATTTCATTAACTGTAACTTCTGAAATGTCGTATATATCCTATAGATGGGTTACATATTTTTGCAAAGTTCAAAGTCTTTGGAAGGATTAAGTTCAAGTTCTCGGTCCCAAGAGGTCAGCGGTCATCGGTCAGGGGTGACCAACGGCTAGCATGTCCGAATCTGCATTTGCGATTTTTTTTCAGCACAGGTGGCCCTTTACTACCTTTGTAGTTTCGTACACAATAGAACAAACAATGCTTGCATACTTCGGATGCAAAAATAGCTGTGTTGGCTTGAGAAATACCTTCGCTCGAATAGTCTAGAGTCTAGACTCTAGGCAGGTAGGTCACAGGAACAAATTTCAGAAAAGTATTTTTAACAAATACGAAATCTCTATATTCTTATTTTTTCTTGACCTTACATAGAATAAAATAAATATCAAAGTAATATAAAAGTAGGTGAAATTCAAAATTTATGTAAGTGCATTTGCAATATATACTTGCCGAGTTCAAAGCCATGGCAAGCAGAATAGCTAACAGCTAGTATGCATAAAGGATTAGGTTCAAGTTCCCAGTCCCATGAGGTCAGCGGTCAGGGCCAGGCCAGGGGTGACCAACGGTAAGGGAATGTCCGAATCTCTCGCGAATCCTTTAGGTCACCCCACACCTGTACAAAATGTTGTTGTTCTTTTGCAAACAATGAAATAACTTTTCGCAATGATAACGTTGAGCATTTTTGGCAGATGATGAATAGGGATGCTAATGGTCGTTGTAAAGATAAAAATATCGCAGAATTTAAGGGTAAAAAAGAAAGAAAGACACATCTAAAAGGTATTCTTTTTAGGTACCTACCAGATTTCTTCAAATACATGTATTTCACCGTATTGGCAATACAAAGAAAATATTGCCTCTTGCGCTTTCCGGTTCTGAATATATGCACAAAATACGATTCAAATATTTTAGAATTATAGATATTTTTTTAATAAAAAATATAAAATTGTACAAGTGGGGATTAAAAGACGATGTCTGAAGAGCCAGGTGTGTCCGTCCGTTCGTCACCTATGACCCAGGATTGACCAGTGTCCGTACTATCCCTTGGCCAATATAAAGATTAGCAAGTTAATAGACGCGTAGCCTTGATAATGAACGTTTAACTGTATTTTTGAACAAGTAAACATGTTTGAGATGAAAGACATTGCTTATTCTATGTTATGGTATCTCTTGCTATTTTGAGAGGGAAGCTTTGTCATGGTAATTGACATCCGTTTGATTTTTCATTGAATTTAATTGTTTTGGTAGAGTCACTCTCTACCCATACACAGTCGAGAGCAAAAATTCCGAATCAGTTATAACTTGAATATCATGAAAACCATGAATATCGTGGTAGCTTAGCTTAGTGAAATAAATTATGTCTGATAGACAGTTTAAATCAAAGTTATTTTACTAAGCTTATATTTATGCACAGATGACCCTGAATTTTTGCTCTCGAGTGTACTGTAGATATTAGACTTATTATTTTAGAACCAACATCTACATACCTACTATTCATGTTCATTTTGTGTTCGTTGAACACGATAGCTGAACATTTCTGCCAAACACAATAAACGTCACATCTAATTTACGAACACGTCGTCGTGGCCACCGGACACTGGTCAGTATTTACGGTATTTTTATTTACTCAAAGCTTATTAAACCCTTTCTTTTGTATTCATTCTCAAGGGTAATTAATATGGTTTGTATTGTGCAAAATCACCGGCTTTGTTCCTTGTTTCGCGCATTGTCTGACCAGTGGGGATTTCTTTTGTCAGATTTGTTTAGCCGATCATTAGCCCAGCAGTGGGCAGTTTTGCTGACCGTTTCTTATGGTTATTCTCACACGTATGGCAAAGACCGCAACCGTTATTATGAGGATAAAAATATCGGTTTTCGCCAGTGATTGTTTTCCTACATTGTGTTTTACACTCGGTGAAGTCGTGATGAACTGCATAAGTATCTAACATGAGTAGACTTGGTGTAAAAAGTGAAAATATCACAAATATAACTTATGTGTTTTGAAGTGTCTCACAGTTAACATTGAGGATCTCATTTACGGCTGTACCTTGTAAAATATTCTAATTTTATTGTCATTTCGGTTAGATACAGAATGTCTCGTAGTTTCTTAGTTATATTACGAAACAAATGTGCTACATTCTAACAATAGCTGTGCTACCAGTGCAATCGTATGCAACTGACCAGCTCGATGCACCGCCGTGACCTCTGATCTCATGCGATGCTTTGCAGCCGTTAAGCAATTGTGCGAGGACTGGTTCCGATTCAGAAAGTGTGTGAATCAATTCATCATAAAACATCTATCAAAAGATATACAAAAGAATCGCATCGGAAAATAACCGGCCTCGAGATTTTTTCGGGACGTTTTTACATAAGTAATTTAGTTTTATTATCTGATTTATTGACTGAATACAACGGGTGACTAAACTTTAGCACGGAAAATAATGCTGAGAGCCTGGTATTTACAGAGGGAATACCTAAGGAAGGAAAACGAAAGACAAAACTTTACATAGAAGCAGCAGTCGAAGCGATTCGCTATTTGTGTGTGTGTATTCGCGAATCGTATATCATGAGAGAGGAAGGAGGATCGCCCTCCCGCGGACCGGCCAATAACAGCACTCTGAGCCGAGCGCGCGCCGCGTGTCGCGAACACGGCGATATCGCGAATAAATTAGCACGAGGACTCTTATATACCCGTTGTTTATCCTATATATTACTCCACACATACAAAACAAGTCTCTCGTTGGCTGATTTAGATGATAAATAACAATAAAAAACTTTAGGTACCTATGGACAGCGTCGAACACAGTGACGCAGACTGTGACGTCCACCCAAATCAAGATACCTCTTCCGCATTATGAAGCCTTGGTAGCTAAACGCGTACGCAAAGTTTCTAGCATTAGATGCGTTCATCTACAAAGCATTTAAAATCACAATATTCGGGCGGAAGTACAAAAACAATGGCAGGGGGTTGAGTTCTATTAAGAAGCCGTTTAAATGGGATTATTTCCAATGAGAAACGATTGTTTCTTGGCTTACTTAGGGTAGCCTATGTTTAGCAATGGGTTGCGATGTGCGGGAGACTGCATGCAACCCTTCTTTGTAAAATATCTCGTTTTAAACGTTTAAAACACGTGTTTGCTTTTACACTGATCCCTGGAGGAGGTGACGGGATAACGCATAGCTTGCCACTGTAGTTAATTACAACCGAGCTTTGTAAAAACGCGGCTTCTAAAAATGTAACAAGATGTTGAGCGTTTTTTTTTCAACATTGCTATTGGCTAATATTAGCCAATCACGAACAAGTTTTTTACAATTCCTTGGCAACTTGCGAAAGTTAAAATAGCCATGTATCTGAAGGCATAAAAGACAGAAAATGTTTTCCTGTTATTAGATTAAGTATAAGATATTAAAATAAAATGATACCTATGTGACAGAAAAATCTGAGGTGATAGTATAGATAGGTGCTGGACAAGCTTACGCTATCTAAACCATATCTCAGGCATTGCAGCGTCCCGTTCATAGAGGAATGGGTAAAAAGTGGCTCCTGACGCTGTACAAGTCATCTAGATTAAATGCAAAAGCCTTACATACAAAGCATAGGGCAGACCTAACCTACTTACCTATTGAGAATTTCTCTTGCTGCAGTATCATCCTTTGTAACATTTCAGTCTGAAACTTAAATACCTACCCCTAATCCCTCTCTAACCCCTTCATGATACTTGGCAAAAAACGTCGAGGGGTTGCGGGATTAGCCCTTCTTGTAATGTAGAGCAAAAAACACTGCACATGGGCGTATTTCAATTAGCTGTCAGTTTGTCAACTCTTTGGCTATTACTTATTGAGAAGCAGCGAGCGGCGCCCGCGATATTTGTAGTAATGATTATTTAAAAATAAACATGAGCTTCAAAATTTTAGGCACTCACAATGTTTGAGACTTTGAGATCTGTAAATTCTTAATACACCTGCTAAAAATAATATTTCAGGTTATCCATCTAAACTACGCTAAAAGCTGGTAATGACATCTATAAACAATTTAATTCTAATACTCTGCTCAATTATTTTCATGTACTAACTAGTAAATAAAAATATCCGGGCTTAGAAATTAATACTCCAAACAATACATACATAGTGTATGGAATAGTTAAAGGAAACGCACTTTTTTTCCTCGTACAAAAACAACACCGTTGTATTATTTGCTGTTGAAATACGCGGATATTCGATTAACCCTTTAATGCAGTTGCAGAGGAAGTGTAGGTAAGTAGGTCAGATAGTACATTGCACATGTTGTGAAAGCGGCGGTAAAAAATACCCCTCTATTCGCTTTGTTTCGGGTAAAAAAGTTTGATTATTGGCTGCAATTTGTACACTCAAGATTATAGAGTTGTCGTGGATTGGCATCTCTGAGAGCCTTTAGTATTTTTGTTTGATTTTGCTAGTTTAATATCCTGTAGATGGCAAAAGAATTAAATATTTTAACTATCTTTGTTAAAACCTCAGATAACTTCATTATTATGAGTCTGTCAATAATAGGCCAATGTTACAAATGCGTAAGCTCACACATTTGTTGGATAAATAGGTTTTAAGCCTACAATAGTGAGCAAAGCCGCGAGCAGATGCTAATACTAATAAAACAAAGCGTTTTTTATTTTTTTAGTCTCGCTCTCTCGTTTTACCATTTAACCCTTCCCGCGTCTTGGCAGCCATTCTTTGCCTTCAAAGTTTTTGTTCCTCCTTTTTAAATGGCACATGCGTGCATGGAGAGATCTTTTTTAGAGCACGACCTATAAAATGCAATATCATCAGTCTACCTGGACAGCTTCGGTATCTTTTCTTTTAATAGATCGTCCCTAATCGATTAAAGTTTAAAGTTTGGAAAACGTGCCCTTTTTTATTGTCGTTGTATTTCTTATAAGAAAGTTATTGGAAACTTGAAAAACCGTACTTTGCATGTTAAAATAAAACATCCCAGGTAGTTCAGTCCTCAATCTTAGTTGTCACCTCGAATAGTACCTACTCGCCTCGACCAGACCTCAAAACCATGATTTGATAGTAACTTTGAGAACTAAAAATACCAAAAGCCGATTTCGAGGTCTATTTATTAAGGTAACGACTAAGAATAAAAATCAAAAGGATATATTCGCGAAAACAAACGTTGGGGTCGTGCAAAATGTCAGGTCGAGGGATTCAGAAACAAAAAATCGACAGGTAAAAAGTCATATACCGGTATAATTGTCACAAATTAAAGCAAAAAAACCTTTCACAAAAGATATCAAAATTCTGCAAGCCACACGAGCAGGTAGAGGGCCTCTATAAATTCATATTTTTTGCTCCAAAATTGTGCAAAAGCGTGGGACGACGGGTCGTGGCATAACTGTACACGGTAAGACATCAGATCAATTCAGAACATAAATCTTCTTTTTTTGTGACGTTAGTAATAAATTATTGCAATTTTTGACAAGTGCACGTTACAAACCAATATATAGGTATGTGTAATGTGTATATATATATATATACCTAAGTATGTACGCAGATCATATAAGTTACAACCTAACCTAACCTACCCATATATTATGCTTTCGTTGTGAAGCATATTTTATGTTTTCTAATCACAACATTTTAAGTATACCTAGTAGATATATGCTTAACTTTTAAACTAAACTACACTTAAAACTTGTACCTAAGTATTTTTATAATAAGAACCTGTTCCCAAATCAAAACAAACTAAATAAATTCAGAGTCACGAATCAAATCCGTAAAAAGGTAGAGCTTCGCAAGTTTACTTTGTCACTAAAATAAACAATTCGGTTTCAACAGTTTTATAAGAAATCCGTTTTTGTGAAAGAGAATGTTGTGCAAAAACTGCGGACAAAAAATACCAAATCTGCCTTAGTAACATGATAAGTTTATTTAGAAATGGAGATTCTAGTTTTATCGGCTTATTTTTTAGCGAATTTAGTAAATCGTCTTAACTGCTCTTTCCATTCAACTGTAAAACTGAAGGTTTCTGTAGTATTGTGCCAGACAGTGTTCGAGCACTAAAAAGCGAGTCATTCTCTTGAAAAACACTAAATTGTAGTAAATGTTAACTAAAATAAAAAACCCTTTTTAAATATAGACCTAGGTTACCTACTTATCTACATAATTTCTACCAGTGCGCGATTAAAAAATTAAAACCTGGCATTGAATATCAGCGCGCTAAAACATCGCACAACTTCGGATAACTATAAAATATTTGAGAGATTGGTTAAAGCAGTTTTCAGTAATCTGTGCTGTTTGCTCTGGAAGCGTACATTTGCGCGAGTCGTTGAACCCTCCTGAACAAAAACTCCCCCGCGAGTTTCAGCCTGCGCCTGCGTTCTCACGCCTCGCGCCAGCCTTTGAGCTTTGACTCCGATAAAAACTCAGCAAACTGTTCCAGTATGGAGGGCATGTGTCGATAAATTAATGTACGTTCTGCAAAAATATATTTTTTATAGGTACTACGTTTATTTTTGTGAACGAGAAGTACATATCTTTTGTACAAAAAATATTTTTATTTTCTAATTAGTGAAGGAAATCGTTATTGGTGTAGGTACAATGTTTGTAACTCAAAGGGTATTTCCTATTCTGATCATGCAATCTATAAGGTTTTTGTTCATCAGACAGGCGAATTGACTTGATCAAGGTAACAGTCAGCATGTGACAGCACCGGAAGTAACATTTCACTGCGAATGTTCCGTTTCCGGACCCCGCCGCGAACACTCATTATTCTCTCGGCAAATATGTTGTGACTTAACCCTTAACTACCCGGGGCGGACACAAATGCAGTGTTGCCAACTGGTGGCCACTAATGCATACGTTAGCTAGTGGCTACATAGTATCCTGCTATTTAGAACCCCATTAGAGCATAGGTTGGTATAAGTTAGGCGGCCATATCTAAATTTATTTACATTAAAAGAAATCTCATAAATAAAATAATGTTTAAGTTCAAATAAACTTATTACCATGAATGAGTACTCTATAGCAGAGACTATGTGTATTTTGCTAAATCTGACACAAAGCACCTGATGTGGCAAGTATTAGCAATAACACCAAGGGATGTTCGATGTATCGGTGTCATTAACATGATTGGATCATTATCAATCATTAAAGGGTAAACCGCGGCATATGTGGCGTATTTTACGCAACTTGTCAGTTACAAGAAGTTAACAAACAAACAGCCTTGTTTGTACTTTTACCGTAATAGGGTTATTGATTGCGACTTACTTGAAAGCCTACACTGAAAAAATACTTTGGTTGAATTTACCAGATTCCAGATGAAAGTTACCAAATTTTACGTTTAAATGAGGTCCTACCGCTGACTTAAGTTGAATTTACCATACGGCGACGGTTGGCTGATTACCAAAGTAGTTTGGTATATTGATACCAATTTGGTTTGATAGATTTTACCTATGTACGACGGTTTCGGTAAACATATATTTAAACATATTAAATGGTATTATTTAACAAATTGATCTTGTAGATTATACCATGAACTTTGATATTTTTTACCAAACAACATCCGTAAAACTGTCAGGATAGTTACTAAACCCCTTTGGTAAAACTGTAATGAAATAGTATTATTTACTTAACGCCTTTGATATGTTTTAACAAATTAATATTGTAGATTATACCATGAACTTTGATATTTTTTACCAAACAACATCCGTAAAACTGTCAGGATAGTTACTAAACCCCTTTGGTAAAACTGTAATGAAATAGTATTATTTACTTAACGCCTTTGATATGTTTTAACAAATTAATATTGTAGATTATACCATGAACTTTGATATTTTTTACCAAACAACATCCGTAAAACTGTCAGGATAGTTACTAAACCCCTTTGGTAAAACTGTAATGAAATAGTATTATTTACTTAACGCCTTTGATATATTTTAACAAATCAATATTGTAGATTATACCATGAACTTTGATATTTTTTACCAAACAACATCCGTAAAACTGTCAGGATAGTTACTAAACCCTTTGGTAAAACTGTAATGAAATGGTATTATTTACTTAACGCCTTTGATATATTTTAACAAATTAATATTGTAGATTCTACCATGAACTTACTATGAACTGTGGTATTTTTTACTAGACCACTTGTGTTTCATCTACCTAAGTACTTCTGTGGATTCTACTATGTACTGTGGTATTTTTTACTAGACCACTTGTGTTTCATCTACCTAAGTACTTCTGTGGATTCTACTATGAACTGTGGTATTTTTTACTAGACCACTTGTGTTTCATCTACCTAAGTACTTCTGTGGATTCTACTATGAACTGTGGTATTTTTTACTAGACCACTTGTGTTTCATTTACCTAAGTACTTCTGTGGATTCTACTATGAACTGTGGTATTTTTTACTAGACCACTTGTGTTTCATCTACCTAAGTACTTCTGTGGATTCTACTATGAACTGTGGTATTTTTTACTAGACCACTTGTGTTTCATCTACCTAAGTACTTCTGTGGATTCTACTATGAACTGTGGTATTTTTTACTAGGAAGCTTTTGTGTTGTCTATCATAAGGTTTTGTATTATTAACCTAATTACTCATGTAGATTGTACTATAAACTAAGGTATTTTTTACTAGACAACTTGTGTTTTACCTACTGTTAGGTTTTGTATTATCTACGTAAGTACTTATATTGCTTCTGCAGATTTTACTATGAACTGTGGTACCACAGTTCATAGTAAAATCTACAATAAGTACCTACTTACGTAGATAATAGGTACAAAACCTAACAGTAGATAAAACACAAGTTGTCTAGTAAAAAAACTTCAGTTTATAGTACAATCTACATGAGTACATAATTAGGTTAATATAATACAAAACCTTATGATAGACAACACAAAAGCTTCCTAGCAAAAAATACCGCTGTTCATTGTAGAATCCACAGTACTTAGGTAGATGAAATACAAGTGTTCTAGTAAAAAAACATCAGTTTATAGTACAATTTACGTAATAAAGTTTATAATACAAAACCTTAAGATAGACCGAGCAAATAAAAAGGAGAACAAATTGAATTGAAACATTAGAAAAGGTTCATACATTTATTAAGCTAATATGCCAATTTAATTTTTTACACAGAAAATATAAACTTGAAGCAGATTTATAACGTAAAATGTAAGGCCTCAAACGCACCAGCGGTTAACCGCACGGTTGGCTGCGGGGGCGGCTAACCGCGCGTTTCCAGTTTGTATGCAACCGCTGCGTACAGCGGTTGCGGTTGCATACCAACTGCAAATGCGCGATTGGCCGCCCCTGCGGTTAGCCGCGCGGTTGGCCGCTAGTGCGGTTGAGGCCTAACATAACTTATAAAATAAAAAAACATTTTGTTACTAGTAGGTACCTAATGACTACCATTCCCGGGGTATATCTTGTACCCTTATACAGAGTGGATTATTAGACTGACAACCGTCAAACAAGTTCTCACTCGCATATTTCAACATTTCTGAACATATAAATCACTGAACATATCTATGAAATCAGCATTCAACAAAGTTGTATTAGCATTCATCTTAACAATAAAGTTAGTTAAAATAAACAACATTTAGATAGGAGAACTTATTTGGATCAAAATAATATTTTTGCATTGCAAAACCATGTGCAATTTTATTGAACAAAACTTTGTTGATTGCTATTTTTCATAAATACGTAGTGATTTTATTCAAATCGCATACACCACAACTGCCTCAATGGACCTATCTATTTGTATATCTAAGGCTTTTAGAAAACTGTCAATCTTATACAGAATGTTGTCGCACGACACATAAATTTTTTTTAGTTTGTCCTGTGTTGCGCCGACCCCAATGATGAGCGGCTGACATTGCATTCCTTTTTCAAGTTGAACCTTTCTCCTGTGTCTAATCGGGTAACTATTTCGCTGTCATTCTGAAATAACAAACATTTTTACTTATTGTTGCTTTGTGTATAAATTACTAATAAATGAAGGTTAGCAATGCAACAGGGAAAAAGTTATCTGAAGATTTAGCGAAGTATCCACGATAGAAAGTAGGTTTTCTCGCGATATTTTCCTTCACCGATCGAAAGCATAGTCGCTCCCACTAGACTAGACCACTGGTGCTCAATTTTTTATCCTGTATATTATTAATATTTACTATTATTGTGAACATTGGCAAAACATACCTGTAGGTACATGGAGAATAACATTTTGTTTTGATTCTGCTATTGATGGTTTCGTCTGGGTGTTGACACCTTTATTGTAGTGGTGATTGTGGCCAATTAAATCGGCAAAGCAGTAGTCCCTAACATCTGAAAAATAAAAATCTGCATGAGCCCACATTTTATTCTTCGATACCTAATAATAATATGCAAATATGTAATTTGTAATAAATTGCCATAATTGAGCCCTTATGCTTATGCTACACACACTGTTGCAAAATATACTATCAGGCTGTAATAAACTTGGAAACTGAAATAAAACTAAAGTTTGTTATCTTTTTCATTAGTGAACGAACAACGAAACAAAGCTATGTACGAAGTGCTTCAGACTGATCATGGGACAAACAATTTGTATTCTATTCCTACTAGTAGTCAATATATTTAATAATACTTACTGTCATAAACCTCATTTTCAGAATCTATGGTTTTGGGTATGGGCACAAGCTGCTTTTTCGATTGTAGAATCCCAAGACTGCACAATTTTATTTTATGGCTATTGTATTATCTACCAATTTGCCTCTTGCTGGTAAGTATTTAGTTTTGCCATACTTCTGGCTAGGTATATAGTATGTTTCCTGTAAAAGACATCAAAAGTAACCATTATCGGCCGAAGTCGTCTGATCAAATCAAACGTAGGTACTAGGTAGGTACGTAAAAGATAGGAGCGTGTGCCCTACACTACAATAACTGCCATCGTGAATACGCCCGATGACGTCCGATCAACCGGCGAGTCCGAACTTGTTGGATTTTTTACTGGTGTATTCCAGGTGTAGGTACCTACCTACCAAACAAAAAGCTATGGATTCATACTTACATTTACATCTTCAATTTTGGATTTCGTTTGAGCCGAGCGTACGGACTCATCGATGGAAGAGGTTGATAGGGAACTCTAAAAATACATAACAACCTGTTAGTAGGTAGGTAGGTACCTAAGCATAAGTAGGTTAGGTATTCTACACATTTAACTAGGTCCTAGTAGGTTACATCCTACCTATGTTACAATAAAAAATGTAAAAACTACCAAAGTAATCTGGTAGTTTTTACATTTTTTATTGTAACCTAGGTAGGTTATGTAGTAACTCTAGGACCTAGTTTATAAATTTGAAAAGGTACATTTGCAGGTAATACTCACCTTTGAATACTTCTTGAACCCTCGCCGAAACCCCCCAGGACTCCAACTTACAGGTCTGTGACAAAATTTTCCGGTATGAACTCTTCTATCGTATTATCATCACTATCGCTATTAATTGACATATTAGGTACCTAGGTAGGTACCTAATAATACTAGGTAAACTAGCGAAGGTAGCGAAACACTAACACACACAAGTCACAGTCTCCAGTTCTCCACAAGCCACAAACACAACCGAGAATCGCTATGCTAGCTACAAGAAACGTTCCGATGCAATGTAGGTACCTACTATAATTATCAATAACAGCTTATTATATTGCGGCAGGCTGTGTGTCGGTAATTCGGTGAGTAAACGTGCCACCGGTGCTACGAGCTTAAAAAGAAAGATGGAGGAGATTTGGAAATGGAAAAGCAAGCTAGACACAACTCGCTCGCAAATTCAAGTTTATTACTATGGTACGATTGAGAAATGTAGCCAATAGCAAATCTTGCCGCGCGGTCTAGGAACGCCTCTTTTCGGTTTCATCCTGCATTTTAATTTTGTACTCTATGTGCTTTGTGATAAAGCATAATATAGAGTGAATCTTATAATTGCCCAAAAAGTCGTTGTGTAAATTTAACAAGTTACCTGCATTCAATTGTATGCTTCATATTAGTTAAAATAAAACACAATATTGATTTATATCCAAGGATCATGAATACAATTGCTATGTTTTATTATTAATATGACCTAAGATATGAACATTTATTTAGACTTTTTACTCACTTATTACGTATAAATTAACCATTAAAATTATCGATATTTTTTTTATCATCTAAACATTATTATATAAAAATATTGAGCTTATATTGACATTATCCTATACTACCAACTTGAGCATGCTAACTCTTGACGACAAAGCCAAGTCAGTCCTGTCTTCTATCTATCTATACTATTATAAAACTGTAAGAAAGCCAAAAACTAAAACTAAAGATAGGTATGGATAAACTAAATATATGCACACTGTTGAAACTATTTTATGTTAAGATCTCCTGTACACAGTTCTACAATAAATGTTTCTTATTTCTACTAAATAAACGATTCCGATTCCAAAAATCGAGTTTGTCTGTTTGTTTGTTCGCGGATCACGCCATAACTTCTGGACCAATTTCGACGAAACTTATACCAATAGGAAGCCCTTTTCCCGGATTGAAACATAGGCCAGATTTTATTGAAATGAAAGTCCTGGATTTTCTTAGATACAGCTTGACCTCTCTAAACCAAAAGCAGCCTTTGACACGAGGTTCATCGTAATGCTGGTTGACACTGGTTGACAGATATTTTTTGGTGGAAAGTTTCGCACGCGTTCGAAGTCGCGGGTATTAGCTAGTGTCATATTATGCGTGTTTTTTTCTAGAATTTCTAGATGATCTAGATCATAATATTATCATAGTATGCATAGATTCTATTCTTTCTTTATTAATTCTATAAAAGGTAGGTAACTACTGCATCTATTCTATACATACTTAGAACAAAGTAGGTAGGTAGGTATCTGAATGTATTGAACGAATTTATGAATTATTTATTTCTGAATTTAGGTATGTATTTCTCATTACCTACTTGAAACGCTCGTAGCTAGGCTTGCTTAGTCAATCTTCACCGTTTATCTAAGTTAAGCAACGTTCTGCGTGGTCACTATTTGCATGGGTGACCGCTAGTGGCATTACATTTGAGCGCTGCCGTGTTTCGGAGGGCACGCTAAACTGTAGGTCCCGGCTCAAGGAGCCTTAAGGCTGCCTAAAAACTTCGTCACCAGAGTTGGCCACTAACTCATACGAGCTTGCTTGCTATTACCTACTAAAGAATCTACAGGACAACTAAATAAATAAATACCTACCTAAATACATTTCTATAAACTAAATAATAGGTAGGTAGGTACCTAGGTAAGGTTAGGTAGATAGGTACTATATAAATATTGGTGGACATGGACATTCTACGCAGCAATAACACGGTAGGTAGGTACCTACCTAATGTTATCTCTCTATAACATTACCGTGGCAATTTAATCTAGTCCCAAACTAAGCGAAGCTTGTAGGTACCTACCTACTATGGGAACCAGAAAGCTGACAAGGTGGTAAGGTAGGTAAAGGCATACGTACGTTACACTTACCTTATAGGTACCTACATGTACCTACTTGTTTACATCACCACATAGATAGGTAGGTACCTAGGTAGTTTTTAACAAAGTCGCTTCCCGCTGTTTGACTCTGTACATGGGTATGCTTAGATCTTTAAAATTACGCAACGGATTTTGATGCGGTTTTTTTAATAGATAGAGTGGTTCAAGAGGAATCAATATTATAGCTACAGCTAGTAATAAACAAACACTTTTGTACATTCTACCTAATTATTTTGTAATTTCAACTTTAAGTTTTGTAACGGATAAAGCGCCTCGCTGCGGTGAGAATAGGAACTTTTCTACTAAAGTGAACTCGTAAATACAACAAAAATCTCCTGTCAATTCAACGTAAATAAATTGTGAAATGTACAACAGGAATATGATTGTTTCTATTAAACTAACACTTTTGTACATTCTACCTAATTATTTTGTAAATTCAACTTTAAGTTTTGTAACGGATAAAGCGCCTCGCTGCGGTGAAAGTGGGAACTTTCTACTAAAGTGAACTCGTAAATACAACAATAATCTCCTGTCAATTCAACGTAAATAAATTGTGAAATGTACAACAGGAAAATTGTTGTTTCTATTAAACTTACACTTTTGGTACATTCTACCTAATTATTTCGTAAATTCAACTTTAAGTTTTGTAACGGATAAAGCGCCTCGCTGCGGTGGAAATGGGAACTTTTCTACTAAAGTGAACTCGTAAATACCACAATAATCTCCTGTCAATTCAACGTAAATTAATTGTGAAATGTACAACAGGAATATGATTGTTTTTATTAAACTAACACTTTTGTACATTCTACCTAATTATTTTGTAATTTCAACTTTAAGTTTCGTAACGGATAAAGCGCCTCGCTGCGGTGGAAATGGGAACTTTTCTACTAAAGTGAACTCGTAAATACAACAATAATCTCCTGTCAATTCAACGTAAATTAATTGTGAAATGTACAACAGGAATATGATTGTTTCTATTAAACTAACACTTTTGTACATTCTACCTAATTATTTTGTAATTTCAACTTTAGGTTTTGTAACGGATAAAGCGCCTCGCTGCGGTGAAAGTGGGAACTTTTCTACTAAAGTGAACTCGTAAATACAACAATAATCTCCTGTCCATTCAACGTAAATAAATTGTGAAATGTACAACACGAATATGAGTGTTTCTATTAAACTAACACTTTTGTACATTCTACCTAATTATTTTGTAATTTCAACTTTAAGTTTTGTAACGGATAAAGCGCCTCGCTGCGGTGAAAGTGGGAACTTTTCTACTAAAGTGAACTCGTAAATACCACAATAATCTCCTGTCAATTCAACGTAAATTAATTGTGAAATGTACAACAGGAATATGATTGTTTTTATTAAACTAACACTTTTGTACATTCTACCTAATTATTTTGTAATTTCAACTTTAAGTTTCGTAACGGATAAAGCGCCTCGCTGCGGTGGAAATGGGAACTTTTCTACTAAAGTGAACTCGTAAATACAACAATAATTTCCTGTCAATTCAACGTAAATTAATTGTGAAATGTATAACAGGAATATTGTAATTTCTATTAAACTAACACTTTTGTACATTCTACCCAATTATTTTGTAATTTCAACTTTAAGTTTTGTAACGGATAAAGCGCCTCGCTGCGGTGAAAGTGGGAACTTTTCTACTAAAGTGAACTCGTAATTACAACAATAATTTCCTGTCAATTCAACGTAAATTAATTGTGAAATGTACAACAGGAATATTGTTGTTTCTATTAAACTTACACTTTTGGTACATTCTACCTAATTATTTGGTAATTTCAACTATAAGTTTTGTAACGGATAAAGCGCCTCGCTGCGGTGGAAATGGGAACTTTTCTACTAAAGTGAACTCGTAAATACAACAATAATCTCCTGTCCATTCAACGTAAATAAATTGTGAAATGTACAACACGAATATGAGTGTTTCTATTAAACTAACACTTTTGTACATTCTACCTAATTATTTTGTAATTTCAACTTTAAGTTTCGTAACGGATAAAGCGCCTCGCTGCGGTGAGAATGGGAACTTTTCTACTAAAGTGAACTCGTAAATACCACAATAATCTCCTGTCAATTCAACGTAAATTAATTGTGAAATGTACAACAGGAATATGATTGTTTTTATTAAACTAACACTTTTGTACATTCTACCTAATTATTTTGTAATTTCAACTTTAAGTTTCGTAACGGATAAAGCGCCTTGCTGCGGTGAAAGTGGGAACTTTTCTACTAAAGTGAACTCGTAAATACAACAATAATTTTCTGTCAATTCAACGTAAATTAATTGTAAAATGTACAACAGGAATATTGTTGTTTCTATTAAACTTACACTTTTGGTACATTCTACCTAATTATTTGGTAATTTCAACTTTAAGTTTTGTAACGGATAAAGCGCCTCGCTGCGGTGGAAATGGGAACTTTTCTACTAAAGTGAACTCGTAAATACAACAATAATCTCCTGTAAATTCAACGTAAATAAATTGTGAATTGTACAACACGAATATGATTGTTTCTATTAAACTAACACTTTAGTACATTCTACCTAATTATTTTGTAAATTCAACTTTAAATTTTGTAACGGATAAAGGGCCTCGCTGCGGTGAAAGTGGGAACTTTCTACTAAAGTGAACTCGTAAATACAACAATAATTTCCTGTCAATCCAACGTAAATTAATTGTAAAATGTACAACAGGAATATTGTAATTTCTATTAAACTAACACTTTTGTACATTCTACCTAATTATTTGGTAATTTCAACTATAAGTTTTGTAACGGATAAAGCGCCTCGCTGCGGTGGAAACGGGAACTTTTCTACTAAAGTGAACTCGTAAATTCAACAATAATTTCCTGTCAATTCAACGTAAATTAATTGTAAAATGTACAACAGGAATATTGTTGTTTCTATTAAACTTACACTTTTGGTACATTCTACCTAATTATTTGGTAATTTCAACTATAAGTTTTGTAACGGATAAAGCGCCTCGCTGCGGTGGAAATGGGAACTTTTCTACTAAAGTGAACTCGTAAATACAACAAAAATCTCCTGTCAATTCAACGTAAATTAATTGTGAATTGTACAACACGAATATGATTGTTTCTATTAAACTTACACTTTTGTACATTCTACCTAATTATTTTGTAAATTCAACTTTAAGTTTTGTAACGGATAAAGGGCCTCGCTGCGGTGGAAATGGGAACTTTTCTACTAAAGTGAACTCGTAAATACAACAATAATTTCCTGTCAATTCAACGTAAATTAATTGTGAAATGTACAACAGGAATATTGTAATTTCTATTAAACTAACACTTTTGTATAATCTACTTAATTCTTTTGTTATTTTTTTGTTACAACGTCATTTACTAATAAATTTTAGAAAATGTATCAAACTGAAATGGTTAAATCAATAATAAAAATGTGGTTAACTTTTGTTTTTTCATCAACCTTTAATGTTTTATAAATTTAACTGCTAAAATTTAGTAACTTTTACTGCTATTCTTGAAAAGTTTAATAGCCGTCGGGACTTATGTAAATTCAACCATAGCAATTGTTAAATCCACGTAGAAAACTTAGTAAACTTTTGTTTCGTCATCAACCTTTATTGTTTTGTAAATTGAACAGTTAAGATTTAGTAATTTTTATCATTAATCTTGTAAATTTTGTCAACCGTTGGGACTTTGGTAAATTTAACCATAGCATTCTTTCAGTGTATCAGTAGACTTTCTTCGCTAACTGGGTGAAAACTGTATTCCGACGAATAGCAATAATACTTATCCTGAAGTAAATCTATGATAAACCGTTAGATACTATGATACATTCTAGCACTGTAATATGCATTATACAAGGATACCAAAAATAAAAAAATAACTAAGAAAAATATAACTTCAACCCGTTATGCAACTTTTGAGCAGCTGGCAAAATTTAAAAACCCAATTTTTTGCACAATAACGTACTTACTAACGGGAATATCGATTGAACAATCTCAATACCCTGTCATCACTTCCTCAATCTTTGAATTGTGGGAACAAATTATCGCAAACACTTCGAACGCGCAAAAAATGTCTTGCACAAAACTTCGTACAAGTATTTTAGGCAAAAAATACTCCCACGCTATGAAAGGGTTAAATTTACACCTGACCTATATTAAATTATATAAAAAAGTTTTCTTTTGCATTTTTTGCTCATTATTCTTGTTGTAGATAGATAAAAACAGCGTGCATACGTTGTAGGGTGGCTATGAAATCAATAATCAGGAAGGACATTAAGACATAGTAAGTTTCTTGAGATTTTAGGTCAAATGAGATAAAATTCAATGAATCATTATACATATATCCTTATCAATAAGATTATTTAGATTCGAGGCTTCACTGGCCATTTGTAACGTAACAAAAACACAAGTTTTTCAAGGTATTTATAAACAAAACATTTTGCCTCAATAAACACCTCGTTTATATTCACCCTACTTGCGTTGCACAAAGCACAAAGGCCACAATCACAAAGCAAGCGCAGGTAGCTGAGGGGTTATCCGCTTACGCAAAAAAATCTACTATCCGATTAACACTTGCACAAAACATAATTTAGCTTTTTAAAACGATTTCGTTTAGGTAGTACTTATCCTTGTCGTGTGTTTATCTTTATTTACATTATGTTGATTAGGGGTTTTTTCAAACTGAAATTATTCAAACTTCCTCTATGGTTAATGCACAGTATGTGATGTGATTTCAAATTTCAATTTGTTAATCAAGTTAAGCTGCTGAATGTACCTACTTATACAATTTATAAACTCGTAGAAAAGTAGAGTATTATAGATCCTCATGTACTAACCACTACCTGTCCTATAACTTGTTATGTTGTTACATAGTATAATTCAATCTTTATTATAACTTACACAACTTCACTTAACGAAGAAGGGTGCGTGTGGCTGTTTTGGTTAGCACCCTAACAAGAGGTTTCATGAATTTGAAGGCCTTTAACGAACGAAGGCTTCTCATCAAGAATTCATTGAAGCTTGTGAGCCGACAAGGAGGGTGAAAAGGCCGACAGGCGATGTGTTGCGAAATGAATAAATACAGCGAGAAATGGGGGTAGTTTGCTATCGTTGCGGCCGACGTAACTCAATAATGCAGCTTAGCCTTGGCAGCCAACTAACAAGATCTATGATACCAATAAAAACCAGCAGCGCAACAGCTCTTAATAAAATGGTGACAAGTCGTACAACGCGAAACACAGCATTCGTAATGAGTAGTACACGCTGACACGATAATGTCATGGCAAACAGTTGCAACCGCCCTTTTCATTCATCCCCCTTATTATAAAAACGAGTTTATTAAGTTTCAGAGTAATAAAAGGCTTGAATAAACCAATACCTAGATTACCTATTACTTACTCGATAGTTTTGTTTTTAAAATATGTTTTCAGCGGTTTTTCACTAACATTTTTGTTTTCAACTACGCCACCATTATGCTTTACATACTCTGTTTAAGTTAGAAGTTTTATTCAAATTGAAGGAACTCATAAAAAGTTGCATTAGACAGAATAGACAGATCTCTGCGCGCAAATGTGTAAAAAACTCGGAGTTTGAGCACCATGTGCAGTCGCAGGTGCCCTCGGTTCCCACACAACCCTTTCAGCTACGAGTCCTGGCTGCCACCACCCCCGCTCCTCAAACCCCTCTTAAAATGCACAAAAACAAATCTTCAACTTTCAACTCGATCTAACCAGAACCCCTCCGCTATAAAACTCACACAGACTTATCGTAGCTCGCGGCTCTTAAGCCCTTACATCTACAGGAAGGTCATTTAGCTCCAAATTCTACCTGTTCCGATTTATAGACGCTGTCGTATCATTAAATTTATTGTGGATAAAATGCAATCCTTATATTTTTTGCCTTTTGATTCGGACTGAATAAATGTAGAGTCTGTCTGTGAGGGTAGGTTATGTTAAATTTCTTTTGATATCAGATGTATTATGAATCAGCATTTTAAATATCTTTACCATTTTTTGCATTCTTGTGTATGTGTTAAGAATTTTTCTCCTCCGAGTAACCTCTTCACATTAAAATTGGTTAAAATGGAATAGAATGGTTATTCTCGAACGGGATTTAATCAGCGCGCATAATTTTTTGTAGAAAAGGTCACCGCTATCTCTTTGTTTTTTTGTAAATGGGATGTGTTTTGTAGCCAATTAAAGGCAAAGGGACACCGGCTGGAGCGGTCCGCAATAAATCGCAACCCTACACAAAACATTTCCGCTGGCCGAGGGGTGAAAACATCAAACTTTATAGCAAGCGTGGAAGGAGTAGCCTAGCAACCCATTTTTAGGACGGTTATAATTAAAAGGAAGTAGGTAATGTTTTCTCGTCGACGTAACATTAAAACTTAATTTGCATGGGTTGGCCCAATTAACATTTATTTACAGAAATAATAAAACAACTGAATTTTATCCTTATTGTGTAGAGCTTGGCTATACTTTCGACAATTTTTTTTCTAATCGATTTTCTTTATGCTACAAGATTTTTTACCATCTTCGTCTATAGAAACACGTTCCCCTTTCCCAATTTCACATGGCGTACAATTAATCCCTCATTGAGGTGGCCCTCCACGCGATTGGTCAAGGCACTCAAGCTGCGACGCGCTTGCACATGCAATGCAGATCATAATAGCGCCTATATTATTTTATTCTCCGCGTTTTATGCATCTGCCTATACGTTTTTGACTTCCGACCCCATAGCTATAAAATTATCTATACCTACAACCCCTAATTCAGTTGAAATATGTTGCATCTTATCGGTTTCACCATTTTCGATAATGATAAAAGTCAAATAAAAGCGCTTTGTGAATGCAATTAAATTATGTGATAACAGTTTATTTTAATAATCCTTCTTTCAAAACCACCAGAAACAAATGCTCAGAGTTGTAGTTTGGACCTTAGTCTGCCTTAAAAAAACACGTACTCAGTGTCGCCTAAACAGTAGAGGGCCCAAATATTTGACCAACGATGTGGAGAGGTGCATTTCCGTAACCGATATTTCTCATTAAGGCTTGTTTGCTATCTGATAAAAAACGAATAGCCGCTGGCCGTAAGGGTTGCCCATCAGGGGTTTGAGAAGCAAACAGCAGATGTACAAAGCTACAATTACACAATCAACAGCTATCGTATTCAAATGAGTGCTTCGATTTTGGACGCAAATGTTCAGAGATGATAACTCTGTACACTTCAACTTGTATCAAATTTCGATGTGCTCATCACCTTAAATGGAACAAAAAAGATTCAAAGTCAATAGTGAAATCATCATAACTGATGATTTTTAATACAGAAATATATAATTTTAAATTTACAATTTTCTCCTGTAGATTCTGACACGAATCTTATTAGGACGAATATTTTTTTCTTTCAAAATTATTGTGATATTCAGAATGTCCCAATGTGGTTTCTACATCAGATGGTAGTTATATACTTTTTACGTAATAATCAAAGTAAGTAAGTAGTAAGTAGTAGTTATCAAATTCAAGCCACTAGATATAATTCAGTAATATCCGCAATATAAAAGCATACTGAAAGTAACCCTCGACGTGTTCAGCATCCACCTATCAAATATAGAGCTTTTTATCTATTCAGAAAAAATCAAGATCACAAATAGGCATACTTACTAGTGAAAATTGAATGTTATAATGGATAACATCAAAAATATCGAAAACGAAAGTCAAAGAAAGCAATGCTACACTTTATTTCAATAGGCACTGGAGCACCAGGTAATGCAATTGTTTGGTTGATGCGGTAATAAGCTGGTATATTCTCTTACCAAGTGTTATGTACGCTTAGATTTACGATTTTTTTCGTTGGTAACTGCGTATCGCTGTGGGACTGCACGCATCGATTCTGGAAACCCGTCCCGGGCCGCAGTGTATGTCAAACTCGACTGTAGTAGAGAAGATGTTCTCCGTGATAAATGCAACGATCACGATTCTCTATGTAGGTAACGGTGCATAGTGACTGAGTCACAGGGAACTGACCTAGGGGCATGCAGCGAGTGCATTGACGCCTCGCCGACGCACTTATCGCCGGCATGCCTTCGGAGATAATGCATAGAACATGCCCTCTTGGACGCATCCATAACACATGTGTTATGTCTGTCTGACAGTACAGAATCACTTTGTAGTTCAAAAACACAGAATTTATCAACAAACAAGGGTCGTTGAATGTAAGTTTAGTGATCGGAGTAGACCAAAGCTTCTGGATACAAATTGCAACGGGAAATGTAGTTTTTTCGATCGTTAGCTCATAACACGGTAGCGCTTCACCTTCAATATTGATTAATACTTTTGGTAGCATACAAGGTTGGCTTGTTGTTTCAAAATAATTGCATTTATTACATAGCAAATATAAAAAAAGATTAGTATACTTAGCTAAATTAATGTTGGTAATTAATAAAATCCGAATATAGAATGATTCACATGTCGAATCAACACGAGTTTCAGGAAATATTATTTACTATAGACGAATAATACGGTAGTCATTATTGCTCTACGCCTTATTGTTTTACCCAAAGTTGGCCTGTGCATCAATGCTCTGGCACACAATGCTTGATCTATGCCTGCATCCAGGTTCCTTTTTAATAGAGCTTTTTTAAGTGACTTTTAGATTTTATACTTTGTAACTTCTAGATATTTCTAAAAGTGTTTGCCTTGTTTTCAACATCATTTCGATCACCTTACCTAATGCAGATAAGTAGGTGGATCATTAATTCTATCAATATATTCGGGTTGCGGCGGAATTTTTATTATCGTAAAGAAATAATAATCGTGAAATCGTCAACTTGACCGTAATTCGTATGATCTAGCCAAGGTTTCGGCGACGTCTGTTGATAAGAAGGTTTCACAATAGCAGAATTATTTGCGGCTGAGGGCGCCTTGCCTTGAGATGTACGCCACAAACAACTGTAGTAAACGAGCTCCGCTGAAACCTGGCTACTCGCACGCTAAAGTGCTACCGACACTTTTCCTTGCTAGATAAACAAATGAAAATAACGCAATAAATACACGTATGGAATAACATTACAGCTCTACGTGGCTCTACCGTGCATCGCTCAAGTCTCTACAAAAACGTCTTTGAATATAAGCCACCTGTGGCCTAGTTGCGGAAACCAGTCTGCTCTACAAGTACTAACAACTTAACAAGTAGGTAAAGTCTTGTACTTAAAAAATTGTATTAGAATGCGAAGCGTCTTAAACAAGTGCGCATACTCGTAGATCTAGTCAGATATAGTAACAGAAGGACAGATGGAACGGTATAACCTAAGAATTTTGAATAAAATATGGAAGAACTTGGTGAATACAGCTAAGCGTTCTCCACCTTAGGCTGTAGCTACACTAATCATCAGCGCTAGAAGCAAAATGGTTAGAATACTCGTATCTTCATAAAGATTCCTTTTTACGTTAGTGACTTAAAAAAAGGTATCTGCGTGTATACGTGACATGTGAAGAAGTGAAGAGCTTTAATCGGCGAGTGTACGCTGCGCACACGCCGATGGAAGTGGGTCAATGTTGGCGCGTGACGCGGCCGCGGCCCTTCGCAGGGCTCGCCTTGAACCGCTTGATGCTTGACTCTATTAATTTGCGCTCGTATTATGCCAAAAATAAATATTTTTACTGGCACGATAAATAACGCTGGTACGCAACAATGTACCTAAATGTAGTCTTAGAAGTAAAGTAGAAGTAAAGGGTACCGAGAAACTTGTAGTAGTAAAACTAACTCTACCAGGATAATTTTGTGGAACCAACCCTTATGATTAAAAAAAGTTTCTACTGTTTTAGTCAAAAATCTTTCTCTACAATTACAGATCACGGTTTTTTTTTATATCAATGTTTTCCATAATATTAAATGTAAACTTTTTGTACAGTATGTCAGTGAAGAAAAATAAGTGGCTAATTTGAAAAAATAGACTAATTGATCAGAATTTAAATTTCCTCCGAGACCAAAAATCCCAGTTCATAAAGATTTTTCAAAGACATTTTTTTGCGAAATTTTAATACGATCCCGCATCAAAATGAACGTAGACTACTAAATATTATTTTTGGAAAAAATTGAATCAGAGCAAAATAAATTCTATTGTAAAGGCACGTGTATCATCAACATTATAAGAAAAACAAGGCGAACAAACTGCTGAAAATTTAAAACTTTTAGTAGGTTCAGATTTCAATATTCTGAGGTGATAGGTATTAACAAGATAGAGTAGATAGAGTATAGAAAACATATAAAAACCTGCGGTAAAAATCAACTTGTAATATTAATTTGTGTTAGACCATAGGAATTTATATTGTGTAAAACGGAAAAACCAATGGAAAAGACTCTATAGTAATGAAGGCAGCTGTTTTAGGCTCTTTTTAGTATGTGTGAGGTTTAGTATGGGACAGTTTCCTCTTAGCTATAAATAACAAGGTTGGCATAAGGAAATGTATTTGAGTATCTGATAGTCACGACTGAAACGTCTGAGCTGAAGGTCCGTAAAGTGCGTGAACGTTTGCAGTTCACACAAATAAGTAGAGGAGTTCGAAGACTTTAACTACTGATTAAGCCAAGCACGTGCAAGACGATTTGCATAAGGGCCGTTGTCAATGCTAACGTCGTGGGCAACAGTCCACAGAAGGTCTTAACGACCTTCCTCTGCCGTCGACGAGGCCCTTTGATTCAGCATGAGGTCATTTACAACTCCGATATGATAGTGTGGAATTTGTGGAAATGGCTCTACATATTTTGACCGACGATGCAAATCACGTCCAACGAGATGCAGAATAAGTTTTGCATCAGAATCGCGAAGACACGCTGAAAACAAGATTGACCGCGTGATCGACGTCAATGATAATCCTGAAATGTTTTGGCATATCATTTGTTTCACTGCTTTTTAGCTACCATAGGAAAACCTATCATCAAGACCTTTTTATCACAATAAGTCAAGCACCCATAAATTAAATAGGGGACCCGATTTTTTTCTGAAAATCGGATTAACTTCATCGAACGTATTAGAAAATGTTCAAGACTGTATTTCGGTACAGAGCAAATATTCAATTCCAGACCACTGTATCGCTTGTTTCTGGAAAATAATTGATAAATCACCAAATATTTATTTTACTTATGTATATTGTGAAGTAATGATATTCCTTAGTAACCCAAGACAAATGAAAAATACTTCTTCTACCCTAGCTCTCTCTAAACTCGTTTATTTTAATTGGGGTATAATTATAGTTGGTACGGCAACCCAATAACTAGACTTTTCATATTGAGTATAGTAGCGACGATAAAAGTTACTTTTTAAGCACATTAATTCGTAGTTGCCTATAAAATGCTGAATAGCAATCAGAAATCGATGGGATATCCACACTATATTACCGTCATAGATGGCGTTCCATATTATTCGCGAGCGCAAGGTTGGCTCGCGTTGCGCAAGACTTACACGTGTCGGTCGGCGCGCGGCGCGGGCGCACGACCTCTTCCCAACACTTCCGATTCGCATGCACAACAAACAACTCATGTTTTGAAAGGCGAAGGTAATACGGAAATAATATCTTGCAAGGTAGGCTTGCTAATTATTTTATTTATTCAGTCAAAAAACATCTAACTCAATTTGTATGAATAGGGAAGTAAATTAATACAGCGTAGAAGTCCACTTCTTTCAGATATGTCATAAATAGATAGATAGTAGAAAGTATAGTATTATATTATGATCTGTGGTAGAAGTTAGCTATGTACTTATGGTATCGTTGGTGAACCATACAAACATATTTCTAGAAAATTCATAGGTAAGTAAAATACCAGGTTGTTAAAATCTAAAGTGTTTTTTTGTGAAACCGTAAAATTGAAAATTTGTCAGCGTTTCAAAACCATCGGAAAATTTTAGAACAAACCAATCACGAAACTGATCGAGGCGAACATTCTCATGCAAATTTTTAGCTGTGACCCAAATTCACCCAGTTAGCCGACACCTACACTACAAATAAAAATTGCTCGCGGCAAATTGCTCGTAGCACTTCGTAGCGCGTAGACGGAGAGCCGGTAACCGACAACATGCAAAGAAGATATATTGAAAAAAAAAATATTAATAGGTACTGAGGTTATTTTTTTTTATCAAAATAAAGTCTTCTTTCAGTAAAATTTGATTTTCATTATTCAAGATACTTTCCCTCCATGTGGCATAGCCGTGGGTCGCCCTGGAAATGTAGTGATTGGCATTTAATTCAGCTATTTATTTGGTTATAATTTTGGTACCTATCGAACTTTTATTAAGTACTTCAATCATTTACATTTAAGTAGGCTTTTTTTTACCTCTGATCATTATATATAGACAGCCCTTTAATCAATATTTATTTTGAAGTACTTTTACACATAATTATGGTCCTAGGTAAGTATTGTATAGTTCAAATTGTTGTTAAATTTTAATTTATTATCCTTTTTGAACAACCGTATGAGTATTATGAGATACCTATTGGTGTTTAATTTACATTGAGCTCATTTAGTTCAAATTTCAGGTACCTATATCTACTATCAATTCATTAAACTTTCATACATATTTATTTTATTTTTTATTTAATACTTTATTGCACAAAATTATAAATTACAAATTTATGTGCGTCATAGAACCTTCTTCGGAGGTAAGTAGGTACTATATGCCGATTTGTATGTGTATTTTTACATTAAAAATGTAGGCCACCTTGGCCTATATTTTCGCTGCTGCCAACAACAGTTTACAATTTGTTTATGCGATGACTGTGTGTCAATGGAATTGAGTAGATAGTGCGCCAATGCCAACGCTTAGCCGTTGGTAATGTTGATAAGATACCTATACCTAACTTATGTAGATGCTGTGCTATTATTTGGTAAGGATCTTTAAAACATTACTACAGGGCAGAGTAAGCTTTGAACTGCCAGAACATGAAAAACTTGTGAACAAACGTTAGTGAAATAATTCACCAGAAACAACATACCTACACAAAATTATAACGCACAAGGATTGAAACAATCACTTCTCTGTTTTTTTTCACATTTTTGCTATGGAGTACTTAAAAATCAATTGTTGAATGTTTAAAGGTTTACAGCGCATCATGTTCCCTTTAGTGTTGTGTATTTCAATATTATGTTCATTGTTGAACTAATATATTTAGGCAGGTAGGTACCTACTAGGTATCTATGTTAAATTACAAACTTTGAAACGTTTCTGAGCAGTTTTAGTTTGGTTTACGTTTATACAAATCAGTTTTTCAGCTACAGTTTGTGAAATTATTTCTTTGAGTTAAAAATCTTACAAATACGTATCGCATATGTTTTTTTCATCGATTAAGGTTACAAAATACCTACTTAGGTATCTCACCTAAAACGATTTAAATACACTTTATTTATACACGTATTATTGCATACGAATTTAAAAATTCTACTTACTTTATAATTTATCAAAATTCCTGATTTAGAGGTAATAAGAGTCAGGTGCGGAATAAAAATAAAATAGAGAGGGAACCTAGCTTTTGGAATAAAACTCGGTTGTATCAGCAGTATTTCTATTTATAGGTAAGTAGGTATCTACCAAGTTAACCTGCATTTTTGCGTTCAATTCAAATAAAATAACAATTTAACAAGCGACTGCCCACACAACATCCTTCGTCATAATTGAGGAAAATGTTATACAAACAACCTATGTATTTAGGTAGGTATCGTTAAATTAATCAACATTGGTCTGCTTACCACGTAAGGCCCTTCACGCACACAACTTTCATCCATGTGTGCACATGCACATGTTTGCTCCGCACAGATGAATGCGTAGTTTCTATAGAAAACCCACAGGTTGTTGAACAGTCAGTAAGGTGTTATAGAAACTAGCGCAGAGCGAAACAAACAACTTGCATGTGTGAGTGGTGTCGGAACAGCGCACAAACGCAGGCGGCGACGACGCGACGTTGTTTTGCCGTTGAGATTCGCGTGCGTTGCGCAAGCGGCGAGGCCATTGACTCCATGGACGTGTGCTGCTAGCCATGGTGATGGGATAAGCGAAGGCGGACGCGGAAGATGATGAAGCCAAGCGATCTATTACACTAGAAGTTTCTCTACAGCTAAGCCTTGCGCCTGTTGACCTGAATCTATAAGCTACGCTTTTAATGCCAAAATACACCCACTATATACCTAGATATACCTAGTTTTATTCGCTAGCTCTAGGCCCTTGAATTTGTTCTGAAAGTCTGTCATATAAAGTGCCTATTTCACCATCTCATGATTAAGTTATAATTATAACCTCTAACTTAAGACTTGTCAAAAACAAAGATATATTTATATTTGACCAGATAGCGTTACTCAGATATACTTCTTAGCGAAACAGGCCCTAAGACTCTGATGCAAATGGTTTTAGTAAAGCAAGCCAGGGTTACAAATGTTACAATTCTACGTCAAACATTTAAAAAGTAAAACGTTTTAGGCGAGTTGTCGCTCTCTGCTGAAACGCGAATCCACCATCTGTTTTGTCTTGTACCTATTGCACAAGCGTGTTACGCTTCAATGGCACAGCCCGGGGTCACGTCGCCTCTTCAATCTGCATCACCCAGATAGCTCGTTGATCTACAAAACCAGCTTTCTTCTAAATAATGAGCTCAAATTGCTGCATGCATTTACTGAGAACGGTATATTTCACTGAAATTGTAGAGCTTGTTATCCTTATAGTTACAAATGTAATTAAATCGCCCTTTATGAAGTAGTTTAACCCAAATACATGACATTTACTGGTCTAAACGGAAAATAAAAATATTCCGCGCCGCGTAGGTACACCGGGTCTAACGCGCAATTTAATTATTTATATCGCATCGCTTTAGCCGGTTTTTAAGGTAGTTTGCTGTTAGATAACCTATAATTTTTGATAGGCTATTGATACGGTTAAAAATATGAGTGAAAATTGATGGATATTTCACAAATCAAGTGTGGTAAAACTGCGTATTTGCTAGCGCGAATTACAAACTTTTTCGACCTGTTGTACGTTGCGCAAGTATATTCGCACAGATAACGGAGTGTAAGCCCCTCCGTCCTCGCAGAATCCGGTCTCAACGTTTATCTCGCTCAGTTACTCGCGAGTGGCATAATCCCGTCTCTCTCTACATTGACACAGATACCAGTGAGTTGCGAAACAGCGCGGATTATATAGCAGGTGGATTGTGCCCTAAACAAGTTAACTATAACTGCTTTCACGAGCCCGTGGATATTAACGCATGCTTCACATACCTACAGTGCGTACAACTAAATTGTAACTAAACCAGTATACTTTCGGGTTAGTCTGGCCTGACCCCGATGTAGATTACCAAACAGTATGTAATGCGCTAAATAAATGCCGATACCTACTGTTGCGAAAATCAGTGAAAAGGACGTTATTGTAAGGTGTTTTTATTTTAGCGTAGTATACGTAGGTACCTGTATAATCAATTATGGCTGGTCGACAGAGCGTTATATAATGTCGAAGAATTTTTTGAATGAAATTTTATAACTACGAGTACCTATATTATTATGAATTACCTATTATTTTTTAAATACCTATTGTTTAATTTTATTTTAATTGTTAATTTATTTCAGTGGTATTTTAATTTAATTATTTTCCAATTACTATTTATTTTTTGCTATGACAATGTAGATAATTGACGTGTATTTCTTTTTTACCAATAAATTGATTATCTGATTATCAAAAGTATAACTAATGGTACATTCAAATTTCAAACTGCTTAGGTATATGTGTACATTTCAAATATCTACTTTGAGAAATCAGCTAAAATATAATAGGCATTCCTTTAAAATTTTCCAAACACTAGATGGATAGACGATATACAAAAGAGATGAAATATCATACCAGATGGCTAGACCTTGCTCTGGACCGAGACAGCTGGATAAAACTGGAGTAGGCCTACGCCTAAAGGTAACATTTTGTTCTTAATATTTAAATAGTAAATACCTACTTACCTATAAATGTAAAATTTTTGGAATAAAATGCTTTTTTATCATATTTTATTTATTTTATGATAGGTAATTTCATTGGACGTAGAGAATTAAGTGTGATTACAAGTTACAAGACATTGTGATTACAATTAAGAATTAAGGGGTTTTTTAATGTTACATAGGTATTGAATATAGTTACGACCTAGGTATAGTTAAGTTAAGACCAAATTATAACACTTATTTAAGCAACTAAACATCTTGTATATTAGATAGGTACTTAAATATGCCACCTAGTGCATATGTAGGTACCCCTCAACAAATTGATGTGCCCTAACAGGGTTTATATTTGCTACACTACCTTTTGTACAACATCTTTAAAACAACATACGTGCAATAAACGATTTGAATTTGAATTAAACCATATTTGATTTCATTAAAATCAACAAGAAGGTTTAGCGGAAACGCTAGAGTTTAAAATGAAGTGATCATAGCGAGACAAATTATATTCACCTTGGATAGTTGAAGTTGGTTAACCTTGATTTTATATAAAATATTTGTTGAAAGTGTAGAGTGCCAAAGAAGTAACCTTTATCGATTGAATCTAGAACTGTTTGCGAATTTCTGAGCTCCCAGTAGGCGGAGTCTGTAGTGCCCAATGCAAAGGCGTCCTTAGCGCATGCGTCATCAACAATACCTAGGTACAGCAGAGTACTACATTGAACCATAATGAAATGCAGTAGGGTACAAATACAAATACAAATACAAAATGTTTATTTACAACACAAACTTAAGAATAAAACACACAATTATCTAAACACGTTTTAGGACACGAATTGTGCCTAATTATACCTACAATGTTGCAAAAAGGCCCCATCTCAGCATGTGCAGGTTTTACAACCTATAGGGAACCCCAAACATAAACTTCTAGCTGGCTGGTTCATTCATTTTATAACTAATAAAATTGGTAGGTATACCACAGAAGATCATATAATACGATACGCATAGGTACTTTTCTTTTTCAAAGTATTTTTCTTCATACTGAATAATTATATTGACAGTCTTTGACAATTAATTAATGGCTAGTGAGTAGCTAATTACCATAGCATTAGGTGTACCTACCGAAATTTACCTAGGTATGTATATGTACCTACCAACTTACTCCTATTTACCTAACCTACATAATATAAACCGTTCTGGAATAGTTACACCGTGTTTTGTCTCTGGATTGACAAGCAGATTCAAATTCGAATCGAAGGAGACAAAACACGGTGTTACTATTCCAAGCTTAGAATACCATCCCTCTTGTGGCTGCAACCTCAAACTAAGCCCGTAGTCTGAATTTTGTTGTGTTCGTTTGTGACAAGCGAGAGTCGAGAAACTCGCAGTTTTTGTATGGAAAAAAATAGTTTACAAATCTCCCGCTATAGGTATGCGCTTATTGCATTTTCCTACAAAATATCTCGCAAGTCGTTTCTCGATATTATGCATTTTGATCAACCAAACAAAACTCAAGACTACGGGCTCTGGTTATAGGGACTGTGGCCGAATAACCAGTCTATACAAACTATTGCGTTGTCTATGGTTATAGCAGTGGCCACGACACGCTACCGATAGCCACCGATAAGATAAGCTGAATCGATATTTTCGCGCGATCCAACCGACCACACGAAAGGTCACTCACGTTGCGAAATAATGTTAAAGACCCGAAATACACGAATAGCATGGTTTCATGGCTGAAATGTTATCGGATAACATAAAATACTTGAGAAATAAATTCCCGTCGAGTTTTTTACTTCAGGTCAAATTACCTATGGTAAAAATTGACAAAGCTTAAAGTTTTTTGAACTAAACCTTCCATTGAAAGTTACCTAAATGTTTTATGAGACGGTCAGTTAGCAGTCGGTCAAGAAACTGGGGGCTTAGGTAACCACGTAAATTGTATTGGTTTTCATAACGACTTGCTAATGCATGCAAACTAGATAATGTGGGCTGTGGTCACATAATAACCAGGCATGAAGTAGGTGACTTCAAATCAATGCAGGGTAAAAATAAACTTTATCGGAATTGTTTTAGATCTAATTTTATCTTATTTGTAGTTAGTTGGCTTGGTTTTACAACTACCTACATCAATTTGCTATGGCGAAGATGTCAATTTTTCATAAGAGCTATTGACCAGATTCTATTGTTTCATTTTCCTAAACTGATCTAATTTGATAGCACTCAAATTGTTGCTCTCATGAACTAAAACGACAAAAACAGCTATTATTTTTGTACTGTCAATGCAGAGTATAGAAAAATGTACAAACTAAATCAGGCCTATTGTCTGCACTTTGCTTGTCTACGGGCTAGAATAATAAATTATAGGAGTACTGTTCGCAATGACATTGACATGTGCTAAATTATAAATGAAGGTACTAGCGTGCATCACGCCCACTCTGTCCGTCGAACAGGAATACAAGCAAGGACGAACTAACCTTTGGATTATGCTAAATCATAGCCAAAACTTATGTAGTGGTATCGATTTTCTTGTTACATTTTTCTAAACTAACTATAGACGATGCAAACCTCCTTCGACAGGCGAGTGACGATGGAGTCGTATAAGAGAAAATCAGTTTTTAAATTTTAATGTTGTGACAGAAAAAGCAAAGAAAACATAGATTGTTTTGCAATATTTTTCCATTTAATTTACTAAGTAGACGTTCCCTTCCCCGTAATTAACACTAACCTAATTTAACAGCACTAAAAAGGTTGCCGTCCCTTTCACATAAACTGAAAGGACAAAGACTGCGAATTTTGGAGTTGTCAAATTCGGTTAGTTTAAAAAAAATCTGCAATAGAATTGATATCACTGACGATACAGCGCTAAACTAAAATACTGGGCAAAATCTAAAGTAAACCATAAACTCTTCTTGCAACGTATGTGTGCATACAAAAAAGCATACGTGTGGCGTAAAATACGTAAAAAAAATAAAGAAAATGTTGATTATGATAATGTTTATCAAATATCTTATTATTTAGCTACGTATAAATAATATGTAAATGCATTGTCTATTAGAGGTTTGAAGGCAACTAGGTTATAGAATGCTGTGTAACAAAAAATCCACTACAGACTTTTTTGACTCAATAGTTTTGTTACGCTAATTTTGGCACATAGCGGAATAATGCATGCGCTATCTGTGAAAATAGACTCAAATCGATACATGCGTTTTCTTTTGAACCCACTCCAAAAGAGATGTTATAGGTAAGTCCATGTGTAGTTTTGCCGTGACCATAACCATTAGAAACAGGGTTCAACCTACGGTTCAATTACATTGAACTAGCTCCAATCGGTGTATCGTTTGTAATTCATAGCATAGCATAAGTATAAGTACGCTATGATAGAGTATGAAATCTCAGATTTCGATACTATCAAACTAGACTACCTGAACCTAGTGAGAATACCTATTATAAATTAGAGATGGTGATAACGCCAACCGTATTATAGCGGTGACTTGGCAACCTTCACTTCATCTCATTGTTACGGTCGTCGCTTTTTAGGGGATCAAAGTTTTGTAAACTGAAAATACTAATGATAATGACACACACAGATTAAAAGGTAAAAACTGCCCTAAACCGACGCACAGTCTAAATAAAATAGCTGGGAAACTCGCGCACTAAATTGTTTGAACTCGATAGCGAACTGGGGCAGCAGACGTACAAAGAAAACATGGTGCCTTGTCATTATTTCAGTACAACGAACCATTTTATAGGTAAAAAAAATAAGAGAACCATTTTTTTTTGTCAAAAACATCTACGAGCTCGTAGCGCCGTAACGCCGTATACGCGGAACGACGACGCCTAGTAGGTGACACTTTTTTACACTAAATTACCATAGTATCATTATGACCCCGATGCTGTTGCATTTTCTAAAATAAACTAAAGGCAGCAATAAAATAATAGTACCACTTAGAATAGGTTTCTTGTAAGCAAAAGTGCTACACTGTCGCCCGCAAAATTAGTCTTTGTCGTTTCAGTTTATGAGAAAGGGATGAGAATAAAATTAGAGCTGTCAAATTGACAGCGGAATTCCTAACATCTGTGATTTGACTACCCAAAGCAAAAGTGAACGGGCTAACCTAACCTAAGCTGTGCCAAGTCAATTAGTGATTAATGATGCCCGGTTACTTCGGATGGATTTGCGATATTTTTTCTCAGTTACTTTCCAGCTTTTTTCTAAGTAGACATTTGGAAACGTAATTGAGTGATTTATGGATTCCGAACCATTATGTTCGACACGGCTTGTTACAGAGGTGACGAGAGAACCCTGGATTTAATACACATGTCGCGTTACTTTTAGCATCATAATAAATATTTTACAAGCACGTGTCTTTCTACACGATAGGTTCCCAAATAAAAAGTAGCCATGCAGTGGCGTAGCTAGGTAACCAGAGGCCCTGTGGGTAAAAATAAGCTAAAGTCCCAGCTAAACTATTCAAAATAGTTTGTTCCGTACTCGTCGTGTTCCGAATTCGATGTACGGAGTTTTCACTAGTTCAATTTATAGTTTGTAAATCAGAGTCCAAGGGGCCCCCTGAGCTTTAAGGCCCCGGGGCACTCCCTCCGGTAGCTACGCCATGTAGCCATGCTATCTAATACATCAAAATCATTGGTCAACCTGTATACTGAAACCATCTATAGGTATGCTCTTACAAGTTTGTAAACAGTGATAGTAAAGGCGATCATTAAAACACCGGACCTACCCGAAGCTAAAGGCGATGGAGCTTGACCGAAAATAGAATTGAATTTTATTTAAAAACCACATATCCCACTCTACGGGCCGTATTCCCAGTAAATTTACGCATTGATTTGAGTCGAGTTTTTATTCTAAAACGTTGCTTGAGTATCGAATATACAAGTAGAGTTCAGCCAAGTTGAAAACTATACTCAACCATAGAAATCTGTGCTTGAGCATAGATTTCATCTGTAATTTTTATAAGGAAAACGCTTGAGTAGAGATTTTCCTGTGTCAATTACAACGTGATTTGCTTCTCTATTGATGTCTGAATCTATACTTAGCTATTCTGAGTTCATATTAGTACTTGAGCAATTAATAAGCATACGGGCCTAACCCAACTTCCTTTAAGTTTCACAGATGCATAACCAGATAACTCCTTTATAAACAAAAAAATATTTAGCACCGCATACAAGTGTACAAACATCGTAAAATCAAATATAACGTAATGGGTAGACATAACTTTCTCGATAACAAAAATATGGGATAGACTCTAACATGTGGTATCAATCGATTCAGTTTGAATTTAGAGTTGCATGCAATACAAACTAATGACGGTCGTATGTTCCAAATTGCTAATTTAAAAAAAGAGTAATACCTATATATATTTATACCTACTTACCAACATATTTTTTTTTTGCCAAAAAGGTTCTATTTTATGCATTTTCGTTTTGAAATATCTATTTCTCTTTCTAATATACTTTCAATTTCTTTTCAAGCTATCAGACTTTTTTATTGACATAAAAAAATTTTTGCTGTTTGTTTTAGTTTTTTTTACAGTCGAGTCAAAACTATAAGCTTTCTTAAAGCTACAATCGCAAAATGTACCTACTTAACAATATTAATCACTAACGAAACCATAACATTCAGGAGCTGGCTAGAAAAATATTCGTCGTTGACGTTAATTAAAGCGTATTATAATGCGTATTGTAGCCGATCACGAATCTACCCCGGGCGGGTCTGCGGTGCTATTCTAGTTCTTTTTATACTGCTACGAGACGGGACCGAATAAATTAGTACAAAAAAGTACGAAAAAGTCTACTTTTTGCAAAAAAATCGATGATTTTTAAGTTTTCTGAGAATAATTAGTACAGCTCTATAATTTTTTTTCTTAAATTCTCACTGTGGAATAAGAGTTTCTGGTATATTTCTTTTCTCTATAATACTTGGTAAGTTGTTCAATATTCCACATTCAAGAAGATGAATTCCTCCGGATCGGAACCGTCTCTTTACATTGAAAACACACCTTTATTAGTGTTTTTGTGGTAGTAGATTGCGCTCCGCCACCCTCGGTCTTCGCGCAAAAAACCCTCTGGTTCACGAAATACTCAGAATGTTGTTTTGAGGCGTGCGGGGGGATGAGGTAAAGGGAAGTTTCGTTACAAACTGATATATATTCTGTGGTATATCCATACCAAGTATTGTTGAAGCTGTGTCGAGGGGCCCGTTGAGATCGCTATCGCACGCACCACGCACCCAATGCACGCACTATCCTAAAACTAGCCACTTAATTGTTATGTATGCCGCAAAGCCTTAAAAATTTTCGTAAATTTGATAAGAAGAAAGGGAAAGTTATGGCGAAACATGCAAGTTTATTGCCGTTTTCACTCGCTGGTTTGGACAGCTTTAGTAGTTTGCTATTACAGTTCGTTCTCGGGTTCTTTAAAACAGATGTAATCACGGAGAAAGCTTCATAAACTATCGTTCTAAATCTTTGCAATAAATTGATCACTTGACTGCATGGGTGATAGGGTCTCGTAAAATAAATATTTGTACCTACTTAACCAAAAAACAATTAAAATATGTATGAATATGAACAGTCTGAGCACATTCAAATTCTCACAGACGCTACGACAGGTGGTTACCCTAGCAACCTGTTCTCTTCTCCAAATGACAGCAAAAACTCTCACTAACCCCTTTGGAAAATCTCAATATTATGTTACGAAACGAAATGCGACCAGTGTGCTCAGAATTTTAAACGAAACCGACATATAGAGACACCTATTCCACTTATATTGCTAAGCTAGAACTGTTGTACAGAAGGATTCAATTCAATTCAATTCTTGTCTATGGCCTTTGCAGTGTTGCCCGCAATTTCGCCAATGTCACGTTTTGTTAGACCTTAGCACGATGGATGTACAGAAGGATGGTAGGTAGTTGTCATACTGTCAAAAGTTGTAAAATAGCGTACTTAGTTGTCAAAATAGCGCTAGTTGGAATCTAACTTGAAACCAATAAGAGAGTGAAGCATTAAAGAATGTAATTAGGTATACCTAATTCTTTATTTACATCATTTAGGTATTGAGGTCGAGACTAATAAAACCTTCCATCGATAGTTTACTTACACCTAACAGGCCGGCAACATTTTTCCCGTATCCATATTGGACAGGACATTTTATTAGTAGTAAGTAAACACGTCCTCATCTGCAATAAAAAAAACAGGAAAACTCGATTGCTCGATACACACAAAAAGCAGAATCAATAGGCACAAAAATCGAGTTCAAAGCTTTTGTTTATATTCCATGGGTGCACAAAAATGCGTATTCGCTCGCGTGTGCGTGTCGCAAAGGTAACAGGGGGGGCTCATTAAGGTAAAAAGCCGAGTGCAAACGACTAATAGCGAATTACACGAAGGGGAGCCATTGCCGGAATATTCCCGAAGCGATATACCAATCACAAAATAGTCGAAACTATTTTTGGACTAAACAAAACATGTTTGTTGTGGACGCTGAAGCTGAATGCCTAGCGATTGAACACGTGAGTGCATGCCTCCCCGATTCCAATCAGCAAAATGACAGTTTGATTGCCTAATTATTTACCTACCTACGACTAATCGCAAGTTTCCAACAAGATATGAAATAACCAAGAAGAAATGCTATTCCCCCGAAGTTGATACTTTCAGCAAACTAGCCTAGAGAGTCCTTAGTGCCTATGGACTTCCTACCTAAGAATAAGAATATTTTATTGTTCAACTGTGTATACATAAAGATGTTAGAAATACCTTATAATAGAGCCAACAGTTTATCCGTTTCGGACGTGTTCTGAGATTCCATAAAAAAAGTTTACAAACACAACTTTCACGCTGGTTGCGAGTTGTGTTGTGACATCGAGCTCCTTCTTTGCATTTCGCACTTCCTAATTCAAGGAAATGTATCTAACCCGTTTTGTATTTTTTGTCATTTCTAGCTAAGCTTTCAAAAAGCTTCACATCTTCACATAATTAGGTTTTGAAAACCAAAAATTGTAAAATGATTAAATTATGTAGAATGTAGAGCAGTGTCAAATCCATCTTAGAACCATCAATATTCTAAACTACATTTCTAACTTCTAACCTACTTATTGTGCAATGTTTATAAAATTATCTAGGTACTAGGTAAAATTCTTAAAAATAGAATAAAATAATAAATAAAAATAGGTACCTATTTATACTTATCTATTTTTTAAATAGGTTTTATCCGAACGAAAGCCAACACCACGAAGTCAAGTACCAGGATAAGTACAAGTCAAGTACCAGAATGCAACAATCAGGGTGCAGTCACAGTGGGTCCGGGGAAGGGAGACGCGGAGGCGGCGGGGCGAAGGCCTATCAGCATTTCGGCGCGTCCACAACTCCCCCCCTCCAACCCGCACCGAATTCGCCCTGCCGAGTGCCGCGACGTTCCCCTCCATAGAACTAACCTTGAAAATAGTTTTTACCAGCGCGAGGGTATTCACCCCGAACCCAAATTCCTAGCAACAGTCCACACTACTGGCTTTTGGAAACGTCAGTTTCATTGGTAATTTGAACATACAAATGATCCGGGGCGAGTATGCTGGTATACTTACATAGGTAGGCCAGTTTAAGTGATTCATGGAATGTGCAAATTGGCAATTGAAATTGTAGAAACATATTTAGATCAAAACAAGTAAAATACCTGCCTACCAAAAACTGCTCGATAACTTGGATTCAAAATGAATAACATCCTGCCAAAGTGCCAATCACAGCTATCAATTTCATGACTCTCGCCAACTCTGTGCATCATCTGAAGAAAACTTGTCGTGACCAAATTGATATGAAGTAGGTACCTATAAGTAAGTACCTACCTATAAGTTATCTCAATGTCAAGGAATAGTCACCACGTGTGGACCGCGATGCATTTACGCGGACCGCGCGCGGCAGGCAAAGGATATTTGACTATGTAGTTTTTTAGACGGTCGTGAGCTGCTTCAAGTCGGGATTTGTTTGTGAATCGTAGGTAGACGTCTAAGGAATTTTGATGCAATAAAAATAACCAATCTAATAGCGATGACTTGTTTTTATTTCATTAGCTAGAAGTTGATAAGGGTAAGATTGCAAAACACGTGCAAATGCATGGTAGGTGATAGGTAAATAATAAAAATTTAGCTCTATTCTCTCTCTTCCCGACTATTGGTCCCACATGGTGGTGGGGTCAGCCTTCCTCACATTCTTCCTCCACTTCGCTCTATCCATGACGTCGTCATCGGAAACATTGCATTCCTTCATGTCGCGGTTTAACACGGCTGTCCAGGTGGTTTTTGGTCTCCCTCTAGGTCTAAAAATTGAGCTCTACAAATTGCAAAAATTGATTTATTTATACCTAGCCAAATTTACTTAGTAAAAAAAGTTTTAAACGTGAACTAAAAATCGATTACAGGGTAAATCGAATTTTGAAGGTTAGGTAAGGTAAGAGTCTTATTAAATCCAAACATTCTCTACATCGAATCTATTCGATGAAATTTAAATTTAACAATAAAGCCTCCTCCCATGGCGAATAAAAAGAAAAAGAAAAACGAGTTATGCTTACCTGCAAGGTCTGAGGAGGGAACAAAAAGTAAACTACATGCCGTGCCTATAGGCGAGGGTAGAGTAGCAAAAAAGGTAAAAAAGTGGTGGTCGCTCGCGCCGCCTACGCACGCAAACCCACTCCGCCTTCGGAGTGGGACCCTGCAGCGCTAATAATGTTATGGAGATCATAATAACTTACCATGAAATATCACAGGCTTACAGAAAAAGTAAATATTACTGCTCACTTTGACGAGTGCTCATTGACATGCGCATGATACAAAAAGGCTATCTTATGCAAAAAGGTAATTCTTCAAACCTTACAAACCTCCTGCCTTTTGCGGTGGGGGACTTATACTTTTGACTTATGTCAGAGAGAAAGGTGACATAGATACAAACTCTTACATTGCTCTAGATAAAAATGTTAGGAGAGTTTTTTCCAAAGTTTTGTATGATGGCCTACTTTTCACCCTCAGAATAGTTTAGTCATTTGAGTTTCAACTTTAGATACTTACCAACATGAGTTTAGAATTTGTAAAATCACAAATCTCCGCCATCACTGAGAGCAATCTCGCTTCGATCGCTCTCTTGTTAAATTGACCAACTCATTCAATATTTGAATCCACTTGAATGGACCGAGCCTACATTAGTACCTACTGTCTGTTAAATTGATGAATGAACGTGTTAGACTGCAGTGTAGTGACATGGCTAGCGAGTGAAAAACCGGGAGTCAAAAAGGGTCATGGGTTCAATCAACACATCGATCTCATCATCACTCATCAGTTCTATATAATCGCGGAGCTTATAAACAACACAATAAAAAAGCAAAGAAGTAGAAATAGGGGTAAGCAATTGCTTTTTTTTATTATCATACCAACTTTTTTCGTCATTCACTTGTTATAAATGCACGTGCAAGCGTCTTTCACTTCCTTGCGTGGTAACTTAAGACGTTGCAAGGGTTAAATTTTATGTTATGCATCTCACAACCATAGAAACATAGAATAAACGCAACAAGTAAAAATTTTCTAGTTCATTTTATTTATTTTTAAAAAAGAATGGATACTCACCACATGTTTACACAACACAAATATACGTACATTTAAAATTAAAAAACAAGGTGCTCCTCATTGAGGTACGAAGACGGATAGGTACTCAGGTACTAATTTTAAAAAGTTGGTAAAAGATTCCTTCATACTAAAGTGTCGTGAGATAAAAGCACGTAGGTAACTAATATCTAATATCATACTAATATCTAATATCATCTAATATCACGTGGAATATTCCTTTCCACTAAAAAAGCCCACGACTATCTCATGCCTAAAATAGTCATTACTATCGTCCAAAGCAAATCGATAGTCATGAGTCGTCGATTAGTGACTACCCCAAATACAGTGCACATTTTGATAACCCTGATTGGTGGGCAGCTGCCTGTGGCAAAAAAAACTACTTTCTAAATTACTGCTATCTATCCACCGCTTATTCTTGTAACACCCGCCATAAGATTGTAATCATTTTTTAACAAAAGCAGTGTTGCCATCTTAAGCACCGTTGTGCTAGATTTAACCATTGTGGCTTAAAATAAATTTAAAAACCAAATTTAATTTAATTTTCCTGTAAGGGCCGATTTTTCAATCCCCAGATAAATAGACAGATAGCGTTTATTCGACAGATAGCAAGATATTGAATTTTTCAATAGTCGGATAAGACTTATTTGTCGAATAACTCCACTAACTGAAGAATATATCTATCTGCCGCTTTGACCGCCAGATAGCCGCTTATTCGATGAATAGTTTGACGTTGACGTAAAGTAAAAAGTAGTTAGCTTTGAATTGATTGAGGTTATTTCATGTGTTTACTTCTTGTGTGGTCTTATTACTTACAAGGAGCGCAGTAATCATTATTATGGATATTTTCGATAATACTGATGACCTGGCAGTCGAAGAAGAAGCTATAATAAATGCATCGATCTTTTTATTTTCGATGATATTTTTAAATTTTTCAACCAAACTTACGAGTAGGTAATTGAACCTCGGCGGTAGCAAAATTTGCCGAACGCTCTCTTTTGCGAGATTCCATTGTAAAACTCATAATCATAACAGAGGAACAAAACAGATGTTGACTTCGAACCGAAATAAAATAACCACACAATCACACAACAGTTCACAACACCAACACAACTGACGGAAATGAGTACAACGGTCTTTCCTGCTCTAACGCTTGTGTGTGCAATATATTTGTTTCATCTCTCAGAAGTGTTAGTTGCCAGAGTTGAAATATTCGGTAAGATAGTTATCCATAGAATAAATGACAATTGAAAAATAGGCGGCCAATTATCAGACTGATAAACCGCCAGGTAACTATATTCGTTAGATTGTTATTCCAGCTCTTATCTGATGATTGAAAAATCGGCCCTAAGTTTATTAAATAATGACATGCTACGTAAATGTTTGGTGCATTTACTAATATCATACCTACCGTAAAAGTAAGCAACCTACCTACCTATGTCAAGTAGGTAGGTACCTACCTACTACCTATATCTGTTCTGTGCCCGTGTGATTTACTGCTCAAGCAGGCATAGATTTTTGTAGGATAATCTCTACTAAAATCTATGCTTGAGTAACGATTTCTCTATTAACATACGGGCATGTACCTAATTAGGTTGATTTTGACTAACTAAGATGGTTACTACTTGAGTTCGCTGTGCTATATGGTACAGTCCATAAATACGTAAAAAACCGAATAGCACCTACCGTCCATAGCAGTGGACTGCAAATTGCAATAGACGGAAGTATATTCAGCAGGCTTCAGTGGTTATTTTATACTTTTTTAGCGAAACCTCTCTTCTCAGTTGGCAGCACTGACCCAAAGACCATGCTTCCGCATAAAATATACGTTAGCATAGAAGTCGCCGTTGAATTAACGAACTGCTTTTATGGGGATTCGCACTGTTGACCTATTTTACTATGCGTCGATTGTAATCTTCGTTTCTATATTTTTGTTTTCTTAGTAGGTAAGGGGTCCCCCAACTAACTTTAGCGGGTCAGTTAGTTAGTGTGTTATTGATTTGGAAATAAAAGACAGTGATAAACAAACCTACCACATTTTAAATGCATAAAAAGTACCCATAGCCTTAAAAGGCATGAAGTGCATCCATCGTATCTTGAAGTTTGAAAGTCTCCGGCATCATATTGTTTAGATAAAAGCTGCGAGCCGTTGGCGTTGCAGCCAAGTTTGAGATAAGGAACTGTTTACACTGCTTGAGTCAATGTCCTCCTCCTGCGCGGACAAGGAAAACCTTGGAGTAGCACGTACGCCTTCCGCCCAATAAGATAAATTCACAGATAAAGCAGGTTGTCACCAACTCTTCAACGGTCTCAGTAGAGCCTGCGTGCTTCGCCTAGTTCGTTCGAGACCAAAGCCTGCGCGTTCGACGAGATTTCCCTACTTTATGTTGATCATATGGTTTAGTCACAAAAAGACAAAAATCCTACCAAGAGTACCTACTCGGTAACAACCTGGTTTAGTTGTGAATTTGACCTTATGTAGGAATGAATATTCGGACCTTCAGAGGGCGTTGATCTCGCTAAATTGTAAACAACCACGTGGTCTTGTTATTGAAGCCATTTGCGCAGTTTGCGTAATACAACATACCTACGAATTGTCATTATACGTTAATTTTAGGTAAACGAACCATAACGTAATTCTTTTATTTTGACAATCTCATGAAACTCACTACCTACTCCTAATCGGCTCGTATTCTTTTAAAGAAGCGTGATTCAGCATCTCTACAAAACTGTCAATGCTGGGTTTTGATCATATTCTTGAACAGTAAATGCGAATAGGTACATACCTACAGCACCTACCTAAGTACTTACATATGGTTTTTTTAATCCAATTTAGAACTGAATTAGAATCAACATCATCAACTAAAATGCAACCATCATCCCTTTTCAGAGTTTAATAAGAAGTCATAAAATTAAACTCTACGATAAGCTCTACAACGACGCGACGGCGACGGTGCTACGGGTCACCTACACAATATTAAAAATGTGTTAATCCAATAGGCTACTCCAATCGAAATATTCTTCTCTGTTCGTTCGCGCCCCTAGCGACTGCCTCGTAAATAAATTGAGCCTGCATTAGTGGCAATTGTTCGCTATTGCCGCTTGCAACTTACTAGTTAGGTACAAGCCGGTAAACGTCACGTAAATTAAAAAAGTAGATAGTGAACATGTCGCATCAGACGCATTAAGCGGCCTGAAATATACTTAGGATAGATAGGTAGGGTACCTAGTGTACCAACCCACCCACTATAAAATAAGTAAACAAACAGCTGCTGAATTTCTACTACCTTACTTAGGTAGGTACGTATAGGTATACGTAACGTGAGTACCTACTACCTACCCAATTATATTCTGAGTCTACCACATGTACTTGGCTACCTACCTACCTACATAATATAGCGCATCCCAACAAGAATCTCATTTTGAACCACCCTCCGGGCCCAACGAACATGAAAATTAATTGCAAAAAAAATCAAAGAAATCGCGGAGATACGCGAGCCATTAACTTTTTCAACCTTTTTTTGTAAATAACGGGACTCTACAAAATAATTGCGTGTAATCTTTTGTTATTTCTTTTGTTTTTTGCCATGAAAAAAGTTTGATTCCCACACTTTTCAACTTCTGCTCGAAAGGTGACCTACCCACCCTATCATTTTGGTTATTAGGTACCGACACTACTACCTACTATATTCTAACTCGATGATTCTATATTCTACCTAATATTTTGATATAAGAACCTAGTTACTTAGGAGGTAGGTAGGTTAGCTAGTAGGTACATAAGAACCCAGCTTTAATTAGGTAAGTACCTACCTAGTAAGGTAGAAACAGAACCTGACTGAAAAAGGAGTTTCAAAAAGGTACCTAGACTACCTGATACCTAGGTAGGTTATGTAGTAAGTACAACTACTTATTAGGTAGGTACCTACCTACCACAAATGTAAACGTACTTACCTACTTGGGTGCCTAGTGCCTATGCCTACTACCTACACTGCCTTGCCTAGCCTAGGTAGGTAGGTACCTAGGTAGATCTAACCTACACTACATAAACATACCTAGGTACCTACCTATGTAGTTGGTATTCGTTTGAATAAAATGCACTTAGGTACCGACTAAAATTATAAATAACGAAATTCATGGTTCAGTTTTTTTTTCTCAACCCAATCTACCTAGCTAAATTTCAAGCGTCATGTTTTTTTGTGAGGCGAATAAAGTTTATAGGAAAACACAAAAAATGCTGTATTGTGAAAGGTCGCCCTGTCGCACGACAAAAACTGTGGTGTTATCGTAACCCCACTCATTTGTTGTTTTTTTACGTTTTGATAGAGGTTATGCGAGCAGGTAGAGATGAGACTTGCAAACTTTCCTAGATAATGATATCGGTGAGTACCTAGGTAGGTGGTTTCATACTTACTTGTAGGTAGATATACTTACCTACCTAATTATGCCTGCCTCACAATGGAATTGTTCGCTTCTATGATTTACCTACCTAGGTAAGTACCTAGGTACCTATTCTAAAATAGGAATCGAATGAGTTAGGCTGGGACCATCCCCATAACTTAGCTTCCAAGTAGGTAGGTATCTACTTCCAACAGTTCCAACTCAAACCCAGCCCAGCCCAGGCAGGCCCAATGGTGTGAGAAATTAGAAATTTTCTCAGGTCCGTGCTTCATCCTTTCTGACAATAAATTGGGTAGACTGAAATTTAAGTAGGTAGGTGAAAATTACGTATACTAGCTAAAATACTTACAACACTACCAGACTTCTAAACTTTTGTTGTGCTCTATGTGTGTATGAGCGTCATCTATGGTTAAAAATTGTAAACCAACCAGCAGCGCAGCGGCGGCGGCGGCGTGATAGAGGGCGCTTTTCCCTTGGCATAACAATGTCAGAGTCAATTAGACAATTTGACAGTGACAAACAAAATCTTGAATTTCTGTGCTACCAGACTAAAGTAGTAACTGCAAAATCTAGCAGAGTAGGAGCAAAAAGCATCTGTGAACCGCAATTTTCTTACTAATTGTCGTTTTCCTCGTGTTGACCGTTTTCTATCTGAACAAGAAATTTTTTTCACAATCTGTTGAAAATCGTGAATTTTGTGTTTTCCAGCTAGGTCGGTAAGCATCAACAAGTTTGTTGATTAGTCGAAGTACTTATTGAAGGAGTACCTATGTATTTATGTTGGATGTCCTAAAATAATGAATCAGTTAAAATGGAAATAATCTAGCAGGTTTTGTAGTTTTTTACTCTTAATCGCCGGGTCTAAAAAAACGAATCTGGTAACACTGGTTTTTTGTTTTGGCTATGTACGTACGATTTTTATTGTCATGAAAATTGTTGCTTGACTTTTTTGTTTTCAGTTTATTTTATTCAAAATTTTCAGTGATTTGAGACTCGAATTACGGGAAATGTTGAATGCTATTTACGCACAATAGAGAACTCAAATAACTAGTGAAGCTTTTTTACTTCTCATGGCGAAAGCTATGGTAAGTTTTTTTAGGTCCCCTACCTACAGATATTTGCGCAAAAACAAATACCTATTACTAGACATGCCACGACATTATTTTATTTCAACAGGATTTTCCAGCACTGAAAAATGACAGACTACTGCGCGCTGCTCTTGGTAAAGAGGTGGATAAAGTACCGGTTTGGGTTATGCGGCAGGCCGGCAGGTATTTGCCAGAGTTCCAAGCAGTGAGAGCAGAACATGATTTCTTCACCGTGTGTCGGACCCCTGAACTCGCATGCGAAGTCACCCTTCAACCATTGAGGAGATTTGAACATTTAGATGCATCCATTATATTTAGTGACATTCTAGTTATACCACAAGCACTGGGAATGACTGTTGAAATGCATCCTGGAGTGGTAAGTAGCCACATAGTCCTGTATGGTGATAAAAAAATTGTTACTCAAGCATATATTTGAGAAGAGATTTTCATAGAAAAACTTTTGCTTGAGACTGGATCAGTGCTGGGGCAGAAAATCAGCATGCAGGGTTTAGTTAGGCTTTGACATGTATAGTGTGTGTTGAAAGTACAATGCACAAATTGCACAATCCTAACTCAGGATGTCAGTGCAAATCTTATTCCCCCACTTCAACTTCCATGTTAGTTAGGTACCTACATTAGATACTAGTTTTGCAAGTCCTTATGGTCTGGAATTAAAGCTATAAGAATCTCTTAAAAAAATTTGTAATAGAAATAAAATAGGTTTTGTGCTTGTACAATTTTACTCCATTCATTTTGTTTTCGTAAAGGTAAAAAACATTAAAATCTGAGCATCAATTCACAGGGACCTGTGTTCCCAACTCCGATGCAAGATCCATCGGAAATAGACAAACTTGAAGTTGGTGGAGCCATCTCGAGGTTATCATACGTTGGAGATGCCATTACTCTCACTCGGCATAAGATTGATGGGAAGGTCCCATTGATAGGATTCACTGGTGCTCCTGTAAGCAAACATTTATTATTTTACAATAGTTTTAGGCCCGTTTCAGAGCTCGACCGACCGTCGGTGCATACCATCAGGTTCCTGACGATAGTAGCAATATATGAGTGGGTACGGTTGTTCAAGCTCTGTAACGACTTGTGAATTTTCATACAAATGACAAGCGCAACCGACGTAAGCACTGATGGTCAGTCAAGCTCGGAAACTGGCCTTGTAGTGCCATTATTATTAGTTATTATTTTTAAATAGATTTCAGCATAGGGTGGTTGGTACACAGATATTTCTATCATTAAAATTTTGTTAGTTTCTTTGCAGCATAAAGAGCAAAGATGTAAAAAAATGTACTTAGCTAATATTAGAAATTCCCGTGCTTGATAATACATACATACATGTACCTACCCAAATCAACTGCTGATGTGGAAACAACACTTGCTCAGTTTTAAGTTCAATATTTTTTCAGTTCACACTAATGGGGTACATGATAGAAGGTGGAGGCAGCAAGACTATGTCTAAAACCAAGGACTGGCTAGAAAAACACCCTAAAGATGTACACAGGCTTCTGAAGTTGCTGGCTGAAGTTATTATTGACTACCTCGTTATGCAGGTAAAATTATTTAAAAATTAATCCTGTGACTTGGGTCCATGCAGATAAAACCATTTTTATATTCCTGTTTGATTCTGTCATATAATTATGGTCTCAAAATTTGTGATACTCCAATAAGATTGCGATAAATAATAATAATAATCCTATTTAGGTATATAAATATTACAAACGCGAAAGTTTGTGATGATGTATGGATGTATGTTTGTTCCTCTTTCACGCAAAAACTAACTATTGATCTGATTTGGATGAAACTTGGAATATATATTGTCCATGACCTGGATTAACACTTAGGCTACTTTTTATCCCGGAAAATGAACGGCAACCGACGGGACTCGAACGAAGTCGCGGTCGGAAGCTAGTGGTATAATAATTCAGTTTTCTCATTTTTTTAGGTTCAAAGTGGTGCTCAACTTCTGCAAGTATTTGAATCGAGTGCTGATCATTTGACAAAAGAACAATTCCTGGAAATTTGTATACCGTATCTCAGAGATATCAGAAGTGGAGTCAAAGCAAAACTAGCAGAGAAATCTTTAGAGCAAGTGCCTATGGTGAGCGTCGTTTTGTATAGGGGTCCTAGACAGTATGGTGCTCCATGGGACCATCACATTGTCATTGGATTGGGTATTGGATGGAGAGTGATTAATGCGCCATCCCACCAACCAATACGATGACGCATTCTGTGGCAGGCACAGCACCACCACCACCACCTCCACCGGTGTTCTAGTAGTAGCAACCATGCTTTCCAATTCTCAGATCTTGGGTTCAGATACAATCGTAGATTTTTGGTTCAGAAAAACTGTCGCAATTGCTTTCAAACAGTGAAAGAAATCTTATCTTGTTTTACAGACAGTTTTTGCAAAAGGCGGAGGTCACTCCCTGGACGCTCAAGCTCAGTTAGGTTATGAAACTATTGGATTAGACTGGACTGTAGATCCCATTGAAGCAAGGAAGATCGTTGGTGATAACATAACCTTACAAGGCAATCTGGATCCGCAAGACTTGTATAAGCCACCAGTTAGTATGACTTGCATTTTCAAATCTTTTCCTACATTCTCAGCAACAATGTGAATGAGGTTTTAATAGGAACATAATTTATGGTTGAATAGGTACTAGGTACACATAAATAGTCAATCTACTGGATATTGTAAGTTATGTAGGTATGAATGAACATTGAACATACCACACATATAGTCAGTAGAGTTGAGCATTTTGTAGATTCAATGAGTAATTTTTATTTGAATGAGGTTTTAATAGGAACATAATTTATGGTTGAATAGGTACTACAGATAAATAGTCAATCAACTGGATATTGCAAATTATGTAGGTATGAATGAACATTGAACATACCACACATACAGTCAGTAGAGTTGAGCATTTTGTAGATTCAATGAGTCATTTTTATTTCAGTTAAATAACCTTATTGGTTCCTGTTTTGTTTTTCAATTATTTTACTTGATAGCAACTTTGAATTTGCGCATTCATTACATACTCGTAAACTATTTTTGAACAACTTTATCAATATCCTTGAAATTGTGATGTTTGTTCCACAGGAGGAATTAAAGCATCTAACCATAAACATGGTGCAGAAATTTGGCAAGAGTCGGTACATAGCAAACTTGGGCCATGGCATCACACCCCAGACTCCTATTGAGAGTATGACTGTCTTCACTGAATCTGTACACGAGGCTCTATAGTTTAGAAAACTTATAGCTTATATATTATTGTTGCTGTTGGGTAAATAAAGTTTTTTGTTGGGAAGTAAGGCTATTATTTTACACTCAAAAAATACTACAAGGACTAGTAATCAAAATGTAATATTGGTATTTACATGGAGTAAGAGGCTTTAGAGTTCTGGCCTGCAGCAGGAATATCTTCATCATGACTGCCAACGGATTTCTTCACATACTGAAAAAATATTTCAAAATTAGTTTGCCCCCCATACAAAAAGTGGGTGAGTGGGCCAGTACAACAACTGAAGTCTACTCTAAGTTATAATGATGTGTTGGACCAACAAACCTGTGGATTGACTTGTATTTGCTCATCCATATCCTGTATGTACTGGTGTAGTTTGGTACAGGCCGCCATTTGCTGCTCGAGCACGCACAGGGTCTCAGGCGAAGCGTACTTTTCAGGGCTGTCGAGGAATACCACCATGCCGTCTTTTTGGTTTATCATGGCGTAGATTTCGCTCTCTTCTATCTGCGAAGATTTGTAAAGGATGAGAGAGATCATATACACAACAAATATTGACTGAGGTAAGTATAACATTTTTATAGCCATGATTCTTATGAACTCTCTCATACTTAGTCAGCACTAAAGTATAGTCAGCGATAAATAGTTGATTTACGCATTGAGTTATTTTTTCGATCATCAGTTTGCGGAAAGTGAGTTTAGTGGACCTAACAAACCAGAACTTATGTTCACCTACTTTTGCGGTTGATATTTAATAGGTAGGTATTTACTTCATGCACAGAATAGATTTACCTACTATAGTATACCTACCTAGCTTACAATACAATACGAAGCATAAGGTCCGACTCGGGAGCCAAGCTATATTTTAGGGATATTTAGATTGTCTAGTGAGGAAGAACATACCATGCTGAGGATGTATGCCTCAGCCTGAGCAGGCCCGGTCAGATTCACTCTCGCCGCCACATCGGTAAGGGACAACGTCAGGAACGTTTTGGTCAGCCTTTGGATGTTCTTCTTGTACATTGAGCTTAGAACCTGAAAGGGAAAATTATATCGAGAGGTGATTAACCCTGATGATGCTAAAAATAAGAAATACATATAAAGGCGCGTTCATTCCTTGATTTCCTATATAATGGCTACTTATGCATGTTGACTTCTTGAAGCCATTGAACCGACTGACTGCAATAGTACTTACACGAAAATTATGCAAATCTTAAGAAATACGTTTGAACTATAATAATATCTAGAGCTGTTACATCATGTTTACGTAATGCTATGAAATGTATAACAACTCTATACACTTCCAAATACTTGGATTGCATACGTCATGTTTTCGGGGCTCGTTACCTATTGGTTGTAACTTATGCACCTCCATGAAACTTTTTTAACATCATTGCTCAAACAAGGTTTAAGTTTGTTTTTAAATATGGATCATACCTGATTGACCAATCCCATGTTTTTGTCCCTGATGAAAGTCTCTCGATGCTTGATGGCTGCATGCTGAGAAGTTCCTAGCTCATGATAGGCCACAGATAATGGCTTAAGGAAACGGCAGACGACTTGAGAGGTGTATTTGGGCATAGGTAGAATCTGCATTGAAGTAAAATTATAAATTAGAAAACAGTAGCGCCATAAAGGCTATGTAATGTAACCTAGCTGATAGCATTTCGTACTTTATTGATCTTCATCAACTGGTACGTTCGGAAATAGAAGGCGTCATCATCATCATATCAGCCAGCTTGTAGAAGTCCACTGCTGGACACAGGCCTCACAGATTTACAGAAAGAACGATTAAATTTTTTTCAATCCACTGCTTTCTCGCGATACTAACAATGTCGTCAATGCAAAGGTGGAGGGCCGTTCTACCAGTTTTTGGTCGATATTCGAGGGCTTTGGTTCTCGGTCGGTTACCAGTTCTGATGAGCTATATCTATGGCCAGCCCATTGCCACTTCCAACTTGCTATTTCCGAGAGCCATGTCGCGTCTGTGACCTTGATTCTTCTACTGAATTCTTCGCTTCCGATACTGTCACGTTATGAAACAAAGCTCTCTTGTCACTACACAGTGCAACTTTCAGCTTATGTATGGGCTTAGTGAGAAAAAAAATATATGCATTCATTTTGTTATATGTACTCACCTTACCGTGCAAGATAAGGGAAACTAAAATGTATTTCTTGTAAGCCTCCAACATTATATGAGACACCACCATAGCAGGCACCGTCACAACCACTTCAAAGAAATACAGGGCCCTGTCATAGTTCTTCATAGCTGTGTAAATCATACCACCATAGTAATAGTAGAGCAGGAAATGTTTGGAATCGTTGCTGCCTCCAAGCTGAAATGTTGAGGTGGATTACAAACAATACGAACCCAGACTACGCTTTGGCGCGCAAGTGCTTTCTGTTTGACCAGCGGCTATACAAGTCCACGAAGTGTAACGGTAATGGGAATAAAAACAGTTGTCATTTTTACAATATTGAAAACTACAAAGTTTTTAATTGTAAGTTATAATCAGCTGATAATAACTAGCACTTAACCCATATTTCTGTTCTATGTGATTTGGGTAATGGTAACCATTACCCAAACAGTTGGCAGTAAAGCGGCAGGCTTTAAAGTTTCTCAAGTTGCTGGAAAGCTGATATTTAGGTGCTCCAGCAAGTGCAACTAAAACTTAATAAATAGAAAAATAAATATTACCTCCAACCCAATACCGGTGACATCAGTTTCCAAAAACTCTATAGCTGGTTTCATGCATTTTGAGAGTAGGCAGAGTTGACATAGGTCCGCATGGATTGAAGTGAGCTGAGAGTCAAAGAGTTGGATCTTTCTGATTGCTTTTTTGAGGATCTCAATGCCCTTGATTGGCTGTTTAAGTTCTACTACATGCATAGTCAGTAGATGACACAAGTCTGCATCTATGAACCAAAAAATACTTAGATATTAATAATATTATTATAAACTTGTTTGTTTTTTTTCTCTAGTTATGAATAGGCCTATCCTAGATAAAAAAAACTTACTAAATTATAATCATCTATTTAGCCTTAGCCCATGCTAGGTGAGGTAGATATTAAATACTTAATATTAATTCCGGTTTACTAATAATACTAACTTGTCAGATGCTCTATATAAATAATTACATTCACTCTTCTCTATCAGCTGTGAAATTTTTTAACATCTTTATAAATTGTAGAAAAATCTCACTAACTACGTGCACAGCACACCTGCTATCTGCTCTCCGCATGATCCCTCGCGTACACCTCCCTCACCCCAGTAAATTTGCAGGGAGTGGACTGACTTATATGGTTTAGCTATAGGTAGTGTACTTACACAGATCGGGTAATAGTCTCACTTGTTCACCATTGCAGTTGCTTAAAAAGTTTTGTATCTGTTGGATCATTGTTGATTTATCTGCATCTGCTGTACCCTGAAAACATACTGATTTTACATATTCAACTTTGAAGATTAGATCACGAGAAAAAACCTGTGCATGAGCTATCTGAGAATCTTACAGCAATATAATTGTTATTATTATGATGCAGCAGAATCACTAACATTTGTAGTGAGTGCTTTGACCAGCCATGCTGATGAAGAAATGCTTGTATTTATTGGTGCTCTGGGCAAAGCCTACTGTTACTAGTTTACTACCTGTTTAATAGTGAAATTTAATTATTGCTGCCATCATCATCATCATCCACAGACTGACTTTACTCACTGCTGGGCATAGGCTTTCTCAAGTTGGTGCCTGCCATTTAAAGAATTTGGTTGGCTGGGGCGAAGTTAGCACGAAGACATCGAGGATAATGCACAATACACCCCAACCAGAGACATCCAACCTTGAATTAAAATTAAAAAAAAACAGAACTTACTGGAAGTAATGAGAACTTGGCAACGAGCACAGCCAACACTCCAAGTGAGTGCTGTTGAACATCAAGTGTCTCCAGAACCGTGTTCAAGTGGGCACTATTCCTTTGTAAGACCTCTTCAGACTTGTTGATAGTGTCACATAGCTCACGAATATTACCTGCAGAAAACATTTGGTGGCAAAAATTAAATGGAAATCACAGAAATGCAAACCAAACAACCGATCATTATTTACCTGATGACATAGTCCGAACATTATTTACAAACTGCTCTAGCGGCGACGCCATCTCGAATCGGTGTTTTCTATATAAAGGAGCCCTGTACGAATAAACAGGGACCGAATTTGTTATTGATTTTTACTTGTTTTGTTTGTCTTGTCGCTCGCTATTCCCTTGAGACTTTTTTTTTTGGCGTTGCACTCACTCACTGTACTGCACGCACTGGGATTTGACTTGGGTGGGAGGCAAAAATGTACCGTACAGCCGAATAACTTACGACAGTATAATCCATGTCATGTCATCGGTTTGAAGTATTAGGCTGCGCATTATCATGTCGCGCGCAATGCGTGACTCGCGCATTATCACTTGTACGGTCACACACAAGCCGTGTTGGCCGAGTGGGATTGTACCTCGACTTTTGATCAGAAGGTCGTGGGTTCAAATCCCGGCAATGCATCAATGGATTTTTCGTTCGGAAAATTTATATGCGCATTAACACGAGCTTTACGGTGAAGGAAAACACCGTGAGGAAACCCGCGGCTTAGTTAGCTCCGCACGTATTGACCTTGTCTTTCCTGTGAATATGGCTGACTAGGCTGAGAGGATGGTATAGGTGCTGGGCAAGCCTACTCCATCTAAACATTGTCTCAGGCACTACAGTGTCCCGTTAAGTGTAGGCATAAGTTGCCTCCTGACGCTGTATAAATCATCTTCAATTCACACACACGTCGATTAAATACGAGCTGATACACAAGAGATAGTAGGAACATAGATCATTCGATTATTGTATGAGAACCGCTATCGCCAGTTTCCGCACCACTTTTTTCCACACATAATCATGCAGATTATACGCACAAGCTTATGCATGCACATGCATGCAATTTCGAACGGACTAATCAGAACACTCCACAAGGTCACTACCACAGTATACATACACTATTTTTGTTGTTTATGTGCTGTCACAGCACACTTTAACGCTGTACCTACAAAAATCTCTGAGATTGACTTACGATGTGTAATAGAATAAACGATAAACCAAGAGAAAACATTGGTTTTATTTAACTGAAAACCAACTAGACAATGATTATAAACGACAAAGTATGACATGACAGTTATTGTCAAATTATGGAGATCGCACCCATACGGTGCGGAGGTCGCATATCACCTCATTCTCCCCCGGTTCAATTTTCACTGTCACTCCCATCAACCACAAAGTCCGCCAGGTAGGATGGTAGTTTTCGCGTCCTACTAGATCTCCTGGGGAGTCCAGTCCGAAGAACTGGCGAGGACGTCGACGACTCTTCTAAAGGAGGCGGTGACGAAGGAGTGCTATTTTCAGGAGGAGATGTGGAGTTATTTTCATCTAACAAGTATTTCCCCCTGGAGAGCCCTGGAGAGATCAATATCAATATCAAATTCTTACAATTTGACGATTTCAGCAAATGTAGAGCACGGTGAATGGTTTTAGATAAACGGTCACACATCGGCAACATAATACTGCTTAGCCCAATAATTTAATCACGGATTATCATATCGTAAGTTATTTGGCTGTAAATTAACATGCTGTGCAATATTTTGCTATACATTATTGTCTCCACTTTTTGAAAACATTGGTCTTTTCTACTTCTTTTGTTGTTGATCCAGACTATTCAATTCAATTCTTGTCTATGGCCTTTGCAGTGTTGCCCGCAATTTCGCCAATGTCACGTTTTATTAGACCTTAGCACGATGGAGAATGACCGGTGGTGAGAAGTAATGATCGGTGGGGAATTTGGATCCAAGCAAAATTATAAGAAAAATCAACAAAAAACACAATTCTAGTTAAAAATACAAAAGAAATGATCCAGACTAAAAAAATACTTCGAGTGATTTGACACATTGACAGTGACATACAATACAATGACATTTATTTGATCAAAAGACTTAGCAAAAGGACAAGTCTCCAGCGCCAGGACAAAAAAAAAGACATTTATTTGTTTTGTTTTTGCTCTCAAAATTGTCAAAATTCTCAAATTGCTCAAATACTCACTCAAAATAGATTTCGGAGAGACAGGATGATAGATGCTTAATTTTTGGCCAAAGAAAGCGAGAATTCATTTGTACTACATTCAATATGGCTATTTTGCATAGAGCTTTGTTTACGTGGTTCATATTTTTAGTGTTTCTAATACTACTATGCCTTAGATTGGAATCAAGAACACATTGGAACTGGTTCATCGTTTTCATCCCGATGTGGGTTTACGATAGTATATTACTGATTTACGTGATATTCCATATGATTTCCCACTGCAGAAATGGAATCGAAAGATATCTAGGGACTATCAACAAGAACGTTTGGTACATCGCTGCAATTGGGTTGAAAATGGCAGCACAAATTATTATCTGCATCAAATTAGAATACACCAGGTTAAATCTACCGATATACGTGGTTATGACGCCGATATGGATGCTTCTACCTGTTATCTGCATAGAGGTGTTCATGCACCTCATAAAAACCTCTAGTGGGAGCAGCAGATACTAACGTACTTTTGTACCTAACGTCGTAAACTTGTAGGCGTTATGAACTATAATAAACTCTTCAGTGCGGCATGAACATGTGATCTGTGATAATTTTAAACTTGGCACGGATTCATTACCAGTGTATGTGTCAAAATGTGTGCAGTATTTGCATTGGGAGCTTTGATGATATAACTATCCCTTCATAGGCAGTGTAAGCTATATTTGTTTGTCCTAATATGGATAGTGCTGCTCAGCTAAAGAGTTTGGTGGTGAAGGAAGTGTCAGCTGGTGCAACGGCAGTTTTAAACTGTGACAGCAATGATTTTGACCACAACTTTATGTTTTGGCTGTTTGATAAGAACAAAGTTATAGGGCCTGGAAATGAATATGATGAAAGGAAATATAAGTATGAAGTGCTCTCAGGAAAGCTTCACATTGATGTAAGTATAATTTTGTAAGAAATAAGATACATTTTATTTAGAACTTTAAAGGTTTATTTATATTTTATATAAACATTGAGCGCTGTGCTTCAGAGGGCACGGTCAACTGTCAGTCCCGGTTCTAGCAGTCGTAAAGCCACGACGGAGGCCTTTAGGCTCTTAAAAACTCCATCACCAGAGTTGGCCACTAACTCATACAAGCTGGCTTGCTTGCTTGTGAAGGTTTCCTAGCTTGTAATATTATTTTTTCTCATTAGCATTGTTATTTAAACTGTAATGTGTATTGTTTTAGAATGTGTCTCCACAAGAGTCTGGCTACTACAAATGTATCTCAAAGAAGCTAGATGGCACAGGATTGTTAGTTGGTGAAGTGGAAATGTTGGTCAAAGGAACCACCTTCACAGCTGCTGATGCAGTCAAGCTAGTGGCTATCATAGTCTCAATTATTGTGATAGTTGGCTGTGCTGTACTATATTACCGCCTTAGAAAGGAATGGAGAAGATATGACGGGAGAGTTATTATTCCAGGTAACTACCTAAAAAATATTTTGCCTCAATAAATGAATATGCCATGTGAATGTTAACTGAATTCCAAAGCAATATGGCTCAAACTGTATTCTGTTTTGATTACTAGGTTATAGGCTTGAATCAATGTAAGAATCTCTCCTTCTCTTCTATTATGTAACAAATTCTACGTATTAGCATATTTTTTTGAAATATATAAGGAATTTACTCTACTGATAAGTCACCTACCATTTCATAGAAAATTCCACTAGCAAAAAATCCTAAAAATTGCTATATCATAATAAAACTAATAAGATACTCATCTTAATCCTTTCTAGTGGATGACACAGAAGAGGATGATGCAGAAGCTGATGAAATTTACAATCCAACCACAACCACCATCAGTCAGCAAGCCAGCCAACCAGTTGCTGGCCCCAGCAGGAACGTTTCATCAGAGCATTTGTTGTACGGAATTGATAATCAAGGCTTAGACACTGACTTCAACTCTGTGTTTGAAAATATTCAAATCAAGACACCTGATAAGAATAGAAGTCTTATTTAAGTAACTTTTAGGATAAGTATGTAGTTATAAAGTGTATAAATAGTAGTAGGTAGGTACATAGTAAGGCAAACTGTAGGTACTTAGATTTCTTATGTCTGAATAAAATAGACTATTATTGTTTTCATTGAAAACAAATTGAGTTTATTTGGTAAATTCTGAGTTTATACATACAGCACTTTCAATTAAATTTGCCACACAAGTTTTGCAAGATCTCTTTTAACAGAATAACATGCTCTTTTATAAAAGTTTGTGACTTGTTCTCATTGATATGTAATTACATCTTCTGTGGTAGAGTTTTGTTTATCAGGAGTGTCCAGGTCAGTTGTAACAAGGGACAGAGGTGTAGTATCTAGTGTTTCCTCATCTTCTTCATCTCCATCTATTTCCATCTCGAAAACTCTCACTTTTCGAGCACTTTTTGCTAAAACAATCGCTACTTTACGACCTCCAGACACTGCTATTCTATACCCATCCATTTTGTCCAGCACCTTAAATACTCCTGGTTCAAGCTTCGATGAGATGTCCATAGTAGCCAATTTATCACAGAATAGATATGATTTTGATTTGATATTAAAATCTTTGGCATTGTCAATGAGAATTTTTAATGGCACTTGTATGAATATTGTATTGTCTTCATCATGAGGATGTTTCGTTAGAACTGATAAATACTCTGATGAATAAAACTGTAGATCTAATACAGATATCTGTTCAACTCCAGGTTCTTTATTGCTGTCTTGCACTAGACTTGAAGAGAAGTGATACTTCATAGCAGAAGCTGAACATGAATTTTCTTTAAAATCTACACACATAAAGTAGATCCCTTCTCTACCGTGCTCAGTATCCATGAATGCCATCATAAACCTTTTTTCACTGACATCAAATGTTTGTGAGATCCTTAGATTTTCTGTTATCTGACCACTCAATTGGTCTTCATAGCACCTAATATTGTGCAATACAGAAAAATATTTTCCTATATCCTTTTGGGAAACATCAAACACTTTGTCAATTGCACCTTTGAGATATTTTTGCTGTTGTACCAGGGAGTATTTTTTGAATTCAGACATTGAGAATATTGTTTCATTGTCTTTTAGTAAACACGAGTTGTCATTCAGAAATTTATGCCAAGGATGGTCTTCATCATCAGGCAGTATTGATAGATCTTGGTCCTGTAAATACTGTCCTAATCTTTCTAAATTGAATTTTACTGGTTTGTCTTGATTAGTATCATTTTCTTCTTGGATACTATCAAAGTTGTATAGAAACTCAGCTATGTGACTGAGTTCCTGCTGTGTTATCTTGACAATTTCACTTGGTGTTTGTTCTTCTAATAGGCGCACTATGACTACAAAGAGCCACCTGAAGAATGCTTTATAATTGCGCATAGATACATCTATAACTTGCTGCAGCTCCAAACTCTTGTTTAGAAAAGCACAACATGCTTTTATTGCAGCGGTAACACTACTTTCTGTAATGCCAAGAATCTGAAAAAGTATTGAACAAGATTAGAATTATTTTCTAGCATTATCACATTCATTTTGGAAGGAAGCACCCAGTGATTTAATAACTGTCAGTAAAAGCTGGATTTACAAACCTTGTATCTATCAGGTATCCTAGTGAGTCCTCTGAGTTCTGCCAAGTAATATGTGAGACTTTGCCCAACTATGTTCAATTGTTTCAAAACTAATTTCTGTATGGTGGAGTAACTGAGCTCAACGGAGTTTCCAAACTTTTTTAGATCATTGGCTGTGAGTTTTTGGAGTAGAAATACCTGCAGTTCATCTGATGGTGTTCCTGTATAAAAATACTTTTATTTGCACAACTACATTCAGTATTCAAAATAGAAGTCTGTCAATATCAAAGTTTTCATATAATATCTGTAATTTGATTAGTAGGTTAGTTACCTAGCATGAGGAGCTCCAACATATCTGCAGATACTCCACCTTCTGGCACTGATGCAGCATAATATGCCATTTTAGTATCCATCTCCAGCAAAATGTGTTCCCATGCCTCGGTGATAGATGTCATAGTTTGGTCTAAATATGATAGCATTTGGACAATCTGCACATGTTTGTTGGCCACTATGAACATTTCCTCAGCATAAGCAGACAAAACACTTGTGTTAATAAGAGATAGCAGAACATTATTGGAGTATCTATCTACATACAGAACCTGCATCACACTAAAATCATCAGATAAGTTTATATCCAGGACATTGTACTCTCCAAAATCATCTCTGGCCACTTGGGCTAAATGTATGGTGCCATAAGGATATCTTCCAAAAATGTTCATGTAAATATAGCCAGTTCCATAGCCAACTAATAACATATTGAGTTGATTTGGTTCTTGAATTTCTTTAAAATCTTTAATGCCATCACCACTGCCCTGATTTTTATATCCACTGGTGTTTGGCAGCTTCTGAAGGAATATTGAAGCATCATCCTGAAATCAAACCCTTTATTACCTATTTTTTTTAAAGTGCTTACTACCCATCTATCCAAAGTTAGTTCCATGAATTCTATCAAAGTCAAACTGCTGCTTACATATAAGTTATATTCTGTGGCACTTTCCAAGGTGCTGTTCCGGACTGCCCAAGTTATACATCTGACTCCATAATGCCTCACTGCAAAATCATCTACAGTGTCTTGTTCCAAAATATATTTATCAAGTACTTCTTTATCTTCAATATCTACTATGTAGACGGAACCTGAACTGTATCCCACAGCTAATGCCTGAAATAGAAAATTTATAAGTTGTGGAACTAGGGAGTTATGGTAGGTACTAAAGTAGGTACCTTCCTACTTATAGGGCCTATTTTTTTAAGGCGTAGAACAAACCTTTCCGTCAGGTCTCCATGCCATTGCTCGAACAGAGACATCTTCTTCTGGGGCTGGTAGATTCCATACTTTTTGCCAATGGAGTCGATGGATTTGCACTTCGCCTGAAACATTAATAAATAGGTAGGTAGGTAAGTGAGTAGGTATTTAGAAAAGGATGTGGGTAGAAATACCGAGAGTTTACAGAAAATTTTAGCAAACCTTTAGAATTGCTCAATGCAAGTAAGTCTAGCCGGTTACTCCACACCATCAAATCCACTTGGTATGGAACATGCCGTTCTCCTACTTGTCGCATTCCACAGTGATACATCCCAGCAGCAAGCAAATCAGCAAAACCTGGTCAAAAACCAGGGTGTTCAGCCGGCGGCGGCGCGGCGATCGTCCAGCTCCAGTACATAAGTTAAAAAACAAATAAAGAATGGCCACTATGGCCAGCCTTATTCCTACCAACAAAACAATATACGACAGCCTACTTGACATGACTGATGAATGAAGATATTTCAAATATTTCACTCTTGACACCGGCAAAATTGTCCATCGAAATGACGGACGTGACGGACAGAGGCTATAGGGAAAGAGGAAAAGAACCTACAGCACAGCCGACTGCCATGACTTGACATGACATCAAATATTTAACTTGACACTGGCAAATTTGTTTGTCGAAATGACGGACAATGAACACATTTAAAAGCCACAAACCAAGAAGTCAAGTCAAACAAACGACAGCCGACTTGACAAATGACTTGACTTGACTTATATTATTACAATTATATCACTTGACATTGGCAAAATTGTCTGTCGAAATGACGGACAGAGGCCATTATTGAAGAGAAGAAGAAGAAGAACACAAGAAGAAGAAGCATACTTTTATTCTACTTTTTTCTTGGAAGAAACAGGAAGAAAAGAAAGCTAAAACAAGTTTTTCTTCGCGTTATTTACGAGTAATATTGTAATTCTACAAAAGAAACCGACTGACCACAGATAAAGACTGTGTGGGTGGTGCATGTTTACTATTTACTCTGGATTCAGATAATGTTGCCTAAACCAACAAAACTGGTTCCTAAAAATGAATTCGCCGATTATTTGTCCCAACAAGTAGATGAATTAGATTTGCTAAAATCTATGTATCCTAACGATGGTGAAATCATATTATCTGAAAAAGGATTTCTTGATAAAATTAACAGTTTTATAAATGGAGACTCTGATTATGTTCCAAACAATTTAGATTATGTAATTAATTTGATTATTGAAAACCTCAAACTTGAAGTCTGCGTGAATTTACCACTTACTTATCCTCATGAGATACCTGATGTTTTTATAAGATGTAATCAGTTGAACCGGTTGCAAGAATCAAATGTTAATACCGAGCTGGCTTCATACATAAAAACTAATCATATTGGAGAAGTCTGCGTGTATACAGCCATAAACTGGCTTCAGGACAACATACTACAACATAGTACTTCAATAAAAGACCAGGTTGTTGAAACAGTAAGCAATAAACATTCACATGAAGCAGATCCCTTTACCCGATTATGGATATATTCACACCATATTTATAACAAAAAGAAACGAGAAGAAATTACTAAGAAATCAAAAGAGTTACAATTATCAGGATTCTGTTTACCAGGGAAACCCGGAATAATATGTATTGAAGGAGATGAAAGTGCATGTAAAGAATGGTGGCAAAGCATTAAGTCCATGAATTGGAAGAAAATAACAATACGTAAAACAGAGACTTATGAATCGCATGAAAAACTTAATGTTAGAAAGTTTAGATACTTTGAAGAGCTTCACTTTAAGGCTTCAAACACAAAACATGTAATGGCTGAATTTTCAAAATTCATGAGCAAACATGGATTAAGTGATATATTTGCTGACTTCTTTGGATTTAATTAATAGTTAAAAAATTGCCACTGAGTGGCATCCTGACCTAGCAACGCGGCAGACCTAAAAGAAAATGGCAGGATGAACTTGACTGTCTTCTAACAGACTGGCAAAGTATAGCCTGAGATCATAGTGTGTAGAAAGTATAGGGGGAGGCCTTTGCTCAGCAGTGAGAAAAATAATAGCGGGGCAAGGAGCATGTCCCCGCCTGTTTTTTTATAATAATATGTATATTTTTGTATGTATGTATTGTACCTCTAATGTAAAAACTTTTAAATTAAGAAATTAAATAATTAAAGTAAATAATACTAAATTTTCATGTACCTCTATGAATTTTCTGTTCTACACCCTACCCACCCAATGCTTCTTTTTCTCTTATTTAAGGGCCTCCGTCCGCCATTTCGACAGACAATTTTGCCAGTATCAAATGATACAATATTATTTGAAATAACAAAAGTCTAGTCTAGACATTTGTCATTTATTCACCACCCATTTATTAAACTTTTGCTTCTTCTTCTTCTTCTTCTCTTCATTAATGGCCTGTGTCCGTCATTTCGACAGACAATTTTGCCAATGTCAAGTGTTAAAATTGTAATAAATAAATCAAGTCAAGTCGGCTGTCGTTTGTTTTGAAAAAAAAATGGTGGATTTTCTCTTCAAAACCTAACACGAATTTTCACATTCAGAAAAACCACTTTACACACATTTATTCCAATGGCTCACACTTTATGTTACGACCTAAGTATTATTGGTTAAAATTCCACCAAAATTAAACAACAATACTCACAATAACACAAGAAAAACTATTAAAATAAAAGTGCTAATGTTGTTTCATAAAATGCCAAAACCCGAATCCTTTCCATGAGTTCAGTATAATATTTCAAATAAGAAGAAAGTACAAACAAAACCAGTATGTATGTAGCAAACATTCAAGTATAGATATGCGTTAGCATCCTTACTAATCTGTGGTATAGGTAGGCTGATGATGATGATGATGTAGGAGTTTTTCTGAAAAAGCGAAAACATGGCAACACTCTATCTGTCAAGGCTTGAATACGATTACGATTAATTATTTGCTAGGACTTGTGTTTGTTATTCTATGACACTTTAGCGATGAATTCATATTGATTCAGTGAATTTCATTTATTGATATTATCAAAATCCTTTCCTATAAAACTTTATTTGTAAATTGGATATGATTTATCACATAATATGGGTTATTACAGCCATAAAGCTGATGTTTATACCGGTGTAGTAAGTTTCTGTATTTTACTAACATTACCAGGTATTTTATTAATATTCAACTGTGTTTCAACTAAGTAGCCTGCGTACCTACCTACACGATGAAACAGTTAAGCCATCTAAGCCGATCGCCAAACGTAAAACATAAAGTTCTCAATTTTTTTTACATTTTGATTATGTACCTAAGTATCTAATTCGTAATTCTTATACCTAAAAATATATTTGTTGGTTCTAGTCACTCCACAGATTTCGAAGTACACCGCAACTGGTTGGCAATAACGCATAATGTTAGTATTGACGCGTGGTACTACGACACTACATCAGAATGGACCCTAGACTATCCACCTTTCTTTGCATGGCTGGCGTGTGGCCTTTCATACATAGCAAAGTTCTTCGATCCGAAAATGTTAGAGCTTAACAATCTAAACTATGCATCCTTCGGGACAGTTTTGTTTCAAAGACTTTCTGTTATTGTTTTGGATGTGATATATATTTTAGGAGTTAGAAGGTAAGTTTATTTATTTAATACTTTATAGCACAAAATTATAGATTTGTTACAAAGGGTGGACTTAATGCTGAAAGCATTGTCTGCCAGCCAACCCAAATGTGGTGGTGTAATGAGGAGGTAGGCGTGCGACATTACAGTTTCTAATTAAGTTCTGGCTAGTATAATTATGAATACAATCCATCATACTCTATTGTATGAACTAACAGTATTTATAAACTGTCTATTCTGTCCACTGTAAAATTCCATCCTTACCATTACCACCGTTATAATTTTTCTGTGTAAAAATTATAAATAAAACAACTTTCAGCTGTACTAAACTTTTAAGTCGAGGTGAGCCAATCGCATTTCTACTGTTAGCAGCAAATCCTGGATTGTTCATGGTGGATCATATTCATTTTCAATACAATGGCTTTATGTATGGAATCTTGATGTACTCCATATCTAAAATTATAAAGGTACCTACTGCTGACTATAAGTAAACCTACATCATAGTATGTAAAGTAAAACTTTCTGAATGCACAAACACTTTTTAAGTTAAGATGACTTCCAAAATGTGAAAGATCAGCAAAATAATCTTTGTAACTAAATAAGTTAAAAAGATAATAATTATTTGAAACAATAATTTTGTAGAATTGATTTATGGGAATAGTGGGAATTTATTAAAGATATACCTATGACTCAAAAATGGGGGTAAAATTAAGGGTTATTATTGGTTGTTCGATCAAAGAGGGTACATTGATGTACATTCTGTAAGATATTTTCTTGGTTGATTCATGCTATACCTACTGGATACTATATTTACTGTTTCAGACAAATCACCTTCAAGGGGCATTCTGGTTTGCTGTTCTCTTAAACTTGAAGCACATATACCTGTACATAGCTCCTGTGTATGTGGTGTACTTGTTCAGAGCATACTGCTTTACAATATCCTCAGTAGATGGAGAGCACACACCGTGGTATTCATTTAAAATTTTGAACTTTATTAAACTGGGTGCTGTTGTGGTAACAGTACTGATTGCTTCATTCGGACCATTTATCGATCATTTGCCACAGGTAATTATATTAAAACATAATAACTATTAGAATCTAGCTCAGTCTGCCTGCATAATATCTATTATTTTAGTCTTAATTAAATTTTACATCAACATTCTGTAAACTAAGTGGATAAATTCTAGCACTCTAATACTAATTGATCATCCATCTAACAGATTTAATAGTTAGGAGGGTAAAACACCCTTCATGAAACAATGGTGAATATTCATAGGCGCCCAAGTGCTGGCATTTTTTTTTACTTTATAAATTTCTTTCAGTTGCTGGTGAGATTGTTCCCATTTAAAAGAGGCCTATGTCATGCATACTGGGCTCCAAATTTTTGGGCTGTCTACAACTTTTCTGACAAAATTTTGCAACATACTTGTAAGTACCCACCTCTGTACATACTGTGAGCTTCTTGAGCCTCAGGTTTGGTTGTTAGACACCTGGTTACCAGTTCCTAATAATGTAAGCTTGGAATAATTACACTGGTTCTTACTTTGCATCGGCAAGCAGATTCAAATTCCTTAATTTAAAAGAGGTAGTCAAAGGTATATCATATTATTTCCAAGGAACCATTTCGATCTATAATAAAATAAATCTAAAATAAAATAATATCCTTTCATTTATATAATTTTTTCTTCAGTGCCACAGCTTGGCGTTGCTGTGAACAAAACCGAAGCTGCAATGACAGGAGGTTTGGTTCAAGAGTTCAAGCATGCTGTACTTCCTTCCATCACTCCCGGGATGACGTTTAGCATAACGCTACTTGCTATGACGCCGGCTCTCATCAAAATGTGGCATCTGTGTGCTGACAGAATATATAGGCCTATGAGTTTTATCAGGTACTTAACCAGTTTTTTATGAAAATCAGTGTAGGTACAAGCAGATGGCCAATCTGATGCTTAGCGATAACCTCTGCCTATCATCATCATCATTTCAGCCCGTTTGCACCCACTGCTGAGTATAGGCCTCCTCTTTATTGCGCTATTCTTTTCTATAACTATCTAATCTATCTAACTTTGTCTATAATAATGTAAAATAAATAAATCATGAGAGTATTAACAAATGGTAAAAAAATAACGCCAGAAAGCCACGCTTTAGTCGACCAGCGAGACCACTGTGGTCGGCATTTGTGTTTCTCAACGACCGTCCTTTTTATCATCATCATCATCAATATATATAAAACTCTTTTGAAGCTGACAGAGAATCAACGCACAGCCTAAACTATAAGTCCTAGAGGTATGAAATTTGGAGGAACATCCAAGTCTGTGGTTTTAAGTTTTTGTAAAATATTACTTTCTTTGTTACAGATGTATTATCGTATGCGCAACTTGCTCATTCATGTTCAGCTGGCACGTTCACGAAAAAGCTATTCTTATGATATTGATTCCGTTGAGGTGAGCTAAAATTATCAATAAAATTAGGTAGGTACGTAAAAATAATGATATAAGTTTTTCATGTCGGCCTTTTTCTAATTTCTTTGGAAATACTAACGCTCGATCTTAACAGACTAGAAATATCTAGAGCTGCTACAACATTCAGTTCTGTAAATTATGATGCAAAACTTATCTGATAAGGCTCTTACTGCTCTGAGATAGATATAGCGACAATTCTATACTCACACATTCAGACACTTGATTGAACCACACGTACTTTTACATTAGTTCGTTAGTTCGAATCGTAAATAACATTTTGTAATGATTGTAGGTAATAATTATTCATACGAAAACAGTATTATGTACCTACCTATCTAATTAATAACCAGTTTTTTGTTTCAGTTTCATGTCGGTCCTGGGCGATCAAGACGCAAAGATGTTCCTGATCCTATCAACAGTAGGTCACTACTCTCTATTCCCTTTACTCTACCCTAAAACCCTTCTAGGTATAAAAATTTTCATGCTACTCACTCACGTAAGCATAGCATTCTCTTACATACCGCCGATGTATGAAATCAGAACAAGAATAGTACGGCGATCATTTCTGCAACTCCCTATGTTGAACTACGTAGAATCTCTATACTTGTATGGTTTAATATTTTTATGCTTGTATGAGAATGTGGTTCATGTTGTATGGGGGCTACATAAAACTCTTCCGTTTTTACCATTGATGATGACTTCGGTTTACTGTGCATTAGGCGTTTTTTATTTTTGGGTGAGATATTACCACTACTTTTTAACTTTTAATCTTAGTTGGGTACCTACGTTTGTTACGCCAAGTTTATTGAATTATCTTAAGAAAACTAGTTAGCTTTTAACTGCGGAAAATGTTATTTATTAGCACGTAGGGACTTCAATCGCAACTAGGGATGAAATGAGACTTTAAAAATTATTTTTTATGCTTTGAGTGTACTTTGAGTTTACAAACCAAATCTTGAAAAATTATAGGAAGGTGGTACCTACAAAGTACCTAATATTTAGAATATCAATCAGTATCAAAATATATTTTGACAAAACGCACAAACAATCATGGCCATAATAATATTTGTACCTACCAAAACATCCACATTTCATTATTATCTAGTCATTAATTTCAATACTTATACATTCCTTAGATGCACCAGAAGAACAATTAAATAGTATCAAAAGAATAAATAAATAATTTCTTAAAAAAGCATTTTCTTTTATTGACTACGCAGTGGATTCCCCCTGACAAGCGTATGTACTTGAGTGGGTATGTATATGTAGTAGATTCCCTCTGGCCGAATAAAAGTATTTACAAATAGAACAGACATAAGCCACTACTTACCTTCCCAATGAATTAAGCAGGTGCACCCTTATCAAAGCGCCCCTGAGATTGCCCCATTCCTATAAATTGTCAGGGAAGAATGTAGGGAGCGGCTGTAAATATTACCAATACCTTACCAACGTGTGATTTTCGAAGCTTGTGATTATAAGGGGTTCAAAAAATATTGGTTGATGTTATTGATTTACCTACTTATTGAGGCCTTAAGGCGGCCTAAAAACTCGGTCACCAGAGTTGATCACTAACTCATACTAATTTGCTTGCTTACATAATGAAATCAGAAATGTAGGTGGTAGGTTTAGAAACTCTTGTGTAATTTTAGCAATTTAAACTGAATTGTTTTCATTTACTTCGATCAGTGTCCTTGAGATAAGTATTTCGATACCTTGAGATCAATACATTCGACAAAAGTAGGCACGATAATACAAAGCGTAGCAATAACGACACGTACACGTGTTTACAGTGTATAAAGAGACAAGGACTGGTTCGATATCGCTATGAATATTCATTAAACAGTAAAGAACGCCACTAGAATTGATATTAGTTATGTAGCGTCTATCTACGGAAGGAGAAATGGTAGGTAATATTACGCCAGTGCTTTACCCCCACTCCCACTGCGATTAGTTTTGCGGCTGTGTACCTACCTATATTTTTAGTCCCCGACTAAAAACCTTCAAATTTTCGTTCGAGTGCTATAGGTGAGTTTGACGGCCTTGTTTCTTTGAGTGTCGGTTTGTCCGTGTCCTCGTAGCTCTAAAAGTAAGTAGGGCTCCGATTTGAATGCGGGTTTTTTGTAAGAATGGTGAATTATCTGGGATGGTTTTTAGCCATGTTTGGTGAAAATTTGTAGTCGTTTCCAAGTTTATGATGATATTCATTAGCTCCGATAACCAGTTTTGAAAAATCTATATAAATTCATTTTTTATGATTCATATCTTTTTGCCTTGGCGTAACATAGTAAGTAGAGTAGTTAGCTCTAACATTGCTTACTGCGTCAGAATATTGAATCTCTGGTAATCTGAGCTTACTGCATTAGATACAATACAATGCATGGATACTAACAATTTCGGCAGATAGGCCATAAAATGTTGAATCAGTAATCTGAATGAACATCTCCTTCCGCTCCATTTCTCTTTTATTTTCAAACTTCCAATCCAATGAATCGAGCGATTGAACCTATTACGAATAACTTTACCTACCGATTCATGTGTGCGAACGAGAAAAATATTCACATATTCTTGGCAAGAACAGAAGTTATTAGGGTCTTAAAATAATTTGGGAGTGGATCTTATTTAAATATTTGCTTTTAAAATAACTCTTGTTTCTCAAAACTTGCCAAATTACGATATCAGCTAAGTCAGCGATGAACCAAATTGCTCTACTTCTTTAACTAAATTACAAAGGAACAATATTGTAACTGGAACAAGAATATCTAGGTTAAATAAAAGCTGGTGAAATTTAATAAAGGCAGTCGCATGCAATTGCAAAGGATGAAATCAAAAGCTTGCAGATATAGTGATAAAGATGATGTAGGTAGCTTTGAGAGAGCACGTAGCAAGTTGTAATCCTTCGCCCGGAGCGGTGTTCAATCTACTCCGCAGTCATAAACCGGTGTTCCGTAGACGTAAACTGTGGTACGTGCCTTCGCAAACTGGACGGAAAGGCGAACTGTAGTTTACAGTCCGTGTCTCGGTTACCTATGTGCGTAGATACTGGTATACATTTATGAGCTTGTAGAAAGTAAACAATGATGTTTTTATGATCGTGCTTTTAGTTCACGCGTAACTCTGTGAAAGTAACATTATTTTGTACGATATGATAGCAAAGCTAGAGTCCTCTGGCTTTTCTGTCTAATACAAGTGCATTTTTTATCAATTGATGTTATATTAGATGCGTCATACAGGCATCTCGTCGTATCAAACTGTGGAGCATTTTCAGTCTTTCTTGTTGGGTCTCCTATTCAAACAATTGTAGGCACACTAAATACCTAAACAAACATGAAACCCATTGGAATTGGTCAAATTGCTCGTTGAGTTAGAAGTATGTCCAGTGATGTGTTAATATTTTCTATGCCCATAGTGATGCGATGGCCGCTAGGCTTGCCTGGCATTGTAAATATTTCAGAAACAGTCGCTTTACACAATCGATTTTTTGGCTTTTTGATTTTTGTTTACATCACTGAAAAAATAAAATTTGTATAAAATTTTCTAGATATCTTAGTAATACAATGTTCTAAAATTTTACGTTTTCTAGGCATCGATGATATTTTCTAGATCAATGTTTCTAAGATATTTTTAGAACGTGTTTCTTTTACTCAGGTACATAAATTAAACCGTTTAGAATTTGGCCTAATTGTTAAGTAATCGTACCTCGTATAACTATAGTAGGTACAGTTGTTGGTACGGTAGGTACAAGCAAGCCGCCACCCTCCTAGGGTGATAAACTAAGTAGGTTCTCATTCGATCACATGGTAGAGCGCACACGATCAAAGTTGCTTTATGTGTGCGATCGCCTGCGAGAGCCTAACGAATTAACGTGGCGACACACTTGCACAATTTTTGTTTGAGTTAAGCCGCGTTTCTACGGGGAGAGCCTCCAGCCACCGCGTTTTATTCGCGTTCATGCACAATCGGATGTCTGTTTCAATGATTTTGTAGTTCAGGTAAGACTGGTACTTAGCTAGATGGCGGTATCGATGCGATTTGCAAAGTTTATTGTAACCATATTACCTTTGACCAAAAAATGGAAGGGGTGTTATAAGTTTGACGGCGTTCGTAATAAAGATCTAGCATCATTTCTTGGATGGTTTTAGTAATGTTTGGTGGATATTTATCAGCTCTGAATACCAATATTGAGGAATTGAAACATTTAGTTCATCTCAATGTTTTACAATTAGATGAATTGTAGTCGATACTCTAAGGTCTGATGATGACCAATTATGAAAACGATTTAAGGAGACTGCGGGGGACATCACGAGATCTCAGTTCGGGCCGAACTACTACTTCCTTATTGACGGGACGAAACTGCCCAGTGTATAACAGGCTTTAATCCATTAAGTGGTCTGAGCTTTTGTGAAAAAATACGATTGTGCGAGGTAAATAAACAATAGGAATAGTGTAGGTATTATACTTACCTTACCTACTCACATAGATATGGTATGTATTGATGTATTCTAAAACAAAAGTTTTTATATTATAGATTGGTAAGTATTAAAGTGCTAAAACCTTTTAGCATATTCGGTATTCACAATAGCTTCCTTCCTCGGATTGGAAATAACTTGAGACATTTTACAAGTTTTAAGGTATAAAGTTGGATGCACTGATATTATCATAACTTTATATTCAACGTCGAGAGTAAACTTACTAGTGACATCGTAAATTCCGCAAAACTTACAAATACGCTGATAAATTCCGATTTGCAAGTTAAAACTGTCCATGTGATGTTACTGCACGTGTATAAAAATCATGTAAATCAACGGTAAGTGTGGAAGTTACAGTTACATTAATCGTAAGTAATATCTAGCCACTACTAGGTATACCACAAAAACTCTTTGTCTACGTAGAATGGTCTACACCGTAGTCTTGATAACATTGGCTTAGGCGTAGGGTCTACGTCACATTATCTACGCGGTGTAGTCTACGCCGGATTGTTTACGCCGTAGAACCCAAGAACATTGTCGTAGGCGTAGGGTCTACGTCTCTTTGCCTACGCCGTAGAACCCAAGAACATTGCCGTAGGCGTAGGGTCTACATCTTTTAGTCTACGCCGTAGAACCCAAGAACATTGCCGTAGGCGTAGGGTCTACGTCTCTTTGCCTACGCCGTAGAACCCAAGAACATTGCCGTAGGCGTAGGGTCTATGTCTCTTTGCCTACGCCGTAGAACCCAAGAACATTGCCGTAGGCGTAGGGTCTACGTCTCTTTGCCTACGCCGTAGAACCCAAGAACATTGCCGTAGGCGTAGGGTCTACATCTTTTAGTCTACGCCGTAGAACCCAAGAACATTGCCGTAGGCGTAGGGTCTACGTCTCTTTGCCTACGCCGTAGAACCCAAGAACATTGCCGTAGGCGTATGATCTACGTCTCTTAGTATACGCCAAAATCTACGCCGCCGGAGAGCCATGACCATGACATCATTGCATGTCATACTTGGAAGAATGATAAAAAGGTGTCATATCAACGTTCCTTCTTCTTCTCTTCAATAATGGCCTATGTCCGTCATTTCGACAGACAATTTTGCCAATGTCAAGTGTTAAAATTGTAATAAATAAGTCAAGTCAAGTCATTTGTCAAGTCGGCTGTCGTTTGTTTTGAAAAGAAAATGGTGGATTTTCTCTTCAAAACCTAACACGAATTTTCACATTCAGAAAAACCACTTTACACACATTTATTCCAATGGCTCACACTTTATGTTACGACCTAAGTATTATTGGTTAAAATTCCACCAAAATTAAACAACAATACTCACAATAACACAAGAAAAACTATTAAAATAAAAGTGCTATGTGTCGTTTCAAAAAATGTCAAAACTCGTGTCTCAACGTTCCTTCAAGTAATCGCATTTGAACACATTTGACATTGACACTTCATCCTAGAGAGTTTCATTCTACGCTCAATTTATATTTAGTTAATTTTACAAAGTTAGTTATTATGGCTGACGATGAAGAGGAAGGAGGTTTTGGAGGGTTGTATGAGGATGGGCACTGGGCGTGGGACGATACTGCGGGCGCCTTGATATTCGTAAGGTATTTGTATCATCCATAGGTACCATAGTAGACAAATCCATTAGTACCGGAGTGTACATTCAGAGTAACCTTTCTTTAGATTCTGTCATCATCATCATCATTTATCTTGATAATTACCTACACCATCGAATTCACAGAACTCGTACCTTATACCAATCTACTATCAGCTCAAATGGTTGTGACCCCCCATCCACAATTAGTAGGCCCCTTTAGACCCCTTCAATGTGCCCTTTTCTAAGGATCTTGAGTACCAGATCTGAAGGGAGGTTTATTTACCGTGTCTCTGGAGGTTACAGTCCTGAACCTTTTTTTTCCCCTCTAGGTACCTAAAATAAAGGGTCGCTGAGTGCATAATAGTGGTAGGTATTTAATATTTTGCTCGGTTAGAAAAGGGTTATAGGTATTTTGTAGGTATGTTTTTAAATATAAACAGGCCATCAGAACCTTGACCTTAAGAATAAAGAAATTTGAATACCTACATTAAACTTGCAGTGATTTGCCGCCAAAGTTAGTGGAAGCTGTCCAGATAACGACCAAAGCACCAACCGGTACAGTCGAATTCAGAGATGATGTCGACTTGATAGAACAGGTGGGCATAGCAGACTTTTTTCTTCAGCACATTGACCACTTTTAATTTTGTATCCGAAAGACGTACTAACTTACGTGACGTACGTTAGGTATCTATTTAGATACCTACTTTGTTTTCTCATATATGTGACACCCTGTTTTTATGAGAATAAATTAATTTAAACTCAAGCCCTATATACCTAGAGGGTGGTCAAAAAGATACCTATTCAACTTTACGTGTAGAGTTATTTTCTTCACGTCTAATATACGCCTATAAGTACCAGAGTCACATTCGCTTCGGAACACTGCCGTTTCACTGCGTAAGTTCTAAATGCGTAAATGAGATGTTTTCATGTTGAAGGTGGAACTAAAAAGTTTTGCTGGGTATCATGAGAAGTTTCCCTGGGTTTTGTTTTCTATTGCATTTTCATCAGAAACCTGCTCTTTCTGATAGAACTATAATGGCATAAGTACCATGGCATTACAACGGAGCTAAAGAGTATTTTTGTAGATTATCAGATATCGATAGGTTTCTAATAAATTCGCTAATCAATAAACAATAAGGCTTTGGGTAGCTTCGATATTCTTCAAACCATTTGGTTTCCAGATTCGCTTTCGGCGGCGCTATCAAAGAAAATTGAAACCGGGCCAGGCAGAAGTTATTAGTTTACAGGTTTTATTTTGAAACATTTTGTTCTCTGTACCAAATACACACAGATAGGCTGTTTTTTTTGTATTTTTAAATAGATTTTTTAGAAAACAAAATAATATGAACAGAGTTTTACTAAGAACATGATACAAAACTTGATTCTTATTTGTTACCTAATACTCAGTCAGGTTCAACCTATCAATACGTGTTTATTTCCATAAAGTGTGTAGTAGTTAGTAGTGAAGGCTGCTGGGGCTGTGAAAAGATCTTTATGTAGAGTATCTTAAAAAAATATTGCCTTTAGGTAACTTACAGTGTACAGAACCCCTTAAAATTGAATAACTGTTTCGTAATATTTCAATTTTCAGGATGTGAAAGACGTAGCCTTATACACAGCTCCAGTGAATATATTGAGTCCTATGCTTATAAATATGCTACACCTTCCGACAACGGACAGATTTATTAGAGCTCTTATACTTTGCTGCGCGTATTATTTACAGGTAATGTTACATTCATTACATTATGATAGGTATTTTATGAGTATTTTGGCTTCACAGCTTTCCTTCGAAACAAATTTCTAAGATTTACGCGTGTTTACCCGCGTAGGTCGATTTTCCTGTACTTACCTACTCATACCTTTAGAGTAATGCCGGTGATAGCTTCTCTACCTTCGAAAGGTTAAACCTTTACTTTCGATTTGTTACATAAAATGTTTCACCTACTTTCTTGAGTATTGGAAAATCGTATTGTCTAGATTGCAGATGAAATGGCCAATCGGATAATAGAACTTGAGACCAAGGTGCGCACTCCGGACTGCGAGATACTCGAGAACGAGTTCCGAGACAATCTCGCCGACTTACGCCTCCTCGTCGCTAAGGAATACTGCACGATGCTGATTGGTATGACATTTCTATTTATTCTTTCGTTAAGGTCAATTCAATTGTAGCTAGCTTATTTATTTTTCTAGTCGGCTGAAAAATTCAACGTTACGTAACAAATATGATGTGATATCTGTAGATACCCGCACTTTCGGACTTTCGGTTGTCCGAAAGTGCGGGTCGACGACATCGTAAAGGTCACTGGAAATAACTGGTTGAGAGATGCATAAAACAGAAGAAGTTGGCATAAAATGATAAACATACATACCGGTCAAAATCATAACCCTCCTTTTTGCTATATCCAGCAGTGGGTGATACTGATGATCTAAGACAAATATTTATTTACCCGACTGCAGCGATGCAAGAAAGAGTGTTATGATTTTGACCGCTATGTATGTGTATACTATGAAAGATCATTGAGCTAAGACGAAATAACGATGATGAAGTACGCAGATTATTTTTCCAATTTGGCTAACCAGGATTTTACCTATCTATTGTTGTAGAATTTGTTCTGTATCGAAAAACAACGTAGGTACCTAGATAGATATATGCATGCAAGAAATAAATATAATTCACGATTAGGTGGCGGAGATACGAGAAAATTCCACCATATGGGCCCAGCGAAAAAACGCAAATCCCTCTCAGATAAAGATGCAAGATTATTCGAAACGCTATTGCGTATGTGCGTTCAAATTGTGTGGCTGGCCTTAGGACGGAGATCGTTTAATCAAATAGGTATCTGATTTAACTTACTTTGTGCCTTTTATCTCATACAATGTAACTAACTGGAGTTTGGTAAACGTTTCTCCATAGAATGTAAGATACAAAGTAGAACTATACAATTTTATCTACCTATGGGATTTATTTAGAAATACCTAGTAGCAAATATACCTATGTTTAGAATTTTGTTATATCGCGTACCTACTTTAATTTTATTCACTGACAGTATTATGATTTTTTTAAAATTGGGAATACCTGTATTGTTATGTCAAGTATTTAGTAGCACAGTAGTATCGATTCGCTTGTTGAATTTTTCTAAACCAACCTAATTTGACAGCTCTAAAATTATAGCCGTCCTTGTCGTTTCAGTTTATGAGAAAGGGACGACAAAATTTTTAGTGCTGTCAAATTAGGTTAGTTTAGAAAAATGCAACAAGCGAATCAATACCAGTAAGTAGATAAGTTTCGTAAGCTAAGTAAATTCTTAGAACTGATTTCAAGACTTATCTCCCCATCACTCCATCGAAATAATAGTAAATCCGAAAGTTTTTATCTTCTCAGTGCCGTTGTGTTTTTTTAGAGCTAGAAACGAACCGCATCTTCAAATCAGAGATATTCAATGCCGTTGAACACACACTGAAGACCAACTACGTAAACAAGATGGCGAGAGAGGAACGGGCCGTTCTTCTTGGACATTGTGTACGACACGACAAGAAGTTGAACACCCGTTCACCCCTGATGAACGAAGTGTTCTGTCATAGGGAGATCGACTATCGCATGATGAGTTTGGGAGTTGTGAAGTGTCCTCAGTAAGTTAATCTTCTAACTTGGAAAGATTAGCATAAATGCATCCACCATCTTCCCTCAATTTTGACCGGTTAAACCTTGGTTATCAACATTTGAATGAAATTGTGTAAACCTGGTGCAAAGCTATTGTGCTTTGAAGTAAAAATTATCTCATCATCATCAACGGCAGCTGGACCTGACCCACTGCTGGGCATCTTCTATTTGCTCCTGCCATTCCATTCCAAAAGTTATCTCGTGACATTTCTATAGAATATCATCTCGACTCCACTACATGTTGCTAGCAATAGCTGGCGCAGAAGAGATGTTGAGAGAGACTGGAATAGTTCTCGGAATCATTGGAATGCCCCGGTCGGCTTTTGACACCATGTTGCGGCCGTTGCCTACCGCTACAGAAGGAAAATCCAAGGCGTCCATGTTAGTTGACATACTTTAGAAGTAGAGTTACGCCTCGATATAATACAGTGGTCTTTGTCAAAGCTATACATTCTGTACTCTTGTGACATCAGGTCATATAAAAAGTTCTACCAGTTTGCAATAATATCTTGTTTTAAGCCTTTTATGGTGTACCTTATGTATATAGTAACGTTTAAAAGGTCATCTGCAAGTGGCTACAGTTCTAAGAGCAGTGGATCAATGAGGAAAAGTCAGTTGGCCGCTCAGAAATTGTACCCTGATGTTGTGATACCAAGGAAGGAAACTAAAGAGTGAGTTATACATATTGTACAGATTTTTATTTATTTATCGTTTATTGCAAGTTTATTGTTGTTTATTTTCAAAACCGCCCCAGAATACGTTAAGGCAATTTGGTACAATTTGAAAACTAAACGAAGTCAGTTATTCAAGGTATGTTTATTTCAGAATATTCTTTCCGCCCTTGTTCCCTGACGAGCCGGAAGACATCAGACCATGCAGTGAGACCCAACGTCGTCGTTGGCAGACGCGGCTGCAGAAGCTAATCCATCCTCAACCAGCTGCCCGCTAGCTTACGGTATTTATTCCTTGTCTTAGTTCCATGTTGGTCCGGAAAAACGGAGAGGGAGTAAAAGAACACTGAAATGTCTTTCCTCTCCGTCACTCTATATATTTGTCACCAGAGTGAAAGAGAAGATAGAGCGGATCAGAGCTTATTTATTGTGAGCGCATAAAATTATACTGGAACGTTTTTTCCCTCTGTAAAGAAAGAGAAGATAGAGCGGGATGCAAGTTAAATATTATGATCGTGTAAAATGTTTATACAGGAATCTAATGCTGGCGCCAGCTACTGTATCAATATAAATCAGCCTTGATACTCAACACTATTGATACCAGGCTGAGGCCAGGGGGTGTTTAGGAACTGTCACTGCAGAATACAGGAAAAAACGAGGAAAGCAGAGCCCACCATCAGATGGGAATAATAAGTGCTTAGGAGAGAGAGAGAGAGAGAGAGAGAGAGAGAGTGCAGAATACAGGAACTCACAACTGGATTGTCTTGATTGTACAAAGCTATGGAATGTGTTTTCTCTAGCCCTTTGTACGTGTAAAGCGGGGAATTCACTAGACGGACATACTCGCGGACAGTCTGTACGGACATGTCTGTCGCCACAATACACTACACAGATTCATTAGACGGACATGCTCGCGGACAGTCTGTACGGACATCACATTGAATTCAGTAGACGGGCAGTCTGCACGGACATGTCTGTCGCCACAATACACTACTCAGACTCATCAGACGCACATGCTCGCGGACACATGTCCGTACGGACATGTCCGTGTAGTGAATGTTCACCGCGGACCGTCTGCTCAGACCTGGATGTTGCGTTTACACTATGCCGCAGCCGGCAGGGACTTGGGCAGGGAAGTGGGCACGAGCATAGTGTGAACACGAACTTGCCTCTGTCCCATCTCCCAGCCCAAATTCATGCCGTAGCTTTCTAGTGAGAATAAAGGCGATGTTGCTGTGGCAATAAGTCCGCGGCAATAATGGCTGTAGCGGCATGGGAATAGTGTGAACGCGGTATGAGAGCGACAGCAACCAGTACAGACGTTGAAGAAAAAGTTAAGAAAATTGCGCGGAATATTAGAAAATTTAAGAATACCTAACCACCATATTACATTTTTTCTAATGTAACCTTCGCGCTTTTGACAATAGGTATGCCCAAGTCCCTGCCGGCTGCGGCATAGTGTAAACGCAACATCAGGTCTGAGCAGACGGTCCGCGGTGAACATACACGTACGAACATGTCCGTACGGACATGTGTCCGCGCGGACAAAATGAGATCGCACGGACTAGCACACGGACTGTCTGCCGGACTGTCTGCGACGGTCATACACTAGCGAACATTGCACAGACCTATAGCAGCAAGGTCCGACGGACATGCTCGCGAGCAAGTCCGCGAGCATGTCCGTCTAGTGAATTCCCCGCTTAAGCGTTCAGAGTTTTTATTTGGGAAGTTATTTTATCTCCAGATTATTATCTTTTAAAAGGTTTTTGCTCACTGCTGTCATGATAGGCTTTGTCACTCTATAATAATTTTCTACCAAGTAAGGGTTGTTACTTTCTCAACGGCGCAGTAGGTATGCAATTTATAAATATAGTCTTTGTAGAAGATTCGTAAGGGTTTAGAGCATCTATCGTTATCTATCTAACAAAGTCCCGTTATCAGTTATGTACTTGCTACTTGCTAGGTAACTAACTTTTGTTTTGATATTATTGTTGTTTTTTGCCTTTGAAGGCTTTTATTTGATAGCTTTAATTATTTATTTTGAAATACTCGGATAACGTGACACAATTTTATTTTTATGTCACATGATTACTATTTTAATTTGAATCCATTGTCAAAATGCAAAAGGGGTAATTCCTGTAGGAATTTAGTAGTTTTATTAATAAAATATTATAACGCAGTACGTTAGTTTTATTACTTTTGTACATAAAGCACTTTATTTTGTTGCTGCAATCTACGTAAATATGAAATTATAATTTCATACACGTTAGTAGCCTGCGTACAATGTACGTAGAGGATATTATTTTTGTCGCTATATACCGAAAATGTAAAACTAAGGCCCGTATGCTGATAAATAGATCGTCACTAAAGCCAATCATAGATTTCAGTTGAGACTATCATACAACAATCTATGCTTGAGTCCGGATCAGTGCTTGAGCAGCACGGGTCTAAATATGAGAAAGTTACTTTCGCTCTACGGGAGATTACTCAACAAGACCACCACCCACAAACGTTTATATTTTGGTGATATCAATAACTCTTTATACATAAAATAACCCGCGTGCTTACTACTAAATATACGTGCTTACTTGTATTGTGGAACGCGTATATACCAGTGAGCGGTGTCAGTGGTCAGTGTTCGTTTCTATAAAAGATGCAAGTTCTAGACACGCTGACAGGATAATAACTGATTGAAGACCTTTCATGTCAGGTAAATGCCGCTATTAATAAGTCAGTAGCTCAAAGTATTCTGAAAGCTATATATAATTTTACTGCTTTGATGAAATCCTATGGCTTTTATTGAGAATAAATTATGACATTACATAATGTACCTATTTACTAAAATAACTTACCTAAGTATGTTGTATTTAGTAGATTTTTTTGTGGTAGTAATATATTGCCTAGGATTGTCTAGAACTTCTATGATTAGGTTTATCGAAATTGATTGGAAAAAATCCTACGAAATACGAGTATGATAGTTATTCTCGTTATACTTTCACATTACTGGCTTAGAAAAAAATAAGTACAAGATGTACCTAACAATGGTATTCTAAAGCGTGTTTTTAGTTTGTGAAATCTTTTTACACTTATTTTAGGCATAACCTGACCTGTAAAACTTTTACAGCGTAGCGGTGGCAGAAAATAAGCAGTAAGCACTCAATTTCATCTCAGAACTTTTTATTACGCTTTTAAAGGCATACCATTTTCAACACGTTAACCCTTATTACTTTTCTTTCGTTTATTTCTTTTGTTTAATATAAAAGAGGCATGTAACATCCATCTTTTACGTTGCTCCTCGATGCATGGTTTCTTTGGTAGCATTTTTATGGGGAAGTTATCCGGAAGAGTTTCTCTGTTGAAAAATAAAAGATTAGATCTCATTTCTATCTTAGAAAATAAGTCTTTCAAGACCACCACACCATTGATCTACGTAAGAGTAAGACTAACGGTAGAATTTGAACAGGTATATCAAAGTGCTCGAACCATTGTTCAGAAATACTTACTCTTCCTCATCATATTTATCGGGTATAAAAATGTCTTCGTAGAGTTTGCCCTGCACGGCACCTTTTCTCATTGTCGTACTGACCCGTGAAGCTCTTGAAGCAGAAGTTAGTCTAAAACATTTTATTTCTTTAATAGATAAGAAAATTAAATACAAAAACCAATGCAAACCAAAAACCTAAAATGCAATAAAAAAATATAGAGTAACCTCGCGTCTCTAGATACTGCGAATATCCAGAGTAAAATATTGAATTATGTGTGGGCACAGAACTATTAATACGGGCTTAATTTCCTGAAATAAATAACTTCTGATGCTGGATGTTTCCTAGCAAACAACACCCGCGAATTCATAAGCGATGTAGAAGCTCATCTTTCGCTGCGACAGGCGAAAGCTGATGGAAACGGTTTGGCGGGCTGTTCAGTGTTCTCCCTCTATAAATTCGAGGTTAAACTGTCGCACATCAGGAACACTGCACTTACCTTCCCGCAGACTGTCGGAAGCTGGACGAAGACGAGGCTGATGAGGGCGGCATTTTTATCTCCCTCAGCATAGTATCGAACCGTGCTCGTGGTAGGCCGAGAATTCCTAACGATATTTTCATCTCTGCTAACTTTCCCTCGGGCGCTACTAGTGCTTTTTCTAAGAAGCGTAAGCGATATGTTAATCTGTAAACAAAGGTATTTAATAACATTGGAATTAAATGAAATATGTAGGTAGGTAATTCAGAAAATAAATACAGATATGTAGGTATTTTGGAAATAGAATAAAAAAGAAACAACCAGAGGGATCGAATGTCTACTGTGCCTTTTACTTTTTTATGAAATTATAAATCATTATGATCTAACTTATTCATATTTAGCGATATCGAAATGAGAAGAAGGGTTCGACGACCCAATTGATACCAACACTCAGTTTACACGTTCCATTCCAGGTACTTACTTAGTAAAGTAAAACCGTGGCCAGTAAAATGACCAGTATCCTGCGTTCTCGCTTTTCAGCCTCACAACGACGTTATACAAAGGACTTTGCATTGGCGCTCTCAAAATGAAACGGTACAACCGTGCTAACGATGGTGTCAGCACATTTTAAAGTTATACCTACATTAACTGCTTGATCTTTCAGTGCTTCAGCAGTTATAATACTCCAACTGCTCACCGAATATTTTGAAGGACTTGAGTGTAGATTGCAATGTACTACAAAAATAGCTGACAAGCGTTTAAACAGGACATTTGAAAGGTCGAAAGATTTGGCATCTTTCGAACTTTCTAAATGTCCTTTTCGTAAGTTAATAATCTCCTTTTGTGATAGCTCAATGCTTACGTTGGATATTTGACCACTCCCAGTCCCAGTATCCGATAGTCGATCTTTCTATCGCATTGCATTTCATTATTCAAAGGAGAGTACGTGTTGATCATCCTATTGCGGTGCACGCAGTGACCGAACAACACGAATAGCTCCCTTTCACTCAGCTCGCGTTCGTATCTCGTGTTTAACTTGTGCTCGATGATATTGTACATTTGTGATTTGAATAGTCTGTGTATTTCGAGTTCTGAAACAGGATACGCTGTGAATGAACTTTATAAACAAACACGCAGACTCTATAACATTAGTTCTGCGCCTACTCTAAGATTTCCGTGAGGTATCCTGTATGTATACCTACAGCAACACGATTATTGTCGTAGTGGTAGATCAGACTCTACAATCTCTACATGAAACATTTGTATCAGACCGCTTAGCATCCGATGAATAATTTATTTGTTCATAATTTAAAAAAAAAACTCAAAACATCGCTGAACTGAGATAAAAAAATGAGCCAAACACCCATCCCGGAACCTTTACCTAGGTTCTACTACCTACCTAGCACCTAGGTACAGTACTCTACCATGAGACTCTACTAGGTAGGTACTCTACCAAAATCAAGTTTTATAAAAAAAGTTACCTATTTGATTATACGATTTTCGTCCAAGAGCAAGCCATACAATTTGAATGCTGATCCTTAGTATCGATTCAAATACAACTGAATCACGTTTTGTTAGCGAACGCATTTTTTTTGACAAGCTCATGTGATGATATCTTGCAATCTCTCCACCACCTGAAGAAGAGACCTGTATTATGAGCCCGTTATATTTTACTCGCGTATTTATTAAGATCTATAACCCCACCTACCCATTATGATAGTAGAATATTCTTTGAATACAAGCATTCGTAAATCCTCTAGATTATCACGAAATTCTAGTTCAGTCTCATCACTTTTGGGGGTGCGGACTTTTACGTGTAACTCGAATATGCGTTTGGTCATTTCATTCGATATCTGTAAAATTAAACCACAATTATGTAAATTTAGGAATGCACTAATACTTTATGTTGTAAAATATTAAAATAGTAGAAGCCCTTCGCTCCTAAAACAACCAGTGTACCTATCCAAAAACTTCATAGGTAAACTATAATACAAAGTTGTCTGACGAGTAAATCGATGGGTTAGGTAGAAAACTTCACCCTTATGTAGAGTTAGGACCATGATATGTTCAATTTTACCTGTAGAAAATACTGACAATACAGTAGTAGAGCTCGGATAAACCGCTCCGTCATTGGCATGTGCAGAATGTTTATAACAGTTGGAGTTAGGACTGCCTTCGGGGCGGTGAAGAGCACTAAATCCTTGATGTCCTGTGAAAAGTTTTTATAGGAAATGTTATCTTCATATTTCTTTGATATATTGTAAGCAAGCAATATTAAACCGTATACCAGGCCGAGGAAAGTAGATAAATACGCTAAATAACCACCTGAAGATGAATTACATCATTTTCTGTAATTTTTCTTTGAAAACGTTTTCTGAACCTTTGCTGAAAATACCAAGATAGTTTTATTAAAATACAATTTATGAAGTACTTCCGCCCACGACTTCGTTCTCGTCCCGAAGTCCCGTTGATTTTCAAGTAGCCTATGTGTATATGTGTATGTGTAATAATTATATATATACGAGTATGTGTAATATGTGTCACGGAAAATATAGTATATTCCAAGTTTCATCCAAATCAGATCAGTAGTTTTTGCGTGAAAGAGGAACACACATACATACTTACATCCATACAAACTTTCGCGTTTATAATATTAATAGGACTTAATTAATATTTTCACTAGTGTTCTTACTTGTTCTAGTAAATCTAGATCTTCTTTGAACTCGATAGAACCAATAAGTGTAGGAGTGGGTGGAGCATAATCATTTTGATCCAGTACAGGCAAATCACTGAAAGGTATAACTTGTTTATGAATAAGAAGTTTTGTTAAGGCAGGGAGGGAGGTTTGTGTGTTTTTCGTGGATAAAAGTCTCAGAAAGAGCTTAGGTAAAAGTTACAGAATAATAAAGTGCTCAAAAGTCACCTTTTAAAAACCAGTGAATCCATAGTATCGTCCCATTCCCAATGGCCTTCTTCAAAAAGTCCTCCGAGTTCCTCTTCATCATCATCTTGATCAGACATTATTCAACGCCTTAGATTACCAAAACTATTTAACGCTTAGGTTAACGAATATATGCAGTTAGGAAACGCTTTAAGATCTCTGAAGCCTTTTTATTAAAAAATAATATTATGCAATTATAAAAGTAAAATAAAGATAATGTATGTACAAAAATAAAACAACAAAAGTAGAAAAATAAAGGCAATAATTATGTCAAATTGTCAAAGGTAGACTTGTCAATGTAAAAGTACCTTAGGTAAAACTAACGACAGGGACACGAGTTTTGACATTTTTTGAAACGACATAGCACTTTTATTTTAATAGTTTTTCTTGTGTTATTGTGAGTATTGTTGTTTAATTTTGGTGGAATTTTAACCAATAATACTTAGGTCGTAACATAAAGTGTGAGCCATTGGAATAAATGTGTGTAAAGTGGTTTTTCTGAATGTGAAAATACGTGTTAGGTTTTGAAGAGAAAATCCACCATTTTCTTTTCAAATCAAACGACAGCCGACTTGACAATGACTTGACTTGACTTATATTATTACAATTAATCACTTGACATTGGCAAAATTGTCTGTCGAAATGACGGACAGAGGCCATTAATGAAGAGAAGAAGAAGAAGAACTAACGACAGTCGACTTGACTTGACTTATATTATTTAAAATTCACCACTTGACACTGGCAAAATTGTCTGTCGAAATGACGGACACAGGCCATATAGGTTTAAAAGAAGAAGAAGAAGTAGTATCGACCGGATATAGGTGTTCGGTGTGTGCCACTGACCTCTGTCTTGCTCGATGCTCCTTCATGCATTAAGAGCATGTATCATAGAGAAAGAATACTCTTTAACAAGAGGCATGTATGTACGTGTGTATCCACCATAATAGATAATATCATGGAATTGGATAATATATCGTTGGTAATCTGAGTCCCTGCTATATGCCAAAAAAATAAATATAACTAGTTGAAAACAAGAACACAGATAAAAGCGCGGGTGTAGGGTAGTCCTTACGAATAAAATAACCTGATAATGTTTATGAGAGTTGAACGGGAACACTTTGAAAGTGTGTGACGGACCGTGAGCGTTACTCAGCCGATGAACCAGCTCACGGGTTGATGAGTTCACACGGTGCCACTGGCCCGGAAACTCGAGCAAGGGCGAAAACAAGATATTTTCACAAATATAATACCTACACGAGCCTACAGGCTGTAGAAAAACTACTCTTGAAAACTAAATAGACTATAACCGTACTTGTTGAACGAAAAAAGAGTATTTTTTGCTAAGGGGCTTGATTCAAAATACCTGGAAGTTTCAAGAAATATTGTAAGGAAATTGTAAGCTATTGTAGGTAGTCTGACTAAGTTGAGTTAATAACTTTAATTCCCAAAACTCTGCCTTATTCTACGTTCTGCAAACTTGGCATGGTCAGACTAGTCACATGTTTTAATTTTAATACTACTGTATAGGTACATCGTACACGTTCATTACAGTTTACGATAGATATCGTAGGTTCTACGTGGCTTTCAGTCGCATTCCAATCAAACTTGAAAGTCCCTAGGATTTGGAGCAACGACATTATGGATGATCGTGGTTTACGTTGTAGCTAGGAGGCCATTGCTTACGCTTTGTCAATGGGTTATTCAAAGGACTCGTTACTCCGATCCAATGTCTGTTTGTCATGTTCATCCTGTGCTGTTATTCGTTCAGATCAATGTTATAGATGGATAGCATGTACATTGTACTTGTACGTAATTATTTTTAGGCAACTTCAGCTTTGTTTTTACACTAACAGTCATGTAGAGTCAAGAGTCGCGATTGCGAAGATGAAAAACGGCAAGACCTACATAAAGTTACAGTCAGTATAAGAAATTGATCACTTTCAGAATTTCAAAGTTGCTAATAACATTTTAAAAGCTTTTTATTACCTTTTATGATTGGTTTGGTTTTACCAATCAAAACACTACGCTACGCTTTGCGTCTACATTTATTATGCCGACAGCCAAAGAGTGGAACTCGTTGCCGGCGTCTGTGTTCCCGAATGACTATAATTTGGAAGTTTTCAAGAGTAGAAGGAATAGGTATCTTCTAGGTAACCGTGCTACATCGTCGACCACGTCATTGCTTGGCATCAGGTGAGATTGTGGTCAAACGGCTGCCTATATTGTATAAAAAAAAAACACAATAGATTGCGTTACCTACTTGTAATGTTCGTCGGATCGTCGCACACAATGACCTTTTACATAAAAGATCATTGGTCGCATATTTACACATTTCTTGTGTGACTTTGAGAATGTAGAGAGTCCATATTCGCATCATCTCCAAAAACTCTACCTATCTGAACTGCATATATATATACATAGGTAATGTCAATACAACACCGACCATGTGACCTTGATTTTTAATATCCAGACCGAGAGCACAATCAAGACTACAGATGTACCTACCTAGTTCGTATAGATATATCAGGACTGTATAGCTGTATGTTCTTACCTAGTTCGTATAGATATACCTATCTATACACCTCGAGTCGTTTTAATCTTTAGTCATTCTGCTCCGCTCTCAGAAGTTAGTTCTACGTCATTTCTATCTTTTTGCTCAACAAAAATAAGTAGCATCTGTAGGTTCCGACACGGTTTAATAGCGCTTACCTTGAGTACACAGGAAGTGGGTAAGTGTTTTATGCAGTATCTAGTTTACTGTGCTATGCTTGTTTAAAGTAAATAAGCGTATCTTTTTTAGATGTGATAATGTCTAAAGTGACGCCGCGATTAGTGTTAGAGGAATATGCAAAGAATAAAAATGTTAATTCACAAAAAGTAAAGGAACTAAGAGATTGGATAACAACACAGCCTCATTTGCCGCATGAACACATAACAGGTAATGAAAACTAGTTTAGCAATAGTAGCGATGTGTAATTCAAATATTTTAATTGTTCCTGTGTATTTGGGGGCTGGCCCAAAATACTCGTAGTACAAATTGTACTATCAAATATTTGTGTTAAGCAAATATAGATGTTTAGCAAAGTATAAATAAGTATAGTATGTATAGTGTAAAAATGATGATAAAAATTACTCTCGTATTTTTAACTCCGAGTATTATTTTTACAACCTTTCATTTTACAGATATGGATTTGATTCTGGCCTATCACAGCTGTGGTTTTAATTTTGAACAGACAAAAAAAAGCCTAGATCTCAACTACACTCTCAGGACAATTTTTACATTCTATCAGAAGCGAGAAATAGATGATTGTTTAAAACAAGCCTTGAACTGTTGGTGAGTCAACTAAATTTTCTTGTTAACCTTCCAGATTATTTTCTTACTTATATCAGTATGAAAAGTCAGTAATCATAAGTCTTACGAGTGTAAGTTTACTAAGTAGTTTCAAGGCAGTCATATTTCTGACTCTATACAAATTAATGTTTGTTGTACTGTGTATTTGTTTGTATTGTAGGGGGGTAATCTTCGAAACCAGGTACTTACTAATTCTTAAATTTCCTTTACTGATGAACTAGCCACCTACATTATTTTTGAGAGCCATAGGTTATATTTTATTGTAATTATAACTGCTTGCAACTTAACTTTTATTTTATATTTACGAGGTAAATTATATTTTAGTTTTGGTATGAGTATCTATTCTGTGGTTTTGGTTTTGTTTCAGGTTGGTGACTCCACTAACCACGCTCACTAATAAAGGTTATCGACCCATTTACTGCCAATTATTGGACCCGGATCCTAATCGATTCGTGTACAGCGATGTGGTCAAGTAAGGTTATATTTAGAACTTGAATGTTTACACATAACAGTTCAATAACACTAAACTAAATGACGGAGTCAGTTATCATAAAAAAAATCATTTAAAATAGCCCAATTGAAAGGAATCTTTTAGAAAGGTAGAGCAGGAAGAAAGCTCAAACATTTTGGATTTATCCTGTCCTCTCCACTAGTGGACAAACATGGTGGTAAAGATTGGAATGATGCAAAGAAATAGAGGCATTTCCCACTAATTTTTACTTGAACCCCATTTTAAAACAATACCACACAATACTTCCCGTAACTCACACATCTATTAGATTGTTCTAATATGATAGAAACGAAACAGTATAATGGTTATTTCTCTATTGTGTGTAGGTACCTAAATAGTTCACAATTGTATTAATTTATCCTACTGTCTGTTTCAGAGCTTTTGTGATGATTATCGACCTATGCTTACACGAGGAAGGCACAGTGTCGGGAATAGTAGTTTTACTGAATATGGACAAAGTTTCTCTAAGTCATTTGTCACGCGTTGACCTTACTGTGGCACAGCAGTTCTTTTACTTTTTACAGGTTTGTACTTATCAACACTTATCCTACACGGACGGCGTGCTCTGTCGAAAATTGTTTTATCAATTTCCATTAGGTATCTACTTTGAACAGGATTTTTCTAACGCGTTTTACTACGTAATGTATTTTTTTTATGATAAAAGTAATGGAACAAGCTTATAGCTCACCTGATGTTAAGTAGTAACTTCTGCCTATAACAATGCATTAAGGCAATGCACTGCGTCCATCACTCTGAGACGTAAAGATCTTGAAGTCTCATGTGGCTGTAATTACACCGGCGCCCTTACCCTTCAAACCGGAACACAGCAATGCAATGTAACGGTTACTTCGAAAAATATCCTACTAAGGTTTGATCACACTAAGTCGGCAATGGAATAAATTGGTAACCCCAAAAATACTTGTGCCTGCATGGTATTATTTTACCTCAGTAACTTTAGCTGTCAAATTGTTGTACAAACATAATTACATACATACCCAAATACATACCTATAGGTTTTTGTGCCATAGTTAGACTACTTATTCGATGAATTATGATTTTTTCAGACCTGCATAGTATGCAATATATACCTACACATTAATATGCATCATGAACAAAAATAAATGAGCATTACGGCGAAGTACAGCCACCTACTGACAAAGAGAAAAAATATTTTTTTCAGGAAGCCATGTTCGTCCGTCTCAAAGAGTTTCATTTCATAAACGCCCCAAGTTTCATGGATAAGCTTATGACAATGTTTAGGCCTTTCATGAAGGATAGTATGCTACAGATAGTTCATTCACACAACTTTGGTTCCAATACTTTGAACGAATACCTGCCTATAGCGGCTTTACCCAAAGATGCCGGCGGTGAGAACTTAGAAAGCACAATATTGAAAGGTTAGTCAGTAAAAGCTGCAAGTAAGCATTCTCCAAACGAAATGGAACTTGGTCGTTTAGTGTAGATGGTTAGTTCAATCTAGAAAGATCTTTTAGTCTGTAGGCAGCTTACTAAAGTATCTTTTTCAATGGTTTTAGTTAGGTATACTAACGCAGGCTGTACGTAAAAGTTTTCCTTTTTTGTAGATCGCATCTGGGCGAAGGTCGAAGCAAACGAAAAGTTTTTCAAAGATGAATCAAAGAAAACCGTCGATGAAACTCTGAGGCCGGGTGGACCAAAAACTATGAGTAGTTTTTTTCCAAGCTTAGAAAGCTCTTTCAAGCAGTTGCAAATTGATTAATATTATTTGAATATTTACCTAAGGTGCTTTTTTATTTACTGAAGAATTACTGAATTTACTGAAGAAGAACTTTACTAAGTAAGTACAGTCAGCGACAACAAGAAGTCTATAGATCATAGCTCCACAAAAACATTTAATAAAATTGACATCCGGATACATTTTATGAAATCTGTTACATATTGAAATTATGATTTTGTATCATACATCTTTTTGTCGCTGAGTGTACCTAGTACTTTTCACTTATACAACACTTTCTGATAGATGTGTGATGGTATGAGAATGTGACACTGAGGAAATTGCATCGATGCAAGGCTGTGGCAAAAAGCCGAGCACAGGTGGCTATACTGACGAGCTTTTGAACTTTGCCATGTATTTTTGCACACTACCTGAACACTAGCTCTGGGCTTTCCAGTTTCATGAACGAAAAATAAGTAAATAAAAGGCAAATTGCTATCCAAGCTATGGGAAACGGTTGCACCGATTTGCACTAAACATAGGTCTCAGACTTATAAATTTTCTTACGAAAGCCGCATTGATATCAAAAAACTAGTATGTAGTTACAGATACAGATACACAAACTCATAACACACTTTTTTATTTGGTGGGGATTAACAGCTTTCAGTGATTTTAAATATCTATTACAAAAATAATGGGCATATTATAATATATCTAGTAGACTAGGTAATTGGATCGTAAATTGCTAGGCGTTGTTGCACTTATGAACCGCCAACTCACTGGAACTGCAAAAAGACGTGCCTTACATTGCAGGTATTGTATTGATACAATGTCTTCGACAATGGTGAGCGTTCAGCGAAAATAAAATACCTAAAACAGCACTGCAATCGGTGCACCATTGTCCCTAACGCGACACAAAAGAAATTCCAATGTCAACGGCCAGCAATCTTGTCGTTAAAAAGAAAAGCTGTGTAAGCTAATCACATTGTTTTTGAAACGTTCATGTAACTACCTATTTATGTAGGTCATCATGAAACTGGATGTAAATTCAACAGCTAAAACATACTGCGATGATTTTGACAACATGCAAGGGCTGACTGTCTGCTACGTCATGGCTGTCATTTTATTCCCCCAGCAGTGGTAGTGCGCATTGCTGTTAAGGTTTCTACTAGGTAGAGAGAGGCTACTAGGTAGACTTCAACGAGACACGTACTTACAAGCAAGATGCTAATTTGGGTGCGGCTGGAACCTAAATCTATTCTGTGTAGATGTTGATCTTATATTTTATTCAAACATACATAGTGATGGATCCATATTACGTAGAGCTATGAATTATGTGGATCTAGAACCGTCGTAAAATAGTTTCAGAAATCTCATTACACATCCCAGCAAATAAACCCTTGCGTGGCTCAATTATTAACGGAGTCTGCGGTCACTTATCTTCATCGTTCATTAATGGAAGGAACACGCATCGTATTTACAGGTTCTGTGATAGGTGACCTACTTATACCTCGTAGATTCCGAATAGATCCTACTGGGGCGCTGAAAATATTGTTCTGGATTTGGATTTAATGTTTCGATTATTTGGACACTTGTGAAACCCTATTTTTCGACTTAACTTGCCTAACATAATAAATTGAAATTTCTCTCACATCTGATAATCTATTCGCAAGGTTTTGCGAAGAAATTATCAGAGCATAGGTCGTTACGCAACCAGATTCAGCTTTGATATAGCGCTCTTAATGATTTGTTTGTAAATACATACTGAATAAATTAGAAAAACCAAACTCATTGAACAGCAAGCACTGCATGGATAGCATCCTCGCATGCTCATTGTGTGAATTAAACAAGAGAATTTCAATAGTGAAATCGGCGGATGGAATAAAGTGCATGTGCTGTTACATAGTAAATAATTCTGGCGAGAGCTACGCCATCGCCATCCACAGCAATAAAACGAACAATGCAATTTAGCTAGTGCAGCATTCATGCGATGGCTTCACTGTAAAAGTTGGCTGTTTCGACCGCGCTGCTGTCGATTACTGACACAAATAACAGACAGGAATAAAATCATATTGAGAACAAGCACCACAATACAAGGCTAATGCACATTTTGTTTTGAGTATTTTCTGAACTCTAGAATACGATGCTCTACTTTGCAGTTTCATACGTCTTGGTGTTGTATGGGGTAACTAGATGTAAGTAACTCAGAATGTGTTGTTACTAAAGTTAAGTGTTTAGTTACTACAAAGTTACTAAACCTTTTATTCGATACTTTCTATGTTGATCCCTGGTATAGTTTATTTACGTGTTCTAAGAGACTTTAGCAAAGCAACACTAGTTGTACTGAACAGTTGCAATACCTGCATGATCTGCATAAACCACAGTGAAACGATTTCATGAAAAAAAAAAAAAATGGGCGCCACTCGACACAATTCCTCACAACATGCAACGATGTCCGATTTGCGGGAATGGCGTATAAAAATTTCAAAGCGGTTACGGGTTACGGGTATGCTTCACGCGTAGTGTCCGCGCGGCATCACTCGCTGCTGCATAAAACATGCAAATTGGACCACTTCGCCGGTGCCACAGAGCCTTTGTGCGCAGTGATTCATCTACAAGAGCCGTAATGGTCAGGTGGGAAATCCCCGTATTCTGATCTAGTGGGCCGGGATCAAGCGAGCACCAGTATGACTGTACCTATGCAGTTTACTCCTAAGCAAGTGCATAGGATTATGTAGTTTGCGTTGAGTATAGGTGTACATATACTCGTACAGTGTACATCTGAAGAAAACTGAGTTATCTTGCGAAAGTCATATTGTGGCAATACAGTGATCTTTTTTCTTGCGTGTTTTTCTTGAGCGTATTGGAAGTAGATTGAGCAATGTACCATCTAAACCATCTTTAGTGGGAAGTACTGTATTTATTACGCTGTGCTGGTATGCCTAAGTTCACTCGCTTTTGCACTTTTATGTAAAATTGAGGTCCATTAGTAATGTAAATATTGTTAAGCGAGCACCGACGCATCACCGTGTTAGAGTAAAAACCTTTTGTTCGTATGCATCTCGGCCGTCTCTTTGAAATTCGTTGTAGCTTAGCCTTCAGAATAATTTTGTTGTGTTATCTACTTACCTGCCTAGCAATGTTGTATAGTCATGGCAGTCATAGGTAGGTATAGGTACTCTCTCATACTATGGGCATCATGATTTTGCTGTTACTTTTAGTGTAGGTAATTGTCCCAGCATCTATATAGTTGAGATAACATTTTGTGGTAAAGGAATTTAGGGCAATACCTCGAGTCCCATTTATTAGAATCATAATTTTTAATTGGCACGAGGAAGATGGATTCAATTATAATTGGAAGGCACAATAGGCCGACGAATGACGGATCGTTACCGATTGTTTAGCTCATGCGACTGAATGCGACCGCGTTTGCCGCAGTAATGAGCTACTGGAGTACTCTTAATGAGTGTTTGGTCTTCTTATTTTGTTTCTAAACAATTAGTCAGCGCTTTTGTTTGGGCGTACTCAAATCAGTTTGTCCAAGGCAAATAATGATGGGCCAATTAATTGTTGGTTTCCATTGCTACGTGTTTCAAATATTAGTATTGACCCACACTGAATAAGTAGCCAGTGGGTGATAAGTTCACCAAATAGTTCTTATTTAATAAGTATGACGAGTTTTAAAAAAAATCGTGTTGTGATGAAACCCTTCTTATAAATGGGCAGCGCAAAGCATAACAGTCCATTGTTTACGAAATCCGATGAACACACATTTTCGCTGAATGAAATCGAGTCAACGAGTGTATTCAGTTGAAAAATATTGCATGTAGGCAGGTACGCTATTGTGCTTTTACCTTAAAACTACTGAAACAAATTGAATTTAATAATCTACGGTGGTAACTTTATTTTATATTGTGCTTAAACTCTGCTCATATCTAGTTTAAAACCGCATGCTTTACGATGTGTGCGTGCTGTTTCAGTTTATAGAAGAGAAATGGTGTTTCCTTTGCACTGTGCTACAAAGTAGAGTTCTAACCTAAGAGTTATTTCTACCTACGTTATACTTGATCTAAGCTTAGCTCTGCTCTATAAAGTGAAATATTTACCCCCTATCTTATAAAAAGTTAGAGTAGACATAATGTCCTGATTACGTATGTTAAACAAGACATAATGTCTACTCTAACTTTTTATAAGATAGACCATTATTAGACGGTAGCGTAGCTTAGACCTACCTACTCTACCTTAATAATAGGTACATCATACTGTTTTCTAGGTTTTTAGCTGTTTAATAGGAATGAGTTTTAAGTATTAATTTTCAATAATTTGGAAATCCAGCATAAATTCATTGTAAGTTCAGTGTAGGGTGCGTTTACCTATAAAAAACTTTGCAGACCTTAAAGTTTGATATTGAAAAAGCACACCTGCCATTGTCTTGGGAAACCAATTTTAAGCATCTCCAGATTTCATAAAACGATCCAAAATATTGTAATTGAAGTGGGGATGGGTCCACGGAGGCACTCCGATCCGACGGTGAAGTGCACGACCTTTCTCTAATGGATACAGAAAACCTTCTTCACTTTACTCTAAAAATCTTTTTCCAAAATAAATGAATCCATACCGTATGTAAATCGGACGCCTTCGAAAGTTTTTATTGAAAAACTTGAAGAACTGATGAAAATGGGGCCGCGACGTTTAAGGTAGGTGAATGTGATACCCACTGAATTCCAAATACTTTGTAACTTTCCTACTTTGTTCTGTTTGACGATTTTGGGACACTACTTTTTCACTTACCATCATTGATCTAGAAAATCTACTTGCCGTTTTGTACCTACTGTCAGCGTTTTGTTTGTGGTTGTAATAGGAACACTATCTTTACATTACTGCAATACGTGTATGTAGGGTGGATTGATAACATGAAGCCTACCTTAATAATAATCTGTTTGACCACTCTAACAATGGTTTGGCTGTATCAGTAGAACAGTTGCTCTTTATGCTCTTACCCATCAGAATATCTTTAATCATTTAATGTTACATTGTTGACATTTCAAATCAGATTCAAGAAAGTAAATTCACTAAAGTATCCACTTCGTCAACAGTAGAGTGTGTTTTGTTTAGTTTTAGTCTAGGGTTTATGTTCCAGCGTATAATGAAGTTATCAATGATTTGTAATGGTATGCAAGTACCTACTAAGCTAACTTACCACCACCGCAGCTACGTCAAGGGAGTACACTTCTGAGAGTATGAGTAATTAATAAAGCTTACCCTGACGCCCTTTATCACGGTCAGCAAGTTTGACCTTGTACTACACTGGTACCTATACCATACCACATAGTTATACCTACTAATATCCTGAGATGATAACTGTTTGTAAAATTTGTTCATAAGGGCAGAGTAACATACTCTATACAAATACATAGTGTTGTTATATACACGTAGAGTGAATACTCTAACGTGTACTCTACGAGCTATGCACCGAAGCTTCCGAATGGAAGCTTCGGTGCATAGCTCGCAAGCTGCTCTAAAGTCTCTAACATCTTATTAAGCACGAACCATTAATCATCCTCTTCCACTTCCATGGTGACGTAAGAACTAAAATATGATATTGCTTTTGCCTTTAGTTTGCAGTTTACGATGGTTTAGGCTTGCTTGCACTTCGCTAACCACATCAATCGTGACGAAGTCGTGACTCATACGCTGTACTACTTATTAATAAACATCCAACGTCCTTTCGCGTGCTTAGAAACATAAAAGTATTTCATGCGTATCCTAAAAAACATAAATTAGGTAAAATATAGCAAGAGAGCATCCCCCTCGTTACAATATGTTCGTAATGGCGAGGGTCAATGCGCAGCCCCGCACGAACTCAAGCGGTGAAATTATCTAAACTTTTTAACTTACAACTTTTCCTGAACTGTCGAGCTTTTTCATTTGTTTGGAGCTTTCGCGGCGAATGCCATTTCAGGTCCCGTCTTTGTCTAGCGGACGGACAGTCGGCGCAGAGGCGGCATATTTCTGCCAGAGAGCGTCACGCGTGCCGGTTCCAGCCGCCGCGCCGCCGCCGGCCCGGCCTGCGCTCTGCCGACTTCGCTCTCCGACTCCGATCCGAGCAAGTCTCGGGATCGGGGCCTCCACTCCAGCCAGTTCGTCCGCTCCGTCAGTCCTCATCGCTGCGATGCCGGTGGCGCACGTCACGTCCCGCAAGCTCGCTGCGACGATCGCGTCTTACTTTACCAACAACTTATAAATCGGAGCCGAACCCGGTAAACCTTCACGAACAGATTATAACTCGATATGAGATAACTGGCTCGCAGCACGACCGCGGTGATTAATCATCCTGCCCGTAGGACAGGAAGCATAAGCTTGGATGCGATGTAAACATTACTGAAGTTTTTCATAGTTTGTTGACTGGGTACAATACAATAGCGTTAATGGATTTATGTAAGCGGCTATGCACCGTGGCGCCGCCGGTGCTGTGAGTGGTCGGATGTGTGGTGTGGTATAGAAGCAAGGATGGTTGCTGGTGGCGGATGGGCCGCGAGGCTTGTGTGGGCCTTGCTGGCGGCGGCCGCGGCGGACTCCTGGACTGCCTACCAGGAGCCGCCGTGCTGCCTGCCAGTGTCGCACCATCGCGTCAGGCATCACAGAGGTCAGTAACTCTACAGACCACACAAAGACGTGACAATTCAGCCTGAATTTATATTTAAGCCAGGCTAAATGAACAAAGACTTTGATTCACGAAATGACTCTTATGACTATGAATACAACAGCAAGTTCGTTAACCGGCACATTAGTCATGGTCAGGTATCTAGTAAGTATATTTAGATTAGACACGCAGTTAGTGTAAATGTTTACTTAAGCTCTGAAATGGGAACAAGTTTTGATAACTAAGTTTTAGACTAAAAGATGCCAAAATATTTATTTTGTTGTAAGATACCAGTAATGGAGTGAATCTCAAATTATCTTGTGAAAGTCTGGAAATGCCGTTTTTATTGCGTCGATGACTGAAAATACATTGTCGAAGTTTTTTTATCCCATAACTCTTTTCAAAAACTACTTCCGCAAAAACTTACAGTCAGTTAAGTGCAGTCAGCTACAAAAGTAGATAACCATTTCTGGTTGGTAATGTTTTTTTTTTTAATGATATTTTTTCCGCTGACTGTACCTAACCGTTAGCTTGAAGGTATGTAGTTATGACTGCCGAAAGATACAGTTTATAATAAAAGTTACTATGTACACAGCCTCTAACTAATGCGTCAGTGTCGGTGGCTCGAATTTTACAGCCGGCCTTCTAAGCACATTTTCTTGTCAGGTAAATATTTAATTATTACGATAGGTGCCAAGCGAGTATCCTTTTTAGATCCTTTTTATGCAGACATTTTAGTGGTTCAAAGTACCTACTAAAAACCTAAAATATCTAGGCTACGTGGACTAAGGAACAAATTATTCAAACTGGTATAGGTATAGGTCTCTCACTTTGGAGAATTTTTATTTAGGTTTTGATGCGTCAATGTATTGCCTGGTAATTCGTTATTACACAGCAAATAGTGTAAAAAACGTTGAATGTAACTACTACTAATAAAGCCCATTGAGATAGGTAAATATAGTTGAAATAATTTATTATTTGCAGCCTAATTCAATATTCTTGTAGAACAGGCATCACGTAAAGACCAATGATTCGTTGTTCCTAGACTTTGTATTTAAGTTTCAAGAAAATGACGTGTTAAGTTGACCCATTGGCATAACCCTAGCTGGATAAGTTACGGGATTTCCTTTTTAAGTACCTGGTTGGGTAGGTATACTGACCAAAAAAGCGCTGAGTGCATCTACAAAAGCACTTTTCTCTCTATGACCAAAAGCTCTCCGGTGAGAGCTTTTTTCGATTCTATTAAGCTTAAGCACTTACTACATTACTTCAGAGATTTAGGTCTGGTTAAAGAAAAAAACTATGAATGCTAATAGGTAGCTACAGTCAACATCACAAGTAAATGTAGCGACAAGATTTTAAAAGTGTTTCGCGAGGTTTAATTATTGCTAATTAAGTAGATTAGTAAGGAGGTAAGTTCATTCACAAATCATGATTAATACAGTATCTACAATAATCCGTAGTCAGGTAAAAAAAGGTCGACATATTTTTTTTGGTTAACCACAGAACATTATCAATGAGGACAGAACATTAACATTTGTGTAGAAATTTAAGTTATCTCGTTTTATATATTTGCTGGCAACAAAAGGCGTACTATAAATGGACGCGAGCAAAAAACATTGCACGTTGGGTGCAGTGGGCGGGGGATCGCGGCAACCGGTTCCATCTGCGCCGGCGCAGGTAATCGACTCTCCTTCGGTTAAATTAAGTTATGAACGAGCTAGTCGAATAGAAATATAATACCAGCCACTTTATTATCATGTTCACGTCTCGTGCTGTTTTATAGCTACAAATAAAGCCTTTTACTCTAGTAAATTTTATAAAAAAATTCTTCTGTAACATATAAATATTAGAGAAGAATGACTTGGTGCATAAGTAATAAGCGTTTCCTGTAACTGATAGCTCCCAGCTGTTGCATATCTTGAACTAATAACCGTAGAGACTCGCCCAGTAGAGACAGTTTTGCATAATATTATAGCTTCACAGGACTGCCATCCAGAAAATGTGTGGAGACATTGCTCTACAAAATTAGAGAGTCTATGTGCTATAGTAACAGACGAAGACTGTACGTAATAAACAAAATATTGAAATTCGAATCGTAACGACTTCGGCGATTAGACGGTTGTCCGCAGGCATGTTTCTTGCTGTTTTATTTAGTGCTTAATCTCCATAAAACATTTAAAAAGTAACTGAGCATATACAAATACATTACAAAACTCCAGTTACAAAACATATTAGGCATAAATATTATAAATAGGTACCTAAGTAAATAAATCCTACTAATATTATAAACACTAAAATTTGTATGTATGGATGTTTGTTACCCTTTACGCAAAAACTACTAATCCCATTTAGATGAAACTTGGAATATATATTATGCGTGACTATTGGATTAACACATAGGCTACTTTTTTATCCAGGAAAATCAACGGGATCCAACGGGCCTCGAACGAAGTCGCGCGCGGAAGCTAGTTACAAATAAACTAAAGCTGCTGCAATTTTGATCAATTCTGACACAGATTTTTTTGCAAAACTGAATGTCTTGATGGTCTCGATTCACTCGAGAAAACTTGCAGTTTAGGAGCGTATTTTTAATTGTTGAACGAAACAAATCTACATAAATAGAATAGTTCCAAAAGACATTCCTTGAACAGACCACACGACATGACAGCTATAAATTGCAAAAACATTTTCCTAGAAGTGGACTTCATTATCTGGGAGCTTAGTGAGAACATGGCCTATTATGATGATTGCGAATTCCTTCTGGTGTTATGTCTACACGTTCATGTACACTGGCGTTGGACATTGCATTCCGTAATAAAATATGATAGGTAGGCTTGAGAGTTATGTAGTTATATAGATTACAGTATAGACCACATATAGGCTAATTTAGTCATTTTTAACATATTAAAATTATTATTATCTTTTAGCATTACACTTTATTTTTTATCACACTATTATTGTTAATTTCAATTATTTTGACATTTTAATTTTTACAGTCTGTCTTTTTACTTTTACCAACATCAATCAAAATAAAATTAATTATATTTTAAAGAATGAATTCATGTATTAAAACAATGTAATATATCATAACAAAACAAAAATTTAATTATGTATATAAACTAATATTAGGAAATTATGTATTACTGTATGTATTTAACTTCTTAATTTAAGTTAAAATACTATCATTTATTTAAAACCAAATTTGTTTGGCGGAGGGCATTGATATGCCATAACACAGGTTAATCCTAGTTTGGGTATCAATGTTGTCCAACCAGGAAACACAACACTGTAAACCAACTTACAATATTGGAAATGTATTATTAATGTCTGTTATTATTTCAATAAATTTCATTTCATTTCATAGGCCCCTGCAGTGTACTGAACACAGAATCATTATTTTAAAAGATGTAGCTCTCTTAAAGTAGGTACATGCTTTACATGGAGCAGTGCACTCGGTTTATTTTACAGTAGACCTCTTTGAATTACTTAAACACTACCACATTTTGATAGTACCCAGGTACCTACTACTACTTAGGTAGGGTATCTAAGTATCCTGCCTATATCTAAGTATAAGTATCGAAAGCGAAATGTCTTAGTAGGTGCAAGTATTGTTCAGACAGGTTAGACAGTTTAATCGAAAGTCCACTTTATGTGTTCCGTCCGTGGCATGGTTATTAAAAAGTTTGCAGTGTTTACTTGACTTCCTATATTTACTAGAGAGGTGACACTTACTAGAGAGGTGTCTCTTTGTAATAAGCTGCTGTACCTACCTATCTATAAATAAATAGGTGCAAAATGGTTTTTTAGTTTGAGATAAAATGCAAAAATATGATAACCTAGGCATCTTCTTTCTTCCTCTGTATATCTCTTAGACATCTTTTTAGAACTATAAACTTAATTTTCTTTAGAAACAGTATGTAGTATATAAATATATATACATAAATCCCTATCAATATTTATAAGGTGTGTAAGCAGATAAATAATATGTTCGTTTTTGTTTAAATATTAATGTAAGCAGTTAAAAGCTCTACGCCATAGAGCTTATGGTGTAGTGTTATATGAACTGTGTCTATGGTAATTTTTTTAATCACTAAAATAATGCGTTGGAAGATGTTCTGTATTGTTATTTTGAATTGCATATGTATTGTATACTTACCCCAAGGTCTTTATGTATCATTATTATTTTTTACCTTCCAAACTTCTCATCGGTGACTGAATTGAATAGACAGGTTTCGTTGGTGGCATTATCGTGTCGTGTCGGCGTGTGGTCGCTCACAGAGGTCAACCAATCTTACCGGCATCGTCGACCGCGATCTTATCACGTTTAATAAACCTATTTACGAAGGTATCTAATGTTACCGCTACGTAGGTAAGCAAAACACCTACAACTATTGAGTTACCTATATTATGTTATGTTATAATACGATTGTAAATAATTGTTATTAAATAAATAGGTAAATGAAATGAAATTATGTGGGGTGAATATTTGTGAACAGAAAAAAGTTTGGTAGATGTTACAAACTTGTACTGCCTGTATACTTACTTTTGAAACCTCAATGTTAGGAAGCTTGTTTCAAAAATATATAACTTTGAAACTATCATAATAACAACAATTTACACAACGAATTATCTATTTGCTAATATTTGTGATTTGATTGTGTTAAAAAAGTATTTTTCTCCAAAAAATACAGTGTTTTTTGCCGTTTTTCTGCTTCTAACTCACCATCGAAGGTATTAGGTACTATGAACTCATCAAAATGCTTTTTGCCAGCATCTATTAGTGAGATGGCAAAGGTTAGGACGTTTATTCAATGCAGCCTCACATGAACACAATAGGCACGTTCTAAGTAATTGGAATCGTGAGAGTCACGTGACGTGCATGTGATCCTCAAGATAGCAATCTTATAAAGGCTGGAAACGGCAATAACATTAAAATGCAAGTCACTCGATGTATCAAACTAACGGAGGAAATATTTGGCGTCTGAAACCAAGAGTCAAATAGAATCAAGACAAGAAGTATCTACCGTACCAATGTATTCGAAACGTGCGTTGGTGGAATATACCTCGGTTAGAGTAGATAGTTAAAGCCATGTCAGTCAGCCTGAGACAGCTCTGCCGGTTCGATTTACACAAGGCTCGGCTTGCGATGCTACACGCTCAATAAAGCTCGTTTAACACTGCACAAGGAAATCCCGACACGACTCGATATTGCCAGAGTGCCTTCGAATAACGGTAACGAAGCAAGAGCCCAACTACGACCGACGAGTACCTACACACCTAGGTACCTACATTGGCTTGGGCATAGGCGCTCAAGATTTTATGATAATGGATCAATGTATAGACAAGATAAAATAACAACTATGATTTTGCGAAAAGTTCGCTAAAGCCAAATTAGGCAATCATTTTGCTAACTGAATTATATATTTTTTTCGGTTAGCATACAGTTTGACCTTACTTTACGAAAAGTGGATAGGTACTTACATATTTCGAAATTTTTATTGCACTTTATCAAGTAGCAATAAACGTCGCTGAGTAAAACACTGTGGTTTGAATTTAAAATGCGTTCAATCGATTACCATGCATGAAACCATTTCATTTTTCATTGTATGTAGCTATAGAAAATATGCTTTTTCTTATAATGACTGCAACACGAAAGGTGCGCGCACAAGTGTGTCGTTACCTAACATATAATTTTATTACCGGTAACGAGACTAAGTTATATTGAAGGCCACATTATCGATAGTTACTGCCTTTGGGTGGCCATCAGCCGTGTGAAAATGAGCAGTCGTAGGTAGGTGCTAGTCACGATAAGAGGTAAGTACGTACTACAACTTATCAACCGGCTTCAAAAAAGGAGGAAGTTCTCAATTAGACTGTATGTTTTTTTGTGTGTATGTTCCGCGATCATTCCGCCAATTATGAATTGATTTTGATGATTCTTTGTTTGTTTGATAGATCATAACTTCAGAAGTAATCCCATATAAATTATATCAAAATCGGTTCAGTAGTTTAACTGGAAAAAACTCGTCATCCACGTACACGACATTGCGTATTTTGCTTTCCTGTGACTTTTCACATTGGTGTTTACGATCAATAGAACAATTCCAATGATCTGTCATCATCATCATTTGATGATAGAATTGTAAGGTGATTACGTTGAAGTCAGTTTTTCTAGATTCATTTATATGTATAAATTACTATGTAAAGTATAGAATGCAGAATTTCAGGATAATATTTCCTGGAAATAACTACTAACAAGCATAAAACTAATACATAAAGCCGGTGATCGTAAAAACTGGAGGGATATGGGGGAGACCTTTGCCCAGCAGTGGGACAGTATGGATTAACGAAAAAAAAAGCATAAAACTGGCTAGTGAATCAGCTAGTTTAACATAATGGCGTTATTATTATGAAAATAGTACAGGATGTTCCTATTACTTTTAGATTTAGATGATCCAACTGTTACACACATTTATCGCACAATAACGTTTGTATTTATTATGATCTATAAATCAGCTGTATAATGGTTAGGCAATGCAACTTTATAGGAGTCTTTTCTACTACTAGATATAGATTTAATTTTTGTCAGTGGCTAGGTAGGTTTGATAGTAATTATTCTTTCGAAAAAAAATATATAGATGAGTACTTACTCATAACATTTCGCTTACAAGTTTAAAGTTCCATTTGAACTAAAATAATGTATTTACTTTCACATGATTACCAATAGAAGTGGCTGTTGACTCTGGTATTCAAATATTGGGCTCGTTGTCTGCGATAAGCGATCACATGACACTCTCCCAGTACAAGGACCACTACTCAGCAGACATGTCAGCCCGCATCGACTTATACGTTCCGATCCGACCGAACTGACTCTAGACGCGTAAGCTGTAAAAGCAATGGAATACAGGATGATATTATAGGACTAGGTTCAAGTGAAACTACAGAATACTAGTGGGTACAAGTAGTGAAACATGGGTTGTTGAACATGACTACTCCGAGCAAAACGAGGGTTATTAAGTTACTAACAGTACCCATTTTCAATATCTTTCTTTCCTGTATTGTGCAACTTTTTATTTCATGTTGCTACTCTTTTGGCTTGAAAAACATCAGTTTATTTATGTCAAGGTCTAATCCAAGAATTTTATAACCGCAAAATAAATGAGTTTTATATTCGTCAAACAGCGTGATACGGGAATGTTTGAGCCGAAATGAAATTCCGCGCGCATCACAATCTGAAAAACGTTTACCTACACAATTTACGGTAAAATTTGCGCAGTCTGCGTATTACTTTACGTTTTAGTTGAATTAAATTTATACGTGAGGGCAACACAAACAATAAATTGGCAATTATTTTCAATTTTTTGTGCAATTCATACCCGCCGGGTTGTGTTTATGGCAACGCTTAGTTGAGTGGAATGATTGTGTAAAACTGTTGGACGGCCTCCAACGGGCGCGGGTACAAACGCCGCAAATAAAGTCAAATAAGTGAACCAAGCCGACTGGTTTCGCGCAGCTGAACGGTATAGGATTCGCTTTAACATTTTAATTGAGGTTTTGGTAGATCATCTAGATGCTAGCTTTCTTGGGCCGTGTTTTAGAGTTTATGCAAGAAACTAACGTCAAACCTATCTTCCCTAAGACGGAGCACCTGCCTGGGGAATCATAAAGGAAAAACGTGCTTAAAATCACTTTTTTCCTTTTAGTTTTTTGCTTATCTCATCCTGTATGTACCTACCTATTTATTGTCTCACGTAACTAACAAAATTGCTTAACTGCTGTTGGTAATAACTATCTTAACAACCATCCAACACATAGGTACAAACACGTTATAGTTAAGATCTAAATTTCTTAGAATGCAGCAGAAATAGCTTCAATAATTGACATCAATTGTCTGGATAAACTCATCAACTGAAAACTTCAAATGTGTCACACGCCACGCACGAGAAAGTCATGATCTCTTCTTGACTCAGATTAACCACAAATAATCAAGAGAAAAATGGTAGCCCAATAAAATTGTGTTTTGTTCTTTTTTTTTATGTTTTAGTCCTGAGAAAATGCCTTTACTCATAACCTTAATACAGCGTGTATTAAGGTTTCTTGGTTTAGTCCACTGCGGCTAAATTTTAGTCTTACCTAACCCAATATCAATAACATAAACTTCTTTGCATAATTATTCAAGCTGTAGGTATTATTAAGTTTTGGTGTTCTGGAAGTCCTGCAAGACTACCTACTCTACACAATAGTCGAATATTGCGTGTAGCTCTGGCACCGTTCCAGTCGTTTCAATTTTAAAACGGGCCGCTGTTCGTAAACATCCCTAAATGATAAACGCATAATTTAACGCCTCCGGGAACCACGAAAAATTGTGCATCTATTTTCACGATCACGGAGCGTGAAGACGATCATTTATCGTTTCACGCCAAAGTTTAGATTGATTCGCTTTGTATTTTCACCCTATATTATTAAAGTTCATTAAATCACAGTCGGTTAAAATTATAGCAGCCTTATTCATAATCGCTTTGTAGCTTCGTTTAGTTGGAAATTTCTCTCTGTTTATTGACTCGTTGTTTCTGGGATTTATTTTTCTGTTATCTTAACATTTAACCGATTCTTTGCACTATGTTCAACCACAGATCATATAGGTAATACTGGTTCACCTAAGCTGATGTTACTGACTAATATGTCGTTATCAAGCGATTATAAATAAGGCGTGTAGTTGAAGTATAGATATACATCTTTATTATACCAGAAATGTATTATTAACGTTCTGAGGAGCGTGCCGGCTTGATTATTGAGGCAATAAAACTAGATAACGGCAGTTCTATTGCTTGGTGCTTATTAAGTTTTTTACAAGCAGTCAAGTTTATTAACCCGACGGGGGTGCAACGGATTTCGCTTTAATAGGAAAATAAAAAAAAAACTTCTGCGATGGGCTGCACATCGAAGCAGAATCAGGACAATGGTTGAAAAGGACACAATAAAAAATCTATTATGTTTCATCGAGATCCACGTTCTGGTATACAAAAGCACAGATCATATATAATAATACTATACAAAAGTAAGGATTTACATTCGTAGGGATAACCCGTATAAAAACGCTTAGTTTAAATACTATAAATTCTTATTTTCTGTGGATAATTAAGACAGAGCAGAGAGAATAGAAAAATGAGCCAAAAAATCTTAATAGGTACCACTTTTTAAAAAAAGCCACTACAACACAACAACAAGACAGAGCAGAGAGAATAGAAAAATGAGCAAAAAAATCTCAGTACCACTTTAAAAAAAAAAGCCACTACAACAAGTTGGGATGTAATGTGTGTGTTTACCACACTGTACCTATGTATATTGTGTGAAATCCATTGCTGCAAAATAACGATAGAGTGTGCGGTCGCCGATAGCATCGTGCCTTCGTCGCCGGCCGCATAAATCTGGCTTTGATACGTTTTGGTAAGAAGCCAACAGTGCATCGCCAACCACTCGACCTGTGTATTGCAAAATAACATTTTCCTTTATTGAAACACTACTTTTCTACCCATTTCCCCAAACTGGAAAATGATGATATCTTTATATATGCTGCCTATCTGCCTATTTTCGAATGACAGATGTATAAATGCACTCAAATAAGTCAAAACTCCAGCTGCACTGAAGTCTATAATGTTGAATCAAAAATTTGATAAAAATATTTGCAGCCTTACTAATCTCAAAACATTTCCCATTCTAGCAAGCAAGCTCGTATGAGCTAGCCCTCTGGTGATGGAGTTTTTACGGCCGCTTTAAGGCCTCCGTCACGGCATAACGACTGCTAGATCCGGTACCGACAGTTTAACGTGACCTCCGAAGCACGGAAGCGCTCAGATGTAAATGCCACTAGCGGTCACCCATCCTAATAGTGACCGCACAGAACGGTGCATCAGTGAAGATTGACTAAGCAACCCTAGCCATGAGCGCTTCAGCGTTTCCCATTCTGAAGACATTTATGTTTTTCACTTAGAACAATAACACTTCGTTGTTCTTAATTAAAATGTTCTTAGCTAACAAAGTTACAAAGTTATAAATGTAGAGTAGCTGATAGACTTTGTCGCAGCGGTAAGGTTCATATGTCAGTACCTAGGTTTAAGTACTTTAATAATTTCGAGTAGGTGGTTTAATCTCTAGCTTTTGTTTAAGTAATCTATTCAGCAGTTTTGCGGACCTTTCTTGGTTTGGTGTAACAGCGGAATAGATTATTCCAAGACTTTGTCTTGAAAATGTTTCGTTTTCGATATACCTGGGCCCCGAGTCTGTGCATTTGTTTTGACTTTCGACTCGAGTATAGCACACGCAAACGCATTCGCAAAGCAAGAAATTTTGTATGAAAACCGGATAAGCGCCTCTAAGCTGAAGATTTGGGAAGTGTGCCCAACAAAGTTTCTCGCGTTGCGAATGCGTTAGCGTGTGCTATACTCGAGTCGAAGGTCAAAACAAATGCACAGACTGGGGGCTCTGTAGGGGTTATTGATCAGTAGTAAGGTACCGGCGAGCTGATTATGAACGGTAATCAAAAATCAGCACTAATGACTATGTGATGAAAACAGCACTCACAATCATGCACAAATTCGTCTGCAACCATAAATTGAGTAAAAGCTTCGTAATTCCAGCTGACTCACTTGTTCACTCGATATTCATATTAAACAAATCCGATTGTAACAAAGATTTATCTTGTGCAATAAAGGCATTGTATCCGACTATCTGTGCTCCATTTGTGCGCACTCATACTTACGTAACTAGCTTATGCCTGTTATTCCATCCGTGTGGAAAACAGATTTTTGTGCTATTGTTTTAAAATTAATTTTTTTAGTGCTTACTTGTACAACCACAAAGAAAAAACATAATAAATAAATATTCACGGACACTTAACACAACGCCTACAGACTAGTCTCAAATTAAACAAAGCTTGTACGAAGCCTAATAAGCAACACGTCACGTCACGTCACGTCGGGTTAATCACGTCGGGGTCACCAACTGTAGTGCTACCTGCCTATCCAACTGTAGCTTGTCTTGAAGGATGGCAAATAAAACGATGGGTTTGTAGAACACGTACACCGTCTAATCGACACTACAATATTATATAAATGCAAAAATACAAACAAGCAAGGGAAACAATATTCGTAAGCGTAATAGCGCGAGAAAAAGGTAGGCAAGATTTGGAGCAAGCGAGCGTGCGTCTGCCGCGAGAGCGTGTGGCAGACTGAGGGGCGAGCGGCGGGTCCGGCGACGCGGCGGCCGGCGCTCGCGCATAGCAGTCCTATTGTTCTCGGCGTGGCTGTGACCGTTGAGGCGCGTTGATACGATCCGACACGACCGGGGATGGCGCGACGACTCTTCATTACGATATTCTCGTAACAGGTAAGTGGTATTTGTTTTGTAATTTATGTAATGCATGTTTGTGTTGTGAATGTTTTTGTATTGTGTATTTAGTTTGTAAGATAAATAATTATATGTTTATATATTTATAATAAATACGTATAAGTTATATTAAGATATTGTGGCTGCGCCACATATTAATAAAATATTTATAGTTCTTTAAGATTGACTAAATAGACAAAAAAAGTATGAGCTTTCAAGATTGAATAATGGTCGTTATAATAATAATCTAGTCAAAATAATGATACGAGTATAAAAAGATGTCTCAAACTGTAATGTGATATTTTAATTTTTAGTCTCAAATTGATCCTAAAATGAATTTTATTTTGCAATAAACCGTTTACAAATATTACAATAGACATTTCATAAGAAGTACCAATGAAGATAAATCTCGAAGGCATGATTATTATTTACTTGAGCATGTAGTTCAAGACGGTAAAATAATACCTTGAGCTTTCTATACTAATCCAAACCAACCGTCTTTATAGAGCTAGAGACTAAACAATGTTGCCCGTGGATGCGACTGCAGTACAAATATGAACCACGCTATGAGTGTATATGTTCTATGTGTGTATATCTACGGTAAAAGGTGTGATACGAATCAAGCAAATTTTTTAATAGAGCATTGATGATTGATGACCACATGATGGAGCGTGAAGAACGGCAATAGTTGCAAATAAATAAATAAATAAATATTTACGGACACTTATCACAACGCCTTCTAGTCCCAAACTAAGCAAAGCTTGTACGATGGAAACTAGATGGCTGATAGAATACATACATAATTTTTTTTTGTAAATACATACTTATAATACATAGAAATACCCAGACACAGAACAAACATCTATGTTTGCAACACACAAATGTTTGTTCTCGGTGGGGATCGAACCCACGACCCACAGCACGTAAGGCAGAGCTACTACCGACTGAGCCATGACGCCTGTCAAAACTAAAGTTACGTGACATTATTGCCAATTATCTAAAGCAAGTGTTTAGGTACATGCAGCAAAAAATAAAATGATATCACCTAAACAGCGCTTTTTATGTGATACATGACTTTTAATACATATATACATTAAAAAATCAACATAGTATATACAAAAACTGATCGATATAACGTGCAATGCAATAATAATGTCAGATACCTATCACAATATTCGAACGAACGTCTAAATTCTAACTTAAACATAGATAGACAACCCTTTAATGTATAAGAAAAAAAATTTACTTGTAAATGGTTCAACTTTCTAATTATTCCCTAAGATCTACTTCTCAATGCTATATTATCTGGGTTATGGTGTAAATTAACGCTCTAAAAGCCCTTTCGTAAGGTCAGCAATTAGAGGAGTTTACTTTCCCGGGATAGACGTTGTTAAGTTAAGCCACGCTCCAACAGACGCGGCCTGATATATCACTGCAAGTAGTACTGGACTTTGTAAGCTTTATATAAAGTGGTTTGCAGTGTGATATTTAATATCATATCAAGTATTTAAATATATAAAACGATAGGGTAAGGTTGTGTGTAAATATAAGTGCGCAGCGGCTCGGGGTGGTGCGATGAAATGAAACAAAATGCTAATCCTGGCAGACATACGCCGCATTATTTTGACATACCCTGATTAGCCGCGTGCTCGCGTCGTTTTTGTCATAGCTTAATAGGGTTCATTTTGAACTCGGTAGGGCAGCCTCGTTAATCACTACGTTCGCTTCCGTCGGCGGTCGGCGACGGAACCAGCTCATTTTTGATTGTTTTTGATAAAACAAACAAAGACAAATGAATAAGCTGAATCGTTAATCATAAGTCTGTTTAAACTGTGCTTCCTTTTGCAATACGCTCGTGCATTTCTCGGATGCGAAGCCATTTCCGCTGTTTATGAAAACATTACGCAATACATGAAGCTGCTACGTAACCTAGCTTGTGGTTTGATGCATGACCTAAAATTAGTATGAATAATGGCTTTGTTTTGGCTCTACCAAACTACGCTAGAGACTCGTATAAAGTGAAAAAAATACGTTTTCAAAAGCAGCCTGAGTAAATGAGTAAGGTTTGCAGTGACCGTTGAACACAGCGGAAATTTAGGAGTGAGGCTTTGACAGACGTACGAGGCGGTTTCGACGAATTTATGAGCTTCTCGCACTTTATCTACGGAACCCTATTCCACTGAAACGTGTTTTGCTGAAGTGCCGTCTGAAATGAAACCAGCAGCGGTGCGTCAATCGTGATGAAAGTGATTGCTATATTAAAAAATGTTAATTCGTTTTTGGGAAGTACTTTGAATCGAGTTTACTATTGCCCCCGTTACAAAATGAATGTGTCAAACCGATATCCGGACAGGTTGAAATCTCGTCGAAATGTATGTTGTAATTTGTTATGCTATGGAGTGGGCCGTTTGTAAAATAAAGCACATGAGGTAGAATTTAGCTTGATATGAATTGCCTACTATTTATTATTAATTTTTATCTAAGACCCAAACAGTAAGTTAGGTACCTACTCGAAAAAATGGATATAAGAATGTTGTATCCTCATTGTGTACATATTTCTGTTTTTCTATCTCCCTGTGTTTTCATGGTTTTGTAACAAAATGTAGTATTTTTTTTAGAAAATGTAACATCACGATTGGCAATTTTATTGGTGCTGAGCCCCCTGACCCCTTGATGATAAATAGCCCGTTATTCGGCAGCATGGACGCCCGAGATCGGAATGATTATCGAGAAGTTCGCGGTTCGTTGATCACAGCACAAAATTAATTTAGGTACGAGGGTGCCCAAACCCGAGGAAACGGTATAAGCTTGTTACAGCTCTACACACCTATTTTGTTGTGCAGCGTGGTCAAGCGGAAAGCTCTTCGTTTTTAGTCGAAATAGTAGGTAATATTTTACCAAATGAAAATGAAACGATAGATCACTAATAGAGGGTGGTTCAGGGAGAGAGCCACACTCCGTCATTTTATACTTGCTTTTATATCTCATATTTTTGCCCGTTTGTGTGATACAAATACTTAAACTTATTTATTTTCTTGTAAATAGTTTAATCCACCTCTGGTCCAGCCCAGATTATCAAATCTGAGTCAAAGCCCTGTCATACTGACTCTGCAATTGACGCTCTAGTAACTATATGAAGTTTGATGAACTACAGTTTCATCAAACTTGGCCAGAAGCGACCCACCACGCAACATTTTATTTTGCATTTTTCATGTCACTATGTTAATATATTAGAATCCATTGTCATTCGTTGAATGTTCAATCGTTAGTTACTCGTAGATAGATGGAGTGCGATGCAATTTTAGAACAATGAGGTGGGAAATTGCTTTCGACCATAGGTAGCTAGTTTCAAAGCGGTAAACCGGTGTGTGGTGCTATGCAGTGGACATCTATTCCTCAGAATATTGATTGATAGTAATCTGCAGTCAAGTTAGTTAATAGATGTAGTAAGTAACCTTGTAACAAATATTTGGAGAGACAACTTGATTGAACTTTAAATCAAACAAAACATCTGAAAGAATCATGTTCATCTGAAAGGATTGAATATTTTGTATCGTAATTGGTTCGCTACGCCGATTACTCAAATGCGCTATACAAAGATTTGTAAAACCCACGCGGAACTTTGACACAGAACTTATAATACTCTGGTTCTATATCGAATACAGTAAACGTTACAAGTGCCACACATTACATACATTTTTATATTCTTCTTTTTCATGTTTCAGGACTAAGAAGTATATAATTAAACACAGATGATTTAAAAAATATATCAACTTATCAAGCTGACTGTACTTAATCAACATCTTGATTCAAGTTTCTGCTAGCATTGAGCTATTAGTTGGATACAAACTGTGGGCGGTTCCGTTTTCCATCATCTATGATTATAGGTCTATATTTGAATGGTTATAGATCTATATTTGATTCTGATTACTTTTTTAGGTAATATAACTACTCGCGCTAGAAATTATAAAATTATGTTTATTTTTTTTCTTATTAACTCCAAACTGGCCTACAGTGTTTCCGCGAATATACGGTCCATTCTTTATTCGCTAGTTAGAAACACAACACAGATAAGTAGCTGCGTAGGAGTTCAGCGCTGTTCGAAATCAACTATAAGCTACGCACATACAAATGACTAGTTACATTGTAAGCTGATTTGCCAGAGGCCTTCAGCCTATCCCCAGTAATACAAAGCCTACAAATCCTACATTGTATGCCTTCGTCATATCAGAAATCAGCTCGTACATTGTGTTACATATAAGTGAGACTCGTGCGTTGTTTATTAGATGTGACCACGGATCGAAATACCGGGGTTATGTAGAAAGCGGGTTGCCGGCATCTTTTTAGTTTACCGATGCACCTATTATATTTTTTGTATTTTTGTTTTTACAATTAAAATACCTACCAACACTAACTACCCCATATTATGCTAAAGTCAGTAGAAATTACTAATAGTATAGTAGATATTATATGATCTGTGACCAGGCTAAGTTGGCAGCACTCATCTGTGTGACTGATTTTGTAAACTTATAGTTTGTTGAAAGTACCGTCTGTATCTATCTACTATAAAAGTACCACGAAAATTACTGAGATTAGATTATTGTAGAATTTATTGGATATCACAAAATTCGGGAAAGCTTGAGCAAAGAGAATTGTGTATTTTATTGTACGGGTAAACCAATTCTTACGTAAATGCTGTTATCGTCCCAAAGAAAGGCTTAGCAATGGTAATTTCTTCTACCAGTCCTTCTTGACCGTTGCAAGTTTGTTGCGTTAGACAACGTTGATAAATCTGTTTTCTAAGTAAATTCAGCTTTAGTCGTATTCGTGAGAAGCTTGGATCAGTAAATCTGCCGACCGGAATGGGTTACAGCGTCGCCTCTATAAATCGACCGTCCATGGTTTACGACTCACTGCAAAGGAAGACTTAGACTTCGGTGACAACAACTGATAGCAAGAAAAATCGTGTTGTTTGAGTACACAAATCTTACAGTGGTATATACAATACATATACCAGTAGGTAAATATAGGTAAATAGGTAAGTAAATGATTTGAATGAAGTGGGTAAATTCTATTCTATTCGAATTATTAAATACATAATAATAATAATATTCTTTAGTTTTCGGAGTAAGTTCTGGATTAATTATTAAAATAGGTTAGTTTAGTCTGAATCAGTAAGATACTTTGTAAGTGACTAAAAAAGTTTTATACTTAGTCTCGGCGAAAGTGGAGGGGAATATCTAAATATCTTTCTATCGAAAATATTTTTTGCTGCGCAAAACACCACTCAAGGCTAAAGCTATTAAACTATGTCGGATCCTGTACCTGTCTACGTGATAAAATTTTCAATTAACGTTAACATAAAAGTTAACGTTAATAAAGCTGTTGGTAAAAATTCAATGTCCAGATTCGTGCTCTTTCGGTAATTTGCATAAAAGCTAAATTAACATTTAAGTGTAGCCATTAAACTGGCTTCGAATCGCATTGATTGGAAGGAAAGCTCTCATTCTGACTGGCCCTGATTTAATTAGAACAATAAAAGACGAGTTTCACGCCGAAACACCAAGAGATCTTGAATAGCTATAAAATTTACACCAGTAAAGGAACTCGTCTCAATTATAAAGCCAGAGAAAAAAATCCGAGTCATCTATAAAAACTTGAATATCGTGGAAACCATGAATGCTAGCTTAGTGAAATAAATTACGTTTCATAGAAATTAATTGTCTATAATTGCATTATTGGCTTGCATAGTTTAGCATTCATGGTTTTCAAGATATCCAAGTTTTTATAGATGACTCGGAATTTTTGGTCTCAAGTGTATTATTTTCTGTACTGTGTCTAGTAATTCATATAATAGAAACTGTGACGTTACTGCCACACTCTGTTGTTCTTTACTTGGTAGTTTAGTTTCGGAGTTCTTCTTAGTCGTTTTACTGTTAGAAGCTATTTCCTGTGCCCGTCTGGAAATACTTGCCGGCGAAATCTATTAGGGTCTGCTCTCATTGATATGCAAGAGATTCGTTTATTACTTTACATTTCATTTACAATGCCTCGGTTTCACTTGGAAGATCAAATTATTCTTTACTCCTTGTACATTGCCAGCATAAAATGCCTGAGACATTATTGTCACCGTTTTGGTGAAGTATTGTATAGAAAATTTGTAAAATAACCTAAGATTTTAAAAACGAACGTTTCAAAAGTCTGTTCCTTTTTTAAACAGATTTTTTTTTATTCAAACAACGCAAATGTAAAAACTTTTAAATAAAACCTTTTTGAAAACTATACGAAACACGATGGTTGTGATGTGAATGCATCATAGATAAACACATTTAGGCCCATTGTCCACTGAAGCGTAGCAGTCATTGAATGGACGCGTTCGCGACACTTTTTTCACGTTTAACCGCTTTCATATTTTACTGTAAAATAGCGTTACATGCAGATTCATCTACTTGGCATTTATTAGGTATTCGGTAGGTACATACTTTTTGTCTCACTATGACTACTTCAAGGCTGCAAACTACAGTGACAGTTCTATTGCCCTTGGACAAGTCAATTTAACCTAAATTTTATAATCGAGGCTGTATAACACTGATAACAATGCAGGATGTTGTTTTGAACTCAGTAAATATTGCACCAAAACAGTCATAACTAGAATAAACAACCGTCTGGCGGGTTGCTGGCTTGTCAAACTTTGCCGACCCATTCCACAGAGCTTACTTGTCTAAATACCTATCCACAGTATTCACTGAGGATATACCGATGAAGCAATGTACGATAATCGAGCATGATTTATTACTTCTGCTAGCTCGTCTGTTTTTCGATCAACTGCAAACCACACTTTCTAAAAACGAAACTGAGTGTCGATTTGAACTACCTGCACTTGCTCGAAAGTTGAATGGTTTCGATTAAGGAGCCACTTACAGACAGCAATGTATTGCGTACAGCTCAGCACTCCTTCAGTTTTCACAGTACACCCAGTACAGAAGAAAAACTAGGGTGACCCAGCACATCACACAGGTCAAAAGGTCGAGTGGATTCCAGACGACTGCCAGTGCTTCCCTTCCAGTACTTTGCAAAAATTTGATATTCTTTTGACTAGGTATATTTACAGTTGTGTGCAATGTGCAATGTGCATGCGTGTATAGCACACAAACACAATATAACTTTCATGTCTGACAAAGATCTACTAAGCCGACAGGCATGACTTGACTCATATCTTTAGCCGTTACTTAAGAAAGTCTTAAGCTCACACAATCATTGAGCGCTAAGAAATGTCAATAACCACAAAGATTTTCATAACATCCCAAAATTATTTTAATCTTCTTTAATTAATTTTCTTCAATGAAAATTTAAATCAAAATTCATGTTAGAAAGGAACATACACTGAGGAGATATTCAAAAGAAAAACGACTCAGACCCATATTTTTGTTACCTCGAATAATCCTCACCTCGATCATGCTTTCGGTAGTTAGTTGTCAAAATGACTACCAAAGCACGATATCCAGGCCGAGTCGAGGCGAGGATTATTCGTGGTAAAAACTAAGAATATGGGCATTAGAACACTTTCTGTATATTTGTACCTAGAGGGTTATATAAATACCGAATACGGCCATCTGTCTATCTAACGAGATAGTTGATTGATGGGTATAGGTACTTTTATGATCTCCATCAAACTGCCCTGCTGTAAATTGTAACTGGCAGCTGAATTGAAAGATAAAAATAACAATAAAAAGATAAATAATGTGATTTACTACTGCGCAGGCCTACTTCAATTTTTTTTTTTGAATATTTTTTTTTATGATAATAGTAATAGAACAAGCTGATAGTTCATCTGATGTTAAGAAGTACCTTCTGCCTATAACAATGCATTACCTCACAGAGTAAGTCCAATGAGGACGTGCCCTGTAAGGCAATGCACTCTGAGACGTAAAGATCTTGAAGTCTACTAGATTTATTATTACGTTGCGAGTAATTTGGGTAAATCTTAATCTTTGATATTTCTATAAGTAAAATAAATTGAGCCTAAGCTACGTAAACATAAGCATATGTAAGGTAAACAAACACGTTACAAGAAATCATGAAGGATTATCTGGTTAATCGTATGCTGGTGACAGATATTTTGGTGGAAAGTTTCACACGCGTACGAAGTCGCGGTTATCAAGTAGTATCTTATAAAAACTTATGTCCTGATTACTTATAGCAATCAAGACATAAATCTAACCTAACTTTTATAAATAAACCCTAACTTTTTATAAACTACCATCACTGTGGTCAATCTTGCAAGTGATAAAAAACAACTAAGTAAGTATGTGCTATATTTTTCGTCTTATAATAGAGTCAGTCGTACTACGGATTCGAGGGAGATAATGTATCGGATTACAATGAATAATAAACGAGCTTTCTTGTCGGCTCGATAGCTGCCATCGTTAATGCATTTTGCGGCTATCTCTCTTTACACAACAAATAGGAAACGATTTGTTTATTGAATCAATCTGACATTCGAATGTGGATCGTTTCATCCGGCTTATGAATAGTTCCAAAACCATCTAATAATGTACCGCTTGGTTTCTCTTCAATCAGTTATTACAATATTTTTTATTTAGGTACATTATTTTTTGCGGTGTGGTAAAAGAGGAGTTTATTTGCAAAACTCTTCTTTTCTACTCTACTAGGGTTTATTTAGAAATATTAACGTCTATTTAGGGGACGCTGTAGAACTGAACTTGGAAATTGCTGTCGTTTCTAGAACTTCCTTCCTTGTCTTACTCTATCTACGTTATCCAGAAGAAAGACGCAGGAAAATGCGGTGTTAGAAGTTATGATCTCTACCGCAACAGACGACCTAAATACTCTCTCTGCTTAAGCTGTGGTCTTCATTGCCATTTTCATTAAAGAAACATTACTCCTTTTATTCTTGTTTAGATTGTAGATTCTCTCACAGTCCTTTATCTCATTTAACATTTATTTACGGCGTATTCAATTTAAATACCGCTCCTTTCACGTTTTATCGCTGCAGGAATTGTCGGAGTCGGACCTCGGCTCGACTCGTTTTATTTATTTGTCAGTTCGGTTTTTACTCTTGCCGCTATGAATCTGTTTGACTTTAAAACTGGTCCTCTATCTCTGGATTTGAAAATATAAGAATGGCATTATGATAATTTGAAATTGGAAAGAAATGTTCGCAATCAAAGAGATGATAATTTCAACAAACGGGATTAAGGCGATTATAATATTCGAATAAGAAAGATGAAAAACTTATTTACATAACAATAACCTCGTTGTCTTTTCCGTGGCATTAGAGGTTTAATATGCAGCTATTTGGGAAGTAAGTGCTGAAGGCGTAATTAAAACTTAAAACTTGTATTATGGCGCGGCGAGAATGTGAAGAGAGCCAAGTGTCGCGCGGGTATCGCCGTGTCTAGAGTTTGCAATGCAAGGCGTGTAAGAACTGCGGGATTTCCCTATTTCCCTCTAATCTTCTAAAACTATATTAACTATATAAAGCATATAAAATGTATACCCACATTGTGTCTGCTGAATCGGACCGAAAAAATAAATGGCTTTTTTATTTTTGTTTAAATTAACGTAACCTTTTTTTTTTTTAACGTGACCTAACCCGAAACGTCACAGGTCATTTACGTATACGTACAACAAACAATGCTTGAATTTACAGTTAAAATATTTTGCTGTTTGTCAAGCTAAACAAAAATGCATTTTAGATTGCAGAAATATTCTTAATTTTGTAATACTCGTAGTACCTACCGTAGTACCAGTTTATTGTCCAAAATTGCGTTGTCCTATATTCAGAGGCTTATACAAGCCTTACAAGCAATTATTTTACGCAACTTATTTTAACTTGAAAATGTTATAGTCGAGGGTGGCATAATATTGTTGATTAAACCCTCACTATTCAATAAATAAAGATTGAAAATTTTTTTTAATATTTTTACTATTCATTTACTCCGGGTTTTGTTTTTATGTTTTTGAGTTACGTACTACAAATGTAGGACGTAGACGTACATACCTTATATACAGGGCTAATTAGAACCTTGGCACGCGGGGGTAATGGCTATCCGACGAGACAGAGACATTTACCGCTTTTTGCCTTTTCAACCGCTGCTCAACTTTACCTGCATGCATGTCAATACAAACTTGATACAAATATAAGATCCTACCGAGATTATGGGCCTATTCACCGGGCCGGTGGTTTTTCATTTTCTGTGGCGACTTTCGACATCTTAAAATTGTTAGTGCTTTTGCATAACTTTCTACGTTTTTTCACATAACCTTTACTTTAGATTTTTTTACTTAACTACACAAAAAAAATAAGCAAAATGTGAAATGTTTAGGTACTTTAATAGGCCGCTGATAATTATGGTCTTACTTACATTGATGTAAGTAATACTTGCAGTAGGTAATGTACCCTATACCATACAAACCTAATTTGGTAAATGATGCGAGCGAAACAGGACAAATGCAACAGATATCCCAGCATTTGCGCAGAGCTCGCCCTCGGGGGCAGTTACCTTCCAGAAAAGGAAAGTCACGAACTCATCGCGGGACCATTCCAACTCCCAACAAAATAAATATATTTCGCTGATTCGAGACGAAATTTGCAAGTCTGCCAAGAATATTCGTACCAAATCGTTTTCCTATAATTGGAGTACCTACATGTGAAATTTGTATTCAGTGGCGCATCCAAAGCGGATGGAATTCCGCCATTTCGCGGGCCCTCCTACATCATGCGTGCTTATTGGCGTCATTTGTGTAGTCCTGCGTGTTACCGCTCGTCTACAAACTTTATTGGAGTGCGTAACTAATTTTGATTACGGTACGTACAGCATCGCCCTGTAACTAACTACTAACCTACTAATTAGTGCCCATAATAAATGCCGTTCAAATTACCCCTAAACTAAGTAGAGACTTTAAAATAATTAGTGACTGTAAATCGAATGTTGAATGCTAACATTTTGCTATTTTGTAAAATCCTGAATACGGTGAAATAAATTAAAACCCTCTGGAGGATTAGTCAGTAGGCTTCGTCTTTTAAAGACAGAGCGGCCTGTACAACAAATTGTGCCCTCGGGGCTTGTAGAGCTTCGATAGTAATTTACAAACAAAACGGCCAAACAGAATTATGTGTCCCTCATGAAAAATACTTGTTTTCTCTTAGATTGACGATTTCTTGCGATAGTAAATTTACAAATACTGCTAATACATCCAAAATTTTGAGGTGTGTTTGTTGTGTTACGCGTTTAGTCTGGTTTCTGTAGAAAATTAAGAAAAATACAAAATATTACCTGATTGACTTATAAGTAAAGAGATAGGTTAATGTTGAAATTAATCGCTTAGGCTTAGTTACAAGCTGGAATGCTGGTGTCAGGTTCAGTTTGCGGTAAAACAGGAAACAACTATAATGTCTATTGTCTTAGCCACAGCTACTTTGCAGTTGGTGTAAAGCGCGAGACGAATTATTTATTTGCCAGGACTTGGAAGCTTGCAAGCTCTATCAAGGTATTCACGCTCTGGTGCACACCTCGACTAGACGCCTCCGAATATAAACATTGCCCACAAAATGTAGTGGCTTTTGCAAGTATTTTAACTAAACGAAAACATAATTTATGGTTTTTTAAAAAACATCTTTATATACAGACTCCTTTGATTTATTCTTCAAGCAACTCAAACATAACTAACTCGCAAGTGTATTTTTAGAAAGATATACTATTTTTAAAAATATCCTCCCCATGTAAAATATCGATTATTGTTACATTTCAAAACATAAAAAAACTTTTAACAAGAAAGTTGCGTGATGTTCTTTTTGTATTTTTCAAATTTTATTGTAACTGCTAGCTAATATAGAAATTAAAGTATTTTTGCAGCAAAATATTCAGCAAAATTACTTTGAAAAGTGCAAGCCGTGATGTGAAGCTCATTTCACGGCGACCGCACTCATATTTTACACCATCCAAAGGCATTGTAACGAAACTATAGTGTTGCTTCATGCTAAACAACCTTATATCAATGCACTAAAGTATAAAATACATCTTGACACACGAGGCATAAACATTGAGAGAGCTTTCTGTAATAACGTAAGTAGTTTTGGCATAAAAACTTTGTAGTGGCTTTTGCACATACTTATACTAAAGTAAATGGTACCTACTTGCATAATGCTCTGATTTTGCGGAACTACTTTTTAATAATTACCCTAGCTAAGATAGGGTTTAGAAACACATACACTACACACACCCAATGAGTGTAAAACACTCTTGATCTTATAAGCCGTGTATCGAGGGTCACCGTAAAAGAGTGCAGTAAACCGTCTTATCTCCCCCGCTTGTTTAGATAGACGACGCCTTCCGTAAGTGCATTTTTGAGAAGCTAACAGATAAGATTTTATGTTCAAAATAATGTTCTTAGTATCACATAAAGAGGCTATACACATATGCAATGAACTTTCTACGTGTTCAGATACCAACGATGTAGCAGCCATTGTATGCTTTTATGAATTTAATATGCAGTGAAATGGCACCGCTAAACAACACCTCAGCACCTACAGGTAAACTATACAGCGAATATTGGAAACCAGAAATTATGAGTGGTTAGTTTTTACAGCATGTTGAAATAGTCGTCGAAACCCATTTGAATTTCAAACAAAAGTGGATCACGTGCGTTGCCAAGTCGACAGGATTGCGGGGGTTATAACAGCGGGTGAATCTTCCGTCACCTCAGCGGGACAGGTCCACTTTGCTCCGCTGACCTACATCCGCTTTGGCACAGCTCACAATCGCCGCTTCAACTTAATTGTCTCGACACTTTGGCCTTCCTAACGATTGTGCCGCAATCGGCCGGTGTAAGGGGGCGAGCTGTCCTGAGCCCGCGCCGCTCCTGGCTGGCCTCGGTCGCCATCCGCACTGAAGATGACGCTCACTATGTAAATCACGGCTTTGTCGCAATTCGTTCGGACATTTTGTTAGTAAAACACTTCAGTTTCTGTGGCAAAATCCAGTTTTACATAATGGAAGTGCGGTTTGAAAAAAATACGACACATTGTGTGAATGCCACGTTGCGGATATAAATTATAATGAAAATGGGGGATTACAATTTGCCTTTGTGAAAGCGTCGTCGAATTGCATTACTCGGGCGTACCACGCCGGGCGGCGCGCAGCGACGCGACGCCACCAACTTGATTAAAAATTCTATTAGTTGAAAAGCTCAGACATCCCTAATACATTGGATGACGCTAGTTATCGTGCTTGTGGTTCAGACTGTTAAGACTTTTATTGAATTGGAGTGGCTCGACTCTGGTATTGTAACGGTTACAATAATTAACTTCATCAGTACGTTATATGATGATGCGGTTACGATGAGACTGTCAGACTAGATACTAGGATATAGGTATTTACATGAAATTACATAACACGTGTGATCGTGATGACAGACACTTTTTTTTATGATAGTAGTAATGGAACAAGCTGATAGCTCACCTGATGTTAAGTGGTAACTTCTGCCTATAACAATGCATTACCTCACACTATGAAAATAACTGAAGAATTATAGGAGACAAGGAGGTACCTACCTTAACTACATGATTCATATTTCAATGTTTCATGAGGTTATTATGTCGTCAAAAATGTAGTAAGAGAAGGTAATTTAATTTGCCCGCATCATAATCGTAACAGCAAGTGAGAGCCGATGGAAAGCACTCCCTCATAAAGTCGTTATAAAACGTAATGCACTCAGAGCGGCACAGTCACAGTGTAATCAAATTGGGAGAGGCATTGTCACCTTGTCGGATATAATGCTTATAGACCAAGAGCTCAATGCAAATATCATATCTAATTAGGTAAATGTTTCTGAATACTCTTATAATTTTGCACCGAGTGGTAATTTGGTTATACTGAGTTTGTGTTTGGATCTTTGCACCTAAGTTTGTAGCGGTTTTCGATCGAGTCATATTTTGTACAAGCATAGCATTACCCAATTTATTTTAATCTGAAAGGGGGCTAAGGATTAGCGGCTGCTGACACATTGTAGATTATATTATTATGAATATTGTAGAATTGGCATGCAAAGTTTTTATTATATTCCTGTACAAAGATCTAGTCTGGGTTAGAATTAGTATACATACTCGTAAAATATTGGCTCAAGAGCGCGTGGATGTTTAGAACCAGTAAATCAATGTTGTGACGGCACAAAAAATAAACAAAAGCTTCGAGATACGAATACCTTGCAACCAGAGGTGGACACTGCGGACAGATTTACGGAGTCTGGCGATATCTCTGCTACCACATCTCGGTTGGGTAATACATGAATGCAATTCTATTTTTAGTCGTTCATTCCCGTTCGCGACACTGTGTGAGTGGTTGTTTTAGAAACAAACGAAAGAAAACTGCATTTAAAAGCTTTGTACAGTTAGCATAAGAAGTATCAACATAATATTTGGTTTATTTAGAGATTTTTTTCTTCTCAAATTGAAGAGGTATAAAAAAATTATCTTCTTTTCAACAAGGTGTAAAATATTTTTAAATGTCTCATCATCATTTACCTATGATGTTCACTGTACCTTTGCTGCTTCTCAGTTCAATCACTTGGCTTGGCATTAGCCGTCCGCTCAACAGCCAAACCAATTACATTTAATTAGCAATAGTTAATGCAAATGCTGGATTTTTGTGTTGGCAAGTGACTGCATAACTAAAGCTAAGCAAAACGTTTAGATACCTACTTATATTTTATTACTATACCTACTTACATTTTATTACTATAATATATATTATTGTAGGATACCCAACACGGGTTTACACTATACAGTTCAAGAGTCTTTTAGAAATAATTTCAACAGAGTGTTCCCATTATTATAGGGCACCACAGCGTGCACAAAAGAACAAACAACAAATTTATACAAAGATGATACAATAAATTTGTTGTTTGTACCTACCATCTAGATTTTTCTATGCTCGTATGCTGTCTATGTCAGCTCGGTAAATAGTCTTTATTTGTGCAGAGGTGCCTGATTTACTTTCCGTTTGTAGCACAGCTAACAGGAAGTTATGTGACTTTGTTACCTATGTAAATTGCTTCTGTAGCTGCAGCTCTTGGAATCCTTCAAAACACATCTGGGAGGAGGTTCTGTTTAACCGACTTAAAAAAAGGAGAAGGTTCTCAATTCGGTTGTATTTTTTTGTGCAGTTAAATAAGAATAACTGGAAAAAAACATGTTATCCACGTACACGACATTGCGTATTTTGCTTTCCTGTAATTTTTCTGTGGTTTACGATCAGAGTAGACCCAATGAACTGCTATGATCATCATTTCATGATGAAGGCTTGTCTAATTGAAGTCGGTTTTTAAAAATTTTAGACTTATAAATTATTTATGGATATAAAATGGAATTCACATTCACATCACCTATTGATTTAATTGCCATATTTTTTTCAGCCAAAACCAAATTTTTATCCGTTTTATCGAAATCGTATTTTATCAGCATAAACCAAACATCTGCATATGAGGCGATTAAAACGCAGTTCTGTGGAAAAAGATAAAGCACGTCAGAAATGCGGTTTCAGCCAACCGCACCGACATTTTCGTTGAAATAAAACTCAAGTAACTGCTTTACAGCAGCTGTGTGGAGCCATGGATTAAGTCACAGTTGGTAGGCACACTTGTGGGCCGACACTCCGTTGGTATTCTTGAGTTCTCCTTTTGTAATGTTCTCGCCATACATTCACAAGCTTTTTATTACCTTTATAAATAAGGAATTATTTTTTTGTCAAATAAATCTTCTGCATCCTTGGCACTGGGGTGCAAGAAACAATATTTTTCTTGCACCCCATATTTTTTGTGTTCGACTTTTACAAACTAAGTACCTACTTTCATACTCTCTTATTTAGTAGGTACCTAATATAAAATTCTATCATGCACATAGGTAATTAACATCACTGTGAAAATTATTCTACATAAACGTACTGAATTTCGTACCGCATTCAAAACGCATATAGGTCACTCAAACAATGTCAGTCCAAGAGCCAAAAACATAAGTAGAAAAACATGCTAGTTGACAAAAATGAGTTGAATTGAAACAGTCGACATGGAGGTAAGTCTGAATAAATATGACAAGCGCAATCGTATCGTAACGGTAGCGTATTCGAGTTACACTGCGCAGCATCAACAGCTGAATGCAGAATGTTGCACCGTTTCTGCGCAATGTGACTCGAATATGTTGGGTTTACGTATTGTTCGTGCTAACCAGCATGTTATTCGCTTCCGTGCAAACAGTCGACCCGGCTTACTTGTTGCGGTATTTAACCGACGACCGATGCCATCTGCATAATGCGGTCGTCACAACGTTGTTATATGTACATACCCGCTTGTTATAGATTCACGTATAAACGCACGTATCGCCAGTTTGCTGTAAATTGTTTATAGCTCAATTGGTTGAGATAGGGTTGCCATCAAATAAAAACGCGGTTGCGTAAAGAAAAATAGTCAGGGTTTGAAATCAACCTTTAAAGCAATTCGCGTATTTATTTAAATGTTCAGCTACTAAAATAATTGAGAAACACCCATTTATCTTTAATCTGTTTGGCTGCGTTAAGCATCTCATCACTTTCGCCGAGCGCTATCTGTATATACCCCGACACGGTTTAATACCGCTCGGTTAAAGTGGAGGGGAATATGTATGCATATCTCTTTCGCTGCGCAAAGTACTCTCCCACTTCCCTGCCAGTGACCCAGACCTAGTCCGTTTTTATAACATCCAGGTAAATCACAAATTTATTTTAACAACTTTCTAATAAAAGATAATGATTTAAGTACATAAAATATCAAAAACCCTACAGCACATAGAATCGAATCTAAATCAAAAGTACTAAAGCGAAATAACTCGGAAGCACTAATATCAAAAAGCATAAATTTTCAATTGAAAGTTACCGTAAATTTAACAATATCTGCTAAATTAATTTACAACTCAATTTGTTTTAACTAATTGGGAATTGCACTGACCCACATCCGTAAATTGGTTTAGTCACATTAGGGTTGGCACATCTCCACCATTAGCAATTTCTGTACAAAGACATATCACCACATAGAAATGGTATTTGTTAGTTTTACTGACTGAATTTCCAAATAAAATTCCAGAATATCCCAGAAAAATCAGCTTGTAACTCTACTTTTGGATCGAGACAACGAGATTACAAACAGACATGATTTCGATGACAAGAAAGAATTTTTTCAAGTTTTATGAAACCATTAGTAATCTCTAAGGAATAAAATTTATATGCGAGACGATCTTTGCATCAACCTTTATATGTCAGAATTATCCTTTGGTACCTAATAATTCGCGAAATTTCACTGAACATAAAAAAAAATACCGATAAAAATGGATCAAATAAAAAGTGGTCCTCAGTTGTCCCGTAAATCACAGAAAAGCGAATATGTCCAAAATACATTAACCGTTGATGATGATGAGTAGAATGTATTATGCCCCTCGCTAAGTCTAATAGAAACAATTCCTATTGAATAAATAGGTTTATTTATGTTGGTATTCCCAAACTAGTGGCGCCGCAGCGATTACATCGCTAATGAACTCATTGTTTGCTCATCTAACGAACTGTGTGCATCCGATTTATAGGATTGACACGCAGCCACTGCATTATTCATTTGTATCGCGTGACACATTTAACAAATATTGTGTTTACTAGCCTGAAAATATTTTATGATTTTGACTCACCTACTGGAAGGAGACCTATATACTAATAGTTACTGCAGTCTAAACACAGTGGCTTGTGTCGCCGGTAGCCTGTAGCCAATTAAAAGGATACATAGTACAAGTATGGTTTATTTTTGTTGCATTTAGTACAATGATTTTATCGATATTTTAGTACCGGTACTGGTAAAACGGGTTCCGTGCATAAATCTGTAGTAACGGTTTAAGAATATATTGCTACAATTTATATCGATACCAACTAAGTATCGCTTCTGCGCCGATGGTGAGTCGAACGAAGCTCTCTAAAATTATGATTCAAAGTAATTCAAACGTAACCAAAATGAGGCAGTTATTGATATTCCCGTAAATACCAAGTTTAATAATATAAGTAGCGACTGTAAATACTACTGGGAATTGGCTTGGGGCTGCACAGAACACGAGAAGTTGCGTGCGCGCCGCCCCACCTGCCAATAACTGAGGTAATCACTACCTATAGCAGCTGCAGTTATTATGATTGGCGGTCAAAATTATACTCAGAGGGCTAGAGGATTAGAGTTTCCTGAAATAGCTGGCTATATATATTTGAATTTTTGCACATAGTTGGTGAAATTAATTAAATGTGGTCTTTTATTACACCGTCACTTTCGTTCATATAAAATGCAGTCCATCCAAAGGTTGCCTGGAAGAGATTGCTCATAGCGATAAGGCCGCCCATTGTACTTCACATAAGAATAATGAACTCTGTGTTTATTTTATAATTTCTGTAAAAGTGGTGTACAATAAACAGTTTTCTATCTATCTATCTATCTGGCGAATATGATCTTTTTATTTATAAAAAATTGGTTTTGATCATTTTGTTTCCAATGTGTTTGCATCGATGCAATGCTAACAGTTTTTTCTTTATTTTCAGATCACATACGAGAGTTTTCATGTGGTACTCTTTTTTATCGCACTTTGTACATGAACGAAGAAAGGAATACGCTCTACGTCGGTGCTATGTAAGTAATTTCAATATTCATTTATTATTCGTGAACATTTTTACTTTTTCCATTTTATTATATTAAAAAAACGCCTTAACAAATACTTTTAACAGATAAGGAAATCAAGCATTTCTCTAAGAATATACCCATTTGGTTAGTTTTTCTAATTTCTCCGTTGAATTTAGTAATAAACTCAGTCTTGACCTTATCTTTGATATATTATGCCTTTTGAAGGGATTTACATTGTCAGTTTTTTTTAAACGAAATACACTGTAATTAAAAGCTTTTTTATAAAATAGAGCTTATGATACTCTGTCTAAAAAATATTTTGTTACAGGGATCGTGTTTTCAAATTAAATATGTCGGATATAAGCCAATCACACTGTAAGGTAATTATCTATTCTAAGCTTTCTATATGGCATGTGCTACGAAAGCACACTTTTAGATGAACTTGACAGACTTTTGTAAAGTAAAGGATTTGCTTACGGTTTCTGAGTTTAGAAGACCACTTTTGCGGCATTACACAGGTTTTAATGCATCTTACTTGCGCACGGGTTTTTCCTACATTTTCACACGTAAGTGCCATAATCCTTTGAACAGTACAACCGTAAGAGCACTTTAGATTCTTTATGTGAAAGTAAAGTTGGTTGAATTTGCAAATATAAGGGTTGTTTTGGTTTTTGTGTCGTAATTGAATGTAGGTTTTATGTTTGTAGAGGGACAATTTGGTTTTGGAAGCGAGTAACGTTGCGAGATGCGTCAGTAAAGGCAAGTCTGAGCCGTTCGAGTGCAAGAACCACATCCGCGTGCTACAGCCATTGGGGGACGGCAAGAGGCTCTATGTGTGCGGCACAAACGCTCACAGCCCCAAGGACTGGGTTGTCTACGTGAGTAACTAACATAACAATCAATAGGACACCAAAAAAACTAGCATAGTTTTTGAGAATGATGAAAAAGGCAATTAAAAATTTAGTCTTATGTAAGTAAATTCATAGTCCTGCCTGCGTGTTATATCTACCTGAGTCAGCAATCAAGTAGAAGTAGGTATTTTCATTTTATATAAGTACGAATTAAATCATGAAATCCAATAAGCACCTTTAGTTTTAATTATTTTACGAAGTAATTAATATTATTCAGCAACTTTTAAAATTATTTTATGAATAATATTTACAAGAAGGATACAATAACATTTCAATTTGAAAAGTTTAATTCGTTTCTTTAGCGGCACATAATAAAGTTTGTTCTGAAGCTTCATTTACAAGCGCGACTCGCTCTCTTATTCAGGAGACACCCTTACATTATCATGCAAAGGGAAGACCTTCGAATTTAACTTATGGTCATTGATTCTTTTATCTAACTTCTAAAAGTAAATCTCGAAGACAGATAAAACTGATTTCCTTTCTCTTTGCTCACTGAATCCAATCTCAAAAATTATTTATGATTTCAGTTAAATCTAACACATTTGCCTAGACACGAGTACGTTCCTGGGGTTGGTTTGGGGGTGGCAAAGTGTCCATACGACCCAGCTGATAATAGCACTGCAGTGTGGGTGACGGAAGGCAACCCTGGAGGCCTGGAGGCCGTGTACGCAGGAACCAACGCGGAGTTCACAAAAGCGGATCCAGTTATCTTTAGGAACGACCTGTTTGACTTCTCCACAGGACAAAAGAAGTATAATTTTAAGCGGACACTAAAATATGACTCGAAATGGCTGGACAGTGAGTGTAAAGCTTTTTGTATTTATAACAATAGCGAATGTATTCCAAACATTTCACAAAGCTAAGTTTGGTCTCCATGTCCCACTTTTCTTTGTTGAAATGTTTACCTATATTTGTTTGTTTTAAATTATTTCATTCTGCTCATTTCATTTCATTTAAAAATAAAAAAACTTGTGTGAATTGAATTCAGTAGGTACTAAGTAATATCTGTATAATATCAAGACCAAAAACTGCCCATTATACCTAAAATTACTACCGAATTAAGTAAATTAAACATCTGGGTAAGTGATATTTCTCCTAAACTCTGCTGGCGCGCTGCCTATCCCTAGAACCGTGGGCGTTAGATATTTCGCAGCTAATGCCCTCAAACAGTTTCCATGCAAAACTCAAGCCTTATCAGGTAAATAGACGGAGAAAGGGCGTTCATTATATTAATAGGGATATCGGGTCTTTGTCCCTTATTCCGTACTTTCTTTTACGAGAGTACGATAAATGCCATGGGCTTTATCGGAGGTTCATAAAATAAAATCAGGTAGAAATCTCAGTGCGGCACAAACGTTATTTTACAATAAATTAGTAGACCGCTCTGATCTTGTTAATTCCATTTTTTCTTTTTCTTTTTCCTATCGCACCTGCCTGAATAAATTCACGAATGATTACCATAATTTTATTCATCTAAATGCCTTAGAGCATTCTGTGTTAAGATAACTAAGCAAAGTTTGCCACTAGCTCATACAATCTAACTTTAACTTTAAAATTATTGAGTGATTCTAATTTGTAATCGCTTACTTATAAATATATATCTGTTCTTTTATAAAGGTCTGTGTTTACAAAATTGTATTTATGTTACAGAAACAAACTTTGTCGGCTCATTTGATGTCGGTGAATACGTCCTATTCTTTTTTCGCGAAACAGCCGTGGAATTCATGAACTGTGGCAAAGCAGTGTATTCTCGAGTTGCGCGGGTTTGCAAGCACGACACGGGAGGCAAGCACATATTGAGCCAAAACTGGGCCACATATTTGAAAGCTCGACTCAACTGCAGCATACCCGGAGAGTTTCCTTTCTATTTTGATGAAATACGTAAGTTATCCGATATAACCACTTTTTTTTATATTCAGTAACTGTTGTTGAGATACCAATTTAAATCAACATGAGTTTTAAACTTTGATTTTTGTCCAAAGATTTACAAGATAATTGTTTTCTCTATAAAGTGGTATCATTTAATTTTGTTGATATTTGATTGGCTGTTACAAACTCATAAATAGGGTGTTATAAGAACATTTTCTAAAACATTGGCTAAGACCATTCCATAAAACAACCTACCATTAAATAAATAACTTTTTCTTCGAAAACAAAAATCTGTTGTTCATTAAAAAATATGCATTACCTTCGTGACATATATGTAAATAAACAAATTGTATTTTTATGCATTGTTTTGTTTATATTCAACTCAGAAAGCGTATATCAAATGCCTGGAGACACGAGTAGATTTTACGCAGCGTTCACGACTGGCGCCAGCGACGGACTGGTCGGATCAGCGATATGCACTTTCACTATGGACGATATACAAGAAGCTTTTGCAGGCAGATTCAAGGAACAAGTAAGTAAACTATGTTTCTTTTAATAGGGACTCTCGCTCTGTACAAAATAGAGTACAATTCGTAAATAATATAATCAATGATACAATTTCTTCGCTCGCTACTGATAGATAATTAAATGATAAGTATCTAAATGTTCTCAATGCACGGAGGACAGTTATTGCCTCAAGTGGCTATGCTGATGATAATTCCAATAGTGGTTTACAAGCACAATTTAATTTAATGAAAAAATATTGGATTGCTAAAATTAATTTGTTCTATTGAAATGCGTGATATTTTTGTCGGAACAGCTGTGTCCAATATAAAATGGAATGTCGCTCAAAATTACATCTTCTAATTTATCAATTTAGAAATAGGTTTGACTAATACAAAAGGATCTCGTTTTAGATACAACAAAACTGTTGTAAATACATATATCTGACGTCAAACAAGTGGGTACCTACAACTGCTATTTATATTTTGGTTTTTATACAGAGAGTGATAACAATGATGGATCTATGCGAACAGCTTTTGATCATAATATTTTTTTTTTCGAACCGACTAAACTGCTTTTGTAATCGTCTGACGATTGCTGACAGGGTTACCCGACTACTCATATTTCTTATACACTAGGTATGTGTATCTGTGATGAGCTTACCTTTTTGTTACTAGTCAATGGTAGGCATCTAGACTAAACGATCAACAATTGTGAACTTTTTTGTGTCGTTTTATACACAATTTCTATTTTGATTTTAGTTTGTATATAGCAGTGAAATAAGGTGTATAATGGTTTGTCTAGGCGTCTTCTAGCTCCGCCTGGTTGCCTGTACTGAGAGCTCGAGTGCCGACGCCGCGACCCGGGACATGCGTCAACAACACCGAGGCTCTGCCCGATAATGTGCTCAATTTCATCAGGTTAGTACTAACGAAATGGAACCAAGAAACATTGCACTCAAATTTATTTCTAGATGGTTAGCTTGAGCTGTATAGGTTATTTTTTATACATTGCTATTAGATTGCAGAGCTAATGACAGAGAAGGATGGCAGTCTTTGGGGGAGCCTTTTACCCGAACGGGGTCCATGCATTAAATAATTAGATAGTTGACAATTAAAGCAAATAGGTAATAATTAAAATAATTAAACTAACCACAAAATATAATTTATAATTAGAAATCAAATTCATCAAGTGTAATAATTGGAATTGAATATTATAGGTTATTATGTTACCAAATGCTATTGTTTAATATTATGTACTATGCATGGAATTAAATAAAGCTTTATTTTTTTTTACTAAAGTCATTGATATTTTCACACAAGTAATGAGCAATTAGTTTTGTGTATCTAAAACTATAACCTAAGATAGAAACTGCAACGCGCAGATACAACCCGCACATGGTTTTACTTTAAAACAGTTTTCAAGGTAAGTTTTTAGTTAGCAAAGTTCTTCTTGCAAGTTGGCCTTACATTCCACTACGCTTTTCAATTTAAAGAAAGTCTTGTTTGATTGGGTTCAAAGCCGCAAACTGTCGAGTTTCCAATTGAAACTAGGCACGACCCTAAAATAGAGGAGCAATTTCGTGTACAACCTTTGAAATATTCAAGGTCTGTAATAGATTGGCGGAAGGCTTTCAATGGGAACGCGTTTCTCACCGCGTCATCAATTAGGGGAGCGAATGTGACCCAATTAGTGAACAGAACACACGCGTTGTGAACTAATGTGTGGCCCGCAACCTTGTTGAGATTACTCCGCAAGACGTGATGCCACCTAAATCTTGCTTGAATCTGTTCAAGATTTAGGAAAACGCGTGTTTTCCAATCCTAAAATGTCATCTCCAACTTGCAAATGGAACCTTATTGTTGTGGTGCTACAAAAAAGCCTGCAATGATTTCTGAAACATGACTTTGGTAAACCTAAAAAGACGTAATAATAAATGTTTTGAAGCCTTATCCTTTCGTAAATCAAGTTAGGTTTGTTACCTACTTCAGCGAATGGAGTCATCCACGACTCAAATTAATCAGGTCATTAGGCATTTATAAAAAATTATAATCCCGATTGCTATAGAGTGACATAAACAGCTATCCTACCTAATGTATACTCACATAGAAATGTTACAGCACTTGGTATACATTTTGAAGCAGTAAATGGCTTTATTCAGTCGAGCATTAGTAGGTACGTAGCGTAAGGCATAATTATCGAGTAATTGATTTAAACCCTACCAATTTGCCCATCAAATAATCACAGAGCTTCGGAATAGAATACTTTAATCATGTAAATGTAGTCCATATCTTAAAGCTGGGGATTAAACAGATAACAGCCATTAATTTACGACACACGGTTTTAAATTAATTAATTAATATTCTTTACAAAACAACTAAACAAAAATTTTACAATACATAATTTGCACTTAGACGTATTATCTATGTTCACTATTGATTTTTTTACAACTATATATGATGGAACAAGCCTAACCACTGCCTATAACGATGTATTGCCTCAATGAGAACGTTCGCTGCAGACGTAATCTCGTGATATAATTATAATTTTAGTTGTCAATAAGAACCGAACCCACACACACAGCGCAGAAAGCAGAGCTGCACAACAGATCCGTGTGTTATTTAGCTGCAAAAACCTTGAAGACAAATTCTTTTGTAATTGTAAATTATTTCTCCATTGGACAGGTCACACCCACTGATGGATTCAGCGGTTCGCTACGAGGGCGACACACCAGCATTTTACAAACGAGACTTGGTGCTGACTACCCTCGTTGTGGACAAGCAGTTCGTTGACATGCTGGGTGATGACATCACCTATACTATATTTTACGCTGGCACAAGTAAGTTTTTATTATTTTTTGTTTTAGTTTGCTACAAAATCATAGCGTGCTACGAGACTACGAAGGCCTACGAGAAAGTAATTAATTTTAAGTACATATTGTTATATAAATATTTTATGTTTCATTGCGAGATTGTTGTAGGTTATTTAAATAGGTAGTTACTATTGTGAAAGTACTCAGCTATATTGTGAATACATTTTCAATTAACCAAACTAAATATTGTAAATACTGTATTAGTTGTAATTTTCTTTGTGAATAAAAGTTTATTTCGTACCAAACTAAATTATATACTTTAATTAACATAGTTTTTGGGTTCAAAATTTAATTAAGAATGACAAATAATAATTCAACTTTTACTACTTGCTAGGGGTGAATTTGCGTATTATTCTCGAAAATCGAGAATCGAGTTCGGAGTTTCATTTTAAAAACCGGTTCTGAACTTACCCGCTTGAAGCCCTTATCGTGACTTCTTTCATATAAAAACATCCTCAATTTTTGATAAACTCAAAACCCAGACTCATCATCATCATCATAATCCACAGCCCGATTTTACCCACCTCTGGGCATAGGCCTCCCCAATTTGTTCCATCCACTGCGGTCCTGAGCTAGTCTCTACCATTTACGGCCTGCTATTTTGACGATGGCGTCTGCGCATCTCGCTGCCGGACGTCCTACGCAGACTCAGTCTCAGTCAAAGCAAACACAGCGACACAGCTAGCTTAGTCGGTCTCTACATATTCACCATCATTTGATAAGTGTTTGATTTTATTAGGTAATGGAGAAGTTTACAAGATAGTGCAGTGGGTTGGCGGCGGGTCTCGCGTGGCGGATGTATGGCAAGCAGCCGGCAATGAGGCGGTGCGCGCATTGGCTCTATCGCGGAGACTCGCCTCGCTGTATCTGGCTACGGATCATCGACTGCGGCAGCTGCCACTGCGCCTCTGCGCTCATAGGTATAACATAACTTCTAGCTAGGTTACGGGCACCAAATGACTGCGCGCAACTACGAGTAAAATAGTGCAGGGGTCACCTCTCTCACAGGGACTTGCCTCGCTTTATCTGGCCACGCATCGTTGTAGAAAACTCAGACTTTTTAAATGATAGCTACTTAGAACCCTCTGGCATTTCCCACTAGTGAATATAATTAGCACCAGATGTCACCGCGTCACGGTATGACGCTCAAAATGAACTTCTCGGAACCTACTATAATTATATTTTCTCATAGCAAGCCACTGCCAGTCACTGACGGGGCCAGCTGTGGGTTGATTCCTAACATCACAGTCCACATCATCTTACCATAATCCGCCGAATCCCAATACCCATCTTCTGACACGTATCCTTAACCGTACCTAAGATTAACCTTAGGTAAGGCATGTTGTTTTAACCGCAATCCGTGTATTAATATTGAAATGTACCATACCCTAGTAATCGGCTTATGACGTAATTGACAAACTGGCGCATCCGTAGCTAGCCCGATAAGGCCACATTTGCTCTCCGCACTGCAAACAACGAAATACGTGTGTACACTTACCTATGCTGCGGATTGGGCAATGTGTTGGGATTATCACAGACTATAGCGTTTATCGTATACCGAAAGAAATAGCAAAATCCATTATTCGAATATCAATAAAATCATCAATTACAAATCCAAAGCTATCATTTAGAATAGTATCAATTATTCAATGTTGATAGACTAGTCAGTAGTTACGGTGTAGCGGTGGTTATAATGGTGGTTGGTAATTAATTACAGTGTAGTAGGCTATTTAATGTCACATTAAAAGCTAGCAATTTTTGGAGTGTCTCGATGTACATGCAATATTACATACTAATAACCATTCAAAGTTCATACTTCAAGAAAAATGAAATGACCTTGTACGTTTCGGAGGAGCTAATCTATGAACCACACTCCTCTTACCTAAAATACGCATGCAGTTCCCACCATCAATGATAATACCGACCGATTGATGATAATACCATCAATGATAATACAAACGAACGGAAGCTCTGGAACTATTTTTAAACTAAAAAGTACACTTTTATTTCCCTACAGAACCTCAACGCGACTTAAACCAAATTTTGTTTACGAAGGCGAGCTCCAGCTTACCCTAAATAACGGATTAGGCAACTACCCTTATTTATAGGAACAAGGGTCTTGTTAACATCATAAGCCTTAGTAAATTGTATCATGAAAAATCGTTTTGTAAATTGCCTGCCTATTAAAAAAAATATTGGTTTTATCAAACATTCGAGACACCTTTTTATAACGATAAAATAACTATAGGTGATAAAGTTCACCTATAGTTATTTTATCGTCTTTAAGTCTTAATGCAAAGTGATAAGAACACTTTAGAAATTTATAAGGCATCCTGAAACAAAACTGAAGGTCAATAAAATTTTTTTGTGGCAAAAAAATCTATCCCTGAGTATCAGTTAACTTTAACATAAGATATAACTCATCAAAATACCCATAGCTTTAAATACCATTATAGATTTTCATTGGTATAGGTCAAATTATTTTCCACTTGGTATAGGTATGACAGCTGCGTCCGCTGCGTGTTAGATCCCTACTGCGGCTGGGACAAGGAAGTAGGAGCTTGCAGGCCATACATACCCGGCCTTCTCCACGACGCAACCAATTCTACTCCATCAATCTGTGAGACCAGCGCTCCCTTGAAAACTGTCAGAGCGGGCTACGGACAGAGCGTTCACTTGGCAGCTTTTGGAATAACCCCTGAAGCTTTGAAAGACCAACTGGTTGTCTGGTATCACCACTCCAGAGAAAAGGGGAGATACAAAATCAATTTCAAGTAAGTTTATTAGCCATGTCAGTGTTTATTTTGGCAGCTAACCAAAAAGTAAATTGAATCCGATATTTTTATTGAGCAGCCTAGATCATAAAAGGTTTTTAAATTGCTATAGTTTTGGAATAGGTTTTTAGCAATTGAATATTGGTAAATTTTATGATTAGTAAATGAATATTTTCTTGTAGTTGGGATAGAGTACTACAGACATCTGAACGTGGCTTGGTGCTGCTATCAGTGACGGAGTCGGATCGAGGTCGGTACGAGTGTTATTTCGGTCCATCACTCGTAGCGTCCTACAATTTAGACATTGACATTCACAGGTTAGTGCAATTACCTCTTCCTATTTTTCTCCTATAAAATCATTGCAAATACATATTTATGTATAAATTACTATATTTTTTACCTATCTGGTAATGGGTGTTTTTACATTGGTGGTAGAAATAAAATCAGAAGAGCCAATGCTTTAACTGTTTTTTTTTAAATAAACTATAGCTTAGTTTTACTTTGGCAGCTACCGAACTACAAAGCAATTTTACCTCTCTTTTGTGGACTTTACCTAGGCTCAGTATACTTAGTTAAACTGTTAAAACTGTTTGTTTGTACAGATGCACCCAGCCGAGCAAGTCGCAAGAGTACCGGCAAGTGTATTCTGACTGGTGCCACGAGTTCGAGAAATATAAGAGCGCTATGAAGGCGTGGGAAACACGACAAATGGTATGCTATTATATATTTTACACAAATTAATACAATAATATCTTGGTTCCACTAGATTATTTCAAAAGAAAGTAAAAATTTGTCATAATTACTTCAATAACAGTCAATTTAGTGTTACTTTTAACAACTCTGATAACAATTTAATGGACAGTTATTAAAAGTTGTCAATCGTTCATAATTTAAAATAATAACATTGTGCTCCATAAAAATCGCTGGGTTTGGGACGTCTTTTAACTGTCTATAATTAACAGTCCGTGGAATAACAGAGTATTTTTCAATCAAAAATAATTTAATGATCATTTAGAATCTAAATAGCCATCTAAATTTTAGATGGCTATAACCCAAAATACAAACAATGTAACTGTATTTATTAATTTCAGCAATGTTCCAAAAGTCTGAACGCATCGAGCCAGCAAAATAGTATGGCGAACGAGATCGTAGCGTCGCTGCGGTGATAGGGCACAGCTCGCTAGTGATTAATGAACGATTACACACAGAGCCACGCTAACATAAACTACCCGATATGCCGGCCCCTTACTAAGCATTATTTGCTATTTCTCTCGTATGTGAATTTTCCGCTTTCAGTAACTTGTAACCATTGGGGTGGAAGTACGAAGCACTAAAATTTATTCTGGGTCAAAAGAAATGAGTAAAAAATTTTTTTTTTACATTCCGAAATTTCGTGCAATATGCGCTTTAGAATCAAACACACTGATTGGCATTGGCAAATTAAGCAGTCAGCAGTATTCACATTTTGCGGCAGTGACTTGACCGCGAGGCGATGAAAAATAACAAATAACTAGTGTTTAGAGTCAAAACTTTTGAGGATAATAATACTAAAGTTGAATAAAATATCATTTTGAGTAAAAGAGGACTAATAAAAGCGTGTTTAAAAGATTGCTACTCCTTACCGTCTTTTGCGTTTCTCAGATTGGTGTTCAATTGACCATTATGTAAATTGTAAAGTTTATAATATATTTATTCTTATGATTCTACTGTACAGTAACATTATTCTAAAACTCACCTTATACAAGACGAAACTTAGAGTTGAACATTGAATCAGTTAGTCTACCGAGCGGGTAGAACTGCATCAGCCTTATTACGCAAATGAATGCCCTAAGTGAATAATCGAGAATCAATGGTTAGGGGAAATGAAACCGAAAGGGGGGCGACGAGGGGATGATCTGCTAAAATAGATTTGTTGTCCGTTCCGGAGACTGCTACTTGATGGATGACTGAATTCGGTTCAACTTTCACGAACAACTTTCTTTGTTCGTTACCTACCAACACAACATGGTGTTTCTATTTAATAATATAAAAAAATAAAATACAGTCCGCCGCATACGTTGATTGACGTTTTAAAATTATCCAACTATGTTTTGCGAGTTTATTTTGTACCTTTTGCAAGAGTTGACGTAAATGATATAACTGCTTATAAAAGTTTGCGACTGCATTTATTGAGATTTGAACAAACTCCATTTGGATCAACTTGTGTGCTGACTGTACCTTCCCGGCCCGGGTAGTTTATGCTATATCGATATATAAAGTGACTGAATATCGGAGTGCTGTAGTTGAAAATAAGTAGTGCTTCAGCGACATTTTATTCATTCGAATAGTAATCAAATCGGGTGTTTTCACACTGCGACTGACATGACTACACGATATCGATGGAAAGCTATCTTATTTAGTACTGGATGCTTCGTGTCGGGGCCGACACTACACTGATATATTTTGTGTTCGAGCCACTGACATGTCGTGTCGGTATCGTGTAGCCATCGGTGAGTGTGCAAACGCCCAAATATTGAGATAATGTTGAAAGTTATATAGGTGAGATCCCACCAATACAAAATGCTGTGATATCAGTTCTTGTTGGGTCATTGTAATAAAAAATTGTAAAACGACCACTATTGAACAGCTATATATTTTCACTGTGTTTTCTATTGAATGACGTATTCAAGTTATTATTATTTTACATATCACACCCCACATTTTAAATCTTTGGCTTTTAAAAATATCAGATTTGGTATTTTCAAATCTGGTGTTTGTATCATAAATATGTTGCTATTGTATCACTGAATATTAGTAATTATTAGTACAGAATGATTTACAGACTACGAATTTTACAAAAACTCATTTCGATTAGAATACGTCTAAAAATATAGCATTTATTTACTTATTGTAAAGATCACTTTGACACTGTAGCATTTGAGATACTTATTACAATAATAAATCGTACTTTCTATAACAAATGCGTTGCAAAAGCATAGCGCTTATCCTATAGAAAAAAATTGTTCCTGTTTTATTTGATCGCTTTTCGTTTTTTTTACTACTGTTTCTTGATCACGAATAAATGTGATAATCGTAAACGTAACGTAACACTAGCGTATCCGAGATACTCTGCGCCGTAACAACGTTCGGCAGTCGAGATGATTCGAATACCTACATTAGGTTTACGTAACACGGCGACTGTCAAATTAGTTCGTGATCACCCCTCAGAACATTTTGGTTACATTACGTTTTGATTACATTTTCCAATTATAAGAATAAACAAAATCGCAAAACAAAAGCCAACGTAGAAGTAAGCATAGCAATAAGCTTGGTCACGTGACGAACAATGGTATCGTTGCATAGTGTGTAATGTTGTAAGTTGTAACTAGCATTTATTTACCCAGATAAGTTTGACGGCGACTGACTGTAATTTTTGTAACGTTGCGTGTTAGAGCACAGTTTTTAGGGCTTTTGTTCAAATGTTGATGTTATTGATTGGTTGCCATAAAACGTAATTTTAGGACCGACTTCGGATTTTAAAACCGAATTTAATAGAAGTTCGTTACGTTGTTTTGGTTGAGTTCGATCTTGCTAGAATAGTGCCTTGAAGCATGCTTACAGTAGAGTATCTGACTAAATTATATTTTTGTGTACAGAGTTTTGGAGAGTATAATTAAAAGTAGTTCTTAGAGTAACGTTTGTGAAATGAGCAATAATGTTCCGCTGAACTTAAAGCCAGTATTATAAAAGTATAAAATTGTCTGCTGAGAGTAGTTAACCCAAACATTTAAATGGTTATACTAAAAATAGATTTAAGGAGAATTTAGTTAGGTATATATTGTTTGTTCGCACAGTTGAAGCCTCTTACCATCCTATATACCTAATATTAAATTGATGTGGGTATACTTTACTTTAACGCAGAATATTTTATTTTATTCCACAATTTTATTGTGGTAGAAGTAAACAATAGTTTTAAGCAATATCATCTTAAAAAGCTCATTCCTATTATAATGTAAAAGTTTATTGTTATTATAATTAAAATAGGTATTAGGTAAACCTACCTACTGTAAATAAGAAATGTAGAGAAAATGCTATAAATTGTGTTTATTGTAAAATAAAACCAATTATTTGGAATATTTGTAAGTTATTATTTTATAAAAGGGTCGGAAAAATAAATTATTTTAGATCAACTTTTTTTATTTTTTACTACCCATTTATATCCTGTAAGTAGGCGGTATAAGATAAGTAAAAAAACCAAGAGCTATTATTTCAATTTTATTTATTTATGATGCTCTACTTCTCGTAGAGACCACTCAAGATCTGGTACCTACCTGCATAGTTCGCATAACATGACTCACGCAATAAAGAAACGTGGGTTTAGTATAATACCCAGCTGAATAGTACAACTTGAACCTTTCGTTCATCTCATCATTAAAATTCCTTCATAAAAGTTCGCGCTCTCAATCGCGAATTCCCTGTAATAAGTTGTTCCTGTATCTTTTACGGGCAATAAAACAGTAATTTGAGTATCGTAAACGGCGCCTGTCTTAAATTGGCGAACATCATAGAATTTAATTACCCAAGGGTGCCTGAAATAATTGGCGAGTCGCCTGTAATGGCGAGCTTTACTGCAAAATTAATAGTTTTCCGCTCCGGGCCCGTTTTACCGCCCTCAGGCGTTTTCACACCGACACGATAAACGACATCAAGGAGATCTAAACCTATAATCCTACTAATATTATAAATGTGAAAAAGATGTTGTTTGTTTCTCAATCACGTCTTCGTGACGAATGGAATGATTTGGATGAAACTTAGAATATATTATAGTTAAGAACCTGGATTAGCATATAAATATCATTAGGTCCTTCATACAGGGAAGAAAATGGGAACCAACCCAGACTAAGCAGACGAACGAAACCCGAATGAAGTCACGGGCGAAAGCTAGTCTCATATATTTAGTACTAGATGGTATCACACCATGTCGGCGACGACAACGATAATTTTGTTCAAGCATCTAACGTAGGTATTATATCTGTACAGTGTAGGTATTGTGGTAGAGTGCAAACACCCATCTGACTCATTTCATAGCTAACATACGTTTATTATTGAAATAGTCTATGAATTATAATAGTGTGTCATTTAATAAAATGTTTCGGGTATATTACGAAACGGAACATAAAACTAGACCTATTAGAGCACCGAGAACATCACTGAAAAGTCACAGGAAAGCAAGTTACGCAATACCGTGTACGTGGGTAACATCAATCAATCGATCATCATCATCATCATCATCAATCATCAATATATATAAAACTATTTTGAAGCTGACAGAGAATCAACGCACAGCCTAAACTATAAGTCCTAGAAGTATGAAATTTGGAGGGTAGTATCCATATATAGTGTAGAGGTGCACTAAGAAAGGAATTTTGAGAAGTCGCACCCTAAAGGGCCTAGAACGCGATCAACGCCGCGGGCGACAGCTAGTAATGTATATTTGATAAAAAAATATGTGATAAATCTGTGAGTAAAAAAAAATAATCAAATCTGTTTGTAAAAAGACGGAGTTCCAAGGTAGACATTAAAAAAAACAACCAAATTGAGAACCTTCTTTTTTTAAGTCAGTAAAAAACACTAAAGGATACGATAACGTTGCACCGCACGCTAGCAGACAGTACAGAATAAACATAGGATTAAACTACTTTAAACTTTTGCCATGTCAAACTCGTTATGAAGTTTTGATTTTAATGTATTTAAATTAATTCGTAAAGTCAAAGCATCTGCTTGTTTCCCTGCACTAACAAGGAGAAATGCAATAAAATATTGCAATTGCCTAACACAGTGGCCTTAAAAGTTTCATTTTAAGTAATATTTTGGCACTAAAAGCCTTTGTCGATTTGGCCCTTCACGTATTAAAAGATGTAGTTTACCAGCTTTTAAGTAATGTGATTAAGGATTATTGAGAATCATTTTGAATCTGATACAAAAAATGTGAGGAGAGTTTTCTTTCATCGACAAAAAAATATTGTACGCCTCCATTTTCTTGATAACAAAATGTGTCCCCAATTTCGTTAGTGAATCACAGACTTTACTCGTACCAAAGGTTTGACTTGTCAAATCATCCAATATAATAATACTATAGGTAAACGTTTCCCTGAAGAAAACCAATAACATAATTTCATTTTAGGCCAACCTTGGAGACATTTCGATTTATCCTTTTGATCTTCCGATTCAGTTGCGATGGCGGCTCGAGTGCGCTCGCGAAGCCTGAGTCGCGAGTAGGTAATCAAATTAGGGAAAAGGCTTGTATGGTTCCAAATCGTTGAGCGATGAAGCAAACTATAGATTGTGCGAATTGTGTCGAATAATAACGCTTGATTGATCACACGTCTTATACATTGGGTATTTTCTGAGTTACGGAATTGAATAGGCCATAGTTTTTCTGTTGTTTACTTTGATTAAGAACTACGTACATTTTGTGTACATTTGTATATTTTGGTATAAGAATGACATCATATCTAAGTAAGCCACAAATGGGAATGTGTCTGTAATAAATTAATCTCTTAAGACGATGTCCCCGCCCTAAAGGCATGCATTCGTTTGTAAATCGGTGGTTTCTTGTTTTTCTGAGGCGCATAAATAACAGCTTCGCTCACTGAACGTTAAATAACATTTTTTTGTTTACAACTAAGAACAATTTATGATACTGTGGAATTTAAATGCTCACAAAGTTTTCGAAGGGCGGATCACCAAATCATAAAAAAGGTTTCAAAACTGCATTCAAAAAAGTTGTCTTCTAATAGTGTGCAAGTGCTTAGGTTATGTAGTTTCTCCTAGGAAGTAATTCATTGTTTTCATTTTTAAATACGCTTGCCGTTCGCACGGTCTAGATACTGGAAACGTTGACGTGCCTTTCATCGGCGATATACGGTGATGGCTCTGACGTGGTTTTTTGAGGACCTAGAGTTCCTTGATCACCGAAGTTGACCAAGTTGACGAGACATCCTCATACGGTAAGGTGTCAGTCAATAGACTGATTTTATGTTTGTATTTGTATAAGTGTCTCTGTGCAGATTTTCCTCCGGTTAACCAAAAATAAAGGTACCTACGGGCAACACAGGTCTAGGGTACATTACGCGGTAATAAAACGAACTATTGCGTTGACAATTTGATCCGGGATATCTTAAATCTGTATAAACAGTTACAAAGCCGTGATAATAGTCGGGGCTCGAGGTTGTCATCGTAATAAAATGCAAATTGACACGGATTTAATCCTTACCGCTGGAGGCCAATACCCCAGGTATCGGGTTATATTGGTTTAATAATCTGCCGGGTGGCAACACAGGGTGTTTGAATACTGGTATTGCTATCTACACGATACCAACGATATGTCAGTGCACTAATAATATCTGTATCAGCGTCGACAAGGTGTGAAGGCGTACCTATAGTACTAAAGTACATGGTATTAGCTCCCCGACGACACTATGCAGGTGTCGTGTCGTTGGCTGTGTGAAAACAGTTATACCTACCATTGGGTTTGTTTAGCAGTTTACTGCTATAAACATTTCAGATGTTTTAAAATCACACTTAGCCAGCGGACTACGATTCTCAAGCTACAAGCTCAAGTAAAAGTGTTCTAAAAGACTCTTTTACCAGCTGTCATGTCACTATTATCATAGACCAAGATTTATTGGTCCATGCTATTATTAACTTTGTCCGTTCCGCCCCAAAAGGTTAAAAATACTAGCGCTGATTTTGAATGCAGAAGTCGTTTGTCCGCGCTAAGCATTCCGTCACTTTCCTTCCACTTTCGTCGAGCGCTATTAAACCGTGACAGGGTTTTATACATCGTTAAAAAAAACAGGTTATTTATAGCACAGTAAAAAAAGCAAACAACGAAACAAGCCTTTTCTCATCAAATATTTAATTTAATAAGCTCAGTAAAGCCCTATCAGAAGCTCGGAATAATTAAATGTAAATTAATACATCATTGTGGATTAGAAACAGCTCAATTTCTATAATCCTATTATCGGCTTGTTCTTAATGATGGTTGATGTTATTGGAGTTTGTTGTTAACTGGGTCACTTCTAAGCTTTATCGCACATAAATGGCTATTTGGAATAAGTAAATACGTTTAAGAGAAATCTCATTAAACCAATCAAAGAAGAAAGTTGTATACAGGGTGTGTTAAGATTACTCTGGAAAACTTTGGGGGTTTTTTCCGGCTCACACTGTTTGTTCGATAGAAAAAGTTGTTCATATTGGTATAGGTAATATAGAGAGCGTATAGGTACTGTGAAATCGCAATGACTTTGTTACTTATTAATCGTAGTTTTATAAATACAAGAAATACACCAAAATTCAAAACAGATACAGAAAATTCATAATAACCTGATGCAGCTTTGATCCCTAAAGTTTTTGGGGTGTTGTATCGTACCTACTCCTAAGTCCCTAAAAAATTCAGTTATATTTTTGTCGACGATTGTACTGAAAACAACTTATTTACGCAAAAACAAGGTGTCGACGTCTCGAGCCAGCTCTGAAATATCTCCGCTTCTATTTCAGGCGAGACCCTCTGATAAGCTACAGATTTAGCGCTAAGAGAATTTGTCCGGATAATTTACTCTTCAAGTTGTGAACACAATAAAACTTGAAAGCTCTGTTTTAAAGTTAAATTATTTTCTGCTAACTTTTTCAGCGATTTTTGCAAAGAAACACGACGATGTAGGAAATATAATAATACCTCAAATGAATTTGGTATGTACATAGGTAAAGTAGCGACACGTACTAGAAAACCTAACAATTCACGCATCGCATTTTCGTAAGTTTTGAACTTTTTTTTTTTTTTTTTATTGGCGTCGCACTGTTTGTGCATTGTTATATCTAATAGCGTTCAGAGCGTGACGTCATGTAGCAAAAACAATTGACTCTTGCACAGGATGATGTGCATTTTTTTTATGATATACCTACTCGTACTCACACGATGTAAAAATACGTATTCCATCTTACTTGTAAATCTTATAGGTACCTTCGATTTAGGTCTAGAGTTAGGTCAAGTAGCTAGCTAGGTTAGGTAGGTATATCATTGTGAGGAATCACGTTATTCGTAGCTAAGTGGCCAATCTCACTGCGTACTTGATTTATGGATCTAATTAAATACCTGTACGGAACCATGAATTGTCTCAGCAATCCCTGGAATTCCAGACAATTCCATTGTGCTATAACTTACATTTGCACAATCAAATTTAATTGGACTTTTACTTTACTAAAAACTACTTAGACAAGGAACTCTTGGCTGTCTAGCTTAGTCTCAACCAATCTTATCAATACAGCCAGCTCGTATAATACCTAATCTGATGAGTATACCTAAGCCTCCACTTTTTTTACCCATTAGGTCTTAACTTTGATTACCAGCGCGTTCTGTGGTGTATTTTGGCCATTGAGCAATATGCCCCTAAGTTATCCCTTATTTTCAATACATCTTAAAAACTCCACAACATTTTCGGTAAATCGAATACAATAACATTTGTTTTATCGATAATTGGACCAAACTTGATAACAAAATAAACCCATGCCGTAGAAAGAGCTCAGTCACGAAGTTTTCAAACAATACGTCTTTCAGTCGATTGCCGTTGGATTTTCCGCACGGAGTACGTACTTGGTCACGTCAAAATATAGCCGCATTTACAAGTGAAGCAGGTTGCTGGCACGCGTAAATTACCTATGCTTACCGAATGAGTCTATAGAAAACACTTGGGCAATCTGAGAAGTTTTAAACATAATTATAAGCCTGGATATGTATGGACCTCAAAACTTGACAGGACTTCGCAGCACGCAGTAAACTGCATTTTAGAACTCGACTCCTACTATGCAGTGCAATGGGGTATTTCCAATGTGTGCTCATACGAAAGGGATGATTTAGGTCGCAAAAAGGGAGTGTTACGCTTCCGCACTCAAAGCCATCAGTGAAGTGGTTTTTATTTTGATTCTACAGCTTTTTAGGCCCAACGTTTGCCGTAGTAGTCTAAAAATTCCTACAAGTTCCATGTAGTAAGTAGGTAGAACAAAAATACCCTCGCTTCTTGTGTGACAGACGGGGTTCAAGTAGGCACCTACTTGGTCACGTCAAAATTAGAGATGCGCGCCACGTCGAGCCCAGGGCTGTCACCGCCAACCTCATACATCAACCCTTTTCCCGATACGGTGCTGTAATGCGCACTTATCTAGTTAGGGAAGGCTTGAAGTTTGTTGGATTCGCTGTCAGGGTTGTGTCTGTAAAGGCTCACTTACACGATACCAATCCGGCGGCACAGAAAGAGAATAAACAAGTAGTAAAGTTGCACGCTCTAGATAAATATTTTCAGGATGCTGTTCCTCGTTATGTTCATGACGAATCTCGTTATGTTTTTCGTAAAGGCCAATTATAAAAAGCCCCACACGATTGGGGTAAAAATTAACCCTACTTTCCATGTAGGGGAGACACCCTAAAAAATTGTTTTCTCGACTTTTCATAACTCACAGGAGTCCCCAATTAGGTAGGTACCGGTAATTACGCTTAGCATATTGATTATTATAACATGTAGTAAACCGACTTGAACATACAAACAGAGAGACGGACTAGACGAAACCGCGTTTATGGATTCCATGTCGGACTTCGGAACCGTAACATTTTCATGTTTCGTTTTGAAGTCGGAACAATAAAATAATTGGATAAATACAAAAGTGGTTTCGGTTATGAATGTTGCAGTTGCACAATGACTTCCCCGAAGTGAGGGTGAACGTCACGTGATGTCACGTGATCCATGGAGAACTACCAACCAATTAACTTGTAAGCACAGAGGTACATACGGAGGAGTGGTCTGTACAGTTGTACACCCTATGTATGAAACAGATATAGTTCACTATTATTTATATGATAGTACTAGGGCGGATTGAAAAGTTCGCGTAATAATCGTTTCAGAATACACACTATGCTCACCAAAAAAAAATATTCAACGTAATATTGTTTTTATTGAGAAAGAAATTCACTATTATAAATTTAACACTTTATGTACGTACTAATTTTGCATTTTGTCTCCTTATTCCTACATAAAAATAAAAAATAAGGGTTTTTATTACGATACAAAATTCTATTCGGAAAGGCTAAAGTTGACTGTATCGATTGACGATTAAATGTGGGTTGGTCGTAAAGAACTCGAAGATGTACATAGAGCTTGCAAAAGCAAATGTCAGCATGTTGGTTCTTTTGCGCCATAAATCAGCTGTGAATGTGGGAATTGTAAGGAGATGCGAATGGAGCTGGGCATTGGCGATACGGCTCTACTGTCGTCCGTTACATATTTTATTACTTATTTTACGGTTTTGTAAAAAACGGTAACCGGTAAAGAGTTTTTACTACATACGTTGTGCCAACCTAATAATATAATTATCTTCGCATTCTAAAGGAAGACGTTTTTAAGTGTCTTGTCTACTCATAAAGTTTCCATAATAAAGCATGTAGATTTGTAGAAGTACCAATACCGTTAGATACTCAGACAACCCCAAAAAGAAATCTACACTTTTTCAAGTGGGAACTTTCCCAAGTGTCTCCTCCAGAGGTACCAAAATGAATTATTAGACTGTCTCATGAAAAAGATCACTTCCCCAAGTAATGAAAACTTGAGCTGATGCGCTCAAGAGGTACACTCCGGTCCAGCGGATATTACGGCAATATATTTCAATTACACATAAGAAAAAGAACAAGTCGTTTTGAAGTAGCTGAAAGGCCAGATTACAGTCGCGAACGAAATAATAAGGAAGACCCCGCTAACGAGCACGAACCAACTTTTAGAAAGGAAAACGTGTGGGGGAAAATACTTTATAAGATTAAATTTTGTATGTCTGATATTTATTAAGTGGTGCAGTTTTATGCTTGATGATAGATAGGTACAAAAAATTGCCAGCATTTAAAAATTCGTAGCCATTTTACCCAAATATTTTGCATACTTAATTCACTTTGAGTTGACACAATGAATTGGTTCAATAAATTATCCCGATTTTTACAAAAACCTCTACCTTGTGTAGGTAAATGGGTAACCGGAACGGCAACGGAGGGTGAAGATTTGTGCGATTCAATGGAATTTAATTACTCTGCGAGCGGGCAGCGGAACGACGCAAAAATATTTATGTATATTGTCGAGCTAATGCCTGAATGAGACCACAGCGACGACCAAGGGACCAAATATTCGCTAGTACCAGTACGAGAGACGCGACGGCGACGCGGCGACCGGCACCATGAGACGCTTCTCCAATCTAAACTTCGTTGTATAAAATAACCCATTTGAAACGTAGCGGGAAACAACGAAAACACGTATGAACTAAATTGAACAAAGCACAAAAACATTGCTTGGTTCATACCGAATCACATTCATAAAATTTAATAAATAATGTAATCATAATTAGACATAAAACCACTAGGCAAGGTATTACAGTAGCTTTTCATATCCAGAAAGCCTTACAAAAAGTATGAAGGTACGTGCTAAGTGCCTGTGCTCCTTCTGATACCATTTTATCTTTCAGCTAAGAAACACAGAGTAAAGGTTTCATCTCGGTAGACTAGACAGTATAGACAGAGACTCGTCTTATTTAAGCATAACTAAGATCCTTGCAAATTCGCAACATCGATTTCGGTAATGGAGTGATCCCGGATACCGATGTTTGCGTAAACTTTCTACGACACATTTGTATAGAATTATCCACTTTGGGTAAATTGTTGAGTGTGTGCGTATTCGATATAGAAATAATTTTTGTATTTATGTATGGGTTAGGTATTGTTATGGTCACTAACATTTAGGTTGGACAAAAAAACTTCAGTGATGTCTCACGTTTTTTCGAATTCAGTGTTTTCTATAGAGATGAATTACGTAGAGCGATATATATTCTGTCTAAGATGTCATAAGCGCAATACAAAATCCCATAGAATGGCTTTTGATCTCTGAGAAGGAAAATAATTTGTCAGATATAAGTAAGCATTCTTAATTTAATTATTTATTGTACCTATTAAACTTAATACATAAAACACTGAAACAGCGGACATGTTCAAAGGCGAGCTTAAAAAGGCTTTCTTCTAGCAAACCTTTGAGGCCAGAGAGAGGGGACTAATAGAGGCAGGTTTATGTACATATTTAAACAAAGATTAATACGATCTACCTACTAATTTACTATTAAGAATGTGTGTGTGTGTGTGTGTGTTGTAATGATAAGATTTGACACGGAGACGAACATTATATAAAAATTATTAAAAAATCTGTTATCAAGAAGTGAAACTCCTTTTGTTTTATCATTCGGATATCTTATACAATGTGACACGGCCTATTTATTTCCAGAGTCTACAATTCGGTTATTTGAAGTGAACCGTGATATTTTCCAGTCCATTTCTCGGGTTACTACTGTAATAATAATAACCGGAGCGTAGTGAAACTCGATTTAAGTATCAGAAAAGTGGTTGGATTACAGCCACGGAGCACTTTATGGTGCTTAATTACTGCCCTCGACAATATACTTGGAAACTTGGCCATTACAACCGGACTTAAACCGCGAATTACATTTCATTAATATTGTACCAGATTTCTTGATTTTCATAGCCATTTTACTTTTCGTGATCATTCAATTTTATAACATCTTATCTACCGTGATAATACCGGGCCTAAAGCTTTTGAAATTATAATATTACATTTAGTTATTCAATTTAATTTTGGGCTTTTAACAGACTATGAATTTAAAAAAGCTTTTTATCTCTTATTTGTGGAATTATCTATTAGCTACATAAATAGTGAGGGAACCAAAAATCATATATAAACGCGTCAAAGAATCATATAAAATAGTTCTTTTTAGTCGAAAATCTAAAATGTTGTTCGTTTCATCTGTGATGTAGGTACGTAAACGGATTAAGCTCGAAAACCACCATAATCCCGCAGCTAAACAGCGGCGCGATGAAGCTCTATCGATCGTTCGTAATGTGTCGATAGTATCCACTTGTACACACAAAATGAGTCATGATCGTGCGATGCGATGTGAATCGCATCTGAATATCTGATCGCAATCTGAATATCAGAGGTCCTACCATGAAAGCTTTAAAGCCTAGCCGCCGCCGCGCCACAGCCACCGCATAGGTTGAGCGCCACCGGTGGCCTGCGACACGCTACACCATGTGAAGGTATAAAAAGTGGCTACCGCCGGCCACCGGTTCCTGTGGTCTGTTTGAGCTCAGCCTAATGCGTGATACTATTGGTCAATTTGTTGCGACAGGTGAGCTCGGTACATATTTTTTCTTATTAAAATTACTTAGAAACGGGTATTTTGACCCTAGTTCCACTTTATTTTATTCAAAACTGAGAGGGATAAAAAATTAAGGGCGATTGGGATTTTTTTGGTATACCTAATATTTTACAACGAAGGAGTAGACTGCCAGTTTTATCTGTTGTTTTATAATTGAATCTCACGGACGTCGTGGTAGAACCCTTGCCTGATCACGTGTATCAGTATTGTTATGCTTTGTTTTCATTAGGGATTTACAGGCGATGGTGCGGAACGTTTGCGTTGTGTGGATTTAATCCAAATCTCTTTCGACGAACAGACTTTACGGTCAAACAAGCGGAAGCAAAAGCGAAATAAAGGTCAAATAAAGATATTATAGACATTGAAAATGCGAAAGATGTTATGAGTTGTAAAGAGTCATTCGGCATCACTGAATTCCAAAGCTAGGAGCCGTTGTCGTTCCCCATGCTGAGTGCCTTATATATGATCCTACTAGTATTATAAACGCGAAAGTTTGTAAGTATGGATAGATGGATGGATGGATGGTTGTTTGTTACTCTTTCACGTAAAAACTACTAATCCGATTTGGATGAAACTTGGAACATATATTGTCCGTGGCCTGGACTAACACATAGGCTACTTTTTATTCCGGAAAATCAACGGGATCCAACGGGACGCGAACGAAGTCGCGGGTGAAATAATGTGATAAAAAGTTTTACGATTTGAATATTTTCATTTTATATTTTCGACAATGGGTTAAAAGCTAAAAAAGCTAAGTATCTGAGATGAAAAACTAAAGCTTTTTATTATTTTTTGAATTTATTGCATTGCAATGTAAGTTTCACAATGATCAGACATTCTGTAATGAAAAGCCCAAAAAGGTAAAAAGATGGTCGGTTCTTAATCAAGGATTTTCCGCCAGGTTGGTGGATAAGTACCACCAAGGTGTAAGGGCGTCTACAGACTAAACACTAAAGCTTATATTCACTGTCAGACAAAGTGGACATAAAGTACAGAAACTAGGTACATTTTTTTTAATCACCTTTTTCTGGTCTCTAGAGATAGAGAGATTTCATTCATCGACTGATGTCGTCAAAAAATAAACCCTGGATGGTTTCTTACAACTATAACATACAGAATATTGCAAACCCTAGTCAGCGGTGGTTGTTTTTTTTATAATTAAGTTAAACTAGCTTCCGCCCGACATTTTATTTCCCCTGTGGAGTTCATTTAGGTTGGTGAAAAACTCTAAAAGCGTTTTCCCACTAGGACCTTTTCTATCCTATATTACATATGTAATTTTTTTTTTATAAAATAGCCTTTAATTAGCTGTCGAGTCATCATTGTTTTAATTTTACAATCATTAAACAGTAACAAACTACAACAATGTGTATAGGCTACGTGCGGAAAAAAAACCATTTTGCTTACCTCCCTATTGTCTAGTGTAAAATTAATGATATTGAAATTCTGTGTGAAGTGAGAGTAGAATATTAACCTTGGCTACAGCCATATATGTATATTACCTATGTTTATGTTTTTCTTGTAGCACACTGAAAGTTACGGTTAGCTTGTGTACGGCACCTTAGCGGGGATAAATTTCTCATTCCACCAGCATTGGCCGCAAACTGATTAATTCGGCCGGCGGACGAACACCAGAAATATTAGCTCCGCAGATATGAGATTGCTAATTCCACTAATGCACCAGACAAATATCGCAAGTTTCCCTTATAGAGCACTAGTGGCTAAACGAAAACTATTCTGCTAGACAGCATAACTTTACAAATGTAGGTCAATTAAGTTAAAAACTAATCAAAAAATATACTCAAAATATCAGTTTTATACTTATGAAATTATAAAAAAAACTTATAAAAAAACTCTAATATTTTTACTGCACTCTATTTTTTTACGATATTAGTTATCAATTGCCAAGTTAAAATGCACAGCCCACGTTTAAAAAAAGTAACAAATTGTTACAACAAGATAAAAGTGACAAGGTTAACAAAGGCTGTTGATCGATTGAGCCATGCTTGTAAACACGAACGCTCAGATTAGGCCTGATTTGAAAAAAAACAATTGAATTGAAACTTTATTGTTTTTTCTGTGCACAGTAAGTTCTATTTATGAATCTTTTGACATCTTAAGATGTTCACAACTTTGGTTGTAAACAGATGAAGTCCACACCTCTTGCGTATCATAATTACCTCTAACAACCGATGTTTTATTTTCAATTTTACTGCACAATGTTTGAGATTTGAAATTTCGGTTTTAGATTATCTACTACAACTATTATCTTCTAAATATATAAAACTCTTTTGAAGCTGACTTAGAATCAACAAAACAGCCTAAACTATAAGTCCTAGAGGTATGAAATTTGGAGGGTAGTATCCTTATATAGTGTAGGGGTGCACTAAGAAAGGAATTTTAAAAAGTCACACTCTAAAGGGTCTAGACCGCGAGCAATGCCACGGGTGACGGCTAGTCTTTCATAAAGATCATTGATCTACTATATTAGTAAGTGTTCACATAAACATACCAAGCCTAGTTCTAAATTCAATTCTAAAAGCAGTGTCATGCAACCTCGCGTGCTATCAAATGGTTGTCAACCATTAATTTTACACACGTAATTCAGTATCTACTCACAGTCTTAAGCGAGCACAGTTATAGGTACACATTTACCTATCAGATACATAATATCATGAGTGCAACTCTTTATGCCTCTCGCTCAATATTTAGTCAAATTAAAAAAGTTCATCATCAGGCCTATCGATCAAAATGCAGACAGCATTTATATTTGTGAAAATAAATTAAATCATATTTTTTTTAAATCCTTTTGTGCCTATCAGAAGTGGCGGGCTAACGCATTGGATTTTAATGTTATTAAAACATCAGTCATATAATAGGGGTGTCTCGTGTTTCCCGACAGTTCAATATTCAATTAAATTGTGTTGAAGACATCTGAATCCTTATCATTGTTATTGTGGTCATTAGCATAAGGTTAATTGGACCTACTTATATCTTGTTTGTTTCGGTTTAGTCATAGTTCAGTATCAAAATGAATAATATGACAACATCGTTTCAAGATATTAGTACGTAGGTAAATGAATACGCCACACAACTGTCAAGTGTTAGAATAGTCTTGAAAACAAACAAGAGCTTCTTCTTCTCTTCAATAATGGCCTGTGTCCGTCATTTCGACAGACAATTTTGCCAATGTCAAGTGTTAAAATTGTAATAAATAAGTCAAGTCAAGTCAGTTGTCAAGTCGGCTGTCGTTTGTTTTGAAAAGAAAATGGTGGATTTTCTCTTCAAAACCTAACACGAATTTTGACATTCATAAAAACCACTTTACACACATTTATTCCAATGGCTCACACTTTATGTTACGACCTAAGTATTATTGGTTAAAATTCCACCAAAATTAAACAACAATACTCACAATAACACAAGAAAAACTATTAAAATAAAAGTGCTGTGTCGTTTCAAAAAATGTCAAAACTCGTGTCCCAAACAAGAGCTGACTTGACTTATATTATTTCAAATATTCACTTGACACTGGCAAAACTGTCTGTCGAAATGACGGACAGAGGCCATTAATTAAAAGAAGAAGAAGAATTTGCGATACTCCGATTATATTCGTATGAGGCAGCCTTAGCGGTACGTGATTCGCACCCCTCACGCACAAGTGCAGTCTATTCATTTGCCGGATGGGTTTATTTCCGCCATGAGATCGTTCAATAGGAAACACGATTGGGACAAAGTATAGCCGTCATGGGGTGAGCTCGCAATTTTACATTTTATGTTCATTTATCATGCGCATGGTTATCTTATCAACACGTGTAAATGTGTTCGAAATATATTATTTTTTTATTCAAATGTGTTGAAAAGATTTATTTTAGCAAATTTTTATTATTTTTATAACAAACTAGCCGTCTCCCGCGGCTTTGCTCGCGTTAGAGTGTGACTTTTCAAAATTCCTTTCTTAGTGCGCCCCTACACTATATAAGGAACCTACCCTCCAAATTTCATACCTCTAGGACTTATAGTTTAGGCTGTGCGTTGATTCTATGTCAGCTTCAAAAGAGTTTTATATATATTGATTGATTGATTGATGATGATTTATGCGTATTGCCGCTGGTATATGTAACTATTTTACTCTCTTTTTATTTTTACAAAGCGTTGTTCCACAGACGGCATGATAACAAGTTCCTTGCTTATTCCAAGCTGGGCCTGTTGCCCGAGATTTAACTTTATTGCATTGTCGGCACACTGCCAAGCGGGCTCAATGATCATTAGCTTTCTTATCTTTTTCAATAGAAAACAAATAGCGTCTTCAAAAATATACACTCAGTTCTCATACCTAGGTATTTAGGATCGATGTTTTGGAAGGTAAAGCTATGACACGTTGCACAAACGTTTTCAAATTTGTTTTTTGTACCTACTTACTTCGATTTTCTAAATTTATGTTCTCAGTTTATGATGCATTTTACGATGGCCTCTCGGTCAAACACGCGACTCTAAGGTTTACGGCACTCACGCAGGGTTTACTGCACAACTTAAATAAACGTTATTACTAACAGAAAACTTAGAACATTTGTACTAAATAGGCTCGTCAATATAATGGGGAGAAGGTTTATATTTTTCTTCAGTAAGCACGTACTCACAGTTGAAGTACGAGCATCTCTTTCATCGTAGGTGAGCGTTAAACAAACCACTTTGTGTTATGGTAATGACTTGTGTTGAGTTTCTTTAATGGACTAAGTTACAGAAGTATTTACGCAAGCAACGTCTATTTGAATGGTGTAAACATAATTTGTGAACAAAGTTGTGGATGTAATGCGTTGCGTGATGTTGTTGCCAAAACAACGCGACTGGATTTAATTAAAGTGTCACATGCTGCCGAATCTATGACTTCTCCTGTTCTCCTGCTCAACAACTTTATAACAATTTATTCATCGAGTGATGTGGAGCATGACTAATTTGAAATTGTTGAAAATCTCACACCTGAATTGCTAGTTTGAATGTTTAAGTTGGAATTTTATACACCCAGGAGATTCATCGGACGCGATGTTTTTGCTGAAAATCCGGCATACGCCGCTGATAGATGACGTTTAGTGCAGATGGAGTTGTCCCCAGGAGTGCCTTTTTCTTCGCGTCGTTGAACAAATGCCAATGGAAGCCAATCTTGGAGAAAATTTGTTGAAAAAGAACTCGAGTAGAGCTGATCCATTAAATAACATAGCCATGAATACCGTTCGGGAAGGTAGGTATGCGTAGCCGTCTCGCGGCTATAAGCCGCGTGCAAATTTACAATTTTATTAGCTTTGTATTTGCTCACTCCTTCGATTTTCTTCGAAGTGACTTCATTTTAAATTCAAATACTTTAGTATAAAAAAGTAGATTTCGATATCTATATAACCAGAACCTCTTCTTCATAATTTTGTTCTCTCTGAAAACGTAATAAATAAATCAATAATACTTATTACCAACTTACAGTTAAGTTAATCATTTTATTAAAACGTGTACTCACTGATTTTAAATTAATTGGTGTACGTTGAGTTCGTTTGATCTCATTGAGTGCACCGACGCTTTTTATATTATTTCCGCGCAGAACAGAAAAATCAGTCGTTGTCGAAACGTGGTAGGTAATTTTGTATTTATTCTCGTAATACGAAACGAGTTTCATCATGAGCACATCTCTCAAAGCGGCCTTTTGTGTTTTATATATACCCTGGAGCGAAAATACCTACATTAAATGTTGGGTTTACCAAATAGCTTTATAAAATGTTGGAAATTAAAACTTACTGACTTCGTCTCTCATTGAAATTAGAGTTGGCAGCGCGGCGCTTGTGGTGTATGAATATTCATCGCGTCGTTGTCTGTCGCTTCCGGCTCGCGTCGCCTTCTTGTATTTGTAGACCATAGTGCCCAAGCCGCTCAGAATTTTTTTGAAATCGCTTGACACACCTTCTGGGGGTCTTTCTGCTATCTGAAATATCATGAATACCAGGCACTTAAGTTAATTTTAATAGTATTGCGTGTAAGTTTAAATAAGAATTGTTATGCTAGATTGGTAGTGATAAGATTTTAGCTTTGATAACAAACGTAAAACATTATTGTTATTGTAGGTCGCTAATACGCTACCTACTTGAACACACATCCGGATGTTAAAAGTAAACGTCAAAATGGTTAGAACACATGTAAATGTTTTGCTTCGCAAAATATTCATGAAAACTACTGCTCGATAAGGAACCGACCGACTGAATGAATACCGGAAAATTGCAATTCATAACATGTGAGATAAAGTTTTTTACACTTTATTGAAACTACGGAGTGAATACTAAAAAGATTATAGAACTAGCACAGTTTTACTTCTATAGTTTAACGTACAAATATATTATTATTTTGTATAATCAAAATTAAATAGATTACTTACAACGAATATAATTTAGTCTTAGATTTCTGGGTGGGAGTCAAGATTCGTCGAGAAAATAATCGTTATATAATACCTCAAGCATAGACTCTCATACAAATAATACCTCAAGCATAGACTCTCATACAAAAATCTACGCTAGAGTCCGGATCAGTGCTCTAGCAGTAAATGTGGATACGAACTTAACAGGGGTAATCATATTGATCAAATACAAAAATACGAAATTCGGAGACAGCGTGGGTCTATATATTAGATTTGCCGCTACACATTCATAAAGCCCTATTGATTGACGCCACCTTTGCCAACTGTCCACATACATACTGTTTCTAAAAGTTTTCGGTCCAAACATTGAAAAGTTGGCACTTAAATTACTGCCCGGCTATCAAAGACCTTTGCGCAACGAGTGACTAAAGTAAAGAGACTCAAAGCAAGGTCTGAATGGCTTTACAGTAACGGCTTGATCCTGAGAGTCTGTCGGACCCCAAACTCTAGCGCGCAGCAATCTACGACTAGATTTATTAGTTCAATTATCCAGGTCCTGTAGACTACGCGCTCTGCTGGCTCGAGCGCAGACGCCAACAACTAAATTTCGCTCAGGTTGCAAGTAATTTTGCTCAGGTTGCAACACATTCAGTATATTTTTGAACGTTTTGCTTTACGGTTAATGTGTAAATCTAAATTAGAAAAGCAGACAAATTGCTGAATAAGTTATTGCGGTAAAGAAAGAATTTATGAAACTAGTTTCAAAGCTTGGACTATTTGATACTAGATTCCGCCCGCGACTTCGTTCGCGTCCCGTTGGATCCCGTTGATTTTTCGGGATAAAAAGTAGCCTATGTGTTAATCCAGGTCACGGATAATATATATTCCAAGTTTCATCCAAATCGGATCAGTAGTTTTTACGTGAAAAAGTAACAAACGTCCATACTTACAAACTTTCGCGTTTATAAATTCATAGGATAGAATTTGACAGGCGTCATGGCTCAGTCGGTAGTAGCTCTGCCTTCCGTGCTGTGAGTCGTGAGTTCAATCCTCACTTAGAACAAACCTTCGTGTGTGGCAAACATAGATGTTTGTTCTGTGTCTGGGTGTTACTATTGTATCATAAGTATGTATTTTCAAAAAAAATGTATATAAGTATTCTATCAGCAATCTAGTTCCCATAGTACAAGCTTTGCTTAGATTGAGACTAGAGAGCGTAGTGTAATATGTCCAAGAATATTTTTTGTCATTTTTTTTTCAGTTGTCAATATTTTTATAATTTACGTTACCTAGATACCTACCTAGACTTTTCTTCCACACCTACTTTACATCACTGTTAGAACTTGTACTTAGAATTATCACTTATTCTTTAGCAGTCTTGCGTAAGCTCTACATAAACTTTAGATATAATCTGGCTCGCATTGAAACCACAGTGGCCGGGGTAGCGACAAGCGGAGCGGGCTGGTCGCCGCCGCAACCCGGATGTCGATACAACTTGGCCAACTTTCAAATTGTGGGTTGGCGTTTTCACTGATACTCAGTTCTACTCACTAATTAGAAATTTCATGTGTTCGATAATGTATAGCACGCGGAGTGTTTTATAAACGGGGTACTCCCTATTTTAGTAAAATAAACTAATGGGTATAGAAAAGTGCAAGTAAAATAGCTTTAGTGGACTGGACACTTACAGGTGGTCAAGTTGACCATCTTTTTTTAAGTTTGACCGTCAAACTAATTATATTGGTAGAGCCAGTTTAGTAGAGGTGCTGTTCGCAAAGTATCAGACTACTCTGAGTGAATTGCTATGTTGATCACACCGCACAGTGTGACCACGAGTAAAAGAAATTACTCGTAGTCACACTGGTGTAGCAAACCGGTGTGACCACGAGTCCACCGTGAACGTAAACCTAACGACAAACGTATAACCAAAAGGATGGATCTGCCGAAGAGTTTGTTGCAGATATTATATACCTATATAGGGGTACGTATTTTTTTGGTTCGAAAACATTTTTATTTTATATAACAAGCATTATAACATGGCAAAGCCTGTTAAACAGAGGTGTAATTCTCTTAATAAATCCTAGTAAAAGTATAATTACTATTTTGTTGGGAGGATTGAACATTTTTAGCACACCGTGATATTAGATATAGCCTAGTGGCTTAGTGATGTATTCTGTGGTTGGGGTTTCAAATTATCAACTGTCAAACTAATACACTGTGGTCAGTGGGGAATGAAATCCCCTCGAGTGTGATATGACACTATCTCTGTAGTCCATGCGCTAACAATATTAAAAACAAACATGCACGTAGGTGCATCTCTAAAATTACTAACAAATGGAAGTGGCATTATTCTGTACTATAGCTACTGTATTGATATTTGTGGCACACAATACATTAGTGACTAATTTGTTTATGCTCAGCGTGATCAAAGCACTATGCAATATGTAGCTACCTGTTATATTCGACGGTTTTAATGAAAAATGTTTTGCAGCTTACCTTATTCTCTAAACCTATTTGTTTATTAATAACTAGCCGTCGCCCACAGCGGTGCTCGCGTTCTACCCTTTAGAGTGTGACGTTTCTAAATTCCTTTCTTAGTGCACCCCTACACTATTTGAGGATACTTCCCTCCAAATTTCATACCTCTAGGACTTATGGTTTAGGCTGTGCGTTGATTCTTAGTCAGCTTCAAAAGAGTTTTATATATTTAGAAGAAGAAGAAGATTAGAAGATAGGGTATTTAAACGGTTACACTGCCATTAATAAACACTATGTAAGCTTGGAATAGTTACAACGTGCTTGTCTCTTTCGATCGAATTTGAATCGACTTGTCAATGCAAAAGGCAAAACACGGTGTCACAGTTTAGTATTTCTAAACATTATCAAAGTTGAAGTTGGTACGGAAAAATGTGCCTAGTAGTACATAGCAACAGGTTGAGTTTTCATTGCTTTTGAAACTATCAGCTAGCAACACCAAAATGGCCTTTTCGTTCTAGCTTTCTGAAAATAGATTTGACCAATCTAGTTGGTCATCGCTGACGCTATTTGACTGACAGCTCTATTTGTCGGATGTGCGATGCAGAGCATCTGTATTCGGGATCCGATCCAGCTTTGTATTGTCACCCATCACGTTTTATCACATTCTGATATTTCATATTTCAATTTAGATATCAAAATTGGTTTTTCGTTTCGATGACTCGTTTTGGCGTACTCTTTTCAATGAGATTTTCCATAACTTTTGTCTACGACCTTGACTTACTAGTATAATGTCTTGTTGTGTGTATAATGTCATAAGTTTGTTTGTACAATTGTTTCATGTGTATTTTGTAAATATTGTAAATATTATATTAGTCTTAATTTACTTTGTGAGTAAAGTTACAAGTTTACTGTGTACAACAAAGAGTTAAAAATTAAGCATTTCCAGAAGGCAAATTAGGATTTTTCTTAAATAACCTAAAAGTAACCACAAATATCCTAATAACAGAAGAAAGAAAAGCAAGACGCAATGCATTGTCCCACACGTCAGCTATCGTTGGACGGCGCGCAGCGAGCCGTGTCTCTAATATTAGCGTTACAATCAATCACCTTGTGTCTGTGACACGCTCGCAATTAGCCCAACCTTGCTCTAGGATAGGAAGGACATTTCCTTGATAGTATTGACATAATAACTAACAAAAATGTCATAAGAGCATGCTACAGGAATCTGTATTATGAAACGCCGAGCGTATAGTGGGATGACGAGATTAGGTTTTTACCAGCCAACATTTTTTTACCTAATTACTAATTAATCAAACAGCCAATCGAAAAAAATCAATAAAAATAGTGTGTTGTTCCTGAGATGAATAGCAAAATGTGTAGGTAATCGAATTATTCATTTCCCCGAATATTAAGGTGGTAACATTCACCGATACTGAGATATAAAAATAATATTGAAATAGAATATCGCGTATGGTTCATAGTAATTGTTAGAGCGAGATGGAGAATTAGTTATTGCTGTCGTATTAGCCACAATCAATCAGGATTCTGTCTGCGGCACGCTGATTGGGAGCAAACCTCGGAGACACTCGATGGTACATACCGTACCGACCTAGTTTCTGAATAGTCAATAGTTACTTTCATTCGGTCAATATTAGAATAGATTTTATTTCCCACAAATTAAAGTTGTACCTATTTAGTAAAAGAATAATGAATGAAACGAATGAATTAATGAATGACGCTTAATATTTTGTAGGTAAAGTACACATTGACAGAGCAATGTAACTTCGTGAAAAGTGTGAGAGCGAGCGGCGCGTATTTAGTTATAAAAGACTCACAGAGGAGTTTCGTTACTAAAGTGTTTGTACGTACATTGCACAATATCTACCTATTATATTCTCGCGGCGATTTCGTAGCGGTTCTCGTAGACGCACCCTCGTAGCACTTGTAGGAATCGTATCTGTAGTTCGTAGCAGTGCTACGCTTAATTAAACGCTAAATGGTTCCCTATAGTTCAGACTCGTCCTAACTTGACGGTGCTTGGAAACAAACCATTTAAAACAATGTTTTAATTCTTTTGAAATATGCATTATTGAAAAGCAAAATTCAAAGTGCAATCAATGCAAATAAATTAAAATAAGCGTTTTACTAAACCTAAACGTTATACGGAACCTAAAATTATATTTAATACAAATTCTTATACTAAGAAAAATACTTCTAAGTAAACATAGCTTACTAACAAAAAGGACTCGTAACAATTTTCTTCTTTAGTTACGAAAACTGAAGAACACAGCGTTGTCAGGTCGTGAATCTTCTTAATTACCAACATTGTCGAAATTAAGCTTTTAATGAGTTTTAATTATCAAGTTTTAGGCCAAGATGTAAACAAACACCTAGCGATTGTCCTGGTGATAATGTTCTAGATACATAAAATATGCACTTGTATACCTACATAGAGTTACGTAAACTGAAATAGATATCTGTCTATCTTTGTCTGGCAAATCAAGTGTTCCTTTCAAATAAGATTATTTTTGGAGAAGTCATATTTAAGTCCCACGGCGTTCATGAAAAAAATGAAAGAACTTTGCTGATCAAAATCATAAAATTAATTTATTAATAAAATTATCAAGGATCATTTTAGAATTGCTTTATAAACTAAGGTGGTTTTAGCTGCCAGTTCCACACGACTAGAGTCAAGAAATACGGGCAAGAAACGCACAGCATAGTTTTTACAGTTTTTTTAATAATCCTTCTTACTAAGAAAAATACTGATAAACACACCTACATAAAAACAAGACTGAAAGAAAAAAACAAAGTTCATCAAGCTATTATTATAAGATTAACTATGAAAATAAATAAATAAATATTTTGCAGGCCATCCAGTATAATCCACAGCGTACATAACTAATCTCATTCTTTTTGAAGTTTTGTACTCTAGCAGTTGTAGAATGTAGGTAGACTTGGCAAGAGGGATGGTTTCTATAAACTAGCGCTAGATTTGTAAGAAACTAATCAGAAGTTCGGAGAGGATTGGAAGGCATTTATTTTCATTGCTTTTCCGTAAAACCCATATAAAGTTATACTGTTATAGCTACTTCAAAAACACTAAAAATATATTACAATCAACATTCACCGTTGCATGCGCTGTCTATTGTATATTAACAAGCTATATGCAATTTATGAATGCTGAAACAGAGCCAACGGTATGCGGATGTGGGTCGCAGGATTTGGCGCGGGCGAGGCCGGGTGCAGGTGTAGAGCAGCTTTAAGAGGGAGTATCTACCAAAATAACAACCTCAGAGTAAATGTCAAACAAAAAAACAAATATATGTATGTACAGATAATATCCAATCAGAAACATATTGGGAGATGTTTTTTCGCTAAAATAAACAATCAAGTTAGTTTTCAAACAATAATGCGTGTAAGTAAAAGCTAGGGCTGAATTTGACGAGTTTTACCAAGTGTAGTTTTTTTTACAAATTAGCTAAAGGAATAAAATGGTCGTTAGTTTACAAGATATTATAAAAAACAGCAAAATTCTCACATTTGGAATGTCGCGGTTCATAAAGCCATGTGCGGTCTTGAACCTTACTTATGAGTGCAGTTTGAAATTGCACTCGTCGATGTACGAATTTTTGGTGATAGCACCCTCTTAAACAAGAGGATCAACTCCGCTTACATTAAACCTTATATAAGTTCCTTGTCGTGGTTGCCTACTTTGTGGGATTTGCAACGCAAGAGGTTATTTTATTGTAAGCGAAAACTTTTGGGATTTATCTAAAGTTTTCATCGTAGTACCTACTATAAATATAAATCGGTCTAGTGTATTATTATACTTTTTCTTTTCTATTTTTATAAACCTTTAGACATCATCTGTTTCATAAACAGCATTTTTATGGAATCAATTAAAAGTATCAACGCTAACAGCAATTATTTATCCATTAAAATACTATTTAAAACTACTGAAAAATGTTCAAAACCGACGAGAAATAATTTATTTAAAAATTAAACATGACAAAAGTCCATACTGAATATGGACAAATTAGTAGCAATTTGCCTCGTGCCGGTCGTTCCGGAGCGAATGTGAATATCAAATGAGTCAAAATGAGTCGAGCGACCCATTTGGATCACTCTCCGTGGATGCCAATCATTTCGAAATTAGTGCTTGCGGTTTTCATCCGACGGCTGTTAATTACTGCAGGTTATTGGGGATAATACTTGATCACTCATTATTTTGTTTAATTTTGAAAAGTGCTGAAAAACTTAATAATATGCTACCTACTAAATATACCATATTCACTAAAATTACAGCCGAATATGAATAAAGGGTGAGCTTAGAACTTTTTTTAGCTTCTACTTGCTTCGTTTTTGATAAGTATTAAATATGAATATGTATAATCTTTCCATTTTATTAAAATAGTCTTTTATAAAGTAACATAATTTTTCATGTAATCATTGAACACGGTGAACAATTTACAGTTACATAACTGGTTGGTGTTCGAGCGCGGCCATCGCTACGTGCCAATGCCTAAACCACGCCACATTGATTCCACTGGGAGACAGAACACAAATGAAAACAAAAAGCATAAATCCTTTGGGACATTATAATAGTTGGCCGGGAAACTTATGCCGTTGAGAGGGACACCGTACAATGTCTTGGTTGTCTCCGACAGATTGAATACATCTGTATTGTTTCCTGGATATCAGAAATCCGTATTCCGTATCCGGATTTCATATTCTGAGTTTGACCTAGCAGAGATCGATCAAGATAGAATAGAAAATTGAGATTATATCAAAATGTATGGAAGTGACATAATTTGACGTGATCGATTTGACGTCAATATTCTTTAAGCGTCTTTAGGTAGAGTAATTAGTGATTTCTGTAAAAATGTTATATATGAAAACTTTATGATCAATTTGATCATTCATTTGTTTATTTTAACTGATTGTATAAATTCCGTATCCGTAAGGAAATCCACTTCCGACTTTTGAAACCTAGCACATCACTAGCCTAAGACAAACCGGAACAAAGGGTCTTATTGTTATTCACCCCGGCCGGCGCGGTGTGGTGACAAACTATTTAGACACCCCTAGCCTCAAGGACGCTTTGATTGTTTTTAGCCGAAGCAGCTCATTTAAATACAGCAATACAACGTGGATCTTAGATGACACCATCAGAGTGAGATACTTGGAATTATGAAATAGTTTTCCTTCTAGCAAAAGGCTTAAGCAATTTACGCATGGATGTAAAGCCTTCTTTGAATGCCGGGCGGTCGCGATTGTGATGGATATTTTTAGATATTGTGTCTATATTTACAGTAGGCAACTGCAAGTCAGTAGCTACTAATTAAAACAATAAGAAGGGGGCTAACCGAGGCCAGGCAAGCCAATTCCTAAAAGCTATGGAAAGTATGCTCTTACAGAATAATTTAGAAATTAATTATTTTCTAAATGCCCTCGTTATAGGTTAACCTTGTTATTCTTGTAGTATAACTTCTCAAAAGAAGAAACTGACTAGATCCGAAACAGACAAACTCGATTACGCGATCTGAAGAAACAACAAACCAGCGAGCGAAAAATCAGAGGAAAAGAACTTGTTTGCTCTGGTACTTACTAAAATCTCCGGAATAAATTCTTTACAAGAAGACGATACGACTTATTTTGGTCCTAAATAAATAAAAGTTTTATCGAGAAATGCTGCGAGGCACTTTCAACGTACCTACAGTTTAACACGAAAGCTTTATTGGAGAAGATCATGTAAAAACCTAGCAAAAAAATACACAGAAAAAATCATGAGTTTGAAGGAGGCAGTCTTCGTAAAATAGCCTTAGTAGTAGTAAATGAATTCTTTATAATTAAACAAAAATGTAATAAATATCTAACACTGTGCTCTATTGTTAGTGTAGAACAATTACTCTAGGTAGGTACTTACTGGTATTCGTGGGATCTGGTGAACGAGAAAAAGTGACTAAAGCTACAAGCAAAAGTGACTAGTTTGACTATTTTAGCAAAGTTACATGAATTTTAGTTCATGAATAAGTGTGAGTGCGTCCACCCGACACGTGTTGTCTCCAGTCGCGACACACAATCCCCGCGAAGCTCTCCGTAATTGCACCCGGGTTGTGTAGGTACCCGGAATAACTAATCTTTCTTCCTGTCGCGCCATTTTTTAGCGGGTGACACCTTATTTTACGCTCCGGCATATTTTACCGCAGTTGAAATCAACGAGTTATGTATTTATACATACCTACTTGCCTACGTTTTTAGTTAATTTAATTTTTGTTTTAAAAGATTTGGGAATGCTAAGAACTCTATTACCATTACACTAGGAGGTCAAACTGCAGTGTGAAGCTACTCACTCAACAACGTGCTTAATACCGTATTTAGTCTGTGCTTACGTAGGTACTTGAGATACTTTTCCTAGAAAACAGGGCATGTAGCTTAGAGAATGAATAGGTGGTATACCATAGTACACTGAAAAAGCATTACAATATTAATTCCACACTAGTGGTTTCAAAAATATCTTCGTTTTATTTTTACGGATACTGCAAGCTCTTTAGAAGTCTGCAATTAAACAAACAAATAAAATCTGTATTTTTTTACAAAAAATGTAGCCTGAGGCGATCGAAAGTGCCACGGCAGGGCACGTTCGTTCGATTGTGTCCGTCAAGATGCTTCGTCAGAGGATTTATGTTTACAATACTTTTAACACGTGCCTCTGAAATTGATTTTCAAGGTAACTAGACCTACTAGAAACTAATGCATTTGAAGTTTAGTCAAGCGACGTTCAGTGCTCGGCAAGTTTCAGAGTTCATTTTGAAACACGACATGGTGCGAAATCAACTGCATAACGCATTCTTGGTTGTCAGAACGTGTCTCTGTGCCCTTCTACGAGAAGGATATAAGATGACGTTCTCAGTTTAATTTCGGGAAATAAAAATGTACCTAATAATTACATTTTGATAATTGCGTATTAAAATAGGTTTGTCTTGCGTTAATTCACTGAAGTGCTAAAAGAGACGCGTGTTTTTTATTTTTTTATTCCAAACGAACTTTGTAAATGTGAAATTATTTCACAAACATTTTGAGCGCAGTCTATGTTGAGAGGAGATTGGGGAAAAGCGTACTGCCTCGAACTTTGACATCACATATGACCCGTGTAATGGCGCCTTAAACTAAATAAAGCTTTGCATTTGGCTCCGCTCAGTACGCCCCCTTGCTGTGTCTCTGCGAGATTAGAACTCGCCCTAGCGAATCCACAGAACTTCTCCTTATTACTTTTCTGGGTAAGTAAATAGTTGGATGTTTGTCTGCATCGGTTTCTTGCTAAGCAATTGACAGTGCGTAACATTACTTTGTAAATATTCTGTGTTAAAAGTTTCGGAAAGCAAAAAGCAGCAATGGGCATGTTGACAACTACAAACTGTACAGTATGTGCTATGCAAAATCATCATGGATGGAGTGGCTTAGAGTCGTAGAATAAGAAAGCTGTAGAACATTCAATTATTTATTTACTTACTTTTTGAAGTATTTTTAAAGGGTGATCATGTGAGTATGTGTGATATGTGGTAACACATACAGTTAAATGAGGTTAGATCAAAATCATGGAATTAAATCATTGCAGGTACATAATAATATTAGAACCGGACACAGAGCATAAGCTAACTAACGAGTAAACAGATACCTCACTAGCTACTGATTTAATAACAGCTATAACGAATTCCAGGTAACAGTTATTATTTTAGTTATGATGAAAATAATCTAGTTTATTACTGCTCCTCAGCAGAAATAAGGAAGCCATGTTGTTGGATAGTCCAATGATGACAACCTTCCCGTATCCGTTCCGTACGTAGCAAATATTAGCTAATTCATTAAAATAATGAGACCTACGTATTGTGGACACCGACTGAGATCAGTCGGTGTCCACAATACGTCGTCTGTTAGTGCCTCAGCATGATGACAATTTACATCCATTCATACCAAACCCTAGATAGCGCAATAAAATAATGGCATTTAGATACCTACTTGGATACATAATGATTAGAGTGATCTATCTGTTAGTGCCTTACAATCAGAGGGTAAAGTGACCGGTGTAGCAGTCAACGCCGCCGGCAGCTTGGACCATGTCCACGAATGCTAATTCATATCAGAAATTGGCTCTGCTTTTGGGCATGTTAGCGCTAATTTGGAGGGATTAGGCTGCTCCGGGCTTGGCAAATTACTAGTGTGGTTTGTTAACAAGACATGTATGCAAGATTTGTTGCATTTACAATAGAAACCGATCAATTGCATTTTCCAAAACTAACTATTTAGGGCAAACGATTTTTTATGATTGACTCATTAATTAATTTTTCTTGTTGTTGTTGAACTTGTTGAAGTAATTAAGCATAGGTAAATGTAGATCAATTCAGTATTATAATTGTCATTATTAGTAAGGTTAGTAAGTATAGGTACTGCCAGTATTCAAGAGAAATTGGTGTCGGCTTTGCTGAACGAGCCAAAAAAAGCAATATAGGTACCTACTCGAGCTTGACTAAAATACTATACCTTGCTCATTTGGTGCTCTATAAAATTCCGGGTGCAAACAATTTGAAAATACCCTTTTCGTTGGCCAGTGACTAGATAGTACCTACCACATACTTTCCAATTTCATAGAAAAAGTAGCAAAACAAAGCAATTCGAGCCACATATCCAACGGAAGTGAACATTGCCAAACAAAAGATTATGATGTGTAGGAAAACAAGGGTGTTTGTATCATGTTTGCTTCACATATTTTCGTATTTGCTGTGAAAATCCTAATACTATTGTAAGTAAGAATGATTCTTTTTGATTCAGACACTCACGCAGCTGCTAAACTAGTTTGGTTGAAACTTCAAATGACCTTATCTGGTGAAACCGCTGGCGTCAGCTAGTACCCTATCACAATGTTTTTCGTACGAAAAACATGCATCAAAAATCATCATCATCATCCAGTTAGTCCATTATCAGGTCTCGGGTCAAAGGACGTCTCTTTGTTCATATCTCGGAGATGATGAAGTGTTCGCAACAACAACACACGAATACATATAAAACACACTTTGTGGTTTAATGGTGCGTGGTTACGATCAGGGGAATCCCCTTCTGCTAATCTGCATGTGAGTTTTGCTGGTGAATTTTAAGGGTATACGCAAAATACGCACCTCACCTCTATGAACAGCATGAAAGGACCATTATTGTTTGTTTTTGTTCATCATTTTTTATATTTTACTTATATAGGTACGCTCACATAATAAGGTGGTCGATAGTGTTCGTTTCTGGTTCTAGTAGGTAATAACATTCTAATTATTACAGAAACTTTCTAATAAAAAAATAAACATTTTAGCAACAAAATACAGAAGTAACACTCAATCATTATTTACCCAGATTGGGGATCCGTGAACTGTGTATCCAATCCGCAGACGCCAATTACCTATACCCGTAATCAAGAGATCGCGAAAGGGTTCCGACGAGGCTCAATCAAAGTTTGGCAATCATCACGCCTATCTGATCTCCTGGCCCACAATGTAACCGGAATTGGATCCTCGGTGGACCACATTAACTACCGTCTTATTTATGTTTAATGATAGCAGGACACACGGACTAAACTAAAATCAGAATTTGCTAAGTTTGCGGTGAATGGTATGGTGACGGGTAAATGTACCAACCGCAAGTAACCTTGCACACTTTATGGTATACGTATTACTAGGGCCTTAGTCAAATTAACTTTCTATAGCCCTTATAGAGTAGCCCCCTATCTTATAAAAAGTTAGAGAAGACATTATGTCCTGATTACGTATGGTAAACAAGACATAATGTCTACTCTAACTTTTTATAAGATAGACCATAGAAATCTAATAAAAATATGGTAATGACATTTCCAAACTATAAGTCACGTGACCACTCATACCTATACGTTTTTTACGTTTTCTAAACTCTATAGTTACTAGTGACTGCCAATTTATTTAGGTACACCTACATATTATAAAACTTAATGTAGGCGTATGTCCGTCTCTAATAAAACACATTTAAAGTGTTCGGTTTACAAATATTGGAATGGAACACCAATGTCTAAGCCCATACTTTTTTAAAAGCCATAAGCTCTGGCAAAAAGCGGCCACCGTTATTATCAAAAGCCCTGTCTTTACCCACATTCACCCACATTTGGCTCCTTTTATTACGCCCGCAGATTATATTATAATGCGTAGCTCGCATAGGGTATGTTTATCGCGTCACTATCAATGTATCCTGCATTGTTTTGAGAGGGATGAATACCCGTTATGCTCTCAATTAAGTTTTATTAACCCGACCGCGCGTAATTACTATCGTTTCCCATCCTAGATACGGAGCACAAATGTTTATTTCATTCTAGAAAATCATACTTACGTTTGCATTTTTTTTTGGTCCCAAAGACTAAAATAAATGGCTGAAGAGGACTACAAAACGGCACTTTGAACTCTCCAGGGTCATCAACAAGTATTTTCAGCATTTACAAAATTTACCGTGTATTGATTTTATTTCGGTTCATTTTTAGAAAATATGCATAGGAATCAAAAACGTATTTCCTGGCTCTCAGTAAACATTCATAGTAGACAGTTTTTTAATTTCCGGCGGCCCCGTAGCATCCGCCTCGAAAAAGTGTAGATTGAATAAATGCGCATAGGTCAGATTTGAAACTGATTTACTTAGCAATGCAAATAAACAAATATACTAGTGATCGAGCGTAGGAGTTTATGAAGTAAAATTTCTTTAACTAAAATACGAAAAAAATTACACATTAATACTAAAAGACTACTTAGGAAAATGTACAAGAAAAAATATGTCGCAATTTTTTTCTCATAATTTTGCATCATGTGAATTTGTTGGATAGAAACTGTCCGAGACTAGACGGCCGACAGATGACACCACTAAGTCCCTCGGCTTCACCCTGTCACAGAAGATTATGGTTATAACAAACAAAAGTTTCACTGCGAAATCACTAAAATAAAAGTTATACGTATTTATGTGCCATTACAGTTTCAAGACTATTATACAGCTGGACGCAAACAGGCCACCGACCACAGTCACCTGTGGCTACCAGTGGCTGTGGTCAGTGGCCTGTTTACCCTCAGGCTAAAGTGGGTAAAGTTTAGTACTTCTTTCAATATGTCACCGGCATCAATGATAGTCAACATCAAGAAACAGAGTTACCATCTGTGTTTACTCAACAATTCAATTTAACGAATATGAAACTCTAGCATAGTGTTTTTCGAACAGAGAATGAGTCTTGGAGTGACACAAGTGTATCTAAAGGTACTCCGAACTAACACTGATGGAAAAACTACTCATTAATATTCCACTCTTGGCGGCCCTGGCTTGCTTTTAGCATTATAGAACATCACCTGAATTGAAAAGAAGGGAGCCAAGCAAAGAAATTAGCTTTTAAAATTAACTTGAACTCCCTCGATCTGTCTTAAGTACGCACTTAAAGATATTGCAGACAATTGGACGAACCATCAAAAGCGGTATAATTAATATGTACCTAGTCTACTTGAAAAAATGCTTTTAGAATAGAGTTTCAATTCATTAGTAGTATCGTTCGGATGCGGGATAGCGTTCGAAATAAAAACGTGCTCTGTTATTTTATTGAAACACTATAGCCCAGCAGTTACTTCTAATAAAAGAAAACATAAAAAGCGTGAAAACCCAAATAATTTCCCCCGAATTGATAGGTACAGCCGTAAAGTGGGAGCGCCAACACCAGATTTATAGGGCGCCGCGGAGTGTGTGCTTTTATAAAAAAAAATCACAAAGGTAATTCACGCGACAAGTTATTACAGCCTGCAGATATTATATACGGCTTTCATATTCTCATATGAATAAACGGGCCATTTTAGTCTAGTACGCCAACTTAGTGAGATGATTTACATCGCGCTCTGTTTTAAAATTTATCTTTTTGAATATTTAATGTCTTATTTCGCTGTAATATTCAAGCAATTTAGTTAGAAAATAGGCACCGTCTCACTGTCATTTTGTTTTTGTTTCTAATAAACAAGCAAAGGTTAAGCAAATCGGTCTAGTTTTTTGTCAAACAGAAACCATTCATTACGTATGATATACATACAGTCTTAGTAGTCGATGCCCCACTACCTTTACTCAATCTGGTTTGAACTAAGAGACCCTATGCTATCCAGTATCCACTCACAGACACTTTGTACGTAAAGTGTTATAGATTCGGGTATAGATGGGAGGCTGTATTTCGCTCAGCGTTGTCAGGTCAATAGCGCCATCGAGGTCAAAACGTCATCCATGTAAATGGGTACGTTGGGTTAACATTGACGTTGGCAGGGTTGACTGAGAAGCTGAGATAGGACTTTCCCTCCATAGTACATCTTAGGAAGTAGTACTACAACGCTGTTTGCTAAACATGGACAGGATTTTTAAAAATACGCCGCTGAATGTTACTTGCGTTTTTAGTGCGTCTCGTTCCGTCAGCCCGTAGCAGCTTTTGAATAAGCGAAGAGTGGTTTGTATGAAATTGACTCTCTGTGTAATGTACGTTGGTACTGTAACTCAAAACTGTCAGTATCACGCTTGGCACTGGCACGCCCCTGCCCGCAGTTGTATCGTAAACCGACCGCGACAAAGGTCGAAAGTTTTTATCGGTCAGAAAATTATGTAGAGCGCGACCGCAAAACTTTTTAACTTGAAACATTCAAGGTCCATAATTTTTCGAAAGTGCCTTGTTTTTATATATATTTTTAAAATGAAATAGATTCACGACTTTTCCCTCAGGCGCTAGGCGCATATTTCAGGGCTAATAGTAATTTTTTTTAGAGAATTGTAGCACAAAACTCCAGTTATCTTGAGAATATTATCATATACTAGCCGTCATCCGCGGCGTTGCTCGCGTTCTACCATTTAGAGTGTGACGTTTCCAAATTCCTTTCTTAGTGCACCCCTACACTATATAAGGATAGTACCCTGAAAATTTCATACCTCTAGGACTTATAGTTTAGGCTGTGCGTGATTCTCTGTCAGCTTCAAAAGAGTTTTTTATATATTGATGATGATGATGATTTAAAGCCGTTAATCAAGTTTGCCAGAAACTAATTGTTATAACAATTATTGTCTCACTCTACAGTTTTTAATTTAACTTTTTTGTATAAATATTACTGGTGTTAAAAAACTGTATATTTTTAAACAAATTAGATAAAAATAATCGGTTTGAAATAATTTATTGCGCAATAACCAAAACAATCAGTTTGAAAATACCATGAAAAACCTTTGACATTTTCAAAGTAAGTTCTGCGAGTTTTTCTCTCCGCTTGTGACAAGGACCTTGTGCCCTCACCGACACATCTTCATTAGCAAACTGCGATTACTCCCACGGGACGGGATATTGCTGACATTATGACGGGACTCGCCAAAGTAATACCACACCAAAATGAATATTTTGTGCGGTCAAACTAACAACGTAAATAATTCATTTGTTCGTAGGTACACAATATTCATACGTTCGTATAGAATAATTTAACTGCATGGATCGATGACTAACTAAATCGCTCAGTGAAAAAAACTGACAAACGACTTTTCATGAGGTTTTTTATAAAGATCAAATAATTTACCGTGTGCTTTATTTTATTATAGGACCTATTTTTTATTTTGACGGTCTTACTTAAAATCGCCTCTCAACTTCTTAGTAAACCCTTAGATTATAGAACGATGTATGAAGAGACTATCATTAAACTCTTCCTTCAATAAGGATAATTTACGTAGATTTTGTGGCTTTTGAAGACAATAATTAGTGTCAAATTTGCAGTCGATGAAAAATTGGTTAGTGGGAACGAACCAAACCAAAAGTGGGTGCACGGGTCGCGGGTCTTTTATTCAATAATATTGGTTTTTCAGAGGACTAAAACTAGAGAACGTATTAAATGTAAGTAAATTAGTGTCGGAAACTTATGTCACCCGACCCATAAAAATGGATAAAGGCAGTTTCGTGAACAGAATGCTTTAACTCTTGGCCGGATTCACAGTTGGCAGGAGATTCAGATAATGTCACCATAACAGATTATATCTTGGCAGCGAGCGAACACTACGACGTATATTTTAAGACATTCACAAAGATATTTTATGCTGCAATTGTTTCCTCGAGCGTATACATTTTTGATTTCATGGAGAAGCGTGCTGCATTTGTAATGCTACTTTTGGAATTCTACTTTTCTACTAGTCATAGACATCCATATACGATGCTGAATAAAGAAACTAACAGTTCACAATATTTACAAAATAAACATGGAATATTTGAGTTATCTGTAGACTTTGCAAACGATCTCATAGCTCAACCGATCCAAATCATTACGAATCGAAAACTTGCCCAAATGAACTGTACTAAACAAATAACAGGAATTTCAGAGGAAATCTACCGTGCCTGAGTATAATAATATATCGGACAAAATATTTGTAAAACTATTTTTGTTTAGAAGTGGGAGGATAGTTAAGTTAAAAAAGCATTTTCGTGCTGCAATCAAAAATTAAAATTTTATATTTTGTACTAGCTGGAGCCCTCGACTTTGCTCGCGTGGTAGCAGCATACGAATTATTTGGCCCTAATTTTGAACCCTTTAGGATGCGACTTTTCAAAATTCCTTTCTTAGTGCACCCCTATACACTATATATAAGAATACTACCCTCCAAATTTCATACCTCTAGGACTTATACTTTAGGCTGTGCGTTGATTCTAATTCAGCTTCAAAAGAGTTTTATATATATTGATGATGATGATTGATGATGATTTTTACATGCTACTACAAACGATATGAAAGTGTTATCTGTGTGCGTAACGAGATGGCACTAACGTTTCCTTTAGGGACAAATTATCTTCGAACTTATACGGGAGCAGGTAACCAAATCGGCCGCGATCCAGCTTTAATTACCTGGTTTAAAACCCACTTGTTCTAAATGTCCCTGCGGAACTGTGAGATGAGGAAATCGCCTTGTTTTGTACCACATAATAATATTAAAACTAATTTTTGCTTAAATTCGGCTGCGTGATGCCTGGTCTTCGTTTTCCCGTCGTTGGCTTACAGATTCATATGTACAGTACGCAGTGACACTGAAATAAAGAACTCGACAGCGGGGTTTTGGCATTATTTCGGGCATAACACACCTACCTAACAGGAGAACATACACAATAGTTTAGCAACGATCAACGCCGTCAATTTTTTAATGCGTGGCTATATAAGTACTAGAAACATATTCAATTCATCTTCAATCTATCTGATAATAGTTTACAAGTAACTAACAAATTCTATATTTTTTCAAGCAATTCTATTCTCAGAAAAGAAGATACATAAAATGAAAAAAAAAAAACTAATAAATCTATTGATGCATTTGTTCTTGTTTTAACTTCGCTCTACGGTAGAATCTTAGATTTGAAGCATCTATCTACGGCAACTTAATTTTTTTAATACTTTGCAAATCTTGAACAGAAAATACGACACTAGGTATCTAGTCGCAATACAGAAGCGATATTGTCGCTCTACCTATACACGCGTGCGACTTTGAACAGTGATACAATTGTGATGCAGTCGACGACCGCTATCCCGTCACCTCGATTTATAGCGCAACCGCATCGATACAATATCGCTTAAATCGATACAAACATTTGATAGTAAAAATCGATCATTGTGTGCCATATAGATGGTTTCGTAGACGTGGGCCTAAAAGCAAATCTACGGATGTACGGTTCCTATTATGTTAATTGACACTGACGGAGGTGATCCCGGCTATCCAATGTATTTCTCGCGCCAAAGAATCTCAAATGCGTAACGTAGATAGGTTTCTTTCGGGATGGAACACGGAAGTAGGATGTTGAAATGTGACGTTAATTTGCTACAAGGTTCGTGGGCCCCAAAATGTATATTTTAGATGACAAACACCCGTTTTTGTAACCCACGTTCTTTAAATGGGTGCGCTATGTTTTTCCCTAAAACCACATGTACTAATTGCGTTTGCTATAACTCCAGTACCTATAACATAATTTTGCTATAATGGTTCAATTCATATACACTTATTTTAATATAAAACTACATTGACTAATTGTGATTTATATAACTGAACCATATGCTATAATCTTATTACACATAAAACTTATTATTATAACAATCATCGGCCATACATTGATTATGCTATACAATCTACCATACATACATTTCAATAACACTAATCATGTTATGCTATAAAAGTAATCTTTAGCTACCAACATCTGAAGGCCGGCGTTTGCCAGCCTACTTGTTCTGGCACTCGCCGGCCGCTGCCGCGGCACGCTTCGCTCGGCTCGTGCGTAGTTTGGTCACTATTCAAACCATGCTCGTCGCTAACGCTCCTCGCAACCTATTCTAGTGCACTGTTAGCCAAGTGGTTCAATCCCCGAAAGTTTATAGAAAATACCTAATCAATAATAGTACATTATGGTACTAGGTGTGGTACTGAGAACGGTAATCACCAATACACACGTGTATCATACGACGTTTTTCAACACACTTGTGAATAAAATAACAATAAAATAACTATAATTTCAACAGTGAAAACGCGTTGTGAAAAATGTTTCGCTATGGCGGGAAAAATTAATCAGTTTTCCTATGCGCGCGCATTGCGATCGGCCACAGACTAAAGGGATGAGGTTTTTTTTTTATTTATTTTCCGCGCTTAGGGCTTGCGCCTATTCTGCCACGTAAAAAATGGGGAATTTAAAGTTTTCTTTTATTACAGAGAAAACAAAAGTTATATTTGAGTGAAAGTTTTATTTATTAAACACGTACGAGTTAAAATTATCTATTTAAATAAGAAGTTGCATGAAATGAGCAAGCAATAGGAACATTCATTTTATTTGTTCTATTGAACACGATCTTTTTTTTTAATAAAAACTTTTTTAGTAACAAAGCAACTCAACCAATAAAATTAAAAAAAAAAATCTATAACTCACTAGTGAGTTATAGCAATGAAAAAGTCACAGTTTGATTATGGGTATCATTATGTGCCTAATTGCGGTGACCATAGAGCCACTTTATGAGCAAGTGTGTTGAAAAAAGTATAGATAGAGTACGCTTATAAATTTCGATGTTATGTAATATATCAGTTATACATTATAATAGTTAGATAACCAGTACGATATAACAAAACAGTGTTATAGTTTAACAAACGTTATAGCAAAATGACGTTATGGAGCATGGTATTAGAATAACTAAGTGTTAGAACTAACAAACCAGTTATAGCAAATACAAATAGAACAACTAGACTTAGATCAAATATACGTTATGTCAATACTTGTGTATAGCATACGCTATTAGTACAAGTGGGTTTCGGGAAAAAGTATGAACACCCTTTAAATGTGCCCTGACACAGAAAAGTAATTCGCTTATCTAACTGACATCTAATTTGAACGTTGAGCGAATGTACCTGCATATTATTATTATGTAAGATAACCATGGAATAATTTATGAGATTCCGGTATCATTTTTGTTAATGTTGACGTCGGAAATTTATTTTGACTACGTTTTATAATGTGAACTGGGTTCCTTTCCTATGCCAATGATGATAATTATACTTATAATAGCTTTTAAGAACCCGTATAGAAGTATACAATACATACATAGATTTAACCAAAGATCATCAATATATATAAAACTCTTTTGAAGCTGACAGAGAATCAACGCACAGCCTAAACCATAAGTCCTAGAGGTATGAAATTTGGAGGGTAGTATCCTTATACAGTGTAGGGGTGCGCTAAGAAAGGAATTTTGAAAAGTCACTCTCTAACGCGAGCAACGCCGCGGGAGACGGCTAGTTACATATATAACCTATACAATATTTTTTGTCTGTCTATAATACTGTCTATAAAAATACTCAAAAACTTAAATAATCATAATATTATACACTTTCTTGCTTGTAACGTGCCACAACAACAGTCTGTAAGTATTTTTAAACTGCTGTTTGACATAGCTCGCGTTACAGCTGCAGTCGTAAAGCGCTAGAAGCAATTACACTTTAATCTTTGATGGAATTTCTTCGGTTTCGTCAAGTGTGACCATTTATGCATACCGCTTTCTAATTTAAGGCGCTAGTATAAACAAGTTACGACCAACATCAAGGGGTTACGGCGTGGCCTTAATGACAGTAGCACCCGAAAATAAAAGACTTTATTGCACGTATCACTTTATGCGATCCCGTCGCTTATTCGCAAAATTCATTTTGAACATTTTAATAAAAACTAAATTAAATAAATTGCCGTGCACTATGTTTTACACAAAAGTAACGAAAACTAAAACAAGTTTATGTAAGTACTTACTAGAGCAGTTGCTTTATAAAAATTCCTTGCTAGATCTGCTTCGTAGAGCCTCTCCGCCACCGTAGAGTATCTACGCTCATCTCCTAATTCTTCGAACCTCATCGAATAAAGTGGTATACCGGTCACGCTGTCAGCAATTGTCAAACCATTACAACAGAGTTTTAGTCCGTTTAAAAATGAATTCTAAGATAGTTGTGCTGTTAAAGTGACAGCTCTAAGCACGCTATAGGGTACATTAGGTATTCTGTATACGTAATATTGCTGTTGTAACAATCTTGTAACTCCTACAAAAAAATTACATTTAATTCACAGTAATAAATATCTATTTACGCATTTTACACCATATTTACGCTTGCCGCTTACCCAGTGACGTTGCGTGCTACGGTAAAGTTTCAGTATTTTAGACGACCTTTAGCCATTTTTGTCTTATCTATATCTATTTAGCCTGTATGCACCCACTGCTGGGTATAGGCCTCCTCTTTAGTACGCCAGCATCTCCGGTCCTGCGCGAGTCTTCTCCACTGCTGCCAAACTACAGCGACAATATCATCGGACAATCTCGGGCGGGTATCGCCCTCGTGGTCTTTGAGCGTCCCTTGGCCACCATTCCGTAATCGCTATCGTCCATCTTCCATCATTCCTTCTTGCCACGTGTCCTGCCCATCTCTACTTCAAGCTTTCACTTTCTTGACAAAGGAAATATTTTTCGTTCCTTCTTAGCACACATGACAAATAAGTAGTTTAGCTGTACCACCTGTGAACAGCAGGGTTGTTGCAATAAATCCGAAGCTCGCGCAAATCGCGACTTACTGCCACATCGCTCTCGAATGTAATTAAATCTCGTTGCATGTCTTCCGCATCGCCTTCTTGCCTCCGCAGGTGGAAGTGAAGGCTGCTACAGCTTTACCCTCTTGTTTATAAACACTGGTGTTTTATAAAGGCTTTTGGCAAAATATACTCGCATATTAAATAGTGTCTTACAGTAATAAAAAAATCGGTTTCATCATATTTTGCACTGTTTAATTAAACATTATTGTACTAACTTTCGACCGCAGTTTTCTTTGCAATTTATTTACTCTGATAAAAAGTAACTCTGGTAACCAATGCCTACAATTGCATTGCCTCGCTGAGCATATCGTGCCCTGTGATGCAATGCACTGCGCCCATCACTCGGAGACATAAAGAAGGGTTCCTGCTTATACTATGCATTTATATTCTAAAGGATGAACAATGTTGTACCGAAGTTCAGCCTTTATAGCCCGAAAATTTCAATATCTAACTATAGAAACCTCGCATATCTTTGGGACTCGATATTCAAATGACGTAACAGCCGCACACTTTCTGTATTTAAAGTAGCTAAAATAGTAAGCTGTAGGTACAACTTAACTGCCTATTCCAGTAGTTACAGGTGCCTATTGCAAGCGATAATTGAAGCCATAAATTCGGCGCCTTAGCCGAGAAGCGACAATTAAATCGTGCTGAATCATGGAACACCACTAATTACAACTCACCATGCAATTATTACGTTGCCATTTGCTGGTTAATTTATTACTCTAAGAACAGTTTCTTGGTGATGGGATTAAAGAAAAATTTGAAACTCAGGAAAATAAAATAGGTAGTGGTAAAGAGATATATTTACTCCTGCAATGAGACAATGGTGTCGATCCTATCGTTGCATTTTTCTAAACTAACCTATGATTTGACAGGGTTAAAACTATAGTTGTCCTTGTCGTTTTAGTTTATGAGAAAGGGCCATCCAAATTTTTATTTTGACAAAGCTCTAGTAGGTCTATATACCTAAATGAAACACTTTAGGTAAAGATCTATGAAGTGCACTGAGTGAACTTTGAATAGTTTTGCTCGTGAACCGTATCGACTGTCGTATTATTTTACGATAGAGAAGTCGCGAAGAACTTTGGAGTTAGAAAACTTCAACCTGTTGCCAAAGTTGGCCTGTTTCTGAAATGTTATTGGTTTACGTAGAAAGCGGTTATGCACCTGTTTTTTACCTGACGATCTCATTGATATACTATTCACTTAAGTACTTGTTTAGTCCCGAACTTACTGGATTCTCTGCTACAAAAGCCGAGCCAAGCCAAGTGGGTAGTCTACAGTTATTTTTTAGTAGTTATGCCCGTAGAATGTCAACTTGGGTACGGTTTAATGTTTGCTAAAACCATAAATACACCATAAAATAAAAAAGTTCTTAAAAAATTACATAGAACGGTGCATAAAATTCGTACTAAAAACAAGACATCAAATAGTCAACCACTAGTTTACAGTTTACTTGTGTTTTATAAAATATAGCGTAATGTAACACTGGACTACCTGAAGCAAAAAGTCTTATTCGAACTAAATAATCGGACTGCCTATACTAGGCCTTTGTTTTTATGAGACGAACTCAGTAGGAATTTATTTAGTGACTCACTCAATAAACTTTTTATTTGTTTACGTCTTGAAGAAATGAAGGTACCTGAACAATCATTTTCCAATCAAGACTAGCGTTCTAGCTGTTCAAGTCTCCTCTAGTTAGTTAGATAGTTTATTCGGTTCTACTAGTACTAGCCTGCTTCCTTCAATAGTTCAGCTTTATGTTCAACACTCAGGCATCAGCCCTTACTATAATGTACCCATTCACCTTTCGAGTAACCTTCAATATTAGAAGCAAACCAACATTTGTTCCATGAAATGTGATCGATCTCATCATAAGTGGTACCTATATCAATATTCAATCGTGAGGGTACACAATAAGACATTAGAAGATTATAGCAGTGAATGAAAAGATACGCGATGAAAATCACTTTGCAATATGAAAATAATTAATTATTGCTCTTATTTGAATACCGGTTCTGGGAGCTTATGCATAGTACGGCGTGATACGGCAGAAATTTTACTGTAGTAGGGATGACGTCAAAATTACGTTAAAAGTTCATTTCACCAGTGGATGAAGCAAGTTTTCGGCCGAGATGTGAATGCTGAGTTCGGCGGAGATTTTAGTCTAATATATTATAGGGCCCCTGTATGGGTTCAAGGTGCAATGATGTAATTTAAACTCTTTTGTAATGATAAAAGACGGTTGCATGCTTGCATATAGGTTAAGAAACACTGGTTCCATTCATGTGCCAAGTATCTATTGTACGATGATCGTCTAGGCTAAACGTGCTCGAACTAGAATAACTACTTCTGAACTTTAGTGATTCTAGCTCCCGTGCTGGAAATGTCTACGTACCTATTGAAAATTTAAGCGAACGTATACAGGGTGTATAAATATTTTTTACTTTGCGATACTTACTACAAACAAGCAAGCTCGTATGAGTTAGTGGCCAAGCAAGGGCGTATTTAAAAACGTTGAATAAGGTAACACGACGTAGTGTTTTTAATACAATTTCATAATTTTTCAGTTTTATTGGGATGTTACAAAAGTAGCGAATGCTGCCATTTTGTTACTCTTATGTAAATCAACAAGGTCTGTCCGATTGATAATTTTATGTAAGAAGTGGTCAGCCAGACCATCACAGAATATGCTCATCAGATTGGTGGTTGGGATAGACTCTATCCTAGTGAATGACACTCTACCCAATAGAGCGTTATTCACTCTCTTCCTCTTCTAATAATCAATCCGATGATTCAATTCTGTGAAAGTCCGGTGAAACAGCATAAATAAATAAGTATTCATAGACATTTCACACAACACACTCTAGACCCAAACAAAGCTTGTAGGTACTACGGGAAGTAGATGGCTGATAGAATACTTACATTATATACTTTGTTTTGTAAATACATACCTACTTGTAATACATAGCAACAAGCAGACACAAATTAGGTCAAATTAGTTATTATTTAGGTCGCAAACATAGAATTTAAGTTGAATGAAGAACTCTACCTAGCCGAGGACGACAGAATCTCGTTTCCGACTGTCGGACAAGCGATTCAATTTACAATCGCTACAAACTGCATTGACTGTTTTTATATTCCACGAGCGGAACATCCTACAATTCACGGTTGAGGGTATTGCCTTTGTTTTAGGCACTAGACTTATCTTTATGAAGTAGGTACAGTGAGCCTACAATACGTCACCACCTCGACATGGATACTAACTAGCCTCAGAAGTAGCTTCAGTTGACCTTATAGCATAATTAAAAATTTTGTATTTTTTGCAGCATATTTCGCTTATGTGGCAAATTTTGATTTAGAACTAAAATAAACCAGTGCCTAGAGATCGGATTGGGTGTGCAATTACCTGAAAAGCGTCACGCACAGATAACATAGATACTTAGGTACGCCAAATTGATCATGTAATCCTGGTATTTAACAAAATATTTTTTTATACACAAGAAACAAAGCAAATTATTAAAAATATAGCCATCAATACAATATTACAGTCTAAACATATGCAATTAGTTCTAACTCTAATCACAAACGTGTCGGTAACATAGTACAAAATCCCTACAACCAGCTACCATAACATAGTTTATTTTATTTCCTGCGTAAAACAAGTTGTCCCCCGCATATGCTCGCTTTCCGGCGGCGCCGAGAGGCACAATAGACGATGCCTTAGTGATTTAGCTTTATTGTTATGCACCCTACCCCTATTCACTCATCCAGATCATTCAAGACAAGGTGAAATGTTTGCCATGTATTTTTCTAAGCTTCTTAATTAAAAACGTGCCCTTTCGTTTTGGTATTTCGTTACATCGTTTGATTTGGAAATTGACGATGGATAAAATTTCAGATTTTCTTGGTATACATGTGGTATGATAATAATATACTCGTATGTTCGTAAATAACGCGAGTGTCCATGGCAGTCAGCTGTGACGAAGGATGATAAAGGGGTCACGATACAACCTTGTCGTGAGAATGAGCGGTTTACCTCACATTGTAGTGTTGTGTGCTAGCCAACCGCGTTGAATAGCAATTTCATAGAAGCTACCCCGTTATTACGGGCACTATACCCGACTGCCAGTCGCCAGCGACGCGACGTCTCAGCGGGTTGAACAGAAGAGAAACCTTAAATTAGACGCTATGTGAATTGCACTCCCAAGCTGTTTTGTTTTCTGAGCTATGTATAATACTAAACCTATCTAAATGCAAATACTCTTCTTTCAACTTAATAGTCTCTTGTATCTCGCATTTGCTCTGCAACAATCATAAAACGATCTTCTGGCGATGAATTGACACTGTTAACCCATATCGTATCGAACGGAGGCCGCCTCTTCGCCCGGGGACGATCTTTTGCGGAGACGTGACCGAACGAGCCAATAAAATCTTTTCGAATCGGTCCAGGGTTCCGTCCAAAGCTGTAAAAATTGAGGACGTGACGAGGAGTTGCTGATGTCTGCGCGCTCACGTGTCACCGCAAACTGCGATGACCGAGGAACACTAATTCTCATCTGTTTGAAACTTTCCGTTAGGGGTCCAGTTTAAAGAAAGTTACTTTTAATACAGAATTGGTTTCTGAAGGTCAAAGTAAAACCGTTTAGTTTTGATTGTAATTTTGCCAATTTTCTTTTAGCGAAACAGCTTTTGTTGGGATTTTATGTTGGATCTCGTGTCTTTCAGAGTACTCTTCTGAAGCGGTGGTTTTTTAGTTTACTGCCTACGTTTTACTGTCGGTTGCGATTGAATTTCACTGGAGGATTAGTAAAATTGAAAGAGAAAAATAAATTTTATGACTTTTAAACGGAATCGTAAAGTTGTTTTGTTAAAGTGTACACACGCGCTGACACACATCGCAAACACGGGAAGTCGTTTGGTGACACCATCACGAATACGAGCAAATAAAAGCTACAGCAGACTGAAAAACTAAACTGTAGCTACGAGTACAAATATTTGCAAAAACCTAACCTGACCAGATTAGAATTACTTAATTTACTAATTGAAAATAATAATATTATAACTATCTGTATATAAGTACATCGGATGCATGCCATAAAGGAATGTTCTAACAACATATAATTATAATTCATCTGATTTCTAGGAACAAGCCATAGACTAATTGAGTAGATAAAAGCCATGTGGTTACGTAATCTACGTCATACTCGTTCGTTTGAAGGCAGCTTTACCAGAAAATCACGAAGTCGGATAACAATAAAACGAAATCATCGGGAAGTTATCTATCTCAGTAGACGGTGCTGGGGCGAGCGTGTGCCCCAAAATACACGGAGCAGTCGTACGTTCTTCTATTTCTAATTTAGTTTGTAAACTATTGTACTGTTTACTCCGCTGGGGAAAAAGGATGGAAACTGTAGAAAAATTCCATCGTTTAAGAAAAAAGTTGATGTAGTACGGATCACAAACCAACGTAATAAGTAAATAGGTATAGGTAAGCCTACTAAATTAATCTACAAAATTGTAATAGGTAATTATTTTCAAAATCTTCAAATTAATTTATAAGCCAAAGATCTTAAGATATTTTCGGCTTAGAACAATTAATAATTATTTTAATATAATCAAGCGTTACTAGTAATGTTTCAAGAGATAACTTTTACGATAAGATAATAAAAAGTTATCTGCATAAAATGTCGCGAGTATGATATTTATAGGGTATGACATTTCACAAATTACCGACCCCATTAATTTTCCATTAGCGATAATTGGGGGCGGATTTTACGCGGAAAAGTGGCTAAAAAGACGAATGTCTTTATCTTATGCGTTTGTTTGTTTTTATTCAATTTCAAATGATAGAAGCATGCAAAAATATAACATCGTGCAGTGATGGTAGAGTAGCGGTTATTATCAATCACGATGGAGATTATATTCGATGAGAAGACATGGAGAGCTTGGCTATTGGAAAATATATTTCGATTAATGAGAAATTTTAGCATGTTCAAAGCGCATTTTATTTTGGAACATATTTTTCAAATCAATTAGGTATGCAACTGAACTTTCTTGGCTAATTTAGTCACATACATTTTTAGGCGTTCTGAATATTAGCCGTTTGCGTTTTTGACGTGCTATTTTTCCTTACGCTATTTATAAATTAGATAAGACATTCTGATCAAAGCATTCATATTATCGCACTATGTTTTGTGCAACATTTTTCCATAACAGTAAAATAAAATGGTAAAATTCTTTCACGTCTCCGCGATATGTTTTCAAAGCAGAAATAGGTTAGCGAAGCGTCGGCAGATATAAACGAGGTGCGGTCAGCTTTAATTATTGTCGGAATTAATAGTTTGCAGATAAGGTCAGTATTCTTTCTGCCATAAATAAGGCGAGCCTTCCTATCATATTCACATAGAAAGCGGATTACTTGTATTATTTTGCTGTTAGAACTTTCAGTTAGAAGCTGTGCAAAGTGTGCAAGACTGTGTAGGTAGTTGCATAGCGCACGTCAAATGTCCACAATTTCTAAACAGATATGTCACACGTTGACACGTCATCGCCTGCTGCTGCCGTCTGCAGTCGGCAGACTACCAAAACTCAATATTCTGAGAGTACCTTTTTTACCCTTTACCTTTTTATCAAAACTTTGATCTTGAGTATTTACATCGTAGATATTTTTTACTTTTACTAGACTACACACGGGGGTTGTGTTTGAAACAGCTGTACAAACTCGGGCATTGATTAGTTATTTTTGTTTATCGATTTCATCTTCAATTCCTTAAGCACGCAAAAACTATTCATAACTTTTTCACGCTCACTATCAGTACTTGTTAGCATCATTTACAAGAATCACAGTAAATATAGGAGAGTAGTAATAATAATGTTCAGTCTCCCAATTACCTGCTTTCTAAGTAAAGCCTTCCTTCCCGTCGATAGCTTAATTCAATCTTTGCTCCCCTCGTCATCTTGCTGGCAGTACAATATGCTGCGAGAGAAAATGAAACGTTACTTCTGCTGAGCTGCAAATATATATCCACTTATTTTGTTTGATAACTCTGTTTGATATGATTGCTATTTATGAGATAAAATGTATTAAATTATATTCATCATTATGGGAAATGAGAGTTTGGTTTTAGTCTTAGTATTTTGTTATTGGGTCTATGAATAGACAATTTAAAAAACAATGCCGTAATAAGCTATAGTCTATTTGCAAACGTAAATCTGTATACCCTTGTAGGTACAATCTAAATAATCACATATTTGGCTATAATTTTAACCCTAAAGAAGCCACTGACACAAACCCATGTGTCAGCCAACAGACAAAAATAAAAGAAGAGCCCGACCGAAGTGAAATATGCACCTAACTGTTCGAACTCTGGCTCTTGGCGCGCGTTACTCATATTGGTAATATATATAATTCAAACTAAAAGATAAAAATCATATTTTTTGCGAAAAACGGCTCAATACGGTTCAGTCATGCAGTATAGTAGTAGGAAATATACACATGCTTTTGAATAGTTTTTAAATTCTGTTCTCTTATTTGGTCGAGCTTCTTTTACCACTTCTGTCATCTGTCACCCGGGTAAATTGACCAGAAATTAATGCATTAAAGATAAAACACAATCTAGCAGTTAAGACTGTGTTTTGTTTTTATTTTATTGTTTAGACAGTATCGGCCAAAAGGTCAATTTTACTTAGAATCAGACCTAAATCAATGCGATAAGTTTTTAAAGGAAAAGTAATATCTTTTTAGTGACGAAGATAATCGATTAGTTTGTGAAAAGACATGAAACAATGCGAATGACTCATGGTTTCTGTAACCCTGTGTCGTGTCGGTAATTAACGAAGGCTATGACATTGATGTCACATGTGAATGATTGCATTTCACTGAAGCCGCCGATATTAGTTTTTATCGCTTTTTCATCATGATACGTTCAAAATATGAATATTAAATTTGTTTTTCAATTTGTGTGTAGTAGATGGATATGCAGAGGTTATCACTTAACAAGAGCCTGTTTCAAAAAAAGCATCGAATATATCGTGGTTTCTGAGACTGAAAATATTCATTTTAAAGTAGCTTAATTATTTGGCTCGTAGGTTGTTGTAGCTAGAAGCAAGTTCGTTCATAACTAAAACATGAAAGGAGACCGTTACTCGCACAGTCAATTTTAACAGCGAAAATGTTCGAGAAAAGTCTCAGTTTTCAGAAATCTCCGTCTAGTCTAGAATATAAAGACCGGATTTTGTATTACAGGCCGTGTACAGGAAACCTTCTCGCTTCACATCCAATTTGAGCTCAAGGAGCAGCAACACCAGGCCGAAACAAGTCTCGGTGTAATCCTTCAAATCCAAATTAGATTTTCTTTCACTGCCTTTCAGCATTGACAGGTTTCCGGATCGAGTGCCGAAACTACAAGAATTTACTGCGTTCTGTGGCATCTGGGTTTCGTATAAAGTTTAATTTTTTGGGAAAATGGTTTTTTGTATTTTTTTATAGCTGTTGAAACAAATACTTTCGACAACTCATCAGATTATGCGTTACGATACATAACAACAGGAGAAAGAATAATATAAAATTAGATTGATCAATTTAATTTTGTACGAAAGAATATAATAACCTAATTTGATTGATTTTAATATGGTTTTACATCAAATAGGATTGTGCAATATGTTTAATTTTTTACACTCTGTACTATTATTAGTATAAATCTGGGTTAATAATACCTTGCATCACGGAATATAAAAAACCGTAAGTAAACCGTAGGCAATAAATCCTCAATGAACAAATTTTGTATAATTACTCGAGTTGGGCGCGTTCATACAAGAAAAAACAATAAAATAAAGCGGCGTGATGTTAATGAATAGGCTGTTCAAATATTGGGCCAGATTTAACAGGGTGTAAGTCGATAGTGCGACAGGCAATGTCGCGTGTCGCCCAGCAGTGAGTGCGCGAAGCACGCACCTACCGATTTAGACATCACTTATTATAAGAACACTGGTAAAAAAACGCATTAAATTAACATGAAAACATTCATGTTTTCATCAGACGCTTCAGCTTTTATGCGACAAAACAGTGAAATGGAGGCTAACATAAACGGCAAACGGTTTCTACAAGTATTGCTGTTTTAAAAAATAAACTTTCTGCTACACGTGCTACGGCGTAGCATCTTGCTACGCTTTTATTGCTCGCATTGGATCTAAAAAAATTATGTTCCAATTCGTTTTCCAATTGAATGCGTTCTATTTAGAACATAAAGGGTCCATGCATCCCTAAAAGAATTGAATTGAATGTAAAGGAAATTACAATAGGCCCGTATCGACGCGGGTCTTGCTCCAATCGAATTTCCCTCTGAAAACAATGCCAAAACGGAAATTAAACCAACGTATGAAAATAAACTGAGATCTTCAAATGGCCGCTGATTTATAGCACAATTTGTTTTACGCTCGTACAAAAAGGTACGCTTTTGTTTAGATGTTTGTATTGATTTCAAAATATAAAATGGATTTGTTATTGAATATTTACTGGCTCTCTACAATACATTTTATCCTTTCACATCTAGATGTAAACAGCAAAATGTTTTTCCGAACAGGGTATTTTATTTATGGCCCTACTCAAGTCTCATATTGACGACCTTATCGAAAAGCAGATGAGATTCGACACGAGTAGGTAGCATCGCATAAATAAATAAATATGAAGCGACGACGCTGAGACACAGGTTTATAACGTGTTTACACGAGATCGGGTGTTCGAGAGCTAAGTGATTGTAAGTGAGAGACTGGCGCCTCGCCGGAAGTCGTTCCCGAGTGACGGACGCCGGAAGCGATGCCGGATCGCGTTCCTTCGTTGTGTCGCTGCCGTCATCCAGCACAGCCTTTATTCGGCACACACTCTGCAAACTCACATGTACCTCACAATGTTTACCAGTAAGAACTAACACGGACTCGTAAACTTTATGACTAGTTTTATGCATACGCTGGTAGTATTTTGTCCTTATTAAAGTTTTGCGAAGTAAAACTCAAAGCACGGGAAATTTAACTAACCATATTTTCAAACGTTAAAGTAATCATCTTTTCAACAGTAAAAGTTTAACGATCACACTACATAAAATCTTTTTTAGCGCTCTTTTAATTTGAAGAGCTATTACGTTTTGAAATTGAATGTATTTTGCAAGGTAGACTTCGTAATAGTGACTTTATGTCCGCCACGCCGCCATAACCATCAAGTCACAAAATTAAGAAGTTGGCACTGACAAAACGCAGAGCAATACGGGTTTGAAGTGCGTCGTTGTTTTTGTAATGCCTTTTCTTATGACTAGCCCTAACGATTATTTCCCCTATTGTGAGCACCGCGGCCGCTGCCAAGACCCCGTAGAGAAAGAGCTAAACTTACAAAAGTTTCCGACTTGTTCAAATGGCCGGCTTTTGTTAGAGACCGACTTATTGTTCGGGACAGATTGGCGAGGATCACCATCGTGCTCCCACAAATTTTTACTACGAAATAAAACGCGTGCGAGTAGAACTGGCTTTTAGGTTTTGGCATTGAAAAGGTTTTTGAAAGCTTTTTATTTAACACCGAGTTTATAGATTGATATAAATAGCTAATAGGGGTTCCTTGATTTATACTCCTTTGAACGCTAGCTGTGCACTAAAGCTTTTTCATCAAGAGGACATTTAGCTAAATGTGCATTGTGCATTGCAGCTTATTGAGCTTACGAGAAAAATATTGTTTTAAAACACACCTATAGTCCTTGTATTCTAAAACAAAGCATAATATTTATAAGATCTATATACCGAAACTCTAAATCAGCTTGCTCATTTTCCAAATCTATTTTCCCCGCGAATCAATAATCTTAATCATCACATCAGTTTTACGAAAAGCTGCAGTAAAGGTTGTTTTTCTGTAGCATTAGTATTGTATTGTAACGATGGGCGTCCCGGCGCCGTCACGGGCCAGTTACAAACAAACCGAGGGGCGCCCAGCACGACGTCAAAACTTAACAACAACTTGAACTTACATGATGAAGAAATTACATTTTTAATAGTTCAGAGTCTTTTAGAAATAAATGTTGAGTTCGTTCGCAATGCACGTACACACATTTTTTCTTTTGGAGTATTATTTAGCTACTATTTTTCTTTACATTTTTCTAACGCTGGAATGTGTAAAAAGTTAGCTTGGTGCTTAGTGTCTAATTTGGATGAAAACAAGTTATATTCCACTTTTTATGGTTCAATGCACTCATCAGGTCACTTAAAACTCAAGAAGCCTTGTTAAGCTAGAAATGAAAGAGTATTTCTACATTCAAAAAAGATGACGATAGTTAAAATGACCACATCATTTAGTCTCTTACAATACCACCTGGTTTCATCTTTTTCGTACTGAAATACACATCAACTTGTAAAATAAATTAGCACTATTCAATATAGCAACGGCAACAATGCATTCATAAAGCTTATTATGCAAAAACTCGTATTATCTCTTATTACCCCGAACGTGTAGCAATATATTCAGTAACAACGAAATAATATGTTTTGCGAGAAGAAATTCATACTTCTTAAGCACTCATACGCATAAGATATTACAGGAAAGATTGGTGCTTTTTTCTTTTATACTCGTAGTAAAGATAAAGGGTAGATAGGAGGGGGCTACTCCCGAGTCAGCCTTCTTGAGATTCATGCCCTTACATTTGCGTCACATAATACACACGCCGGGTGCGACAGAATTTTATATGCATGAAGACAATAGGATTTTATTCGGACATATACGGAGCACTTTATTTTTATTTATGCTGTCTTGGCCTATTTTTGTAGTAAACTTGCAAAGCTGTTTGATAGATCAAGGAAAATTAGTATAGTTGCGGAAAATAAACCGCTGACAAATAGCAGTCACAATGATGTTGTTGCAATGCTCTACATCTGATTGTATACGAACTTAGCAGATCCGTAATACATACAAATATCAGTTCAACAAAATATGTGATCACTATGAACTTGTAATCCGACCATACTTCTTGCGAATAAATACATTTCATTTCATTTAATTTCATTATGTTTGTGGTTTGTTTATAATTTCATTTAAATTAAAATGATAAGAATAAAAAATGTAGGCTGCTGTAAAGCGACTAATAAAAGATATAACTAATTCAATAGTTTGCAGCATCTGCTAGTGTTATGATGCTCATAAAATGCTCATTTACGCGGCTTTAATGATCTCTCCCGGCGCGAGCGAATAGTTGTACAACAATGAAAGCTTCATTAATACTTATTCAAAATTAAATAGCGTAGTTAAATGCTTCTGGTGCAAGCAAATACTGTCGATTGACCATTTACGCATAGGTACTAGTTATTGCCAGTGAACCTTCATCGAACCTTTTTTTCCTAAATTTCAATAACTTCGATGAACATGGTCAGACACTATAATTTCTACATCAAAATTTAACTTACAGTATGTTAACACGAAATAAATCAATGGTTCGCTATTGAACTTGAACCAACCACTTTGGGATCGAATCGAAAGAGGTTCGTGAAGCTACTCCTTGAGGCATTACCTGTAAATAATGACGCAATTCACCACAGCCGACCCTAATAACAAAAACATTCTTCCAAATCTGCTGCCTATTAACATAACCGCTCTGTTGAATGGAGTCGAGATAATTTGTGGACGAACTTCGGCCTGTAATACCTCGCAAATTACCGGATAAGACTGTGTGAGACAACTGTTAGTTTTAATTAAACTGCTGGTTGCGCAAGGGAGTCTTCAGAACGACAAAATTATTCTAATCTTATAAGCCTGTGGCCCAGAACAGCTCAGAATTAATATCGTGTGGGACGAGCGGAGGGAAGCTGTACTTTGGAGCACGTATGACGGACTATTCGCTGTAATACCCAGTTGACTGGGCAAAGCACTTCATAGTGACACTGTATGGAGCTAAAGCACCGTACATTGTTGGACATGAGAGCAGGATTAGCATCAGTTGATAAGGGACAAAAATAAATGAATAAATTGTAAAAAAATCCAGACCAAAATATGAATTACGGAGGAATATTTCCCACGAGCCCACCGGCCGGCCCACTGGTGGGCCGGATAAGAAAAAAAATCCCATCGACCCGGATATGAATTTTATTAACCTTTGAAAAACTTTTTGCTCCAAAGTCAGCCAGAAACATGTTCGTTATGACGTTTAGCGATGAGTACCGAACGCGAAAAGCCGTCGAATTAGAAAGTAAGGCGATTTGTGGACTCCGGCGACGTCTGTTCAATTTAATGAAAAGTATAAAGCCAGGACAAATTCACTTGGACGAGATAATCTTCTGTATCAATTTGAGGAGGTAGGTAGGTACATGGGGTGTCTCGGGAGAAGCATTTTATTAGACAGACGAGAGTAGGATGTGCACCTGTGTCGCAGGGTGGTATTCCACCTTAAGCACAGAATTTAGTACGTAATTACTAAGATTCAATATAAAAAGTTCTCATCCTACTTTTCGTAGTTTCCTTCTATGTAAAATGGTAATCCAAGACACTGTCAAATCATTCAGACTAGGTTCGATAACTTCCCAAACCGTAGGCCAACGTATATTTTCCTTGTAGTTCAAAATTGAGTGCTTCCTCGTTCAACCCACAATTTTTCTACCCAATCTTATTTTTCCTCGTTCAACCCAAAACATATGCCTCGTTCTACCCAATCCAAAAATCTCAGTCACAGTGTATTCTAAACAGTACAGACACTGTGTTATTAATCAAAGATCGAACTTGCTGAAATTATTACTCACAGTAGCTTCAAATTACGTATATGGAGGTAATAATATTTTATGACAATGTTTATGGTCTCTTCAAACAAATGCACGTGCAATTCCTAGAACTATTTGTACAAAAGATAATCCAATCAACAACGGTAAGGACTACCATTGTTTTTCTTATCTATTGGGGTAAGTTTATGCCTATCCTTTTCTTTTATCATTAGGTCTCTTTCTACTCCTTTATCTTACCTGTCACACCTGTCAGTAGTTCCTAGACCTTCTAACCTAAAGGTTCACATCAAATATGGCGAGTCCAAGTTCGAATAGTGAGAACAATTTAAACTTTATACAGTCAAAACGTGGCGGACAAATTTTAATGCACGATGGTTATAAGTTTTATAAAAAAAGAGCAAACAGTGGTGGAGATACAGTGTGGTGGTGTGTACAAGCACCCAGGTGTTTTGGTTGTGTGCATTTAAATGTACACAAAACAAGTGTTATTAAAGAAACTGTTCACGTTTGCGAGCGAGTCAATGAAGCAGATAATTGAATAATAAATGACTGATTTTTTTAAAATAAAAATATTCATAATAAATGTCTACATTTTTTTGTCTGCTGCCCTACTACTTCGGTGTTTCACTGTGTCATTTATTTGAATATAAACAATAGAAATTGGAAATAAGTAGGTGTGGGTTGAAAGAGGAACTTAAATCAAACGTTTTGGGTCGAACGAGGCAAAATACCTATTGGGTAGAAAAATTGTGGGTTGAACGAGGAAGCACTCTCAAAAGAGTGCTTCCTCGTTCAACCCACAATTTTTCTACCCAATCTTATTTTTCCTCGTTCAACCCAAAACATATGCCTCGTTCTACCCAATCCAAAAATCTCAGTCACAGTGTATTCTAAACAGTACAGACACTGTGTTATTAATCAAAGATCGAACTTGCTGAAATTATTACTCACAGTAGCTTCAAATTACGTATATGGAGGTAATAATATTTTATGACAATGTTTATGGTCTCTTCAAACAAATGCACGTGCAATTCCTAGAACTATTTGTACAAAAGATAATCCAATCAACAACGGTAAGGACTACCATTGTTTTTCTTATCTATTGGGGTAAGTTTATGCCTATCCTTTTCTTTTATCATTAGGTCTCTTTCTACTCCTTTATCTTACCTGTCACACCTGTCAGTAGTTCCTAGACCTTCTAACCTAAAGGTTCACATCAAATATGGCGAGTCCAAGTTCGAATAGTGAGAACAATTTAAACTTTATACAGTCAAAACGTGGCGGACAAATTTTAATGCACGATGGTTATAAGTTTTATAAAAAAAGAGCAAACAGTGGTGGAGATACAGTGTGGTGGTGTGTACAAGCACCCAGGTGTTTTGGTTGTGTGCATTTAAATGTACACAAAACAAGTGTTATTAAAGAAACTGTTCACGTTTGCGAGCGAGTCAATGAAGCAGATAATTGAATAATAAATGACTGATTTTTTTAAAATAAAAATATTCATAATAAATGTCTACATTTTTTTGTCTGCTGCCCTACTACTTCGGTGTTTCACTGTGTCATTTATTTGAATATAAACAATAGAAATTGGAAATAAGTAGGTGTGGGTTGAAAGAGGAACTTAAATCAAACGTTTTGGGTCGAACGAGGCAAAATACCTATTGGGTAGAAAAATTGTGGGTTGAACGAGGAAGCACTCTCAAAATTCATTTTAGTGTGTGAGCTTAGAGGGATGCAGAATTATTGGCAGCTAGAGAACTGCTTGTCAAACTTTAGTAATTTAACTTCAAAACATATTTCCATCGGTCGGTGTACCAAAACCGAGCATTTGTTTGAACTCTGAAGTTATTTTCCACTCGTATCCGTTAGTTACTGACAGTAAAACTTACTCAATGAGCGCAGTATCTAAAATATACTTCCAGCCATCAATCTCTACATATTCTTTATTCGTGCGCTTATTTATTGACTGAGCGAGCGCAGCTCCTCTGTTTCAAGTCTGGCAGCTTCCTCTGTTAGTTTGTTGTTACTTAATACTTATCTATCTACACGTTGCATTTTACAATCGATCTGGACGGACACTTTTTTTTTCGTCAGAGATTTTTGAATAAAGGGCTGACGTCATCATCGATATTAATTGGGGCCTACAATGGCCTACATTTTTAATACGTACCACCACTATGAAAAGGTCGAAATAACGGTATCACTGGGAATAATAGCTAGTACCAGAAATACAGAGAAAGAGAAACGGAAGTCAAGTTGCAAATCTGCTCTGACACGCCTCAAATCTTTTCATTTGTTTTTTCCGCTAACAAAATAGAGCAAACAACTTTTTTGAGTAGAGAACGCTTTGTTGACGTGAGACGAGAGGAATACAGCCAGCCCTTTGTTGTTCGCCACCGACTGTGAATTGATAATAGCCGTGCATGTTTGTTTTGCTGGCTAGTCAGAGGGGTCAGCATGAAAACTGGCAATCACAATCGTATCGTAACGATCGAGTGCCCGAGATACAATGCGCGGCAGCCACAGCTTGCCTGCAACTACCTATCTACGTCACCGCGCAGTGTAAGTTTACATAACGCAACCATTGCCAGATTGAATATTTGTGGTGATCCCCGTTCGTTTGGATGCCGCAAATGGAATCAAACGCATCCTTCTGTTTTGTTATCAAACGTACTGTCGGGGATGGAAAGGAAAAAGTTTTTTGGAAAAGATAATACTTTTTTACCATGGTACCTAATGAAACTAATTCAGCCAGTCACTATTCCGGTATTTAAAGATCCACGAATTATCATATCGGTAATTACCTTGTAAAATGTTTAAGGTAAAAGACAGTTGTAAATATTGTTATATCTTCTCGTAACTATGTCCAATAAAAGTCCAAGAAAGCTATTGTATTAAGTCACAATTCCTTGAAACCACGATAAACGCTGTACGTACTTTTAAAAATAGTAAACTCATATACTAATATAGTGTAAATAATCATGCAAATAAAGACATAGTCGCATAAATTCGTTTTACACAGATCTGCCGCGTTTGCAGCGGGACTAATTAGAACATAAATCTGCCTTAATACAAATCCGTTCTTTTTACAAGCGAATTTTACACAATCACCTTGTCTGGTATTCTTTTACCGTAATGGCTTTTAGCCCCAGAGGGTATTAATACACTGGTGCGATCTCTGGCGCAATTGAAGTAGGTACCTTTTTAGAAGTAGGTAACATAATTTTTTTTGAGTTTAAAAACACTTGAGTAACAGCCAACGAGTCGTTGTTGGTAGGTAATAGTTAAAAAATTATAAAACCAAATGTACAAAAAATATTTGAATTTTACCTGAATTTGAGACTCAAAAATGAAAAAAAAATTACCCAAATAAATGGACAATATACAAATGGACGTTTTAATGCGATGGATGTTTTGATATTCCAGCCACATCTTGAGTACCGCGTTATTGCACTCGCGTGCGATTTACGACAACGCTCGTTTAAAAAATAAAGCTATTTCTTCTAAAATATTGTCATATCTGCTTTAAATATTTCACTTTATGTGTCCCGGGGCGACATTACACAATCCAAACTGGATATTATAATCTGTATAATGTTCAATGAACCTCTGATTTATTACCTGCCCGCGTATCAAACCTGTAATTTCATAATGAGAATGTATTCTCAGAGTTATGGAATTTGAAAGTAATAAAAGCGTAATGCGAATATAACTTGTTTAACAAAATTTCTGTAATCAATGTACTGAGGATTTATAAGTATTCTGGAAAAGTCATACGTACGAGTATTACATTAATTATTGAATCAGCGGAATAAAAACAGCATCTTGTTACGATGATGTAACGGAATACCTATACCGAAACACACCTAATAGGTATACCGAAAGCGAATTAAGACAATTTATGTATAACATGTATATAGGCACTTATTATGTATAGATATAGATACTCGTATATTACTGTATAACCCAACACAAAACCAACAATTTCAAGCCTCAGTCATATTCTTAGTCGGTACTTCGAATTATCCTCGCCTCGACTAGACCTTGTGCTTTTGTAAAAATTTTGACAACTACCTAGAGCACGATTTCGAGATCGAGTCGAGGCGAGAATAATTTGAGGTAGCGACTAAGAATATGGGCTTCAGGCCTCAGGCGAAAACATCATTCACCTATCTACCAACTGTTGTCGAATATATTATTGCGGAAAACATTCCAAGGTATTTCTTTACTTCTTTTTGAGGTTCAAGAACACCCTTCAACTTTGCGTTAATTGCTTTGTGAGAACCTTTCCACCTGCAGTGTTTAGAACCGTAGAGCGATAAACAAAGTAAGTATCTCTTGGTATACAGATACAGAGATTATACCATTAGACGGTTTACTAAAATGTGCGCATCAACCCGGTGTTTGAAGTAAGTGAGATGCTGGTATAGCGAGAAACATCTATTAGTGTTATGTAGGTAGTACTAATAATAGTAAACTCTCAGATCCATTCTAATGTTTACCAATAATGAAGACAATACTCGACAGTCACATCAGCTGCCTGTATTTGTTTTTATTATAGGTACTTGAAAAATTTTTTTTGTTTTTGACACGCTTTTTTTGGTGCATTGCTAAGTACGTCTAAAATTACAAACTCTCGTGTTCCTCCAGCTATTAGGATGTTGAAATAAATCCCTAAAAGCCAAGTAGCACAGCAAAGTTGCATGCAGTTGCCGGACCATAACTTCACACGCAACATTAACCCTGCGACATGCCTCGCAGGAACTGTTTGCTGGTAGCATTCCTCGGCTTTTTATAATTTTTTCTAGAATTCTGCATCTAGAAAAAATTATTATCTAGTCTTCCTTAGCTAGCAAATCTGTAGCCCTATATGTGATCTTGGAATAGTTACTCCGTTTTTTGTTTCTTATCAATGCAAAAAACCAAATACTGTGTGACTATTCCAAGTTTACATCGAGGAGTTTTGCGCGGTGAAAAACGCACTAAATTTCATCGCTCCTCTGTGCCTAGATCGCGAATAAATGTGACAATCGTAAACATATCGTAACGCTAGTGTCCGAGATACACGGCGCGGTGACGCTACAACGTTTGGCAGTCAAGCTGGCGTTGACGCGCAATATGAATTGAATACATTAAGGTTTACGTAACGTGGCAACTGTCAAATTTGCTCGTGATCACCCCTCAGGATTGTCAGAATATAATAGTCTTGAAAGGTAATCATCAAACAACTTGATCATACCTAATTACAATTACGAGTGTAGTTATTTTTAGTAAAAATAGAGATTAAAAATAAAAATTAATGAACAAGGTCAAAGTAAACCTTGTTAAGAAAATTTTACTAGAAAATGTGCTTCTATTTTTCTCGTTCAACGCTAATTTCCATCCTTGATTGCCCTACTTAACTAAATCGAATTATTTAGAGCTGATGAAATACGTTGCGAGATTTTAGCTAAACGTAAAAGCAAACTATGTAAGTAGGTATCTAACATAAATATTTATTTATTCACAAAGAAAATTACAACTAATACAGTATTTACAATATTCACAATCAATATATATAAAACTCTTTTGAAGCTGACAGAGAATCAACGCACAGCCTAAACTATAAGTCCTAGAGGTATGAAATTTGGAGGGTAGTATCCTCATATAGTGTAAGGGTGCACTAAGAAAGGAATTTTGAAAAGTCGCATCCTAAAGGGCAGAACGCGAGCAACGCCGCGGGCTACGGCTAGTATATTAATATAAATTAACTGCTAAGTAATTGCTCAATACGCACTCTCAAATCAAATTTAATAAGAGCAAAGTGTACGTCTACCAATCGTAAAAAAGGTGAAAGTGATAAAATAATTAAAAAGGCACACAACGAAAACGTGTGCAAGACGCAAAATGTGATAAAACCAATATTTCAAAATAATATTTCTAGAGCATGTTCAATATTCATAAATACCATTTCATTACTTATCATTTTACACACTAAAATACTAAATAAAAACTGAAACCTAAGATCTTTAGAATCGAGCAATGTAGATTACACACATAGGTAAACACATATCCCAGAGGACCATCACTTAAAGTGGCTATAATTTGAGTTGCCTCTGGCGCCCGAGGGGATTACCGCACTACTGCTCGCAAATATATCTTACATACCTGCGCATTATTACACGAAACGCACCTACTATAATATCCTTCTGCATTATACGTTACGAGATTATAAAAAAAACATACGAAAGAATGAACAGTTTAGTTGTATTATATGACGGACGACGTAGGGTTGACGTAGCTTTTAGCTACGGCGGCTACGGTGGCAGCTACGGCGTAGAACGGTGAATCGTAGCAAAATATTCATCTACGAAATAACTGGTTGTTAGGAAAATTGTGAGGATTATTTTGCTAAGATACTTTCGACGTTTTGTAGGTATGAATAATGTATTTAATTCAAAAGTTCAGTTCCGGCTTGATTGGTCTCTTTCATCTATGCTGTGTCTTGATCTTCGCTATAATATACTTCCAGGTACCTACTAGGTACCGATTCTCGCGATCATAAATTATCATCATATTTCTGTACATAACACTGTTGGTGTTTATACTATATGCCGAGAGAATGTAGTTTTTAACTTTGTTGTGTGTTTGTAGTTATAAAAACTGACTTTAGCTGAATCCCTGCTGTATTTCAGTAAAAATTATGCTCCGGGCAAAAAGACTACCCGTATGAATATTCAGTACCCTTCTATCCTCAGCCTCTCTCATTGTGTGTATACCTACCTATTTTATACCTACTATAACACTATCTTAATATTTTGTACAAACACAAGTTAGTTAGACCAATATTTTTATATCTAATAATCTTTTTGCTTCGCGTAGTCGGTTATAAAACCTTCCAGTTCTCTAAAGTCTGAACGAAGTTTACATTATATAAACTTTCTAGGCAGATAAATCTTTAACCTCTAGTTTACTTCTCCAGTCTGATGAAACCAATACCAAAAGTCCGTATTTGTAGCTGAAAACTCACTCTTTAGTCACTTTTACCTCTGTAACATTTAAATGTAAACCGTACATGTAAATTGACTGTAATGAGCGAATTACGACAGGCCACCGCGGTCAGGGGTTACCCAGGGCAGACAAAATTTGTGAGTAGGTTTCTACAATCTCCGATCCGATATCTGATATAGACTACCAACATACCAAACACCCATTTAACGGATGTTGTTTCGATAATAATTGTACAGCGATGCGATAGTGAAACAATTCACAAACCAATCAAATTTAAATTTCTATGAATTATAAACCTTAATAAACTAATCAAATTCTTTTAATTCAAAAATATATGTTACAATTGTACAAAAGTTTAAATAAATACTTATCCGGAGCAAAGGGAAATCCGAGATCTTTGCCTGCCTAATATGAATAATATTGATTTTGCCCTTCCCACCAGTGGGACGAAGCCCAGTAGGACCAACGGCAATGAATGTGAGTATCGATCCGCGCCCAATATGGTCAAATCGGATGTTGTGAAAACGTTGTATAAGCCCCTATATCGTCAGTTAAGGGTTGAACCTCACAGTGCTTTTTTTTCAATACATTCGTGCCAGTATTAGCCTAGGCCATAGCCTATATTGAGAACACTAAAAATATAGCCATAGCTTATAATCGAAATGAACGAGGTCGGCTATAACTTTCGCGCAGTCAAATTTGACTGCATAATAATTATATAGTTTAGGAAAATGCAACAACAAAAGCATAAAAACATTTTTAAAACACGTAACGTCAGGATCCTCGTGCGTGAATTGATAGGTGAGGTTTTGACCAATTCAGCCGGCGGCGGCGACGGCGCCTAGCCAGGCCTGCGCTACGTCCGTGAAATTAAATTAGCAACTCATTTGTGTCGCCAATAAAACCATCCGACTGCTCGCCCTGCGGCTACCGTTTACAAATGCAACGTCTATCTGTAGAGCAGACATGTTCATCTCTAATTGCTAGGGTGGTTTGCGGATCGTTGCTCATCATGACGACTTGTTATTATATTAGGTCGGCAAGCAGTAAAATAAACCCTATAGTAGAAAGAATCCCGACACTTTCGAGGTAACACTGTGGTAGACTAGTAAAGTATACTTTGTTGGTCAAGAGATATTCTTTTGTTTTGTGGTTGCAAAACTTAGGCTGGAATACTGAAACGTCACTAAAATTTAAGCACCACTTAAAATGGCTCTGCCTCTATTTGACATTACACATTTGTAAGAGATGGCAATAATTTAAGCGTGACCTTAATTTAAGTGGCGTTTGAGTATTCGGCCGTTACAATACCAAAAGTAAGTCCCCTCTTATTTACTCGGTCTCAGACTAAACTGAAACTGAGAATCCTAATCATATACCTACCTGGTTGTATGACTCATACCACGAATAATAGAACTTAGTCAAAGGATCTGTCCATTAACTTAATGTAGAACATAAAACCTTTGTGCAAATACTTTATGGAATGACGGTGCGGACGACTCCCGAAGAAACTTTTCTTGAATAGGGAAAATGAGTCAACTTTTGATTTCCCCGCGCCATATTTGTCAAATATAAATAACCTTTTGTCTCCGAGCAATTGAGTAAATCCTTAATAGGTGGAACTGGGGGAAGTTTTATGTTTTTTTGTCCCTATGCTATACATGAAATAAGTATTTAGCGTCGAAGGATAAAGTCGATAAGTAGCAAAATGTTTCCAGCTATGTGTCTACTTCATAATTAACTTCGTCACTGAATGACAGCGGTTCATAGTTCTGCCAAAAACTTTGCAACTTTTAAATTAAAAAGAATTGCCTTGAACATTTCGGTTGTTCTAGTTTCCACGTCGTCGGGGTGGTACATGTATATCTTGGAATAACACGTATTGTGCTGCCAATACACATAACTGTCAGTTCCGTTCGGCAACAAAGTTACGCGTGAAAGAGATAACACACTTTAAAGTTAGTGAATTCAATCGCTAGGAGACTAACTTTGTCGAGTTGTTTTCTTTTTCCGTAGTGTAGCACTTAGATGGATTTGTACAACTGTAAACTGCAAAGAATAGTTTTTTATGATTCGCTTGTTTATAACTAGGACTAATTGATCTTATATAACTAGCAGGATGCGGTTTTTTTTTTAGTTCCTGCTTGACGTTGAACATTGATTCTTCTTCTTCTTAGTCGTATCACTCTTGACAGAGTGGGCGTGGTCGTCATGTTGGAGCAGTGGCATGTCTTACAATCTTTCGCCATTCTTCCCGAACCGCTGCTCTTCTGGCACATTCGTTCAGAGGAACATCAATCGCAGCCTTGACTTGGTCCGTCCATCTCATCGGTCAACATTGATTACCTAAGTTGTCTTAAGAAGTACTAGGGCTGCGTTTGTATATGTTTGCGGCAGCTTTTGACAATGTTTGCGCATATACCTACCAAAATGTACTTGTAAAGAGACATTAGGGGAAAACCAAGATCCATGAATTGAAGCTAACAAATTGTTTGAAGTTGAACTAACATGTTGGTGCCAAGAAATAATCTTTCACGTGACATTAACATGCATCATGCGGTGCGGGGCTGCCAAGAGTGGCTGCCAGGGTGCCGCACTAACTAAAACAATATTACTTAGCTCAGTGACTTGGGATTGTAAGATAACGCGACACACGGCTGGCTGGAATCACAACCGCGTCAACATAATCTCACTTGAAAACGCTTGCTCTAACTTCAAGTCGATTAAGTGGTAGAGCGTTATTGGCAGACGAATTTTACAGCATTATTGTGAAATTATAAACTTCTGCGTATTTTTTTTTATTTACAATATTACAAGGGACCGAAAAGAATGGCGTAATAAAGAGGAGGCCTATACTCAGCAGTGGGTGCAAACGGGCTGAAATGATGATGATGATGATGATTACAATGTGGATGGCTGAGTGTGAGCTCGGTTTTTCGCATCGGACTTGATAAAGATGTGATTAGAAAAATTATCGACGAGAATTCGATACCAAGCACTTATTCAGGTCAGCCTGACCGCATCGTATGTAGTTGGTACAGTTATCAGCATTAGCCGAAACCCCTCAGTCCAAACGCCGAAATAATATCATCATTCATCGTACCTTCGTCATGAAATATGCATCGGCCCAGAAGGTGAGAAAGAAATGTTTCTTACATACCTAAGAGACATGTACGTACAAAACATTTATTTCCACCCTCTCTGTTAGGGAGAGAGTTCAACAAACGCAATATTGAGATTTAAGACATTGGCTATTTACGTGACCTCATAAGCAATGTTAATTAAATAGATTTAGTCCATTGGCTGAGCAGAGCGAAATTCTAATTCAAGGTTAATAGTGAATTTTAGATTTCCAGTGCTAGGGACACCTAAGGGACGTGTAAATGGGTACTTAACTAAAGGTTGTCTACAAAAGCTGATTTGATTTAAAATTTGCATAAAGTTATAGAAACTCAAGATTTCTTTACTTTAGGATAACTAATAACAATCAATTCAATTCTTGTCTATGGCCTTTGAAGTGCTAATAATAATCAATATCTCGCCACTGTTGTTTGTGTTGGTTGACAGACGTTGACAGTGATAAAAATATAACCGAAAAAGTATATCTCTACCTAAGTTCACATTGTAACAGCTACCTACTAACTGTTTTAATATCTGAGTCTATAGATCACGCAGCAAATCAATTTTTTGGTGCGAGATCAAATTGGGCTAATTAGAGTTTACCCTACTTACGATAAGACTATAATATCAATATTAGTGTACCTACAGTATAGACTTGAGATTCAGAAGAGTGCCTACTTGAAACACATAGGTACAAGCTTTGGCAGGCCTAATAACTTACAGCACAGTTTAATTGTTTCGCTACGCTATATGTTTAGAATAGAGTCTGAAAACCACGTACACTATATATAATGATAAGAGGCTATTCTACCAAGCTCACAAACTCACAACAATGCAAAGTCATGTCGTTCTGAATCTTCATGCCCTTTTCACCGAAGCAAATAACTGACCGTGGGCAAACTACGAGTGGAATATCATTGCACTAGTGCGCAAAAAAATGTCTAGACATTAATTCAATGACTTGCTTTACTTAATTACGAGTTTCGAACAAAATGGCTTAATATGTTTACTTATATGGACAAAAACCCAATTAGGTGTCGAACAAAACAACCTTTCAGACCACTTCATTAAAGATGAGCACAAAACCGAAAGAAAAATAAGGTGCTGCTTACAAACTAAAGACCTTATTTACCAACTAAATAGGCAACGTAATTATCCCCGGAATCCCCGGCCAATTCCAGTGTTTAAGAAAGATAAACGAGAAAGGGAACCATTCCGACGAAACTTGTAACTCCACCGCGATCAGAGTCGGCTAATTACGTAGGTTACGTACCACCTGAGGGATTTATAGATGAAACTTCAATTTAGATGGGTTCGTTGATCACGTGATTGTATTGTTTTTCTACTAATGCAGTTGAAGTCTTTATAGAATCTGGCTGCTGAACGATATGAACTTTCTCTGAGGAATAAAGTTTGTGTGGCGCCTACAAGTTCAATTTACTTAGAAATATAGTTTTTTATGAAAATGTACCTATAGTAATTAGCAATGTTAAATTGGTAGTTACCATTACCACTTATTAGGTCCGATTCAAGATATTAATAATTGCCGACGCAAACCTTGAGTCGTGGCAAGTCATGAATAGCAATATATACTAATAGGCCTCTACAGAAGTTAAACATGGCTCCTCGTAGTCATGTAGCAAGTCGTAGCACACTGCTACGCGATTGCAATTTCTTTCAATAACACATTTTACAAAAACTTTTTCAAATCCAGTATTGCAATATTGATATTACATACGAGTATGAGAGATACCATAGTATTATCCTAGAAAACAGGTAGTTAACGTGGTGAAATATTCAAATCATTAAACAGATGTGAATATAAATAGTGATAGTGAAAAAGTGAGTCACTTTACTGTGCGATGCAATAGGTACGTGATTACTCTCTAAATATTCCACTTTATTGTACAATCCCCTTCTTGTCACGAATAGTCAGGAACAGAGTCTGAATTATTTAGTCGGTCGACGGCGGATGTACCATTTATCCAAATTGTCTCCAACGGCGACACAGAAAGATGTAGGAAACAGACGAGCGAGTTAAAAATGAATGGGCTGCCAGTTTCGAGGCGCCCGCACCGATTCGCCCCGCAACGTGATATTTATGTTTGTGCGCGTCCCTTTGGAACACCTTGGGTGATAAAGTTCACAGCTTTGATGAACTGTGTTTTAGCATTGGCGCACACGTACGCTTCTACTGACATAGTTACCTATACATACGAGCGTCTACAAAAACAAAACAATTTTTAAATGTAACTTAGAATATAATGTTTTCTTGTAAATGTTGGATAATATGCGAGTTTTATAAGCTTCACTGGAAACGGAATGGCTCATAATTATAGCAATATTTGAATTGCCATTTCCATAAACAAATATTGCATGTTCAGAAACTATTCGTACCTAAATAATAATTATATGCGGTAGGTAAATGCGGTAGAAACGGATATATACTATATCCCTATGTGCTTGAAATTCCTAGTAGCCAGTAACTCGATAGTCGATTCGAAAGCGTAAAGAAATCCAAGATACCTAGTAGTTTTCGTCGAGTAACTTTCAGAGAAACAGTCACGGAATGCCGGCTTAAATTTTTACAGTAAAACATTTCCCTTTTCAAAACGTCCGAACTGAATATTGCACCGATATAAAATTGTACGAACAGGTAAATCAAATAAAAGAGGAGAAATTATATTACTGTCCCCGTTCAGATATAAAATTTGTTCCGTTTGTAACAAGTTTACGTATACCCTTCACAAGATAGGTGGTTTCAATCCCTACCTATCTATATAGTATTTTTTTGCGATCTTCATGCGAATTTGCAATGGAAACTATCTTTTTTTACTAACATTATGGATGGATATGTAGATAGTTTCTACAATGTTTTTTACGTATGGATTCCATACATACAACGCATTATGTTGGCTACCTTTATCAATACAGTTTCGTAAAGACCTCAGCCGGCCTGTAATAGCTCTAATTACTCATTTGTAAGTACAGACCGAATTCTAATAATAGACTGGTTGATTGAATAAAAAAAAATAACGTAAAAGAGAAGTACTTACCGTAAGACTGATTAACACGAACTTTTGTTGTCATGATGAAGACCGATTGTAACTCAGGTTGATTTTCATTGTATATTTCTTGCGGGCACTTATTTCACTTTTCGGAAAATATTTCACGTTTATAAGTAGATAGGTACTTGTACAATTGTGCTGCCGAATAGCGTGAATGTGAACCCGCCTTAAATCGAACCCAAACCTGTATACATATATTTTAGGAAACATGAAAATTTAATTTGCACCCTATTTTCAACGAGTTGGCCGGCTGTAGTTTGTAGGAGATATCTTTTCACTCAAAATGGTAAATACATACGATTTTGTGCTATGATATTTGTTCATAAGATTTGTTAAAATAAAATAAGGAATTATTATTGTTTTGTGATTTTTATTTAAATAGCAAATTGTTAATACATTGAAGGCAACAACGGCCGAAATAAAGCTAAAACCTTGTGAACCTAGCGATCTTACATATTTTCGTCTAGCTTATCTAGAGTAGGTACAAATTACTTCACTCTGACCATAATACTTCAAGATACCAAGATTACTCTGTATTTCAGGAAGTACACAACTAAACGTACCTAGTTCGTGTACCGTGCATTTGTTTTACGCTTAAATAAATGCAATGTTTCGAGAAATTATGTTTGAAACAATGTAAGAATTTTAAACTTTCTCAATAACTGGGATATACGACTTACGTAGTACGTATGGAAGTTGGATGACCAACAATCATTCAAAACTTAATTAGATATCGACAGCTGTATTAGCGTAGTAATTTCGCTGTGAATTAATTGTAATTAATTGAAAAGACTTCATGACCTCAGTGTGAAACTCTACGACACACTGACCGGCCAGTAGTAAAATCCAAACAAAAAAATATTAGAAAGCGCGTAGATATTGTAAACAAAACTTTTGTGACAGCTTTTAGTGAAAATCTGTAATACAAAGATCTAGCATAATTCATTTCGAGTTTTTTGGTTAAGAGTTTACCTAACGACGCTTGTCAGAACAGAACTAAATATGCTCCAAATTAGAAAGGGTAGAAATTAGGTGGTGTAAAAGCGGTCTGACCTCAATTTTGAATATTAGTATGAAAGTCTTGAAAGGCAAACATCTATAGGTACCAAAAGATTTTTTAGCTTACTTGACAATTTCTGTAAGAAAGCCTAAATGTACTCCAAATCAGAAGGTGTAGAAATTACTTGGTATAAAGGCGGTCAAACCTCAGCTGTAGATGTTAGGATTAGCTAACTAGTTAGTTTAGCAAGGACGACGATCGGGCCCGCGGCGACGCGGCGCAGATTTCAGTATGTTGTCAACACGGAGTATCATTTCTGCAGCTTCCGACGCCGAAAGCAGTACTTGACGCTTCACGACGTAAGACTCCGTGATGCCGAGAGTTTTCATGTCACCTACACGACCGTTTTCCATGTCTGTCGACAATGTAAGTATCAATCACAAGTAATCATAAGTTATTGTACGACTTACTTCAGTGATTTTAGGGCTTGGTCTAAAAATCCCCTTAAAGATTCAGACCCAACTACTTATCAAGTCCCATAGCGATATTTCCTTGAGTATGTATCTTTTTCTTAACACCTATGTCTCAAGTGATGGGCGCTGTGCAATGCATCACAGGGCATGTGCTCAGTGGATGTGCCCAGTGAGGCCAATTGACCAAGTCCCATACTAATCTCTCCCCGGGCATGTCGCGCCCCCGCTATGAGATCTAATCTTATTTTTGCTTCCAAGCAATGACGCTTGCACTTCTGTGTTCCAGTTTTAAAAAGACCCGATGCAAAGTTTTAAAGTACAAAAAAAGGAACTTACCAAGTCCCATAGTAATCTCTCCCTGGGCATGTCGAGCCCTGAGCCTGGCGATGAGATCGGCGCTGTCGTATCCCGCGTTATCGGCGACCGCAGATGGTAAACGGCGAAGAGCAATAGCAAAAGCTTCGGCAGCGGCGGCTTCTTTACCGGCGGTGCGAGCAGCGGCTTTCGATACCGCCTCGGCCATTAACATTTCACTGGCACCTGGGAAAAATATACATTGTTGTAGAAATGTAATTTCGTAATACAAAATGAGTAGTAGTCAAACAGTCTCCAATCCTATCCTAATCCTATCCTACTAATTTTATCAACGCGAAAGTTTGTGAGTATGGATGGATCTTTGTTACTCTTTCACGTAAAAACTTCTGATCCGATTTAGATGAAACTTGGAATATAAATTGTCCGTGACCTGGATTAACACATAGGCTACTTTTTATCCCGGAAAATCAATGGAATCCAACGGGACGCGGACGAAGTCATTCGCGGAAGCTACAATAATGTATATTTAGTTACCTCCTCCGTAGACCACTTTGGGTTCCCTGACAGTGGCTGCGAGTACACACAATGCGTCGTGAAGAGAACGCTCTGCTTCGTCGATGACCTGCTGTGTGGCGCCGCGGACGACGATAGTGCAAGCCGCGCCGAGCTCCACGCCGGAGAAACGAATCAGGGATTCATCTCCAATCAGCACCTAAATGGTTTGAGGAAATCAGTGTGACAAGCAAGTGATTTCAATAAAAATATCAATAAAAACTGAGTGATCCTTCCGTTAAAAAATGCATTGGTATACTATGGATCTCACCTGCTCAATAACCTTGCAATGACCCAGCTTGACCTTATCCGGTGAGTCGAATGTGGATACAATTTCACCGCCGGTGACGAGCGCCAATCTTTCGATGCCGTCGAAATCAGCGTGCTCGATCGCCATCACGCCAGCGTCAGCGAATAGTTGCTCCGGGTAGTTGTAGATCAGTTGTCTGTATTAGATTGACTTGTTAGTTATACATAATTCTTGTCAAATTGAACCCGATTGTTCAATTAATCAAAAAATGCCATTATTTAATAAAATATCATGACGTTCTCTCGACATCTCGTTATCAGAATAAAACAGAATAAGATAACAGTTCCTTGCGACCAAAGAACAGGTATGCTCTGCGATTTTATTTTATTAAAGCTTCGACTTTCACTTTTTTTTAATTCGTAATTTATAAAAACTTACCTGTTGATAAAAACATTGCACTTGTGCCCGAGGATCTTGTTGACTTTGTCTTTCATTTTTTCCTTCTCAGCGACTTCCAATTCAGCAATCTTAGCCATTGAGTCTACCTTGATTGTGGAGCCAAATACTTTGATTTTGTCCGTGTCCATGGGGGTATTGGCAATGAGAATGCTGGCGTTTTCAATGCGTTTAGGCTGATGGACTCCAACCTTAAAATTTCAAGTCATGAATTAAGCTTCACTTCTAAAATTGTAAGTGCCATTAGAAACTGACGGACATGTAGGTAAATTGCATGACAATCGTTTAATGAGGTGTAGTTTGAATATAAAGAGCCTCTTATTGATATTACATTATGATCTTGTGATGATACTTTCGATAATGACAAGATCTACAATGATGTCCATCAGTTTAAAATACTGACTTGGATGAAAAACTACAATATTAGATACTATGTGTTAACACAGGTATACTTAATAAATACCTTCTTGTTCAGTAAGAAGCCTTCATCAAGGAATGATTCTTCTAAGAGACCACCCGAGATCTTGATGATTTGAATGGCTTTCAGGTTTCCAGAACCTTTCAGACGAATCACAGCATCTACAGCTAACTTTGTAAAATGCCTGTAAACATAACAGTAAGTTTTTTAACAGACCTTAGTAACAACCTTCATAAAATTTTAAATAAAGTTCTGACAATGTTTTTGATATTTTTATGAAGTGTTATTATAAAACAAGTGATTAAGCAACTCACTCTTTGTGGTTAGAAAGAATCTTGGAGCTCAATGTGGTTCGGGCAATGTTTTCAAGATCAGCCCGGAGTGCAGCCTCATTAAAGTTCTTCTGATGGTCAAAGCTGGACTCGGCCAAGGCATTCCTTGCAGCTTCAGTAGCAATGCGCCATCCAGTGATGATGGTTTGAGGATGGAGTTTCTGTTCCACTAGTTTTTCTGCCTCTCTCAGTAGTTCAGCAGCTGAGAAGGAAATTGTACTAAGTATATTAAACTTTTTATTTTTAACCACATTGATTATGGATGGGTGGTATAAGTTTGAGACCGTAGTGTGTCTCTATCTGTGACCGCATAGCTCCAAAACAACTGCTTCAATTTCAATACTGTTATTTGGAAAAATTGGATTCCATAATGTTAGGCTCTGATGATGGCCAACAATGATGAAGAGCATCAACTAATAGTTTTATAAAATCGTTTATTTTTAAAGTGTAGGTACTTTGTTACAATATTCAAGGTACAAAATTCACCCTTGATCTATGTTTCTCCGAACTTAGCCGCAGGTAGCTCTGCAAACCCTATTCTTGGCTCGAATTAGAGGAATATATGGAATGGGAGGTGTCATTCTTAACAGACAAAGAAACGCTGTGACTACTGTATCTATTTAGAAAAAATTATCAAGTACTAATGTAAACTTACCCAAAACTGTAACAGATGTTGTTCCATCACCAACTTCTTCATCCTGGACTTTAGACATATCTACAAGAATCTTTGCAGCAGGGTTGTCAACTCCAACCGATTTCAATATTGTAGCACCATCGTTTGTGACTTCAACCTAAAAATAATTATTAAAAGGCAAAATGAAATAACCAGCCCTGTGATAGGTAGATGGACAGACAAAGACTTCGATTCATCATAATCAATCCTTAAATTGTTTGTGCATGATGACAGCTTGCATACAAAGATATTGGACAGTGAGCTTGTGGAATCATCACACACATCACACCACCGACTGGATTAGGTACTACGGATAGGTAAGTATGAGGTTAGAACTCATTCATATAGCAGGTACCTTTTGGTACGAACATAACAATGTCTAAATTAAATAGCCTTTACCTGACCAGCATTCCGTCCGCAGGAAACCAGCATTTTATCCATGCCTTTCGGTCCAAGAGTACTTTTCACCAAGTCTCCAATAGCAATAGCACCGATGAAGCTCGACATACGAGCCACCTCAGCCTTTTCTTCCTCAGCTTCATTTTTCAGAATCCTAATGGGATTTAGCGACACCTGAAAAATATGCCAGGTTTCTTCACAGTTCACACGACCACACGTGCCTGATCAACTGACCAAACACCGGGTTACAAACCACCAGAAATAGTCGTAATTCTCGCCAGCTAAATTCAAACTACTTGGTGCAACGCATAGCCCAGCTCGTAAATTATCAAATGTTACTAACCATTTTCAGAGATTTCACGTGATTTGTGTAAAATATATATTTTTACGGAATATTCGAGCAATCTGAAAACAAGACAAAAGACAAATGAATGAACGGAACGCGAATTACGCGAAGGAGAACGAAAGAATGAAATGAAATTAGGTACCCTACGGACGGAATGACCGTAAAAAGCGAATGAAGGTAGGTACGGAATAGAGGTGTTACTAATATATATAACCGTCAGATACCTTTAGGGAACGGTGTTATCTCAGTTAAACTAGTCTCCGCTATTATGTACAAGAACAAACATTAATTGTATGTGGCAAACATAGATGTTTGTTCTACGTTACTATGTCATTGTACCTGTAAACAAATAAAAATTATGTTTGGCTAGAGGCTGTTTTGAGTAACGTCCAAGAATATATATTTATTTCTAACTGTTAAATAACCATCTCACTCTCCAAAACAGTTTTTGGAGAGTTCGAGTTTAGTTAAACAATGGAAAGTTTCGCCGGGCTGTATTGCTACGCAATGGTAACGTTGCCGCTGTTCTGCAAATAGCAGTGGTTAGCAGTCAAAACAGTTGATTACAGACAACAACAATTTAATTTCTTAGCCACAATCAAATGGTGGTGCTGCTGCCGTTCTGCAAAATAACATTGCAAACAGACAGTAACTGTTATATAATCACTAGATAAAAAAGTTAGTTATTCGTTATTTTATAACAGTTATGATAAATAGAATAATATCAGCAAGCTGTTATATTCAATGTGATTCAATGATTCACCCGCGTTCCGCGTTTGCCCCGCCCCGCATAGATACCATAGACAATAAAGACAATTTTTTTCTATGCAGTAACATCGCGCAAGCATCGCGCATCGTTAAGTAGTAGCGCATTGATTATCGATGTTTTATGTCCAACGTAAATCTCGATTTTCATTATACGATCAAAATACAACGTGTGTCCAAATACCAGTATAATCCGAAAGGGACGTATTCAGATCATAAAAAGCACTAATGTGCGTGGACCTCAAGTTAAGATCATACTTACATAGCATTTATATCGAATATCAATCGCGTTAACTCTTTTGCATCCCAGCCAGCAACGAATGAGTCATGATCGAGATTATTCGAGAATTAATGTTCATTACCTACCTAAGTTTAAGCGCCCAAAACATTTGCGATACCTGGAAAAGGTGAATAAGTTTTAAAGTGCCTCCTACAGATAAGACCAAATTGTAACACTTATTTATGCAAATAAACATCTTGTATCTTGTATCTCGAGTGTTTCTTATTACTCAAGTGTAGGTACCTACTTATCCAGTAATAGAGAAAGAAAAACAACTCTTATTCGATCGATGAAATGAACATCGAGTCGAGCGAACCAAAGACTACGACCGAACATCCGATTAAAATTGATCCCATTCCCATCCTTAATCGCCATTTTCCATTCCAAAGACGTGAAATTAAAATTTACGATTTCTTGTTTAATGTTTGCCTTTAGCTAGTTTGTGCAATATAAAATGGAAGACCAAGGAAGTTCGGCCCCTAGGGTAAGCGATAAACGCTTAGCCCAAACGCAAGCTAAAGTCGACGAAGTGGTTGGCATTATGCGCGTAAATGTCGAGAAAGTTTTGGAAAGAGACCAGAAATTATCGGAGCTGGATAACCGTGCAGACGCTTTGCAGCACGGGGCTGCTCAGTTCGAGCAGCAGGCTGGAAAACTCAAGCGCAAGTATTGGTGGCAAAACTTGAAGATGATGTTGATAATTGGTGGTATTGGAGCTGTTCTTCTTATCATTATCATAGTGTGGGCCTCATCCGGTGGCTCTTCTTCCTCAACTGCTGCCACTCCAGCTCCTGACGCAGGTCGATAGTTACTAGGTACCTATTTAAATGTCATGATGATGAAAACTATTTACCTACATTCTAAAAATGTTTACAAATAAGTTTACAAGCGGCTGAAAAATTATATGATAAAGCCTATTTTTGTAACTTCAGATTACTGAAACGCACATTGTGGAATCTATAAGACAAAACTTAGAGAATACTGTTTTTATATTGTCTACAACTTTTACAGTTTATAAAATTTATAGCCAGTAAATATTGTCTTTTGATGTAATTTTATTGTAACACAGATCCATACTATTTTTCTAACATTAGTACTTTGAAAATAAGCATTTAAAACAAACCAACCTGAAATCTATTCCCTTTGTCATTTGTATATTCAAAATGGTTAAAAATATATGATACATAGGTAAATATGGAATTGGCAGAATAGAAGTTCATTTATTTATTTGATAGAGAGGTACTGGTAATTAATTAAGTAGGTACCATAATAATATTATTGATGTGGCAAAAATGTATGTACCTACCTAACCTAAAGTAACTTGATTAGTTATTATTATGTGGTGTGTTAGCACTATTATATTATATACTTACTGTTTGTAAAACTACTGTGCCTATAATGTTACATGTCTGTTTAAAATTTATATAATGTTAAAATTCTCAAAGAAGTATTAAATCTATAAATAAAAGTTTTTTTAACATTGTGTATTGTGGTCATTATACAAGAATGATGAACTGATAGGTACATAATAATACATTGCCATTGTGTCTTATATGTAAAATAAACCCTATTAAAACTAAGTGTATTTCTACCTTTGATAAAAGCTTTTTGGCATAAGCAGGACTAAATCTTACAACTGTTCATCATTCTTGCAATATGACTATTACATTATTATCTACTGATAATCATTGTCAAATGATAACACCTTTCCATGAAGAAAACTCAAAATAAGCTCGTTTATGTTGCTTCTATTACCTTTGCTTTTTGTGAATTATGAAACGGGACCAAGACTTTCAGCGCAGTGTATTTCTGATTTAACCCATGAATTCTTATGGGTGATTGTATTTCTAAGCACTTTTGTTCTATGCCCTTTATTTAAGTTAAAATATATGTATCTATTCTTCAATAAAGGATTGTTTCATTTATGATAAGAGTCATCTTATCAGTGAAATGATAACACCACTCTTCTTGGCACTGAAATGTCCAGTGGACAAAATATGAGTAATGCTGTTAGTCATATTTAGCTTATTACGTTTTATTTAAAGTAGCATTATCCTGGTCGGTGAAGTCAAAGCATAGCCCAAATAACTAGTACTAATATTTGTCCATGGTCATAGTTAACAGCATGCGGCATCTATAAAGAATTAATCTATAAAAATAGATGCCTCGATTGCCTTGTAGGTAAGTATTAAAATAATGGTAGGTAAGGACACTGGGAGTGAATTTTATTATTTACCTACTTATACCTACCTAATGAAGTTGTGTTATACCTAAGAGCTAGGTATACCTACCTTGATAAAAAATAAGCCCTATGTATGTAGGCTAGGTAGGTACCTTACCTACCTACTTGCATTAAAGATCTAGGTACCTATCTGCGTAGGTAGTGGGTATACCTATATTATAATGTACCTGCCTAGGCACCTGCTTAGTTCTGGGTGAGGCATTGGGCGCTGAATCTCTGAATTGGGAGAATTATATTATGATTATGTATAATGTCGTATAATTGTCCCAATTATTCAGGAATGTCTAAGAACAAAGGGAGTCTAGTGTCAATGATCAGAGGTAGGTTGGTACTGAGGTACATAGGTACCTATGTGGTAGCTGTACCTACGTAAACAAGCGCCCACCTAGGTAGGTACGTAGGTACATACGTGTTATTATAAATGCCATGACCACGAAAGGAGAACAGCCTCATTTCAGCTTCGTGAGATCACGCGTGTGGGCATATCGAATAACGTCGAAACTTTAGGAGGCTCGGGAGTTGCGGATGTAGGTATGACGACGGTTCCGCTTTCCGCACTACTTGCCACATACTTGGCGGGCAGGTAGGTAGGTACCTACCTAGATTTAACTAGTAGGTAAGGCATCATCATCATATCAACCACCAACCAAGTGTACCTACCTAGGTAGGTACCTAACTTAGTCTAACTAAAAATGAACAAAAATAGATATTTTTTGTTTCAACATCATACCTACCTGAGGTTAATGAGTCATTCACCTACTTAGCAGGTAGGCAGTAGGTAGGTAGACACTCTAATTAACGAATATCAAGGCTAGAGCTGTATGTCTAGCAATCCTAACAAGTGATACCTACCTATCAGACAATTTTATCATTGGCAGTAGATTGCAGTTTGAAACATTTTAGTTCATCTCAAAGTATTGAGATGAGATGAACTGGAGCCCACACTTCAAGGTCTGATGATGACCAGCAGTGATGAAGAGGGCTCAGTGCAGTGTGACGAACGGGAGTAAAATAATAAGACCCACAATAAGCTGGCCACTGACATGCTTAAAAGACGAAGAGTTCGAAGAGTCAGTATGGTACGTATACGCCTAGTACCTGCAATCAGGGGGCTGTCCTGTCGACGCAAAATACGAATGGAACATGTACCTAGGTAGGTAGGTAGGTACATTAGTAAGTAGTAAATTCTCGGAAGTACAATTCTCTACCTACTATGACAGAAGCATGGCAATGGAATGCATCCACCTACTAGGTACTTGATGGAAGCATGATGCCCACAGTAAAAATAACAATGAATAAGATTATCGTATTTGTTGCGGCGAATCTTACCATAAACAGAAGAGACAAATCCAGATGAAATGATTCATCATTAACACTAACACTACGTTCATCATCGCCACAGATGACCTATGAGTTAGTAGGAGCCAAAGTGCCTTCGCATCATCGTCGAGGATTCCGACTACGTATTCAATAGCATGGCAAAGTTAGAATGAGCCTTTGGAATGAGCGAGAAAACATAGTGTGGGCTAATGACGCTGAGCGAGTAAGCGACGGCATCGAACACGAAGCTATTTAAAACTGTGCGCAGGCCCCCTGGCGCCGAGTCGACAACTAATGATCAGTCCTGCCTTGTCTACCGTCGAGTGCGTGCTACACTGTGACCCGTGTTTACACAAGAACGTTTCAGTGTTTGTTTAGTTTTCTTCTTTAAACACAACTTGAAAATGGCTGACAGTGGTCTGAAGAGGAATATTCCAATCAAGCTTGGTGACTTTTCAGTCATCGACACCGAATTCTCCAGTATTAGGGAGCGTTTCGACACCGAAATGAGAAAGATGGAAGAAGAAATGAGTAAATTCAGATCTGAACTCATGAACAGGGAAAGTAACAGCTTCTTCAAGAACACATCAAGGTACCTATCTAAGCTTTATCATTTTGCTATAGTTATTTGTATTTATTTAACATTTGACCGAACAGTTTAACCAATATCACATTTTCAAACTAATGTAAGGTAGATAATCAAAACTGTGTAACATTTTTAAGATTATTGTTAGGTAATCTCTTACCCGATGTGTAAATAAAACCGGATCTCAAATTACTTAAATAAATATTCCAAACATCAGCATCAGACATACCGGCCTGTCTCCTCCATATTCCATAAAGGGAATCTTGAATTAATGAGTTGCAAGATTTTGCAAGAGCGTTGCCCACCTTGGCCGGTCACATAAGAAAGTGGTTGTTGGACATGGACATACTATGGCATTATTCAGGATCAGTCCGCGGAACGGCATCTACTGCAGACATCTCAGTTGTTCGCGGCTCCATTTTAAGCGTGCTGCGATACGTAAGCCCGACGATGATGTCATAAATAGAAATAGCCGGCTGTGCCTGTCGAAACGAGAGAATTTTGTAACTAAATGTAAACGCGTGTAAACTAAACTTGCAAAGATATTTTTTCACTACATACGAATTTGTACATAGAATAATGCTGTTCTCATCGCAGAAGGCAGAACAGAAGGTAATTGCCAACTTTAGAACGTGGCAAGATGTTTTCTTCGTCGTCGCTATCACATGTAGACGTTCGTTTATATGAACAAAAATGTATAAAACTAGGTATGCAAATTTAATAACCGTCTATAATAATATCCATAATAAAAAAATAATAGGTATCGTATAATAAAAACGTGTCCTGTTTTCTAAACTTGGACTGGAACACTAAAAAGTACCGCAAGCCGCAACACGAACTCGGCGACCCTAGCTTGCTTGGAGATATGAGCCATAATCTTTCGCAGATCGATTTGCGAGGGGTGGCTGAACGCCAGAATCAAGATCGCGTCAGAAAATTTACTTGCGCAAAACGCAGCATGCAACTTTAACGAAAACCGGTTTAGATACAAGTAGAGGATTAAAGAGTACCTAGGTAAAGGTATGTAAGTAGGTACCTACTTTATCAAAAAACCGTGAGCAGGTTAATAGTTTTGCTGGCACGAATGCACTGAAGTTATGTTTACAGAATGAATACATGACCCAGTTGGAGCGAGTACTGTTTCAGCCAAGTCTGGTGATGCAACCAGCCTTCAGGCAAACTATAGTGTAGGTATAGCTAATATGTGGCATAGCCGAGTACCTATATTAGCTGGGCAGTGGGCACACATACATTTTATACAAGAATGTAGGACTTGAGAACAAGCGCCCGGTCGTCCAAACATCAACATGTATAATGCACCAACATATTCTACGTAAACATCTCTAGGTAAATCGGAGAGCTCGGTCGACGGACAAAGTAAACACAGTGATGTGATTCCAATAATGAAGTCACAAATATTTTTAGTTTCTTGCACAACTCGTCAAGTGTGGGCTTCATTCTAACAGGTCCGCCCATATTGTCGATCTGAATAACGTCTGTGTGGGTTGAACGGCAAGAAGTAGTTAGGCATATTTGGCATGTTGAATAAGTTAGGTACCTACGCGAAACAGACAAACGGAATAGTAATTAAAAATAATGCAATGTAATTTTTTCACGCGACAAAAAGGTGGCAGGCTAGCAACCTCGCGAGTTTGGTGACGCAAGAACTCTGTTGTTTACTCTGTCAGTATCCACGTAAATGCTATACGTATATATGTAGAACATACCTTACTTGTACCTTAGCTTTCTGTCCCATTATGCTTAACATATTCTGTAAATGGTTTACGAGTATTATACATACATTATTTTATATAAAAAGCCAATATTATGTATATTTTTATAACAAATCCCCAAAGCACTGGTTATCAGTTCAGAGTAAAGTATTTTTTGTTATAATAAATCAAGGAGTTGAGATATAGCTAAATCCAATATTTAGTTAGGAGTGCAGTGCATTAAGCAATGCACAATGCTTCTGATCTGTTTGGGTTCTATAAATTGTGTTGCCGTGTCTATCTTCTCAATCGTCTTGTTTCAAATTTAATATAAAAGATCCTAGGTATTCGACAAAATAATTGTCATGAATATTAAGGTCCAAATAAAACAATTAACTTATTTGATTAACTCTAATTTGGCCTGTGCATATGTAAAGAGTACAAGAATACCTACCTAACAATAGTAAACTTGATATAACTAACAACGAATATTGCTTTTTGCATGTCTTACAATTTCGAATCAGTATCTACTGGAGGCGTAACCAAGTCATCAGAGAGGTAAAATGTCAGATATCATCTTTATGTTGTTTTATTGCCACGTATTAGCTACCTACTAAATACACATATAGTTAGAGCCGTGTAATCAATCACCTATTATCATGATTTCGTTTTTTTTATATTATATGTAGCAATATAATATTTATATATGTTTTATGTTAGCCTATATTAATTTAATTTACGATAAGGATACATTCGTATCTGTACCTACCTACTTATCTATACAAAAAGTACATAAGTAACAGTAAATATTGAATTCAGTCTTAAGATGAAAAAAATAGAAAGAAAAGTTGTTAAAATTGAGATAGGGTAACCAAAATTAAATAGATGCCTATGTAGAAGCAACGGATATTGGAAGGCATTGATTTAGTATACTTACCTAAGCTCTGTAAGATAAAGTTCCCTTCAGTGTGTGACCACAAAGAGAGATCTAGTTTCGTTCGAGCCTAGTTGCATTGTATTACACATTAGTGATTCCAACAGACTATCATTAGATTCATCACCGGTCAGCCGAGAAGATAATAATACCAAAACCATAAGTACCTATAGGAAACCCACGTTCCCATAACATAGATGCCTACGTAAAATGCACCAATTACCGACTAGGGGCAAGGCGATTCAATTACGAATTAAACTGATAACCTTACCTAGTAAACTGCCCACACAAATATCGATGAGATCATTGGATGCTGTTGACACTGACCTTGTATTTGCATTGATGAGATGTACAATAATGTACATGACATCAGACCGAGATAAATCAAATTATTATTACAAAAGCGGAAGAGTTTCATAAGTAACACGAAATAATTACGATTTTAATCAGTAAAGTTACATCACAGTCTAGTTTCTTTTACTTTTTTTAGATATACTTTCGTTATGATGATTTGGCCTTTGATTTGTAATACTTACATACATATGGGTGGTAAGCAACCAAACATAAAGCATGGTTTCATGACTCATCGGATATTTTCAACGGACTACGATACAATCTTCAGTTCGTTGAATGGGTTCAATTGTATCGAGCCAGCTACGAATTGTATTATTTATAAATACTTATATGCATAGTGTCCTTATAAATATAAAGTAGTGCATGCCTTAGTGTGCCATGGTGCATATAAAGTACGTTATTTCCCTCAGCTCAAGGCTCAAGGCTGCAAGGACCGAGTAGTGGAACTTTATCATTAGCTAGCGGCATTTGCTTATTCATAGAGTTCTGTTCTGATTATAGTTGTCTGTAGCGGGTTTCATATTTATTCATAAACACTAACATCAACAACTTAATCGATAATTTTTTGCTACGTTGATTGTGTAGCGAGAAAACAAGTAAATTCTGTCATTTGTGGGCTAACTAACGTCAACATGAAAGCACCACCACTACTCAATATATTGTACCTATACGCACTCCTTGTATCTAAACTAAAGTATCTATCTAGCTTTGGATCTTACCATGTTTAATGTTGTATTTTCATGTTTGCAGCACAACCACATCTTCACAGCACAGCGACAACAGACAGTTGGCCGAGCCCAGCCACTGGGACAGTTTGAACTCTCCCTTGATCCAGGATGAAGGCGATGGCAAGTCCCTCAAACTCCGATTCGATGTCAGCCAGTACACTCCTGAGGAAATCGTCGTCAAAACTGTAGACAACAAATTATTGGTAAGAAACTATCACGGACTTGTAGAGCTATTTATGAATACTAAAATTTTATGAGTAGCTGCGAGATATTTTATCTCGATTTGTTAGCTTATCGCATTAGGTATAGTGATTTATTTATGTAGTAGACTTTCTACAATACTTACTGATCAAGACTTCCTAGGATAGCAACAGTTACCTTCACTACATATTGACATTCATAAATCGCCGTATCCATTATCAAGCAATAAAGGTCACTTACGATTGTGCTAAGTGCCAGTATTCTTGCCTTTTCATCGCTTCTCAATGTTACCAGCATCTAGAAAAAACATCATCGAATGTTGTAAGAATTTGGCTCAAAATTCCGGCATTATGCCAAATTTTTAAACTTTTTACCAGGGTTAACGAAGACAAAGCGAGTCATGTATAAAAATACTTATCATTGACGTATCGTTTTCAGGTTCACGCCAAGCACGAGGAGAAATCGGATACAAAGTCTGTGTACAGAGAGTACAACCGTGAGTTCCTGCTGCCTAAGGGTACGAATCCTGAGGCCATTAAGTCATCCTTGTCCCGCGACGGAGTCCTGACTGTTGAAGCCCCATTGCCCCAACTCGCCATCACCGACAGGAACGTCCCCATCCAGAAGCACTGAAAGAATCTCGCTCGATGCAGCTATTCCATATTAATTTATTTTTAATTTACGTCTTTATATCGTACTCTTAGGAAATTGGCGATATTTATTCGGAATCTTTTAGGGAATCTCAAAATTTTAACACGTTAGTTTATTGTTGTGTTGAGTCAATTAGGTACAGCCGTATTCTGCAGTTTATTGAGGTTACATGGGTGATCTATTAGGTATTGCAGTTGGAATAGGCAGGACTAATACAGTTTAACGTTGGGTGGGTCATCTGCCAGTTCCCTATTAGCTATTAAAATTTTTAAAAGCGCCGCCTATAAATTTTCCTTTCCAAACTGTTGTAGATTTATGCTTACTTGCACTAAGGTGTGCTTTCAGAATACGGCTTTTAGCCTTCACGTGAATTAAAATATTATGTTCTGTGCAGCACGATTTGCATGTTGTATTAGCTTTGATTGTTAGGGGTTGTACCTTTAAGTATTGCATTTTTGGCCTGATTGGATATTACGAAGAACTCACAAGATATCATCACCTAACTGTAAAGAAACCATGAACGCTATTGATGAATGATGATGATAAGAGGAGCTTAGAAGAAACACTGTGTTCCTTGAAATTATTTTGGGAAGTACAGTCAGTACTTCATGTTGTAAAGGCTATGAAAACGGCGATTAAAAGTGTCTTAATATTATACGCATAAGTCCATTTAGCTTAACACAGTCTGCAATAGCAGCTTTAACAAGCATGTTACATTTTAAACACCAAGTTAACAGCTTCACTTGATATTACACATTTATATTTTAGTACAAACAGTTGTTACGAATGTTTTAGATGTCAATAAAAAATATTAAAAGTCATTGTTTTATTTTATTTACGTCTTAACCAAGTAGGTATGGAATGTCAATTGTATAAAAAATCTAGAGCGAGATAAAACCATTCGTACCATTTCGTTAGGTGTGATCTTGGTGTGATGATTGTACATCAGTGTCAGAGGTTTTATGAAGCACTGGGCTATAAGATAAAGAAGTATTTATGAATTAAAGCTCTCGTGATGCCGTATCCTGGTCAGTGACCCAACGTCTTTAATCCTCGTAAAAAACTGTCAATGCAATCATGAAGAACCACCGAACGTGGACGCGTGTGTTAGTTTATATTCAATCGTAAAGAATGTAAGAGTGAGAGAATATGATTAATACGAAGAAAGCAGAACCGAATAAGAGGGTACCTAGCTATTGGGCCGAGATATACATTATAAGTACCTAGGTATGTAATGTAGTAATGTAACTACCAAGGTATCTATTTATAAAAAAAAGCTATCAGCTCTACTTCCCATAGTACAAGCTTTGCTTAGTTTGGGACTATTGGGCGCTGTGTGAAAAATGTCCAACAATATTTTATTTATTACCTACAATGTTGATTTTATTACAAGGATCAAAAGAGAGGAATCCTAGTTTAAATGAGTTTAATTCAGAATCCGATCAATAAATAAAAGTTGACCCGATTATAAGCACATAAACAAAACTCATAAAAAGTAAGTGGAGTTAAATGCCAGAGGTCATTACGTAACCCAACCATTGTTGTTTGTGCTTGGGTATTTAACGCCAGCGAGCCGTGATGCAATGTACCTACCTTTACCAGAACTGCCAGAACCAAATATGCATTGGATGCGAAACATTTTAAAAGACGTCAGTCAATATCATTATAACCTAACTTAGTTGAAGAATAATATTGTCTACCCCTGTAAAAAACGCTATGAGTACCTACTAGTACTTTGGTTATAGGTACCTACCGGTTATTCTCATCGAAAGGAATATCCTGAAATAAATAAGAATTATATCATATGCCCTTATTTCTTCGGGCAAGGTGATTCGTATAATTAAGAACTTTACAGGGTTAGTTCGTTTGACCATCAATATAATTTACCAAAAAAATCAAATTTGTTTCCGTAAAATAACAGGATTTCTAAAAGTAACAATTACCTAGGTAGGTACCTACGAGTTACATAACGAATTCGACTTGGTTTGTTAAACATTGCCGTGTCCTATCCTAACCTATGGGGTTTTGTCGGTTTTGTAGTCCAGAGGTAGCATCGTCCACAAAAGTTCTTCGAAGGAAACGGATACCACAGTTAATTCAACGGTTACGAAGTGGAGCGATGACTAAACCCCAACCTATTGTTTGAAACTCCAATTGAAATGATGTGCCCAAATTAGTCGGGATGGTGTCATTCTTTCAAAGAAATATGCAGACAACTGTGCAGACGCAGGATGAGTAATGGGGCCGGCAATAATAAAAGAGGAGGTAGGTACTTACCTACCTACCTAGGTATGAGTACCTACCTACCTGACAGTCACATAAATAACTACGGCACATTAGTATCTTTCTGGATAAATAACGGAAAATTTGACTGACGACCTACCTACATAGGTAAAACAATAGTGCGTCAGTTGCGTAGGCGGAGCTAATTTCGGTAATGGGCCTAGCTAGGTAAATAATTCACCTATTTTCCTCCCAGTCAGTAGTTTACCGTACCGTAGGTGGCTACACTACTTATACCTATAGGTAGGTACCTACCTCTAAATGTTTAGGGTATGTACCTACCTACCTACATAGGTACTAGACACATAAGCACCTGGCACCTACCCACCCACGCTTTACCTTGATTGGTCACTTTCGCGAGACGTTACCCAAGCGGCAACTTAATACGGATAGGTAGTTTAGGTACCTACCTACCTACAATGGTGTTGACGGAACTTTACCCGATATCGCAATACTGCGTAGGAAGTGGCCTACGTACCTAAGTGCATACTTTGCATAGTGTGAGACGGTAGCCAGATGGCGAGTAGGTACCTACCTAATGTAGGTATTACGAAGAAAATCCTTGAAGTCGTGGTGAAATAATGCAGGCAAGGCAACGAAGTAATTTGATTTGGCAGCAGAGCAGCAGCAATGGAGCATGAAATACAATCCCAATAATGGAGGGTCACCATAGTTTTAATAAACAGAATAAATAATAGGTAGGTATATACGTATCTTTTATACAAACTTACATTTCTAGATCAATATCAATCTGATGCACCCAACGCCCTCCTGGTCGCCCATCTGATAGTCGTGCTTTCCAATGCGTGACTGCATACTTTTCTTAACCTCGAGAGCCTCGTCTCCTAATAGGTATCGGCCGTAGTTTCTTCGAGCTAATAAGCCCCGCCCACTATCACAAACTTGCTACCTACCTTATCCTATTTTAGGTTTTGTCGGTGTAGTTTTGTAGGTATACAAATTTCCTGATTTGATCTCGAAGAGAGACGAATGACCATAATTATTAGCAATCTCTACACCTTATTAGTCAGCCTTACCGTCTTAAGAGAGCCAACCACAGCCTCTTACTTTAGTTCTACATTTTGTGCTATCATAAGTTTCAAGTCGATATCATAGCACTGATAGGAAGGCATAAGCCTAGCCGACCTCATCAGAAGACGTGAAATGAAATGAATAGAAACGACATTTTATAAAACATCTCAGTAAGTATACCTAAATGGTTTATTTTTATCAATTTTGATAGGATATCCTCTAGGAAAACACAACACCGTCTACAACAGGAAATTGGCTACGAAAACAATGGCCGGTATTCCCTGTGATAGTTGGTAATGCACGTATACCGTATGGTAGATAAGAAACAGAACAACCACTAAGCTTTCTATGCCAACCGGAGATTGAGTGATCCGTAAGCAAAACAGGTGTGGGTAAAGCTGACAGCTGACACCCTCAATGAATAATGAGCGCAACTAATAGTAAAGACTGTCTGTCACGAACAAATACAAACCTAATTTTCAGAGCATTAGGTCACATTAGTTTTGACGCCAAACGCAACGGGAATAGACAAGGTCGTTCTGATTCAAGATGCGCAAATGGTTTTAGGATGTGCAATGTGACAGTCATAATTTTTAATGTAGCAGTTTGACTGGTGTTAGCAAAATGCTGAAATTAATTGACTTTATGACGTTATTCATGAGATTCTGGAATCTACTACACATAAAGTGCTGCTATGAGCTGGCAAAATACCTAGGTACTCAAGTTGAATCGAGACTAGCCTAGATATTTTGTCAGATTTCAGCGAAATTATCTAAGTACCTAGGTACTATTATCTAAGGTACCTAGGTAGTACCACTCAAATCTGTACTTGATTCACGCGTTTATTTTATTGAGTAGTTTTTGATTCTTCCTAAATTGTTTTACATGCATAATTAGTACTTCTATTCCGTCTATTTGTCTAAAAGCTAATATCCCTCGGTTAGTATGGTCACTCCTTTAACAATATGACATAATGGTACTAGTAAAATACATCTGACATGAGCGTGAAGCATGTTAGTTTAATATGAATGAATAGGTACTAACAGTGAGTTATGAACTAGAATGGGGGTAATGAAATGTGTCTAAGTGGGTCATCTTGATTATTCGTGAGCTAACCAAGCCGTTTTAGAATAGGTCGGCGCGGCAGTAAATTGCAAAATGACACGATGTGTGTTAAATGTTGCAGTTGGTACATTTGGTAAATTATTCTACACTAAAAATATCTTTCGATAGGTATATCAAGTATCAGGCCTTTTTGACCTCAATTACAAGTATAGTCTTCTTAGTTTAGCGTATTTGTAATAAAACCTATTTAGGTATAGTTTATATTATGATGTGCGTATATATCTACTACAGATCACATATAATACTACACTACCCTATAGGTATGTACTTAAGTAGTTCTGGGACAGTTTCCAGCTATTTTGCTAGAAATCGATGCACGTTCTAATAATGTTTTCCACGTTCTAATGGTGTTCATTAATCCCAGACTTTTGAAGCAATCGTTGTTATGGGTTATCTTTAAATATATAAAACTCTTTTGAAGCTGACTGACAATCAACGAACAGCCTAAACTGTAAGTCCTAGAGGTACGAAATTTGGAGTGTAGTATCCTTATATAGTGTAGAGGTGCACTGAGAAAGGAATTTTGAAAAGTCACACTCTAAAGTGTCTAGTAAATTATAATTTATGTGAAATTAATTCGTTTAGCCCAAACTGTCTAAAGGTCTTCCTTTATCCTTCTACTCTTTTTGACCTAACATTCTGAACTAAAAGAAATAAAAAAGCATTTACCTCCAATCCAGCAAAGATGCAAAGCCTATTTCAATGAGAATGACCTTTCTAACAACGAAATATTTATTTGGTCAACACATTGGTAAAATAGTTTCTGGCGTGGTATATCACGACGCACATTGAACAGAACATTACTACTTCTGTCATATAGCCTTTGGCTATATCAGGGAATGACTTCTCTTTTATCAAGTCGGCGGGTTGCGGGTTATTTGTACTTATCTGTAACAAAGATTTTTATAAATTTGTTTAAATATCAAAATCTTTTGCGATTCTGAGATTACACACATTTTTGACTAATGTCAAAAATTCATCATTTTTAACCCAAAAAGTACGCTGCAGGACATGGTCGTATTTGAACATAACCAATTTTTTATAGAAAATAGGTAGGTATAAGTATTAATTTGAATCTTTACTCAACTTCATTTAGGTATTACATCAGAATTATTCATTATTTGTTCAGATGTAGATTTGGTGATGTTATTGTAGTCAATAGTTACCTATTCTGCTGTGGGACCTTTTGTTATTTTTTATTCCTAGAAGCGACTAACCAGTAGTCATACAGCGAAAGTTCGAGAATTTACTCGAAAGTAATTCGAAAAAAGCCTCACTGGTAGTTTTTACTGTATGGTCAACAAATTATGTTTATGTAGACCACTGTACAACCTTTTTAAACTTGAATAATACAACGACTATGGCAGAACTATTTATTTCAGTTAGGATTTTAATCATTGGAAAAAGCCCACCCCGAGTTCAGATTGACTTTACAACGCCTTTAAAAATTATTAATGCGCACATAGATGTAGTATTAAAATTCTAAAAGGCGCTTAATCGCAGAGTGCTATTTCATAGAGCTTTTTATCTTTAACACGAAAAGTCAATATTTTTACCTTTGAAAGCAATTTCCTCATATCTCCAATTTGCTTTCTAATACAGTTAATATTTGTAAGCAGTTTCTTCGAAGCAGTCTTGGTTTTGGCAACGAGCGGCGAATCAGGCGGTTCAAATTTCAGCTGATTCTGAATTTTGCCGTATTCTCGCAGTGAGTATTGTAGTGTTGCTTCTAGTATGTACACTTGCTGTAGATGAGATCCAAGGGTTGTCAAACAGTCTAATACACTGGAAAGACAGAAACTCGCATCAGATTCAGATTCATACTAGCAAAACAAGGGTAAATAGAAACGGTAGGTATAATGGAATGTTTTGGAAAGGTACATTTCTGATTTTGACTAAGTATGACTAACATAATATCAGCCTACAAAAGTACCTATACCTACCTATACTGCTGGACGTAGGCCGAATTCTGATGAACCAAATTATAAGGTGATTTAATTTTACACCATGGATCTGTAATTTGCCTGCATATCTGCACCAAAAACAACTGTTTTGTCAGCCGAATAGAAGATCAAAATATTTCGTATATTTTTCATGACAGAAAAGACAACAAACATTGTTTTTGTCTACTTTTTAATCGTACAATGTTGTCTTGGATGGTCGTGCTAAGTGGGCTGAAGACGTTTTAAATCTTATCGAAAGCTAAAGATGTTTTTGTCTCAATAATGGCGCCGTAATGTCTGAACCGATTTAGATAACACGAAGAATAGATATTTAACATAATGCGAGGGAATGTGAATTGGGCAATGTCAACATAGGTACTTACCTAAAATTATCATTCTTTGCAGCAAACAACCCAGCTACCGCGTTCAGTTTCCACGTTCGCTTGTGAAAGTTCCTCAGGCCTACTTTCAGCCGCCTTCTTTGGAACAGCATATGAATTCCTAGTTTACTCATATCATCATCTTCTAGAAGTAAGAATGTTCTCAGATCTATTCCGCTGGACTTTATAAGCGGCCCTAGTTGCTCGCAGTTCATTCCGTAGAGTAATGGCGGTATTTCGGTGCAGTAACTTGGCCTAAAATTAAAACTTTACTTGTTAAAAAAAATACCCTCAAGAGATTTTGATAGGTATCTACTGCCTACTAAAGATACTTTGCGGATTTCTAAGGGGGATTGTCAAAGGCACGTTCAGGCATTACATCTGGCACATGTCTACATTTTGCGTAGTTTTTATATTCCATACGTAACGGGCTACAATCATGTCCATCACCGCTGCTAGAATACTAAACTGTTTTCTTCACGATGTTTTCCTTTAGACCAGTGGTATTGCGTACATCATTTTTTTTTATAAAGTTTGAACTAGGTACCTATATCGTGTAGGTACCAATGGATTTTGGAGTGGACGACGGGAACACTCAGACTAGTCTACCGGTGCTCTAGATCGGCGATACGTTAGTACATTAGGTGCGTATTCTGAGGTATTAGGTAGATAACGAGAATTTATTTTTTAGACAATGGAATGCAGCGTTCTGGAAATAGCACGGTCAAATTCAAGGGCGACCTCTGTGACGCTAAGAACGATTGTTTCATTTCACTGTAACTGTGTGGTTTCGATAACATGTTCGCATGATTTGCAAATATTTGTTCTATGTCTGGTTGTTGTGGTAGCTGATCTACCTACATCAGAAATAAATCATGATGAGACAAAGTCTGAAAAGGAACTCTTCATTTTCTTTTTCCTCTTAATTTTTTTTCAATGGGTTTTGATTAATTTAAATGTTACTTACTTTCCAGCTTTAGTGATTCCAGGATAATAATCATACCAAGAAGTCATTTGGTTCTCAAAGCCAGAGTTTGTATCCTCTTCAGTTTCATCTATACTGAGATGTTTGTGCAGAATCTCAATAATGTTCTCATAGTCATGTGACTTTGCTATGTCTAGAGGGGAGCGACCAGACTGGTCAACCTCTGTGATCCTAGCTCCATGGGCTATGAGGAGCTCTAAGATTTCTGGTTTGTTGTGGTGGACCGCCCAGAACAGAGGCTGGAATTAATAGTTTTTTTTATAAATGCAAAAGCACTTACAACATAATCTCATATTATTATGATTATATCTATCATTGAAGTTTACTGCTAGACATACACCTCTCTAATAGATTTCCCAAGAAACCTTCTCCATCAAATTATGACTTCGTTCATGTTGTCGGTCTATCAAGTGTAGTCACCCTACAGCCATACAACACTGCTCAAGTAATATTACTATTACTATGTAGGTATGACAAAAAAAAGTAATAAAGTATTTTATCAGCAATCTAGTTCCCATATTACCTATAAGCTTTGCTTAGTTTGGGACTAGAATGTTGTGTGATAATAATAATATTATGTCCAAGAATATTTACATAAATTTATAAGTACTGATCCCGTCTCAAGCATAGATTTTTGTATGAAAATGTCTACTCAAATTTGTGCTTGAGTAACAATTTCTTTATCAGCATTCGGTCCTATGTGTTAAACGATTTTAGCGTACTCTTTCCTTACTACGATCACAGAATATTGAAACACACCGCTCATTCCACTGGTAGAATCACTACCCTAATAATGTCTCAAACATCAATAACAGAATTTAAAAAAAATCAATGGTAATAGACTTTCAAGACATCACTAGAGTATCAGTATCTTTTGATTAGGTACCTACTTTAGAGTTTAGAAATGTCATAGTAAATTACTTACTGTCCAGCCCTGCACATCTCTTGTCTCAATATTAACTTTCATATCTAGTAGTTTTTGTACAACGGCCAGTCTGCCACTACTTATAGCCCTCATAAGTGGAGTCTGCCCATATTTGTCTCCGATATTCAGTAAGCAGTCTTTTTCTAAGAGATATGTAATTATTTTGTAAATAGTGTCATTATTTGCACTACTGTTAGAGCATGCTGCCATTATCGGTGTGACCGAATCTGAAATATAAAAAAAAATATGTTACCAACAACAACAAAAATTCTGATTTATCAAAAAAAAGTTTATAAAATAAAATAACAAAATAATGATAGAAACAGTGCAATGTCTAACAGAGACTATCCTGTGGACATGCTTTGTTAGATAATATGCAGTTTTATAAGTTATGTGGATTTACAATGAACTTTAAGGAGTTGAGCTGGCTGGGATGAGGTCAGCAGGGGCACAATGCACATTACACCCAGTGATCAGACCACCAGATCACCAGATGTCAGTGCAGATCTCATTCCCCACAATGAATTAGAATTAGATGCTAGGTGGATCATCTGTTTCAATCACTTAATCTAAATCTATTCTACTTAAATTACTTGATAGAAAACAATTAGCACCTGCATGCAAATTAGGATCTGCACCCCTATCTAATAGGTACTGGACAATTTTGTCTTGTGCATGGAAACAGGCGTGCATGAGTGGAGTCCATCCACTATCCAACTTCATATTCACAGTGTTATTCAGATCTGAAAATCGATAACAGGAACAGAATTAAAAATAGCATGAAATACACAGGACATCAGATAAACCAAAAACTAATACATTTAGCAATAATTGTCTTAGTTCATGACCATGATATTTTCAAAAGTAAAGTAACAGTCAACTTTTTTAAGCTAAGCCAAACCGACATGAAAATAATTCTTTTACTAAGAATTTCATTTAATTTGTTTAATTAAATTTAGAGGTGTCAAGTGTCTTATACAATCTTTTATCAATTTTGTAGTGTAAGTAATTTATATGCTAGTGTCTCATGTTAGATGGTGAAGGTGAAGATAATTATGGTAAATATAGTATCTACTCAAACTCTATGGTTGTGGCTTGGTTTATAAAGATGCAACTTTTTCAGTCAGATTGATGCACTTTATGCAAACTCTACAAATCAAAAGGAATGGAATATTGACATATCAATATGTAATATAAAATATCTTGGTTTTACCTCACAAGAGCAATGAATTACTCATCAAAATAGCTTAAGTATTTTGGCAAGAAATTAATGTCTTAGACGGAGTATAAGCTAACCCTAACACAGGATTGAATATTAAGTTTGGTCATTTACAAAATTTACTTACCAGTCTTTAGTAAAGCTTCTACTTCATCTGTATTACCATTGATGATAGCTTCTTGAAGGGCTATCTCAATTTTCTTTTTTTCATTTTGCTGGTGTATGTATTTCTTTTTCTGAAAAAAAAGTATTGCGAAGCATTGTACACATCGGAACATTTCTAGACAAAAAACCAAAGGAAACTTTGTACATAAATAGAAGTGCAGAACTAACTTATTTACCTGCTCTATTTAGTAGGATTACGGGGTTAGGTAGAAATCCTTATAGGTCTATAGAGACCTATAGGGATTCCCAGGGCAGCAACTCTTAGAGGACAGCAACCTACCGAGGTAGGTAGGTTGCTCTAAGAATCAGTCCTTTGGCTAATACCTAGATCAGTAGGTATGTACTTATTGTGTATTTTATTTACCGGTCTCAGAAAGAATTCGTCTTCACTGTCCGTATCTTCGTCGGACATTCCTGCGGGTCTAATAAGAGCCATGTTTACCAAATTGGAATATTTCTTTGAGAACTTGTTACATTACATGCCGATCGTATAAACCCGGTAGGTATTCTATAGTTTATTCGTTTTATTTCTGCTCTGCTGGATGGAACTCAAGAAAAATTGAAATAGAAATGAAATGAAAACAAAAATTATACCTGACACTTTGTTGTTTGACGTTGTCAAATGATTGAATGACATTGAATATGACATTTGACGTTAGCTGACATTGACAGAAATGTTTTCAGTGCTTCGCTTCGGTCTTTGTCTGGTCTGGTGCCGCCAGCCAGACAGCCAGATCATCATTGACGAAGTAGGTGGGTACCTAACCTAGGTATTTATGTAGATAGGTATGAAGAAATTCTGTGCCGGAAGTTTGAAGACTGAAAAAACCAATATATACTTATTACCTACAGAATACCTACCTATGTATACTTATGTATTATACACTTACATGCATGTGTGCAAGAAACCTTTAGAGCCAAAATTGGCTATTTCAAGTCACGTTAGAGCCCATCATAGGCGTCAAGCAGTAACAATGTCGCCGTAGTCGAAACCGGCCAGGAAGACATCATGTAGGTATATGTACCTACCTACATCTATTTATTTTGCACTGCGAAGGAGAAAGGACGTAGTACCCAGGTACCAATCAAGAAGGTAGGTATCTGTCTACCAGTGGATGTTGTATTGTCCTATGGTAGTAGTACTACCTTCTTATTAGTAGGTACCCTACATGTTTGCCATAAACCTAAAATACGTAGGTAGGTACCTACTTAGGTAAGGTTCTTCTCTATGTATATTAAAATGAGGAAGAGGTAGGACAACTAGGTAACAGAACAACACTATAGCAGCAAGCGCACTCAACTTGAAACACCGAGTAAAAGTGAGAAGTGGTCCTAGAAGTTATTCTTTACTTCGAAAGGTAAGCATAATAGGCAACAGTTCCAATTAGGCGACGACGAGGGCGTTTGTTAACATTTAATTAAGGCGAGGAACCATTGTGTCGGCGCACGACAGGCTCGGGGGCCAAATAATCATAGACATGTGACCGAAGATATTAACCTAACAACCAACAACCAACGCACTCACATAAAACCTATGCAGTAGGATGATGAAAGAGGTGTAACACCTAGGCCCCTAGGATTAGATATATAGCTGGCTTGGTCGATAAAAAGTGGGTCTAGACTAGATCGATTCGATCACTCAGTTCTCATTTTAAATTCAGTAAGCTAAGGCTAGGTCTGTCACAAACTAACCGGTAGGAATAAGCTCAAGTAGGTAACAATTCAGTTAGATATAAACTTACCTACCAAGATGGTTCGTTTTCGACAGTCACTTGTCTAGAGAGTAGTTCTGTGTCTTGATGAGTTGGAAGAGAGTTTCCAATTACACACACAATAAACTACACTGGAACAATGCCCGGTCTAGTACCTACCTACCCCTACCTCGTACCTAGGTTAGCTAGATGAATTGAATAATCACTGGGTAACCTAACCTCCTAGGTGCTTATTATGTTAATTTTTGGTTTCCGGTGGTCTTTGGAAGGATGGTGTGGGGGACTACATGATAAGTAAAACATGTCTAATGCGTAAGTAGGTACCTATGTTGGTGTTCCTGATATTGTCAAATCTAGTCTTCTTCTTTTTCTTTTTCTAGTGGCTTCAAATCTAGCCTTATTTATTGCAACTCTACTTTCTGAAATGAGTTTCGATAGAAGTCGAAGAAATGTTTGTGAATGTAATAAGGATTTTCTTAGCGATGTAGAAGGTAAAAGATTTGATTTATCGCAGTCGGTCGGCCGGCGCTGACCGCCCAGTGGCCGCGGCTGGGCGGCTGGGCCCGCCCGCCCCGGACGCGTTATTAAACTTTTCCCCATATTAAACATTCCGGAGACGAATACATTTTATTGTTGCCTCGGACCGACGTCAGAGGCCCCTAGCCCCTACAAAGCGAAACTCAAAGACGGCAATTGCGAAATAAATTGAAAGCAATTTGATATTGCGTTGTAAGTAATAGCCGTCAGCCCGCAACTCTGCCGGGGACATTTTGTATGCAATTTAGAAACTTTCCACGGACCATTTCGTATCGGTTTTTGGTAACTGCTCGGGTTCCACGAATTATTTGTTGTGGCAGGAAATTAAATTTGGAGGAAAACGGGTAACTGACGGTACACTTTTGCAGCTCTAGCAGTTCAAGCAAGACGTTCATCCAGTATAGGTATACCTACTGGTTGAACGTCTTGCTTGAACTGCAGCGATCTGTATAGAGCTTATACCTACACCATTGGATCAATTCAGGGAAGATTATTATGATAGGTATAGATAGGTATTTTACTTTCATAATTCTGTTTTTTTTTATTAAAATTATTTTTGTAACCCAAACTACCGACAAAGAGACTCGAGTCTATGTGAGGTTATGTACTTAGGTATTTAATTATTTATGCTTATAGTAGGTAATTACCAACGATAAACCATCCAATTAGACGGCAGGCTTTGTTAACTTTTAATTAACGAAGTTGAGTGTAGTACAACATTATTAATAGCTAGAGGACGGGTAGACAAGCACCTCTTTTGAATTATTTCATTACCAAGTATTTGAAAACTTGAAAAGTTCGTTCGTTTTAGGTTTTAGAACCTCACATCCTTCATACTTCCACCGAAAAAAATAGCTGTCTTTGCAGAAGCTTTGGGTTTTTCGGTCACAGTGGGCCCAATAAGATTGCCCGATTGAACTCTGGATTCTATCCTGAGTGATAGGTACCATTACCATCCGTTCCAGAAGACAGTTTCTGTTTGAGAAGCATTGTGTAGAAAAGGGTCCTGCATCATGAACATCAAATACATGACAGCGCACCCTGTAGAGTAGGCATCACTGTGTAAACAGCTTGACCACACTTTTTAAATTTAGATGATGATTTTCAGGCTTTAGAGCTCACAAGTCAAATGTACTTGATGCTTTTACGTAAAAGTACGTCTTGTACCTATACCTAGTCCGGTCTAAATCGTCATCAAAACTGCAATTACTTTTGTTTTTATATTTATAAAAATCCAAATGATTTCCGTTAGTATCAACCGGAGACTTCATCAGAGGCTGATTCTAATCCGAAATCTCATTTCCTCCAAGTAATTGCTGGAGTAGATTAAACCATCTTTGTAAAAGTTAGCTTCGGTTCATGTTCCTTTGTTATATTTCACTTCGTCACCGATGAAGTTGTCAATGATCATCTCATAGGGTTGTGTAAGAATAAGAGCTAACTATAAAATTAACAAAACAACAAATGTGGTGCCCTGATTTTTTGTGGTAGAAAGAAACTAAAACAAAATTCTAAATGGATCGTATTGAATGCCGAAAACACTCTACTTCAATGGTTAATTTATGTGCATACCTACATATTTATATCCAACTTATGTAGGTACGTAAAAATATTGTAAGAAGCTCGAGAGTTACGAGGTAGACTTATGGCTTCCATTCAGTAGAGGAGAGATAATGCTTGCAGGCAATCACATAAGTGGATCAAATAGCATAGACACGGAGACAGTGATGATTTTCTTACGTCCACCGTTCACCTTCTCTAGAAAATTCTGTTCCCCGATGCTGCTATTTTTTTTTATCGTATTTTCTCTTGTATGCGGATCGTGTTCGTTTCAAAATACTTTAGTAGAGTTGCTTCCATACTGCTCTATCCTGGATATCTCTTAGGACAACGGTGACAGGGGGAGCCTAGTAAGAGCCTACTCAATCAGTCCATAACTGGCTTCGAGATCAGCCACGAGGACTTTTTTTATCTACTTTTCCCATTACAACAAGCTTTTCCAAGTTTTGGTTATCTGCGTATCAGAAGTTACTGAACAACATAACATTTTATTTTCCTCACATTATATACTACGCCAAAATAGCCACAGTAGTGTGTGGAAGAAAATAAAGGAAACAGAAATAGATACCAAGGATACGTACGAAAAAAATGTAAATACGTTTGTACCACATTTTAACCTCTCCTTCAGAAATTTATGACGTCAGGATAACGTGATGACGTAAGAAAGCTACCACTGGCTTCCGCACAGGCTGTAGTCCATTTGGATAATGAACTAGCGACTCTGTAGCAGCGGATTCTTTTATTGTACGCCAGTTTGATAAAACTAATATCCATTTAAATCAACCGATTCATTTACTAAATGAAATAAGTAATTGAAAGGGATGGTTTATTACTTAGAAAACAACATTTTTACTCATATAAATACGTAGAAATAATATCTACCAAACTACTTTTTAACAAGAATCGTGTAAATGTTTTATAACATAGTTTTGAGAGCTTTTATAAAAAGCTCTATCTGAGAGCGTTCGTCGAAACTAATTTCTTATCTGTTTACCGACATTTTCAGTGCATTTTATCAAGTATTCTTTTTATAAAATACTTGTCATTTGAATCGACAATCTTGGTAGAGCATACGAATCTAGTTACGGTAGGTACGTACCTATAGGTACTTACAAACATTAGGATAGCTGACAGTGAAACGTACCTCGGCTGAGTGTACCCAGCCAAAGTGGTATCTGATCAATCCATTAGCGGCGGTACTCTGTCCAGGCAGCGCGCTGTTAGGCCCGCAACTTAGGGACATACATTTTCCATTTCCCCCTTTCGCCCCGACTCCAGAGTTGTCGTCCCAAATCCGGCCCAGTTTCATATCTTCTCTCAATCCACCTATTTACTTACTGAATCTTTTGTGCGAGGTCTAATAGCATTTATAAACGTGTAACGCAACAGAACATTTTTGCAGCCGTTTTGAAATAATTACCTGACTTCATTTGTCATACATCAGAAAGTATAAGGTCCGTAATGTTTTAAACTGGTCAATATAGTCAAACTGTCCACTTTAATACTTCCCAAAATGAATTCTGCTAATACCAACTCTCTATTTTAAGATAACCATCGAGAATGCAACAGCGATATGCACTTTGCTTTAGCTGTCTGGCGGTCTCGTGACAATTCCTATTATACTCGTATCTGTCCACGCCTGAACACGGAATTACCTTTACAGTAACATGTGATCTATATCTAGGTTGGAACTTTAAAACTCTAAAATATTCATGATGCATTTCATCAGCTAAAGTATATTCACAACATGGTACACACCGGTATCTTTGTGGTTCCAAAAATACGAATTCAATTACGTTTGAGCTATTTGAAATCTGTTTTATGGATGGTTAGCTTTTGAAGCGGTAAGTCCAGAGCCAGCGAGGCGAGCTCTAACGCAGCACACAGGCTTCCTTGATCCAGTCAATTTTGGCGAGATCCATTACTCGGAGAGTGGCAAGAAGCAATCTCATTGAATGACCGTCTTCACCCCATGCCCCCCTGAGGCTCACACCCCATCTGATCCACGCCAATCGGTAAATATGCGTGTTAAATATGTATGCGCTGTAAGATGCTCGTAAGTGTATTAGATTTTGCTTGCTTTTTCATTCTGTCAAGTGGATAGGACGGTATATTAGTCTGTGTGGACATAAAGAGGTCTAACCAATTTGCTTACGCATGCAACTCACGCGTGGGTATAAATATCCTTGCCAGCCTCTCTATTTGCCTTATTTTGTTGATGGCGACTAGAAATGTAAACACGTTTATTATACGAATCATACTGTCGGATCCTAGAAGATAACCTAATTTAGCAATGAAATAAATACCTACCCACTTATGTTGAGTGGTTTTATTTATATTTTTTCTAAAATGATTATGTAATTTTCGATGCTATCAAAAATTCTCGTCTGTAGGTACCTATTTGGGTCAAAACTATCAATGCTTTCATGTTTATTAAAATGGATTCTTAGTAGTACCTACATCACAAAGTGGTTGTTATAATACTAGAGAGCTATAGATGTAGAGTAGGTACGTACGTTCAGAGCTTGAAAGCATTACTTATCTCAACCTATAAGTTGTTGTCTGCATAAGGCTTAAGTAATAACTTCTATCTGACAGTAGCGAAAACTTGGAATGCACTTTGGTGGAGTGACTAGACTTTTCCATTAGGGGCAATTATCAGGCACAACGGTGGATCTTGTGCTTTCAGAGTACCGAGGGCCATCCCGACGGAACCTGTTAGAGATAACGTCATAAAGTCGCCGGAGCGCAGAGCCGGACTAACGTCTTTGCTGTACCCTCACCTCGAGATAATGGACCATGCTCTACTTAGGGCTGCCTCTGTGTAACTCTGTGTATCGATAAACCATCGAAATATAACTTTGCAGACAGCAAGGTTTATTTTAGCATACGTTCGGTAGACTGGTGGTCTATCTTATAAAAAGTTAGAGTAGACATTATGTCTTGTTTACCATACGTAATCAGGACATAATGTCTACTCTAACTTTTTATAAAATAGGGGGTGGTTCTTTGACTGTGAGCAAGGTTTTCGTTATGGAATAAGATAAAAGCACATTTAAAATCAAAGTCGATGTTATTTTATACAATACAAGATTTTTCTATTAGATTTACACAGTGAAGAAACCCTAGAATCTGTTATCTTGGCCGCAAATAGATGACAAAATTTAAAAACGCATTAGGGTTTGCACAAATCCTCCCTCGTCTGTTATATTGTTGTGAATTTGACACAAATTGACTGTATCAAATTGATTTTCATAAGCAGAATAAAATACATAAACAACCAAACGAGATTATGAAAATGTAGCACTCACGTACAGAGCAAGAGCTCTAGATTCAAAGAAAATCAAAACAATCACGTTCCGCTAAAATATTTTGCAAGTTTAGTTAGTCAATACACCAATGTCCTATTCTATTTACAGAGCCTTCGAATGAGGCTTTATTCCACATAACGTGACGTGAATACATCTGACAGGCACATAAGGCCGCTAATGAACTAATAGCGTATCAAACACCCCCAGCCACCCTCGCACTCTCGGGTAATGGAGCATTGATGGTCCGTCACTCCACATTTGACTAGGCTTTCACAACGAGACTCGCCACTTATACCTACGAGCTCCTAAACTGATGGTCGGTAAAGGCGCGTTCTCAACTTTGTTTCAACATTTTTATACTGGCAGCACCAGTGACGTCACTCATGGTACTGATCTATCTACCTACCACATTTCAACTATATGATCTAGTTGATTTTTATGCCAGTTAAGATTAAGATTTAGCTCATAGTTTCACACAAGTAAAAAGTACAAACCTGCGAGATAAAAGACCTCCATCTAAACATTCTTATTTACATCATAGTAGTATAAATAGGAGCCAAGTATTGAGAACGCAGTATAAAATTACTAAGTTTATATCATGGACAAGAAAAAGAAGCAACACCATCAATATAACACACAAACAAGATCCATGATAAAAGGATCCATCCACATTTGGTCGCGTTCCTTTTACCTAATGCGTACATCCGATGGAGACTCAAATAGTAAAAATCTTTTTAGGCTTATGTTCGGTGTTGAGTGGGTCCACAAATGTCGCTAAAAGGCTGGACGTCATTGTTTATCCGGCCAACATTAGGCGGGTAACCGGACACGCTCGCGCTGAGTGCGCTACAAGTATCCGCTTTCAACTCATTACGGCTCGGACGTGGTACGTGGGCCACTGGGCTGCCTACCCCCTCCGTCTCATTCCATGACGTCACAGCTGGTGGAGGATAGCTGGGGATCAGACGTTTCTTGTTTACGTTTGAACAGGATTTAACTAGATACCTAATACGGATTGTAGAGCCTGCAAAATGTTTGAAAATTACACATCGAGCTATGTACTAATATATCTAAAGTAACTAAAGAAGCTCATCTAATTATTCGCTTTGCATTCGTGGAGTCTCTCCCATCGAACAATAAAATTCTATAAAAATTACGATTTACTTCATTGATCAGCTGTTTTCTTAGGGCTATGTCACCATCTTCGTCCTTCAATCCCTCTTACAATCTTCGATCCAATTTCGAATATCCGTACATCCGTCTAATGCTGGATTCCGATTTCGATTACATGACAATGCCAATGTTCATACGGTCCGTCGGATTAATGGGAGATAAACAAATTTAATGGATCCTGAGTATTTGGAGACCGTTATTGTTTCCTATTCTATTTGATTGAATTTAGAAGTAACTGGAATCAACTTTTATAATGAAACTACAGTTAATACGTGCTAATATGTTGGTATCACAAAAAAGAGGTGGTGATAGAGCCTTATTATCAGACCTTTGCATCTTATTATGATGATATAGAGGGGTGACTCATGCAACTATGAACGGGATGCTGTAGTGCCCAGCACCTATATATCATCCTCTAAGCCTAGTCAGCCTTATCTCCAGGAAAGACATAGAAACTACTCTTCTTTTTGAAACAAAAGAAAAACAATTATAATTCAAAATCAACTGATGTAGAGTAGTGTAGTCGCCTACCACGGCAGGGGTTTCACCAACACGATATATTTCTTAGTTCACAAACATCTTGCTGCCACATAAAGAACACGAGCACCGCGATGCAAAGAAAAAGAAACTAAAAAGGACTCAAATAAGCAATAAAGAAGATTGCCAACATTGCGACGTCAGATGTAATTGCAAAATAAAGGGACACAAGTATCTTAATCAAGTGTCCATTCTGTGGAGTAAGTCTGCGCAGCGCTGTCCGTTATGGGCGATTTTGTTAGTCAGGGCAGGGAATCATGCACGTGGAAAGCAGGTTCCTCGTTTAGTGGATACTGACATGAACTTGGGCATATTTAAGACTCTTAATTTTTTAGGGTATCAAAATATTTGCTAGGTGTTTTTTCTCACCTTTTATCATCAATTTAATGGTTGCACTGCACATACTTGTCTTGTTTTTTGTTTAGTTATATTTGTACTTACCAAAAGTAGAGTCGCTGTATTTTTCTTACAATAAGATTATGGAAATATTTGCTTTACTAAATGGAAAGGCGCATCGCACCATACGATTAGGCAAGGATCTGCATCAAGATACTACAGATTAATTAACAGTCTAGTTGAAGCGACGCGTGACCCGAGGGCTGGTGATTATCTAGGCCAGCGTATCAGCATTGCTATTCAGCGCGGCAATGCAGCCAGTGTCTTGGGCACGCTTCCGATTGGTACTGATTTGGACCAGTTGAGCTATCTATAAATCGTTTGCAACGGTTTGTAGATGGCTCAACTGTTCCATATGTATTTTGTAAATATTGTAAATACTGTATTAGTTGTAATTTTCTTTGTGAATAAAAGTATTCTTATTAACAGTTGTACGTACCTACTGATCGGATATACACATTATGGTTTTTTATTGTTTGATTTGTAGGTTCTTACAAAAAGTAGAGTCGCTATATTTTTCGCAGAGTAAGATTAGGTTTATGGATATTATCTGCAGCGCAGTTGTCAGTCTTTATTTAATAGATGGCATCGATATGTAGTGGTGGGTCTGTCAGCAGCTGGTAGCAGGTAACCTGCTTAACAAGTGAGTTGGAATTATGGACGATTCCATATTAAACTGGCCTGTCGGGGTACCGTACCGCAATAACAGTTTGGACAAATTGACTTCGCTGACATTGAAGCTCAAACGACACTGTAACTGGACCTTCGTGGACTTACCTGATAAAATTAATCGTGTCCTATTCTAGATCACTTTTAAATCTAGGATTACATGTTGGGTAAGTGGCTATGTAAATTGGACATCCTTTACGCTGGGTGTACTTCGTGGTCCCTTTATATGGTCCCATTGATGGCTTGGCATCAATAAGATATGGGTTCTTACTCGTATGTTCACAAAGACATCATTATTCTAAATAATAAAAATCCATAAAAACTAAGACGCAACAATGCGTTCAAGATTAATTTGGTCCATTTAGTAACAGCCACCTTTCAATTAGCAACAAACCACTTAGCCAGTGGGAAAAACCACTACGTAAAGTAGCTTCTTACCTAATTAAAAACAAGAAAGTCCATACCACCGGCGCCAGAAGCATTGAATTAATAAAACGGTTCGTAAAAGCAATTTTATGAGGAAAATCATGTTGGTAGTCGCGATCGGGCCGAGCTTACCGACCGCAATAACATAACCGTTTGGACAAATTGTGGCTCGCCCGGGCCTGGATTAGCGGCTTTATGGAACAATTCCTAGCCTAGGATGGCCGGCTCCTGATAATTGTTATCAATGTGACCAAATTAACCACACACTTACACTTACACTTCTTTTCCAATATTGCTACCCATGCTAGGCTACAAGCGCACTCCCGTCTGTGTTCTCGGCGGCAGACTTAGGAACTTCAACAAAGTCAAATAATGGACTCTAAAGCAATGACAATCAGGTTAAAGATATATATTAAAAAAAATCTTATAATCGGATTCTGGCCGCTGGACGCACGTTTGGTCGCCAAGTGCGCGTGCGTCCATCGCCCAAGCATGGCTAGCTAGAAATGAATGCGGATCCATGATACCACATCGCTTTTTTTATAAGACGTCTATATGTATAGGTAGGTACATATTTTAATGGTTTAATTATTACTACAGGATTTGGTTTTGATGATAAGCAAAACGCCCGTTTTCATATCGCGCAATCAGCTAATTTCGTTTTTAAATTAAGATGAGTAACTACACCAGCGTAAATTAGTTTTTTTAAACAAGCCTTTCTGAATAGTAAACAAAATGAATGGGCCGCCCTAAGCAAAGTTTAATCCGTTTTTATTACGAAGAAAAGAAGTAATTACTCTACCCTTAGCGCTATAGAGGGTTGAAGCCCGAGGTAGAAATTTCCATAGATTTATCATAAGCAAATTAAGTTTATAATTAAAAACAAGACTTTTGTATAGACGTTATTTAAATATTATGTTAATAAAAATAATATTTTTTTTGAAGAAAATAATTATGAAGGTTCAAGTCACGCCATAAAACTTATACCTATGCCACTCTCTGCCAAAGAGCTGCCAAACAACCACCCTGCTGACGAGCTGCCGACATCCTGCTACCAATAAATGTTGACAGCTCTAGGGACGAAAGCGATGCAATTTCAATGATGATATGCCTATTCAATACGTATATCTCTGCCTCTTCACTTAGAGAAACGTATAAGCTGGGTGATGGCTGGTATGTGTTTAATATTGTGCGTCCCTGTACATTTTTCAAACACCACATTGGCGGAGCTTTCAATTAAATTATTTGAAGACTTCAATATATTTAGGGTTGCCTCATGCTTTCTAATAAACAAAATAAGAACTTAATTGTTTTGAAAGGTTTATTTCGGCACTTAATAGTGTTATGAAATATCGGTTTAATAATCAACTAAGGTCACGGAAACACCGTCGGCCGGATGAGAGAAGGATTCGTTTGTACAGCACTTTCCCTGAAAGACGGTTTTATCACTCCATCAAGAAACCGACGAAATCAATTTAGAGCTCGTAAGGCCAGGAGGACTCACCTAAGAGTCCCTAAAAGTCCCGGGCGGCCGCGGCGGGCGTCCCTGCCGCCCGTCTCTCGCTCCTGCCCGTTTATAAACGGTTTTATTGCTTTCGGAGCAACCGAACATTATTAAACTTTTCCAATTTCGATTTATCACGTAGCTGTCGGAATTTAATACCGCCCTACCTTCGGCGGAGGCGATCGCCCGCCGCGTGATTACAATACACGTCGTTAATAATACGAGCTGAGTGCGGGCGGCGACGGCGGCGGCAGCGAGGAGTTGAGAGCTCAACGCGCTGCCAATTACTGGACTTGACTCCCGCGGCCGTCCCGTGTTGCTTCCACTCCCGGGACTCCCAACTCCGTGACAAACGACTCAATCACTACGTACAATAAAACATCCTCCACATTGCAGATGTATCAAACCACCCTCAGCTACACGTTCTCGAATAGCAAAATTTCATAACAGAATGAAGTCTAATATCAGACGGGGTTAAAATTATGAAGCTAAAACTGTAGGTTATTGAAAACGTGACTTACATTTACATGGCTTACAGCTACGAGATTTCGTATGGAGATATACGGAATGTGTTGCATATAAAGTGTTATTACAATTTACAAGGATTTTAATAAGGACGCAGCAGGTTTGCGCAAGGTTGGATGAAATGAAAAAAAAAGTATGATTAAGATTACAGTGCGATAGGTAGAGGGGGAGTGGGGCTAGGTCATAAGCGAGAGCGGTTTGTTGGACCCGAGCGATGCAATCTACCCGCATTCACAGGGCCAATCAAGCACCAGCCGGTACTATTCGCGCCCCTTATTTCCACCCCAACAGGGACACACTCTGATATTGTTTAGGATTACTTTAAAAATAAAGATAGCTCTTCTCAATTTCTATGGTTTTAAACAGGATTTCAAGTTTTCTCAGGTAGGTGAAAAAATTCAACAATACTATATAGCAAGTAGACAATGATTTGGGGTAAACTCAGTGCAGGCCAGTTAGGTACTCATAGATTTTGGAAACAAATAACAAACGGCACTACAAACCAAATTCATAAGACAGGCTCACAAATGAATAATAGGTAATAGCAGACTAATAATTGCTACTACTAACTTTTGTAGGTAAAGTGTTCTTTAATTTTGCGAGTGCGGCCCTGTGGAGCTCACGTACGACCGCTCGTAAGTTCAATGGAGGTGTTGATTAAAAATATTTCCCATGTGCGGGCGGATAAGGCCCAATTGGGCCGGCAATCAGCCGCTCGCCCGCCGCTAATCATGCGAGTTGCCAGAACACGCTTTTTACCCGACTACTGTGGACTGGAAGGTAATTTTTACATGGAAATTGGAGCTTTGTTCCGGGCGGTCCGTGTCTTGAACTAAGTGTGTCTAACTTAGGGCGATAAAACTTAGGCTTTCATTGAAACTACTTAGCAGTTCATCCTAGCTCTATCAGATATTTATCGTTGTTGGTATGGGAATGACAGAAACATATTTGTGTAATGCATCTCCGAAGACATTTTATTCCACGAACGTAGACACAATCGTGTCTAGAAGAACCAAGTATGGCGTAGGACATGCTTCGAGGAAATATGCGAACCAAATGGAATAGCACTCAGCTGTTTAAAGAACAAACCTTTCTAAGAACTCTACGTGCCACCTCGCCTCATTATGTGCACTCTAGACGTTATTAAAGTTTCAGATAAGTATTTAGAGATGAAAAAGTTGCAAATGAACGACTAATACTAAAAGCGTCTGAATGTTTGCCATTTCCGAGGCGGTTCGGCATGTACAAAGCGCGGCATCTGACAAAAACAACCACTCCATTCTTGGAGTGCATTTAATTGGTCGGTGCTTTCCCAGAGTGTGTTTGGTGATCCTGTCTTGTAATGCTCTTAGTACCTATTCAATATTTATAGGAATTTACTTTGAAAAAATATAGTTAACTACCTAATACTTATTTCAACCATACATCAACTACAGCATGTATCTACAATGGCGACAAAAAATTGACATACGGGTAGAGCTACTTATTAGTATTCATAAAAAAATAATTCAAGTACAGTCAGCTGCACTAGAATGTGTACAATTTGTAATTTTCAATGTAGGGCCGCAGCATTGTTATGGACTTTGACGGTCCCAATACTAAATAAATAAGTAAAATTATCAACTGTGTTCATAATTTTTTAGTTTTTATCCTGTAAATGTCTATTGCAATACGGTGACACTAGTTTGAAAGTTACGAATCGCACACATTTTAGTGCAGCTGACTGTACTTTAATTATTTTTTTATGAATACTAATAAGTAGCTCTACCCGTGTGTCAAATTTTTGTCGCCATTGTAGATACATGCTGTATATAGGCCACAAGTATTGCTAGAGTGCAGTTTGTTCTGGACCAAAAAGTATGTTAAATATATTAGTCATTCATGATTGATTAGAGAGTGCTCTCTAAACTCAGATAAGTAGATATCTCAAAGTAAATCAACGTTCTAAAGACTAGACGCAGTTTGTTTTTGCAAGAAAGCTGTCATCGTACCAGGATGAGTTTCTTCCATTGATCTAAATTCCTCGGAGAGCGCACATGCCAGACATCGCAGTATGCGCATACGCAGGCATGTCACTCATGCCCGCTTTTTGCGCGCCACACTGTCTAACAAGACTCGAATAACTGATTGCCTTTGAACATGAGTTTTGATGGCTTGTTAGAAACAAGAACGTTGCAGTTGAATGATGAATTAGATTAGACGAATATTTACTTTGATACTTTCATGTTTTCTTTTTAGATAAGATTTGAAATCAGATGATAATCATTAATTAATAATAACAAGCATAAGGATTTTGGATCAAGTTTTTAACAGCGTTCATGGCATAGCTTGCTTGGTCACTCCAAGCCAATTAACTTAAAGGACAGTCAAAAACAGTAGGTATTAAGTTGATAATATTCTTATGATGTGGTTTCGAAGTTCCGTTAACTAAGTAAACTAGGTACTAAATACTTTAAAATCTGATTTAACGAGAGACATTTCCTTAAAATTTAAGACGGGTAATTTTAAAAGCAGGCCAATCACATCATTACAAATGCATAAATCGAGGTTGTTTAACGATTAATAAATAGCGTTGTAAAGTAAAAATATATGACGACATATTGGGAGCTCGTTATTCACAAGTTTGTGCGTTCTAAGTAAAAGTATGGGTGTTCTGAGTGATACGGAGATGCATGGTAATTCAGGGAGGGTAGTTGCGGGTAGTTAGAGAGGAAATTACGTCGTATAGACAGGATACCGCGCTGAAACTATAGATTTTCGGAATGAGATAAAGTGATGGAACCAGCAGATGATCTACCTGATACTCTGACTTTGACAATGATAGGATACATCCACTGGGACGTGAACTTTCACAGCTTTAATACTTAAGAAATGGTAAAACTACAATTTTTACTCTGTGCCGAACACTTCAAAGACCAAAGCAATCCGAGCATCACTGCTTGGCAACATAAATATAGTGGGCACCTACTTCCTCGGACGAGCTCTTTCACTCAACGAGCTCTTTTTAAAGATATTGGAAGCTAGAATTCGCTATGGATAGAGTCAAATTGCACCGTTGTTTGTCTATGAACTTAGATTATCTGTGGTCAAATCAATGCTGTCAAAGGAACCCCGGTCAACGAGCTCACTCTGTTTCCTTTATGTGTACTCGGTTCACTCTCTTACGAAAGTGCTCACGATCGAAGAAAGAAAAGAGGGGACATAACTTTTTGAAGTCCTAAGTACTACTTTAAGTTCCAATGGTTGTAAATCACAATTTTGTCTCTCTTCTTTTTACATAGTTCAAATAATTATTTACCTAGTTATCACATGAAATGGATGTTAGATAACCAAAAAGATTTATACTGCAGGCGCACTATGGCAGTACAGCGACTGGTCAGGATTAATTAGTAAAAAAAATCTTTTTCTGTCGTTCCTCTGTGGACAACTATGAATGAAAATGTGGTGGAGTCTATGTTTTTATTCATAGCTATAAAATTAATTGAATTTGTCAAAATAATTGGAAGTTTATGTAAAGTTATCCTATTTCTGAAAAATCCTCAGATTTTACCTATGTGGAATAGATTCAAAGTTGAAACTAGCAAAATAAAGACATAAAATGCTTCCATAATAATAAGCCTGTAGCACTGATTATTGACGTAATCTGAGGTCTGTAAGTAGATGCTTGTGGTAAGTCGTATCCATACTATTGCTACCGCATCCCAGCAATACATTTAATGGATTTTGCGAGTTTTTGCCTTTATTTATACGTTGCTATGTGCGCATAATGTATCAGTAGAAACACTTAAGCGTATATGTGACTCTTTTACATTATATAATGTTCTAGATAGTGTTTCTTGGATACGTGTGATTATAATGAGATCTAGTCTAGAAAAAAGGTACTTATCTAGTCTAAACTGTGTGCTGTCTCTCGGCAAATCTATATGGGAAGATAATTATTTTTAATAAATTCCTACTTCTTCGTAAACATCATCATCATTAGTTCCAAACGTCTTAAATTTTTTAAAGCGACTTTCTGACTCGACCTGACTGCTGCACTGTGTTGGTTGTTTGGGTCGCCCAGTGCGCATGTACCTAAACCATAATAAGTATTGGTTAGCGTCCATCTGACGACATATAAGTAATAGAATTGTCAAACCGACCTACCTACATCATGCGTGCCTATAGTCGCTGCCGGTCGCCTAATGCTCACGTAAGCTTAATGTAAAAACAATTAAACTTGCACAATGAAAGCTCGCATAGTGCTGAGCCGACCCATTGTGTCACCACCAGTATTAATCGAATGAACCACTGGGCAGTTCAACCTCCGGACCCGAAAATGTAGTCCGAAATGTTTACACTCATTGGCGAGCTTTACAACACTAGTAAGTATAGTAATATATGATCTGTGTTTAGAACTAAGTGAAGCGACAAATGCAGTAGTCTAGATTTTTAAAAGTTTTCTTGAGCATACGAGCCTAAAGTTCGGTTTTATAACTACCTAGGTGAGTTGAATACATTAGGTATTATTTATTTTCTGTCAAAATCATGAAAGACATAGCGCTGCTCGCTCCGCTCTCGCTATTCCAATAACACTAGCACTCATAAAGGGTATGCTTGTGATTTTTTTTGTTTATACTCATGGTTTTTGTTATAAAACCGTGAAAAAACTATTTTTTAACTTTACCTATATCTATAGCCCGCGATATCTTTATCATTTTACAGTTCAGCTTGGATTGCAGCTTTCCAAAGGTTGCCCTTTTCCTCGGCTACTTCGGCTCCCTGGGCTTGCATAAATATGAAACTGGGCTGACATAAGAACACCATTTTAGTTGGGTCTGGCTAGTCGACTATTACTAGTCCCGAAGATGATTTGCTATAGATGGGTCGGGTAATGTTTGCAGGAATTACTCGTATACCTAATCCCACAATATTAACATTACCCGCATGTGACTATGTTGTCTGTTTAATTAATTTTACGGATAAAATAATTGAGGCAGCTTATTGTTTTCATAACATTTTGATAATCTTGGTCGTGAGTTTGGTTCCTGGGGCATTTTAGTATTTGTCGAAATGTCTAAAGGCTGCATGCGCACTTACGACCGGACTGCTCCGACTCTAAATACAATGGCATAGAAGTCTTCGAATGGAAACACCTGACACGGACAAGTTGGACAATGTAAACTTAATAGTCAACTTCTGGTCGTTGCTGTCTGGCTGTTCGGCTGCCAAGTTCACTTGTAGCTTTACATAGCAGCAATAATCCAAATCAGCATAGGTGTGAAAGAGCCCTGGCGCGACAGTACAGCGCATAAAATGCGACAGTAGACCACAAATTGCGAGAGTGTAGGCATGATGCGATGTTGATACACGCCACCCGGATAGTCGGCGCGAGTGAGTTAATTAACTGGCAACGTGTAAGGCGACGCTCACGGTCGCTCTAATTGCGCGATTATTCCTCCGCGACGCCTAACTGCTGGATGAAATTTAATTAAACTTTGTTGTTCAAATAGATTTAATTAAAGTAATACTGTAGAGTCTGTAGCGCGTCGACGTCTCCGCGCCTCAATCCGCGTGAGTGCTGCGCAACTTTTCTAATTCATTACTTCTAAAAGCGTTCCCACGACGCCAAGCACTCTTAATAATTTGTATTGTAGTTATGGTTGTTCTAGCTGGAGAACGGGGAAGTTTCGGCTCGTGGTTCCCGGCTATTGCCAATTACTTGAGCAGGGTGATGCCATCTGACTCAAATTGGTGATGCAAAGTAGGACGCAACTCTTTGGCATTGGGTGCAAACTGGTACTTAAACATATCTAACTGCAAACTAGTAACTAGCTACATATTTACAATATATACATCATGCCCTACTGAGTGTTTATGTTTTGACAAAGTGCTTATTTTTGACACTGCCTCTCACCACACCACTGCTGGCAGCACCGCCGTCGCCCGGCTCACAACAAGTTTATAAACGCTAGCAACCAATCCCACTAATGGATTTACGATTTGGCCATTAACAGAATTAAATCAACGTCCGTAATCTGTAAATTACATATTTTAATGATGATTAAATTAATAAATACGAGTACCTACTTGGCTATCTAGTATGTTAATATTTATCCATTAGTCAGACAGCTGAGCCGTTGGAAATTTACTTCGAAACGGTCTCTCTGGGATACAAATGCACGTTAAGATAACTCTACATTTTTAATTCATTAGCACTGTCAAGTTCCAAATAATTTGAAAATAGACTTATTCTGTTCGAAAATAGAAGTCGATTCGCGGTTGAGAGCGACGAACGATGTCCGCGTCAATTACTACTAATGGGGAATTTAAAATATGATAAGAGCGAGCTCGACGGAAGCTGTCCGTCGGCGAGCTAATGACAAGCTGCATGGCCTGCAAGCGATAGACATGTGAGCCATTAGAGTGGAATAGGTTAACATTAGTCAGATAAAGATACTAAGCTATCTGCGTATCGATTTCCACTTTAGCAAGAATATTATGTGCTAAAAACACATACTGAAGCCACTATTTTGCTTCCTAACCAATGCCGTGCGAACTCATGCAAATTACCTAACCACCAGTAAAGTGGTAAAAATGGGTAGTTAAATTCAACTCCAATATTGTACAATGACATGATCTCTGTTAAACGTATATGTCGTCAGTTTGCTCATTAATAAATATGGGTAAAAACATTGGACACTAAAATCATCTAGACTTATCACTCTAGATTCCAGAGAAAAGGCCGGTTTTTTCATCCAAGTAAGTAGGTTCTCTGTAACTCCGGGCTGAATCCGGCGCGAAAGCCCACAAAGTGCCACACACTGCCACGAGCTTTCAGCCGATTACCTACGATGCGGGCTTGATTTGATTGCTGTTGCCGCTTGCCATCAATTACCCGCGCAGTAGCCTTTTATTTACTGCTCTCTCTTTTTTAAGACTTTGATAACAATAATTTCACTGAAGTGGTTGTATACTAGGTACCTAAGTATACTTTTAGATACCTAAATGTACCTACATATCTGCAAATATTTTTAAACGGATTTGACGATCCAAAAGAACGTAAAAGAACGTTTTAAATCAGCGCGATCACTGAAAACTACTTAGTAAGGAATACTTAGTAAGGAAAACTACTTAGTACCCACTACCTGCTTATATAATTTCTGTTCTAAAATTAATTTTGTGGGTACCTACAAATTAATGATTCAAAAATGAAAAACATTCATTGAAATCGTTGCACGTTGTGTATCGTTGCATGTTGCAATACCTCATAGCAATCGACGCGAGTCGATCCTAACATGATGCAAATAAAGTATAAATTGCATTGCGTTACCATACGCATACCTTCCAGATACCATACCAGTCAATTTCCTTGATGAGCTCAGAATTACGGAAATTGAAAGTGCTGACGCTCCCGCGGATCGTTCACAAACCAGCCCGGCTCGACAAAACAACAGAGTAACATTTTGTGAAATTATCATGATTATTTAGCCAGAGTGGTTCATATTGTTAAAACAAAACTGCAGTCAAACAAATTACAAAAAAACCATTTGAAGTCAATTGAAATCAGTTAATTTTTTGACCCAATTTTTTGCAATAGTGAAAGAAACTTCAAATTTGTTTAGGTGAATGCAGCAATGTTTTGTAGAAGTTATGTTCATGATCATTTTAAACAAAGGCAAATCTTAAAAAAAATCTCGGTGAATCATTTGATAACATTCTACAAAATCTTCAACTCATTACAATTACTTAATTAAACTTTAGCGCTCCGTTGGCAAGTCGATGTCAATTAAACTCTTATGACGAGGATACCGTTTCAAGACTAATGAGGAGCACATGGAGTACACATTTGATGCGGCTTAGTTGACACAGCAGAGCTGTATTCTTTTTATAATAACGATAAAGCCGATATAGTGATTGGAGCCCGTATCCTATTGAAATCTTTACTGTTCATTGTTCCATTCTCAATTTAGGCGTCCTTGCAAGTTTACGCATCTCTTTCACGAGTAAATTGCTCCGCTACGTCGGAGGAGTCATAAAGAAAATTGCTATACAGTTGATAAATAATTTATCTGAAAGCCCGCTCCAGTCACCGAAACGCAGATACTGTCATACAGAAAACAGGTTTCCGGTGACGAGTATGAACTACATGGACGCCTAAGAGTATATTTCAGTCATTTTCAGTGTGTTTGGAAATGTAGCTTCATGTGTTAGCTGATAGAGTCAAGAACCTTTACTATAGGGATTTAAAAAAAAAAGTGAAGAGATAGATTATAACTAAGAGTGCTGCAGCTATACTTACTACCAGCAACAGCAGCTGTGCTGGCAGCCAAACACTTAGAAACCCTTAAAAAAAAAAATTGTGCAAACGGAAAAATATTTAAAAAAAAAAATATCTTTCACCTTGAACGAAAATGAACGGAACAGTCATCTTCTGCAGCTTTGTGATCCTTAGAGCCCATTTTTGTGAACCAGCTTTCTGCGTAAACCCGCGTCAGACCCGGGTAGCACTGTTCTCTACCTAATATTACTTTCCTTTTGTACAATTTTGCAACAGGCCCTTTCGCACGTTCCCTTGCCTTTATGGGCAATAAGTGGAACGCAATTATATTTATAGGGGAAGGATGGTTAGAAAACTAATTTTGCGAAGTATCATTCCCATGATGGTGTAGAAAATATCTGTAAATCTGTAATGAGCTTTTTGTAGTCTACATGACATGTTTATCGCGGGCAAGACCTGAATGAACCAAGAGATTAAATTAGCACAGGACTGTGAGAAGTGGCACACCGGCTGTGGATGATGATGATGACATGTTTTTCTAAATCATAACTTATTACAAAATAACGTCGAAAACTCTTCACCAGTGGGAGAAACAGTTTTCGGCCGAGATATGTCGTCACCGCAATTAGAATAAAATATCTACCGAACTGAGCATAAGGCCGCTGTGCAAAGTCCTCAACTTCTCGACTAGTTTTAGCATGAACGGAGACAATAGGGTTATCGTCTTTGTTCATGCTAGAATCGGTTGAGCATCTTGTTCAAACTGGTGGAAAAAATACCTTATAAGGCTGTACAATTAAATAAAAATGTTAAAAATAGCCATTTATAATATACTAGTCGTCGCCCGCGGAGTTGCTCGCGTTTTAGACCCTTTAGGGTGCGAATTTTCAAAATTCCTTTCTTAGTGCGCCCCTACACTATATAAGGAACCTACCCTCCAACTTTCATATCTCTAGGTCTTATAGTTTAGGCTGTGCGTTGATTCTAAGTCAGCTTCAAAAGAGTTTTATATATATTCATGATACTTTACTGTAGTCACAGTAAATGAAGTTAAAAAATGTCTTAGCAATTACACTAATTAGGTACGTATCGAGTAACAAGCAGCCCGAAAAACGAATCGATATTTTTCTGCTGTACCTAATTGGAGTAGAAACGAACCCACTAGGTATTCGTTATTCTGTATAGTGATGACGAAGTGCTAATTGGAAAACATTTTTTTACTGTGCTTTACCTAGGGTTTATAGGTTTTTTTAGGGTTTTAGGGGGTTTTTTTTTGACAGGCGTCATGGCTCAGTCGGTAGTAGCTCTGCCTTCCGTGCTGTGGGTCGTGGGTTTGATCCCCACCGAGAACAAACATTTGTGTGTTGTAAACATAGATGTTTGTTCTGTATCTGGGTGTTTCTATGTATTATAAGTATGTATTTACAAAAAAAATATGTATGTATGTATTCTATCAGCCATCTAGTTTCCATAGTACAAGCTTTGCTTAGTTTGGGACCAGAAGGCGTTGTGTTAACGTCAGTGAATATTTATTTATTTTATTTTATTTATATTAGTGTGATTTCCTATTCTATTTTCAACAATGTTTTTTTCTACTTTTATAAAATATGGAAATGTGTGCGATGTGCGATGTCTGTTTACTGCTGAAAAAAAGCTCGATTGGTCCTTTATTTCTATTTTTTCTCCCACCACATGCGGCACAGTGAGGATTAAACAATTATTAATACGTGTTAAACTTATCGGTTATATACTCAGCTGTATTAATTAAGTTAGGTGTGATTGCAGAGTGCCCTAATTAGAAAGCTCTACTGTACTGGTCTAAATGAACACAGTGGTTGTAATAGCACGTTAATGAGATTTAATTTAACTAGATATTTGCTTTGAGAATCATAAAATGCCTATGTATAATATAAAATTAAAAAATACCTATCGCAGTTCAAAAATAGTTCGGGTCATAAGTAAAAAAGGTAGGTCTTTGAAGTTCATTTAATTATTTTCTACGAAAAAACCGACTAAGGAATGACAGTCAGACTAACGACCGCTTAGTGATCCGTGAACAATCACTGATTTGTAAACAAGCTATTTGTCGCCAATCGGTTTAGTTGCCATAGACTGTGGCAACATTTTTATTTATTTTTTTTGGTAAAAAAAAGGAACGTGAGGTTTGGGTAGACGGCAAAAAAGATGGCGATTGGCCGATAAGTTTTAGAAAAGTGCAGAAAAGTTTTTTCACGTAAGAATAAAAAACAGCCGCATACAGTGTAATTATTGGCAAGAGACTGCATTATATAGTGTAAAGAATAATTATTGTATGGTGAGACAAATAAAAAGAAAGTAACTACATTTCCACGTGTTTGAAATTTTTTACACATGGTCAAGGCCCATCGCTAACACTATTCATTAATTCTTGAGAAGCAAAACCTTATTAACAACCATTCAATATCATCACGCCAATTGACGATCTGCAATTTATGTAATTCCATTGTGCGTAAATTAATTTTAATTGGTTAATTACGTTGCATATCCATTGGTAATCTATGGCGGACGTATATATCGACAATATTAGCATTAGCAGTAATAAACTTCGACCAGGTGTATAACATGCCAGGCGGTACACCAACAAAATCAATTAGGTTGGTTCGTTTGTATACGGTTCCAATAAAGAGCTGCTTACATGAAGACGACACGGAATCTATACATAGGTATGTACATTTTCTGTTTCTATTACAGAAAAATAGTCACAAGAAGTCCAAAGAGGAAAGGATAAGTGCAATTTCTTCTTTACTAAGAGCAGTTGGTGATTCAGAAATGCCTAATAATTTAATGAAAGTGTTTTCTCTTTGAGCATAAGTCTGAGAACAAAGGCTCATTTCATGTAAATGTAACCTTTGATTAGGATATGTATCGCCAAGTTTTTCTGGGTCTTGGTGATGTTTCCATTCACCTACTGCATAAAATAGAATAAGTGAAATTAAGCGACGTTCTGCGCGATCACTATTTGGATGGGTGACCGTTAGTGACATTTACATATGAGCGTTTCCGTGCTTCGGAGGGCACGTTAAACTGTTGGTCCCGGCTCTAGCAGTCGAAAACTCCGTCACCACATTGGCCACTAACTCACACGAGCTTGCTTGCTTTACTGCATAAAATATGTACGAACAATAAAATGCTTTGATTTGATTTATGAATTTTAAGCAAGCTGTCCTTTCGATAGGACTGTGAGTCGTTACCAAAAATAATACCTCACTAAAAATCAAGGTTTTAACCAAATAGACCTCTCCGTTCCCACACCGTCCCTTCGCAATGTCAGAGGTCCAGGTTGGTTAGTTTGCGAACTGCTCCAATAAATACTGCTATCGTTAATTAGAATCAATCGTGGGATTGCGTCCGACTCTATTCTGAAATCAATTCGTGGGCGGACGGGACTACGGTGACAGCAATTGGCTTAATAAGACGAAACAAAACGCAATAATAGTGTCTGACAGACAGAAGCAAAGATAAAGCTGAAACTGATTCTATGCCATTTCATGCTAGAGTATTGCTTCGGTGCAACCATTTATGGTGTCTCGTAGACATCCTTGCAGATCTTTTGGATCAACAGGGAGTCACACGGGTTTTTCTTTCGTGGTCCGATTTTTTACACTATGGGTGAAGTTATACTCTCGTTTTGCCCTGAGTATTCATGATTAGTACAAAATATTTACTGTGAATGATTGATTGAAGCTATTTTTTTGCAGCCCAAATGTTCTTTTATAAGTTGCATCTGTGTTCTGTTGTTAGGTTCCTGCCTATTTCATGATAATTGTCTGTCTAGGATTAATTTATTTAGTCGTATCACAATAAGCCTACTCTAGTGATTGATCTGTTTGTTTGCCAACAATTTGGTGTAGACGTTTAATTATTTCGCAATGTTCTACTAAATAAGTCGTCACTGAAATAAATCTTTCTTTATCTTTGATAGAGGACTGTTTCGCTTGCTATGTTGAATAAGTGGGTTCACACATCCATGAGATATTAGTAAAAATGTATCACAAAATAAATCAGTCAGCATCATCATCAACATATATACCAGTCCACTATTGGACGTAGGTCTCTCACAAGACGCGCCACTGAGGTGTTCGGCTTATCTCTGTGTTTGCCAGCTACATTTCGCAGATCGTTGTCGCCCCACTTTACTAGTGAGCGTCCTACACTATTCTTGCCTAATCGCCTAAATGACTTCTCCACTGAAAAATAAATTGAGTGGATAGGGTGTATTGAGTGGATTAAAAACAACATGTTCTGAAATTCTCACTATTACGCTAATACGTGGAATGTTATTCAGAGCGTAGTCGATTTATCCGAATTAGATGATGATGATGAATAATTCCTACAATTTGGAGACAGTAACACAGAACAAACAAATACCACTTAATTGCAGTGTGGGTGTTGGTACAGCCCTGTCGGTGCAAACATCGATTAATCTTTCGATTTGCATCGATTTGAATACTGATTGGAATTATATACCGTAGTGCAATCGGCCAGTCACGCCGGAGGCGCGTTTACACCGCTCACCAGAGGCTGCACGAATAAAATGTGACAATCGTATCCACCATTCAAAAGCAAATGCTGAATGCACGAGCTGGAGTGCATTCAGCTTTGGTCTCGCGATCGTAACGCACAACGCAGCGGTATGAAACATGCAGCGCCGGACACATAATTGTATGGAAAACGTCTAGTATGGTCTCTTGTTACGTCGCAGTCTGCGTTGAGCTGCATACCGCAGCGTTGTGCGTTACGATCGCCAAAACGCTGCTTTACAACGTTCGGAAGTAGAGCCGGGTGTTGACGTGCAATATTAGAACTATCTGTCAAAATCACGGACAAAGGCCATAAATAGAAGAAGAAGACGACTCGATTAGGTTACGCAAGGGTTACGCCGTGGTTACGCTACGCTGCGATTGTCACATTTCTTCGTGCTTACTTCCAAACAGTGTTACCAACTTGTTAGACTAACTAGAACAATCGATGTCTTTTTTGGAGAACCCTGTAAGTATCAAACTGAATTAAAAAGGTGCTTTTTTCTTTAGAAAAAATATCTTGTATTGAAGTAACAAGATATCCCAACATAAAAGTTAGCGAAATACTTCTACTGCAATGATTGACATAAATATTGATATAGATAAGTTAAATGAATTTTATTTACCTTTTCCTATAATAATGTAAGTAGTACGTTAGGTACCACGTATTACTTAAAATTAAATTAGAAACAGTTTTATCGATTCCAATAAATCTGAGTGTGGTAGCTCATTAACGTGCTATTAGTGGAGGTCCGTATCATAACTAATGCAGTCGTTAAGATTTCACATAATTTAGAACGCTAATTAATTAAGTACCGTCAGTGTTATATGATCTGTGGTACCGTCAAAGAGATGCATTAATATTAATAAATATTATAATAATTAGTTTTATACTTAGTCTTAGTTAGCGTGCTTATTTAAGTAGTGTATAAAAGTTGCATGCCTAATTTAAGGGGAATAATCAATACATACATTTTATTAATATAGTAAACTTAAAAACGATTATTTTTAAATAAATTTATTCAGAAGTTAAATTTGAAGTTTAATCATTCAATAAAATACTTAAATAAATAATTATTCTTGGACATAATATCACACAACGCTCTATAGTCCCTAACTAAGCTAAATAAAATAACAATTATGGTACTAAACAAAGTCATAAAAATTCAAAAGTTATATTATTAAGTATGGCAATAATAAAAGCACCAAAGTATTACTCAAGAAGAAAAAAAAGTTGTCTATTTTCCAGCATTAGGTATGACGTTATAAAATCACAACAAAACATCTTTCATTATAGATTAGCCAAGTAATGACAATATAATAAGGCAGTGCATCGACATCGACTCTAGAGTAAACGAGATGAGTCGAGATGGGCGAGTCAGCGCTATCTGTAATTAGGATCTCAGACGGAAGTACGGGACACTGGCGGAGTACTACGGATGGGCTTGTATCACTACCTGATGTATACTATATACTATCTATTCTGTGTCAACTCAAATTCAGGTTTAAAATAACCCATAACGAAGTATAGTTTAGTAACAGCTAGCAAGTAGGTACTGCGAAATTGCTCAAGTGAAAAAAAAAACAAGCTGGGAGAAATTGTTAAAATTGTTATTTTTACGAAAATTTAATATTTATTTAATTATTTGTTTAATATATATTGTGCTGTACACATAACAAAATAAAAATCTCGAATAGTCATGAAGTTTTTGGACTCGCCAAACTTTACGGAACTCAAACGGTTCCACGACGTCAATGATAATAAAAAATGCTAAGTGAAACTCCAAAGCAATACCTACTTATAAAGACTTCTGTGACATACAGCGTACGGAACCCTAATTAGTTGTACGGCTTGTCTGCCAATGAACATAAAAATGTAGCAATGGTAATTTAATTAAAAAACAACTTCAACATTCTCAAGAGAAATCATGATTTTGAGATTATAAACACATTTATTTTAATGAGGTACAATATACCTACTGTAAAAGCAATTTATATTAAAATACCTTATTTGGTGCCAGTTAATTGGTTTTTCAAAATGTGAATTGTAATTGGGTTGGATAATGCTTGAGTACGATTTCTTAAACAGGCGTCGCCTTAAGTAGTCTTCAAATGAATTGCGGATAAATCCGTGACAGATGTCCACCAGACGTCATTATTAAGGGCAGGCACAGGCACGCGATCAGTGCCTTGATCACGAATAAATGTGACAATCGCAAACGTATCGTAACGCTAGCGTATCCGAGATACACTGCGCGGTGACACTACAACGGTTGGCAGTCGAACCGGCATTGACGCGCAATATAACTCGAATACGCTAACGCGGCGACTGTCAGATTTGTTCGTGATGGAGGTACGGGCTCTAATCCGGACAAGCCGACAACTTTGTAAATTAAATTGCCTCTGATGTGCCATCTTTACCTTACTTGTTGATGCTACCTTACTTTGTATGGCACAGTGCTGAGCATAGAAACTTGGAGCTAGAGTGAAACTTACTTTGTTACTTGATCGCTTGATTTAGTACTGAGTATTCCTAATTTGGATGTTTAGGTATTACCTGGAACGTAACTTCTAACAAGTTACTCAGCGTACTGGTAGAGCTCTGATACCACCTTTAGGTACAAAACAATCCGTCAAGGGTCTTTTTTTTTTTTTAAATTTTGTTCTGGCACTGGAGGCTTGTCCTTTTGCCACGTCTTTTTTGGTTTTCACTTTTTGTTGTCACTTTTTTGTTCACTACATTTCACTTTTTTCAAGGGTCATCTTCCATCCAGTGCTGCCTTCATAGAATATTTTTAATGTTGTAGAACCTGCTCTAGTATTTTTATACTGTTTGTAGTGAAGGTACTCACTCATATTTGTGAAGTTTTGTAAACAAAATAATAAAAAAAACATGTGTGTTTAATTCACACGTGGTAGAAGTGAAACCTTCAAAAAGACTTTCAAATGACAACGATGCGAAAGAAGGTTTCACTTCAATAAAGTTGCAAAAAGTGAACGAGTTTGCTCGAGACTTGAACCCACGCACTAAGAGCTAGTCTCGATTCGATCCAATCCGTCAGACCGCTTGGCCAGCAGTCTCCTTAAAACTCTCTTCTCGTTCCCTCGCTTTTTCGTTTCATCGACTTTCAAATCACAACGGTGCTAAATAAGTTTTCACTTCAATAAGGCCACTTGACGGGCAGCATCACAAAAGTCTGATCAAGTAAAGACGCTTACTGGGCTCCTACATAATTTTCTTCCGGGGGTTTCTCTATGGAACCATGTCTCATTAGTTTCCTAAATATAGGCAGGTTACAGTTAAAAATGTATCAATTTGCAACACCATAGCAGTGGACATACTCATACTAGCAGATCAACTTAATATACAAATGTAGGTAATTATTTCTTAGAAATCAGCGGCGCAGTTGCTGGTAATTTTATTAAGAGTGCAATGTGCGCTTTTGTCCGTGGTAATTCTGTGGTTAACCTTATTTTGCTCGTTTTTTCGCAATTATACCACGTAATTATGCAGTGTTAACGAGAACTGCAAAATAAAGGCCGTGAGCGATAAGGGTTTCGAAAATGCATTTCTACAAGCGAGACTTCATTAAGTAAAACATGAATCTTGATGTAAATTACTTAATGGTAAGTTGTAAGATTGGCGCCGGCGGCGAAGGCCCCTTCCTTACAACTCGTCACAGGTCCAGAGGAAACAGCCAGTTCTGTTTCAGTTCTCTGTAAATCCTGTAAGAATTTACCATAGAGGTGATATATCTACCTATTTTGTGGCTTAGTGTCCCTAATGAGTGATGATTGTAGGCCAGATTTATACAGGCCCGCCATGGTTTTATAGCTCTCGGGGAATAGAAGGGGAAGTGGAAGGGTGATTTGCGCAGCACAACAGATCTACAATCCGACCTCTGCGCATTCAAGGTCAGCGGTATTAAACCGTGCCGGTGGTGACTGAAACTAGACATTTATGGGTAAATCTATTAAAACAGCTGACGCTCTAGCCAAGTTGCTCATCGGAGAATACCAGTGGTCCACCCACAGCTGCGAACCTCTTGCAATCCTCGAGTGGTAAAACGTGCCCAGTAATAAGGTGCACGCTATTCATTAGTGTTTGGAGAAAAGTTATTAGTGCCGGCGAGTCATGCGAGGCGGCATGCGTCTGCATTTTGGCGCGCTATTTACTGGGTCAAAGAATATGCATCAGTAATTATAAACAAAAGAAAGAGCTAGGATTATTATAGACATGACGCTTTTTTTTTGTTATTGGCTTCGCACTGTTCGTGCATTACTGAGCGTGCACTGGCCTTATGACACGTTTTGTATGAAAAACGGCTTCTTCCCTAACCAACACGATTTCGAACATCGCAAACGTATCGTAGTAACGCTAGCATATCCGAGATACACTGCGCGGTGACACTACAATGGTTGGCAGTCGAGCAAGCCCCAAGTCCGTGCATTTGTTTTACTTTTGATTCGAGTATAGCACACACAAACGCATTCGCAAAGCGAGAAATTTTGTTGGGAATTGCATAATTCCAAAATCTTCCGCTAGAGGCGCTTATCTGGGTTTCATACAAAATTTTTCGCTCTCCGAATGCGTTTACGTGTGCCATACCTACTCGATTTGAAAGTAAAACAAATGCACAGACTACGGGCTGCAATGCATTGACGCGCAATATAACTCGAATACGCTAACGCGGCGACTGTCAGGTTTGTTCGTGATAGAGGTATAGTTAAAAAATAAGTAACAAAAAAATTTGAACTTTATTGCTCTCTAATTAGAATTGACCGGCCGAATAATATAAGGGATTGCTTCTATTTGAGTTTATAACCATAGCCTCTCGGCCCATACTAAACTAGTTAATTGACAACACGCTAGTACGATGTTATTAAGCGGGAGAAATGGCTGTTCCTGTAATGAGAGTTTTATGGCCAGTTATGTAGTAACTAACTATTTACTAGACTGTGCCATAGCGCAGAATTGTACAAGCTGGTAGGGCTGAGAGATTTTCCGGCTTTTTTTATTATTAAAATGTAATAAAAAATAAATATATATACTTAGCTTATTTTTGTTTTTTTTTCGGATAATAAAATCGTGAGCCTTTATTTATTTTTATTTATAAGATTTTAGTAAAATGGCCAGTATAGCATCAAGTCGGTTTGTGATAATGTTGTTTAGAAAATAGTGTTATATTTACGGCACTTAGCCAATTGTTTTGTTTCTTTCCGACCTTTGATTACAATTTCCAACTCTACTCCGTTTGTAGCAAGAGTCATAGCGCAATTTTCTCCACGTACTGAGCTTGCTAATTAATTAATACCCCTATACTAACCAACTGTATACATTAATTGCCATTATTTACTCTTACAAAGTAATTGAAAGAATACTTTTGTACTGATAAAAGTTCAACAGTAGTTTTTTTTACAGAAGTATTACCACAAAAGTGCATTTATTCACAAAGAAATTTACAACTAATACAGTATTTACAATATTCACAATATTTACAAAATACACATGAAACAGTTGAGCCATCTACAAACCGTTGCAAACTATTTATAGATAGCTCAACTGGTCCAAATCAGTACCAATCGGTAAAACAATAGTTATTAACACTTTGTTTCTATAGGTAAACCAGGGGCTCTACCTCCCGACTCCCCTGTCCAATTCTGCTATAGAAATAAGCTTTTTTTATTTATTTATTTTCGGTTACCGTAGCCTATGGACGCTTATAGCACCAGAGGTGTCACGTGCCTTCAAAAATTTTAAAAAAGCCCCATACGTTAGTCACTAGGGATAATCTCAACTCCTGTGCAAGGGTACCTATCAGAATACCCATATTACTCATGTAGCAAAACCACATTATTAACAAAACGCCAAGATCGTGAAATGTCTTAGAATAAAAGTTGTTCATAAAAAAATACTAGGTAAATGTGTTTACTAGGTTCACTCAAGACTATATACGAAAGGAAATGTCAGATTATAACAGCAATCCATTACCAAACGCTAGGAATTGGATTCGATAGTAAGCTCCAGGATTGAGAAGATATACCTACCTAATTTATCAAAATGTCATTTGATGCTAATGAAGGTATTCACAAAGGTTTTAATTAGCGAGCCAACATTATGGTGTCACCTGGTTAGCACAGAAGTTGGTCTACGGAACTTGCGACACAGCAATGTGTAATTTATGAATCGTTATACCTACTGAACCGATTTTTATAAAACTTTTATGGGATTAATCTTCTCCTTTTTTGAAATCAGTTAAAAACAAAGAACACGGTGGAAGGGAATGCGACTCGATAAAACTTTTATGATTTTTGCTCGAATCGATCTAATTCGCTATCGATTGAGTGCTAAATAATCGGTTCTTTCTCCCGAAATATATGAAAAAAAACCATGAAGCAGAACCATGCAGTGAGTCAGTTTCAGTACACCTTTGGCTTAGAGGTCGACATGATTGGCGTCACCCGATCCCATTATTCGGCTAACGAAGCCGAGGGCATCCGTTGATTATTAAAACGGGCACCACCCACGGCGCCGGGTGTTAATTGGGCCCCCGTAGACAATACTAATAAGGCCCGTCCGCGCCTCTATCTGTCTAATTAAACGCGAAACTTGAGAGTAGCACCCTCAACGCGAGGGCCTGTTTACTGAGACTCCTGAATACACTGGACGCAGGAGCAGATCTAGTCATGGGGCTTAAAATGTTAATAAATTATCGAAATAAATTAAATAATAAGCCAAAGGCGGTCTGGAAGAGGTTGCTTATAGCGATAAGAACGCACATTGTACCTCATAACTGTAACTTATTTCTCTTGTATTTTTTTTCTTTTTTCTTGGTGTGCAGTAAAGATTTTTTACTTTAAACAACTGAATGATGAAACAAGCCGATGGCCCGCCTGATGTTAAGTGGTAACCACTGCTTATAACGATGCGTTACCTCACAGAGCACATACAACTAAAAATTATGAGCCTTATTATTTTTCTTTATCTTTCGAAGAAGGTCTAAAACCCTAAAAGCTCCACCTAACTAGCCATGTGTAGTGTTCTACAAAGGTTGTAACGGTCCAAGGTCATCCACATTTTGAACCGTCAGATCACAATTAATTAAAGTTTGAGTCGTAGGTGGATGTTTGATTAGTTGGTTAAAGCGCCATCTTGTAGTTTGCAAATGCGTCATAATACGCTATGCGGGTCTATCAGCGGCAAATTGTCTTACGTGAACCGTTGTTCAATTGAGGGGATACAATGCCATCTAGCGGTTGGCAGGGATACGTTATGGAGCGCCGACAGACTGTTGTATTGAAGCCAAACGATTGACGAACAAAGGCGAGACCAACTATTCGCTAATCTAGGGAAGCTAAAAAAAAGGGGCGTGGGAATCGAACTGTTTCAACAAATAGAGTTGGGACAAACATTGTTTTGGTGATAATGGTAATTGTATCATTTCATTCGCAACAAATGATATCACACTATTGTATTATCTTCGAATTTCACTTGAAATGTTACAGTATTATTATTACTACTTGTGTTCTTGTTAAGAATAATAACAATTTGATAATCATTACATGAATAGTGAGATATAATATGATGGCGTTAAAGTTATAGAAATAATAAACTTGGTTTCTCGTTTGAATAAAATATAGAGATATATTTATCCGACTAAACACAGAACAGAGCAAGTCGCAGTGGAAGGAAGATATTAACCATGCATAATGAGATGTTTGGTTTGGTCGAGTAAAATGTAATGATATCTACAGTACGGGGTCGGATATCATTTCATGTAATGGGTCAATAGGACATCTCTATTTGAAATTCTTCTAGAAGTTTAGGGAGGGGTTGGTCGTGCTCGGGTATAAAAGCTGGAACATTTCGTCAACAATTTAGTTTATTTTTGTTCCGGAAAAAGTGACAAAGTCGTAGGGACCGCAGGAAGAAATCTCGGTAAGTAAAAACCTTCCTTATTTCCTCTCATTACGGCCAAGACACCTTTAGCCTTAAACGAATATGTGAGCCTGCTTATTCGGTAATGAGAAAATCCCAGTACCTGCATACATTGCACGACGTATGCATACCCTAAATCCTACCCAATTTCCGTCTGTTGTCTTAGGTCTCATGATAACAGATATCCTTATTTATCTATATATTTCACATTATATATTCATATAGATAGGGCTAGGATCATGTTAGGCATCACATCTTTAGGGTGTATTTCACGTCGGGTTCAGAACTGTAGATAAAATTAGGTAGATACGTCTGTATGTACTCCCGAGCGCATAAAAAGTCACTCGGCGGGTCAAATACTTAGCACTAGGAATTCTACAGTAGGTATAATTAGTTAGATACGTATAGTTTTGGTATTCCTGTGTGCACGTTAAGACACACAGAGGGTCCAGAATTGTTAAGTAGAAATGGATAAATACGATTCCTTGTATTCCCGTGTGCATATAGTGTCACACGACGAATCAAGTACATAACATTAGGAATTTTTATAGTAAATAGGAGTAAATAAATAGGTATAGCTAGTTAGAAACGTTCAGATATTGTATTTCCGTGCGTATCTACTTTGTGTCACACGCGTATTTAGTGCTGGCTCATTTTTATATTAGGTTTAGGAATTCCGAAGAATAAACTAAAATCAAGATATAGAATCTACGCTGTTTTCCCTAAATGAATTTGATCCAGAATGCGTATTATATTTTAAAGGAATAAGTACTTTATTAGCCTTCAGTTCTTATTGTTCATTTTCTATCGAACTCTATTGTATGTCGTTTTATCTTTTTACTTTGGATAAACTATATTAGACTATATTTATTGATTACCTAAGCTTTCTAAATATCTCCTTTTACTTCGGGTAGGCAAGAGTAGGTAGTAGATAGGTAATTCTCCACTATTATACTTTGAGAAAATTAAATTATTAGGTTTCTTTTAGAAACTTACTTCACTAACTTGGTTAATTATTTTTCTTTATTTTTAGATTCAATAGTAGATAGGATCACTAGTTAATTACGGCTACCTTTTACCCTTTTTCAACGTATTTACTTATAAAGTGATTTGTCTATACGCAAATAGGTACCTACATTTTGTTATGTCCAATCATACATTCCTATGATTTTGATAGTACATCTATTTATTTCCCTAGAAACTTATTCTGCTACCTAGGTTGTTTAATCTTTCTTGTTTAAATACACGAGTAAATAAGTCCGATATTTACTTAGAGATGGTTACTTTCATTTATATACCACATATTTAATTGCAAAGTAGGTTAAAGGTAGATAACTACTTACTACACTTTTACTTACATACTTACAACCTTGATAATTCTGTTAGTTACTTCCGATCTAGATTAAAAGATCTATTTACATTGATTTACTTCAACATAGAGTAGTTTATTTTATTACCAAGTTTATTTATTCATTATAAGGCTTGGAACCTTAGTTTTAAACCTTGAATTTTGAACTCTGAACCTTAGATCTAGTGTTTTACAAACCTAAGCTTTGACATTATAACTTTGAAACTTTGAAACTTTTGAAGAACTAATAATTTTTATAACTTTCGGATATTGAGCTTGGAATGAACAAATACTTACGCAACATATAGGTAGACGTATTTCCATAACAGATTAATTTTATCAAATGACTTTTAATAATCAACTTTGAATTAAATCATAGTTGTTCAACTATAAAAAGGTTCCGGAAATACAACTAGATGTCACCCCAAAAGTTGTACCGATTGTGGATCGCGCTGACGAAAACGCGCGGTCTACGATGGGTACAAATAGAGATAATTAGTTTTAACTGAACATTAAACCGAACTGTATGTACCATTACACAGTCTCTGGGCAATAAATATATTTAGTATTATGCCTCGGTAATTTTGATATCAGATTCCTATCCTCACTGGATCTGTTTCCTGTGCGCAAGTCGTACAATAGTAAAGTCACTTAATAGATCTAATGGTAATATTTATTGTACTATCGAGATGGCCCGAGTAGCTCTCTCTTATATATTACAAATTCAGTAATTTAATTATTAAATTTAAAATGGAACTTCTGTTCTTATTTGTTTGAAGTCTTATATAGACTATTTGCTTTAAAAGTGACATTTAACTTCATCCTTTGTCTTTTGCTGACCTGTCTGAGTGTTTTCCTCAAACTATATATTTGAAGGAATAGCTATTAAGAAAAGTTGTACTTCTATTAAGGTCCGTATTTGATATAATTGATCTTACTCAAGAGCGTGTGGCTCGTAGTTAATCTAATCTTATGGAAAAGAGAAGTTAGCTACCATCAATGAGTTATATAGATCTATTATATCTGGTCTGATGCCTGGTAATTATCATGACGTATGTTTGGTCTCTCTAGCTAGACAATTCTAATGTCGAAGTATCCTAGGCTGATTCAAGCTAGGGTATCTTTATATAGCTATATTTATGATCTTACCTACTTCTTTGAATTTGTAGCTATGATTCTGGCTATCTGGAAAAATTAGTTTGAGTAAACCATAAACTAAGAAGGTTGTTTAATATTAGATTCATAAATGTTAGAAGTGGCTCTAACAAGCTGTCTTTAAGAGCAGCATACGTTTAATTGCATGAGACTGCTTTGGCTTTGAGTAACTAAAGTTATTTAAAGAGAATTTAGTTTCATGATCTTTGTATCCATAGTAACACTGATGTCGGATTGGATTTAGTGAAATGGTAAAATAGATTTTACTCATTTCTCTATTTCGAATCACACATCCGATAAAGTAATGTGTGCTATGAAGAGGAGGTTATTACGATTACATGTGTTTTACATGTATGCGTAGTTTGGTGACGATGACCACTGACTGGTGCGGATGGCGGGGCACATGAAGGAAGTCTTGATATAGCAATATCAACTTCATAAGTACACAATTTAGTATTCTTCTAGTAACAAACTTATAATAAATTAACATTCTATGAATCTTTAGAATCATTTAAATATATTCGATGATAGTTCTCTTAAGTAGATTTCTTCAGAAGAAATATAGCATTATTATTTACACTATATTTAACTCCAACAAAATCAAATAGATTACAATTCTGATCATATTCCGCTGTCTAAAGTTTGTACTAGATAAAACAATTGACGTTTAGATCTTCAATTTATGGTTATTTACTATTAACAACGTTCGGATAGATAAAAGAATTAGGATAAATAGAAAAACATTAATTTAGTATTAGGTAGATTTATGTATTAAATAAAAGAAGTCTCAACATAATTCCTTTAAAGTTTCTGCGTGTTACCATCGGATCACAAACGTAGGGCGTCCTAATCACAACCACTATACAATCACAAGGCCATATTTATTTATAAGTATAATTAGTTTTAAGTTCATATATAGTTTAATATTTTATAATAGGTAGGGGGGGGTTGTTACAAGGTCAAAGAATATACTTAAAACTACAAAAAAATATGTGAATAAACCCTTGAAGAAACTAAAGCGATTGTAAAACCGTCAACTTGGCTATATGTCAGAGCTTTTACCCTTACCTATATATAGGCCTAGCTCCAGCCCTGCACCGCTCTCCTGAATACACTGTAATAATACTGGCTAAGCGTGTTTGAGTGGCTCTTTTTCGGATCTCTGTAAACCCGCGTATAATTAGCAGTATTATACGTTTGAGTGTCGACTCTTGGCTTGTTATTAATTAAGCCAAGTCAGTAGCAACTGCCAGTCATTAGAGGTATTGTTTGCTGTGATGGTTTATTGAGTTCGGGGTACAGAGATTTGTTTACTCTTTTGTATTGAGATCAAATCAGGTACAGAGAAAGTGAAAGAGAAGGAGAGAGACTGAAGTTAGCAATACAATAATATTATGGTGATAAAAGCATCATCATAGTTTTGATCCAAATACTAAATCACCTAATTAATTATGTGCGTGTATTGTGATTCCTCTCACATCCCTTATATTCCTTAGACGATACTCTTGTATGTGAAAGTGTTAAATAAAAGACCACGTACTCACATGTTTTATGTTTTCAACGCAGGCGATTTGCCTTGTATCACTAGTCATAACGCCGAGCCTGAAATAGTATGACATGATATGGCCAAAACTGTTTAATTTGAAAACGAAACTGAAGAAAAACTTTTAGGTTTCTTGATAAAACTAAAGCCTACACAAACTCGTGTGTTGTTCCTGAGATAAATAGCAAAACGTGAACAAAACATGGAAGTATAAAAAAAATGTAAGCGAAAAAATGTTCACCAATCGTGTTTATAAAACACAAGATCCAAGATAAAGGTTAGATAAGGTATCATTTCCCAAAATATTAGTTTTTAATAACTTTAATAGCTGTTAGTAAAAGTTACTGCTTTATTTCTACCTTATACTATATACTTTATACGTTAGTATAGTAACTTTTACAGATTTTGAGAAGTACAAAATCACATTCAATAAAAAATCTGAATAGATGGAGCCTCCATGAATATAGTAGGATTTATTTATTTATTTATTTATTTAATAACTAGCACGGGATTAACCAATTACACTAATTAATTAAAGACAGTCAAATTAGGTACACACACATAAGTCATTAGATAATAATAATACAACAAAATTCATTACATTAATTAATAAAAAAAAAAAAAAAAAAAAAAAAAATCATAACTTAGTCAATAAAATAAAAAATGTCATACAAAAATAATTATAATATTATTGCCTCGCAGTATTTTAGGCATTCCGCCATAATTTGCGGCCAGTTGTCGGCGAACACATCACAGTTTGGGTTGGCCTTGAGGAGGTTGTTAAGGGCGGTGAGTGTCCGGGGTATTGGAGAGTTAGCGCGCGCGACTGTTCGACTGGACGGTGGGGCAAACAGTTTGTGCTTCCTGCCTCGTACATAATTATTAGGGACAAAGAGTAGAAGTGACTCATTCAGCAGATCAGGTGCGTCTATTGTACCACGAAAAACCTTACAGATGGTAGCGATCTGATCTTGTGCTCGCCTTGTTTCCAGAGAGTTATAGCCCAAGCATCCCTGCAGAAATTTTGTCGGGTACATAAATGGGTAATATCCCAACTTGTACTTGTACAGGAATCGGAGAAACGCCTTCTGCACCTTCTCTAGCAAAAGCACGTAAGTAACCTCATGTGGGTTCCACACGCATGAACTACATTCAAGCTTGCTCCGAACTAGAGCACTGAAAAGGAGCCTGATGACGTGTTCACTTTGAAAGTCACGCGCATTCCTCAGAACAAAACCAAGTCTCTGGAAGGATTGCTTAGCAACAGCCAGAATGTGGTCATGAAATGTTAGCTTTCGGTCGAATGTGACTCCCAAGTCCTTCATCACGGTAGCTCTAGGAATAATATCTTTGTGAATTTTGTAATCGAAGGATATGGGATGCCACATCCGACCGAAAGTCATAGCGGAGCACTTAGTGGGGTTAAATTCCATTTTATTAATAATGCTCCACTGATAAACTGCATCAATATCTCGCTGTAGTGCAAAACAATCCTCCTGAGAGTTGATAGTGGCGTATAGCTTTAAGTCGTCTGCGTAGAGCAAAGATGTTGCCATAGTAGGATGACACGCGATAGTGAAACAGGCTGAAAATCTTTGATATTTGGTGGTTTAAGTGGGGTGTATTTATTCAGCGAGGGCCTGCGATGGAGCACTCACGGCTCACGCCTCACTGACATATCCGATAATGCTTTTTCCATTTCTTGCCACTATAACCACCTTCTTTCAGCCAACCACCCTCTCGTCCGACTTTCGTAAGTGTAATCTATGTTTTTTAGCTACGAAACATTTTTACTCATATGCCATATTTTTTGCTGCACAAAAAATCCATAGAACCAAATAACCGTTGAATTATTTTATTGATAGCTTTGATTCTTAAACTTTCTTTTATATAAAACAAAGAATTTATTTTCATAAAAAGTTTTATTGCTAAATAAGTCACTGGTTAAAAAAAAATATAAACAAAATGCATCCTTTTTGAGTTCAATAGTGTAAGTCAAAATAACATTGTAAGTCTTTTGATGCAATGCAATCAGAACTGTAATTTGCAATTTAACCACCACAAGTTGAGGGGTGTTCTGTCCACCCTCGTAAAACGTGCACCGGTACTTGATTGCAGAGGGCTCAGAGTCCATCAAAGAGGAACTGAGAGCTGTATCAAATTAACTCATTTTAAATTGCGCCCGAATTAAAATTAGTTTATTCGTAAGTTTCTGAATGATTTAACATTCAAAAACAATCAACGAATAAACGAATTTTAATTTGCCACTACTTATAGTTTATTTTAAAATAAAATAGCAGATGTTGAATACGGTGTAAAATCTTTTTTAGACATACGTACCTACCTGTATAGATTTTTTCACATGATTTTTTTTTTCAGTTTCCTACTTGCTATAGTTGCTAGAAACAATGCTAGTGTTTTGAAGCAATGCAATCAAAACGGTAATTCGCAAAAAGCCGCCACAAAAAGGGGTGTTTTTCCCCACTGCAGCCCTCACTGTGCCCTTTTGATTGCGCATTATTCGAGTGTTTATACAGTTAGATCGCTTTCTAGATTGTTGCTATTGTGATACCATTTTTTGTTGGCACGGTTTGAAGGGGGCTTTAATTAAAAATGCTTGTTTAGAATGGTTTCTTTCCTTTGTCTGTCTGCCGCAACAATGCCATGGGCAGTGGTACGAGTATGTGCGTGACTGCTGATATTTCGAGAGGTCTCTGGAATCTGGTAGAGACTAAATTGTGCGTTTTTGTATGAGACGAGTCCGGTTTGAAATCGCTCGATTGAACACGAGGATAGCTTCGCAAATTGAAAAACTTATTGGAGCTTGGTTTGTCATTAGCAAATTATAAATTTAAAAAGTTTGGAAATTGTAATGTCCTGTTCAGAATAATTGTATCAAAGTTGCTTAATCAAAAAATTGAGAAGGCCCGCCTATCTCGTCCGGCCACCCACAGCGCGCGGTCCATTCATCTCCCCAGCGCATTTATACATTACTCACGGTTCAAGTATCCGATTATATAACACGCAAAATTTCAATTACAACTTGTAATTAGTTTTTCGAGAGTTTTTCTTTCAGGAGGGGGAGTGTGGGGGTTCTAATGAAAGAGAAAAATCATATTTCTATCTCCCTCTGACCCATTGCCTGAGTGCAGCCGCTTTGAGTTATATCCACGCTGTGTATTTCATTATTTTTTATGCAATCTGCACGGGGAAATGAAGTATTATTTTTTTATTCGTTCGTTGTTAATTAATAATAACGAAGTTGAATGTTGCTCCGCTGGATGCTCTTTATGAATGATACAATTGATGCACATGTGTGGAACAATTACAAATATGTAGATAATAGGTAACTTGATTTAAATACTACATGAACATTTAGTAAAACCTGGGTTCGGTAAAAAAACTTGCACAGTTTATTCCGAAAAGATTGTTTCAGTAGAAAATATAGCCTGCAAAAAAACAGTCTTGTATAAACGATACAAATGTACAAACTCAAACTACTTTATAAAAAGTCCCGCTCTTAAAATGTCAGCTATGATATCACATGGTTTCGTAAGTGCCAGTATTGTGTTGAGCCCGGATTGGCAGCCCCGTCGCTGGCCGCTAATGCACGGAAGCGGGGCCACGCGAATTAATGGCAAGAATAATGGCGATCCCATTATGGATTGCCGCCAACATACTTTAGCCATGAAAAGAACCGAAAGTTACATTTGCGATACTCTGAATACTGAACGCTCTTGGACGTCCCCCTGCGTCTCCCTCAGGACAGGTGAATGTGTAGAGATTTTTCCGTACATTATTTTCAGAGCAACTTTGTATCATACCTTTTCAAGCTATTAAGTGTTACAGTGTCAACGTAACAGGACATGAGAAATCTGACGAACACGGAAGAAATTCAAGATCTGATGAAAGTGGAATCTGGGAGATTTGAACTAATTCAGTTACTGTATGTAGTACCTAAGAAGGTCCTATAATGGTAATGAAGTAATGAAAGACTGAAAATCGACAGAAAAGAAAACTAAAAGTTTTCATCCTATAATGCACTCGAAGCTCCATTCTTTTTATGTTCCTTTGTCATCGTCTTTCATGTGAAAGTTTTAGAACGGAAAAGTCTTTTGAAACTGCTTTCAAGTAAATTAAGGCATTAATGGTGCTGTGCTAAGAGCAATCTTGGTTCAGTCACGTGGTTCTGGAGGCACTACGGCGCCAGCAGTCAGGCCAGCAAATGAACTGTATGACGTCACCAAGTGGGGTCTCCAACTTATTATCCAGATGACACATTATTATTTACTGACTGGTTATTATTTTACGGTATCCGATATCAAGATCTGTTGACAAAACTTTATGTGGCTGGTTTTTTATCAGATGCCAGTAGCGCTTATTTTTGTAAACGACACCAACAGAGTAAGTGAAAAAAAAAATAGTAGGCAACCCTTGGCTACACCTAACATGCAAATTGGGTAGACATTTTCCTAATTGTAAGCCAAATACGTAAATTGCCGTACTCGGTATGAACAGTTTCTACATCGCCGTCATTTCTATGTTCTTTGGATACGTCGTTTGCGTCGGTATTGCTGCTAATTGGCAATTTGTTCGATCCTTAGATGCCTTGATCCGACATAATGATGCAAGTTCGTTTATTTAAATGATTCGACGAATTTCAACATCTATTGCAAGATTTGCAAGTACCTATGTACTTAGTTGATGCCGCACTTACTATTAATGAAGCAGGGTTAGGGCCACTTTTTACCCATCCCATACCCCGACGGGACATTGGTATGGAGTGCCCACTAAGTATTTTTTTGTCCAGTTTTGTTTCAAGCACGCACGGGCAATGGGATTGCGCAACAATTAATGTAAAAAGAAAGCAAAAACCCACATCATCGTTAGGAGCTTTTAAAGAAGGTAGGTACTTTTACGTTAAGATACTTTAAAATAGGTAAGCAATGAATCTTAAATATGTGTTTTTTTTTTCAGTTTTCTATATACCATGCTGGCTTCCGTATAACACTGTAAAAGTAAGTCCTTAGTGAAGCAGCCCACTAATGTGTTTGGTTTGATCAAGCCGGAATGGAGGCAAAAGTCTTTGTTTGCGTTTAATTAACGAAAACGCTTCACAGACGGTCATTAAGCCAACCAATGGATTATTCTGGAGCTCATTCAAAGCTCACATTGCAGACTGGCGTAATTTCGTAGCTGGGCTAGACAAGTGACGAGTTTACGGTCTAATTACTCATGAAAATAAATTAAATGTTATCACTTTTCAAAAAAATTAAATAGGTATGTCTTAAGACCGAAGTATTGCTTTAGAGTCAAGCAAACTTTATTTGTCAGTGAGCAAACTGTAGAGCAAATCAAAAGAACACAGGTAAAGAGGTTCATTATTCTGAGTACATACCTATTTATAAAAAATATTGTGGAATAAGTTTATTGTATTGAATCCTGAAAATGTAAGCGACAAATTCAAACCCTGAACGGACCAAGCCTAAATATTCATTATCGCTAGGTATAAGAAGTTGAAAGTTGACGGTGGTCGCACGCAGAAAACCGTGAAAGTCGATTACGATGGTCATTAGTCTTCAGTAAGAACTAATTAATACAGCGTTTTGAATATAGCTCGAGTCTTCGCTGGGAAGGAAAAATCTGAAATTTAATTAAAAAAGTTAAAGTGAGTTTTCACGGTTGAACGTTCTTCGCGGTTCCCAATAACTCACCAAATTCTATCCGTTTTTGGGCTAATTTGAAATCTAAAGTGATGACCGGAGTTGGAAATATTGACGGTGTGGTCTGGTAATATGCGTTATACGTTCGATCGTTCGATCGACGAGGACGTTTTCGATGGGATAAAAAAGCTGCTACATGGATAATCGTCTAGTGATTTTCGACAGCGTTACCGGGCTTCCAAAAGAGTCACCAAGCAGTTTCACAAAGTCGTCTGAAGCACACATTAAAAGGTAGTTAAATAGGGCTTATTCCCATCGAGCCCACCGGCCAGCCCACTGGTTATCGTAATCATCTGCGATACAATTAGGAATAACCGATTTTTTCAGTCCCCTTCGTTATTTAACATTTTGGATTGTTGTTTTAGTGATTCTGTAAATAACAATGAAATTTTAGTTCACATACGAGTATCTACTGATTTTGGTAAGTACAGTGAGGTGTATTGTCACATGAGCGTTTGCACTCTTCCTACACCAACTTGTTAGTGATTTGCACAAAAATGTCGGCGCCTATGCCGATATAGTGTGAAAGCGTCTATGAGATAAGCTGGCCGCTGATATTATGTACCTAGGTGTCGTGTCAATGGTAATGTGAATACAGCCATATGATAGTTTTAAGTGCATCATTATTCAAGCTATTAAAGACACAGTCTCTTATCTCGTAGGGAAATCGGTTGCAATATCTGCTAAAGGTACCTATAGGAAGTAGGAAAATAAAAAATGTCGATTAATCATTAAATAAATATATTTATTTACACTATCAACCGTGTGTGAAATAACTTGGGTGTTCGATATCTGTTGATGATATACAATTTTCGAAATAATTTTCGGCTTGAACTTTATTGAAGGCGAACAAGATGTTTTTTCTGTTGATCATTTTACAGACACATAACATAAATACAACATTAGATTTAACTCCTAAAATATTCAAATAGATTGAAGATGTTCGTTCAACAAATTAGGTATTTAACAAATATATAACAACACCTAAGTCGATAGTAGGTAGGTATTGCACATACGTAATTATTACAAAAATTACAATTTATGCGAACAACATTCACTGAAGCTGTGTAGAAAGAATTATTTTATTTATATTAAGTTATTTCTTAGGACCATGGAAAGGTTATTATTTACAGAAATTACTAAACTAACCATTGCACCACTTCAGAGTACCAAATATCACTATTGTAAATCTACATCTAATTTCCCCACAAATAAACAAAATTAACGGAAGCTTATCTTTGGTACAATAACATAACTGATCAAATTAGGTAAGGGTTCATCCATATATTACGTTACAGTTTCCAAGAGTTCGGAATTCATTATTTTGCCTAAAGCTATTGTTTTGTTCAAGGTGTCTAATATGAATGGACCCCTGATCAAGGCCCCTTGACGCCCCCTTAAATGGTGTAATTTATGGATGACCACTACTTTAATAACCTAAATAAAAAAGACTTCATACCTTGTATGATAACAACATTCACGATAACTATTCGTAAATACGTACAATTCCATAACAATGAGATCGATTTTAAAATTCTATTTTTAATCAGAACTTGAATCGTTGTATGACCAGAAAAGTCGATAAAAAACCAGCTCGTTGAAATAAAAATGTAGATAATTTTATTTACAATTTTACCTATAACATTTATTAATTTAGCTTCTATTTGCAAAGGTACAGAAAATATTTTAAAAATGTTTTCAAAGATCATTAAAGAATTAAAATACGACTGCAATAATGTGACTGGTGTGGGTAAAACTATACAACAATATGAATGTCCGTATTGTCTAATACACGGTGTATAAATTGGCTAAATGCAAGTAGAGCAGAGAGCCTGCCCACGCAGCTCGGTCGTATCTTACATGTAAACAAGTGCTCAAATCGTATACATAATGGAAATACCGTGTTCTAACAACGTTATCGCGACTCATCCCGGACACTTTGTAAAGTGGTCGCATATCCGAGGCCCGCCTCCTAGCCTAATGTGCCAGCCGCTTATGAATTCCCTCGATGTAATTCAGCACTTATCCGGTTTTGCTTCGAACTACTCGCCGCTTAGTGCTACGTTACTGCAGACCTTATCGATAAAAAAATAAAAAGCTTTACAATGATGGCGTGAAGCCGATGGGTTTCGATGGCGTGGAGGTGTAATATCATTGAAAGGTGTCGATTGTGAGACGTTCGCCGTACGCCGTGCTCCAACCGCCTCAGCGCCTCGCCGACACTCAATGGGGCTTTATCTGCAGAGAAATTGAACAGTCACAAATCTGCGTACTAATACAGACCAGCCTATCAAAACACACAATTGGTTAAACAAAGCATTGTTAAGTTTGCTATGGAGTAGGCCAAAGATAATTCATCCTGGAATTTTTTGAGATCCCGGTTTTGGAAGAGACCTACGTCCAGCAGTGGACCGACATAGCTTGATGATGATAACTTCTAAAAGCTGATATGATGATGAAATATATTTACCGAGGCGAGAAGTCGGCGGGGGACCGGCGGTCATCGCGCAGCATCGCATACGTCAGGGTCGGGCGGGCTGCCGTAGCCACTGGACGCGTCATCGCCACCAGCACCGCCAGCTTCTTTATCCGCTAGTGCTGGTCCAGCAGGACCTGGGCAACCACCGACGTAGCCGCCACTCGGGGACTGGAAAGAGTTTGATATCTTAGTTACAGGTGTAGCCGCACGTGTGAACTTAAGATGCATCATTGGTTTTTCAGGACACGAAACCTGGAATGCAGAAATTAGTCTGCGTTTCTGCCTATGCCAGGCTGTTCTACAAGATTCTGATTTTTTAAATTTACAGAGTAGGTATAAAGTATTTTGCCAACTGTCAAAGTGCAATTGCTACCAACGGAACACATGACCAGACACCTAGATACACAGTCATATCTCCCTAAACGTCTTCTTCCCATCTCAAAGAAAAAAACTGTTGATTCTAACACAAAACACATTGGCTCTTTTCCATTATCAAAGTCAACTTAAGTAATAAATTGTGCGATCGAATCTGTTGTTACAGCCGAGACCGTGAACGCAATCAAAAAGTCGATTAGAAATGTCGCGCGGCTGAATGAGCTCCTACTCGCGCGGCTCATAAAATGAAATAGATTCCCCCACATTCGCATTCCGACAAGCGTTCGTACGAGAAAGATTAATGATCACAAAAGAAACATAATAAAGCGGAGATAGAATCTCCCACTAACAGTGTCCTTGCGGAGTTATTTACTCCCGACTTTTTCACGTGCCCTTTATTTTGGGCATTTGAGAATCAGACTTATTTTCAAATGTCTTGGCTTTGTTTTTTCACAAATATATTATGTCTTTAGGTAAAAGACGATGGCTCAGAAGCTTGGATTTCCATACCACAAGAAAATGAGTCAAAGTTTATTAATAACTATTATTGACAAAGATAGGCTGACGTGGCTCTACCACCGTCCTACAACTCAGCTGTGATTCTAATAAATGTGGGAACTTGCAAGGCGCGCTTTTAATGGCACATGAGTGACACAATCACACAGTTGTTTTTTCATTGGACAAAGTACAAAGAGAAAAATTATTTTATGGGTTTTTGTTACTGCGACTTTCAGGATTAAAATGACATTTACTGCCTACATCCATAGATGTTTGAAATACTCTCTGTTGTTTGTGAGCTTCAAAATATGAAACATGCAATTCTAGTAAAACCTGTCACATATTTTGAAGACATTGTTTTTCTAGTAATTTTTTATTTTCTTTTTCCAGATAAACTAGCATGGCTAGGGTGACATTTTCTATATCTAAATAAGGAAAACATCAAAAATGTATGAGAATATTGCGGTTTTTGTTAACTTGGCTACGGTTCTTTGATTATGAAAGTGAGGCAATAACTTCTCTTATAAAAAATATGATAGTCAAGAGCCACTAAACAATTATAAAATTTTGCAAAAGTGATCAACTTCTGTTGTGTACTATACCTGTAATCCGCTGACTTGTCTCCGGATGTGTGCCAGACCGCTGGGGTTGGCGGCCATGCTTGCAAACACTAGCCTCTCTTCGTAATCGTACTCGCAAAGTATCTTATTGTCGCAAAGATAGAATCTGTCGCCGACGCAAAACCTGCAAACAATTGTATATAGCTCTAAACACCGTACGCCTCCTGATATTTTAAAGATTTCTCATAAAATCAATCGTGGTGTTAAAGTAACTGAAGATAAGGTTTTGATAAAAACCATTGCGATGTCCAAGAGAAGTAAAAACTTCAAAACGTTGAGAATTTTATCATCTAAATGTGTTAGGAAAAAAGCTTTGAAAGATTTTTGTATTGAGTATCTGGCTCAAATAACCACTCGTTGAAGATATCAAAATTCGTGAGCGTCGGTGAAAATCTGTACCTGTGGTTGCATTGTTGACAAGCGAAGCACTCTAAATGGTAAACGAAGCTCTTCGCTCGCATAACCATTTCGAAGGCGGGAATGACTTTGTTGCACGCCACGCAATTGCCCGTGGCACCAAATAACCTGATAAAAATAAGGGCCATAAAGTAAAATACTTAAGATTAATAAATATCGCGACCACTTAAGACGCACGCTATAACCTTACGAATTAAATTGAGCATAAAACGTTGTTTTAACTTCGTGTTTATGTGTTTTGCTCAAAAATGCGGTATTTGAGTAACATTTTAGTTGGAATGGGAGTTGACCCCGACTGAATTTAAAGATCGTGGGTACCATTAGAACGGCTAGTGTGCCTCCACGAATATTTGTCCCTTAATTTTTTTAAACCATAGACTAACAGAATAAACCGATATGATAACAATAGCTCTACCTTAGATAATCTCTCTTACAAAGCATGAGATCTGCTTTGTAATATAACTTGGATCCGACTTCACCAAGCCGGCAGTCGCAGCAGCCACACTTCAAGCAGTCCTCGTGCCAGAACCTCTCCATGGCTTTCAGAAGGAACCTCTCGGTGATGACCTTCCCGCATTGGGCGCATAACCTCGCACCTCCTGTGGTGGCTGTGACATTGCTCAGACTGTATTTATTCTCATCTTGCTGACCTGAAACAAATTATATCCTTATTCAAAAATATTGTTGTAACAAATATCGTAACCGACTCTACAAGTTTTTTCGTAATACTAGGAAGGGAGAGAAACATTCTTGACGGTGTCTTTTTTTCAAACGATTCTAAGATTGTCTAATTAGGTAAACAGTGTGGTGTGTCGGTTAGTAATAGACGCAATTATTATGCATACTGTTCAAATGACCTCAGCGCTAAGGTTTATAAGGCTATCGTTTTTATATCTTTCTTGATGAATGCAATTAACCAATAATTACCCAACTATCGTAATTATGCCTCGATTTATTCCAATAATCACAACATTGTTCCAAATGTGAGCCTTATTAAACCATTCACATTTTAAGGCTAAAGCATTTAATATTTATAGCTTATTACAGTAAATTAACTTCCAAAACGATAATTTTAATGGTCTATTTAAAAGGTTGTCTGAAAAAATTCCGTGTCGATTCCGATATTTTTGTTCGAGCCACTAATAATGGCACTGATATTTACGTGTAGGTACCGTGTAGGTACCTACCTCGTGTCGATATTGACCAGTGTGCCAATTCCTTTATTATATACTTTTACAAGGATTTTCGATGGTCAAGGATATATTTAAGACAATTTTCTTTTCCGATTTTATTGTAATCCTAAATTTTTATTTATTATTCTTTTCACTAACAGCACAGATCATTAATACTATGCTAACAGGTATCATACGTATCACGCATTGTTAGTTTTTCATGATCATGTCTGAGTTATTAAAATAAATGTAAATGTTCCTAATAAAAAAAACAAGATAACGAAGCTATAAGACATACCTATGCACAGAAATGTAACATGCGTAGGTATTCGATTACAAAAACTGAAGAGCTCCTTTGATCACTCACATTTTTTTTGCTGTCTTCTTGCATTAGCGTATAATCATGCACGGAGCATACCTTACAGCCATAAATGAAAAGCCAATTTAAATGAAAGCTTCTCAACCAAGCAATGGTAATAAATTCTGAGCACAGTGGGTAATTGTACATAATACCAGACTCATTACGTTGGGTTGTTCTGTTTGTTTTCTTTCTACTGTGTATTTAATTGCGTCAATTAATTCGAGCTACGTCTCGTCGCGTGACACGCACGCCATTTGCTGACGTCATTAAGATGCGCACACGCATTTTACAGCGAGAAAAAAGGCAATATTGCAATATACGGATCCACGACGAGTTATCGATAAAACTTTATGGTGCATTTACGCTCCAAATGGCAAACACTATAATACTTAGTGCATAATGTGCATATTCATAAATTTCGCGAAAAGCAATTTGTGTCGGGCATGAATAAATAGGTATTGTTTTATTTTCCTAACGAAGTCGACGGTGATTTAGAAAATATTCAATCGTTTGTATTCATTGTGTGTTGTGTACGTGGAACCAATCAAGGATCCAATTGAAAGGGTAACTAGGTTGACATATCTCATAGCAATTGATCACTTGCGTCGCCGCCGATACGTCTCGCTTATTAAAGCAATCGTAAGATACGTGAGAGCAACAATTAACTTAATTGGTCCGAGTCACCGAGTTGGGGACTCTTTAATTCTGCAAAATAATATTACTGATTTGGTTTGTTGGTAAATAACAAAGGAAAGATGACCTACTGAAGGGAACACAAGATCTGTAACAAAAACACGAAATAAATACCAGAAAGTTACTCAATTTATAACGTTTGGGGTATTTTTATAATACTTTAACTGGGATTTTCCAATAGTGCATTAATACAAAAATTAGAAGTGGAATCATGTACTTAGCTATGTGCTTTTTTAGTTTAATTAATTGCTTTGGTGTGATAGCTAATTGACTTAGCCTACTATCAAAACGTTTATATACCACTGTAGGTAAAGTACAAGAATTCCACAGAAGTAGATCTAATGGGCTGTTTTCAAATACTCCACTCAAATCAAGCGAAACGTTCACGCAAAGAAACAAATTATTCGTTCAATAAAAATGGTTTTACCCGATGCAGTAACAACTAGCAACCAAGCATTTCCGGGAAGACTCACTAAGGTGCCCGTTCTGGCGTGTTTTGCCCATTTCTGGCGCTGGCTGGTGCAATTGCCCTCATCCTAATGGGTTGACCGATTAGGACTGATGATTCCATATCCATAGGTCTTTCAAACATTTGCCTTATTTAAATTCCCGAGTAAAGACCGGTAATGACGTATCCTGTGGCACATAAATATCTATCGACGGGGTGCTAAATACAAATAATGTGTGACTAGACTTGCCCCTGACTTTGGTCGCTTTATTCTTTCACCCTCACAGTGACCCTAACCTGAATTTTAGGATTTTATTCCACAAATTCCCTTACATAAGATACTTAGTTAGGTACTATCCTCAAAATGTCATTCTTTTGGGGCCTATAATTTGCATTTGGCGTTGATTCAATCAATGAAACTAGTAATTTGCATAATTTTTTATTTGCATCTGCATGTATATGTATTATATAAACATTTTGCTGTAACTTGAAAAGTAATTCTGGTAAAAATTAGATTGTGATTTTGTTGGGATATCATAAGAGTCACAATATGGCAATCGACTGTTATGGCATCTCATACAAATCCCAATGATATTTTCACTAGATTCTCCGCTGACACAAACGTGTCCCGGCTAAAACTCGTGTAACCTTTTACGCGAAAGTCACTTCACACAAACAAGACACTGTTACTCAACTCGTCTCGATTTCAACCAAGATAGCAGAGTAAGCTTTAATTAAATGTCAGTTTATTGTAATGAGCTAACATTGAGCATGCCCCGGACTCGTACAGCTGCGATTGGAAGTAGCTTAGCAACTCCTATGATAGGTTTCTTTTGAGTACACGTGCTACATCGTCGACCGCATTCATTACTAATTTTTTTTTCCAACACTTGCTGCAATTCAAATAGACATTTTAGATGTTGTACCCTATAAACCACAGAAGGTTTGTGTGGGTAGGTACTTACACTCGTCGCACATACACACATACACACCCACCCTTACAGTAAGCCATAGATACCACTAATGTTCAAGCACAATAAATAGTATGGGTTCAGGTGAGATAACTGGTCTCAAACGTGATAAAATCAAAGTGGTCTCAGATGAGATATGTTCTGTAAAAATAAAACATTTCGAATGATAATCAAGACTTACGCGATTATTTCTTTGTTTTTGCTATAACAATTCTTTTTATTGATCATGCATAATATTGTTGTTTTAGAACACACGCCCGTATTCCAAAACAATGTTCTTTTAATCGAGAAATCGAGACTTCATTAGCAATCCTTGGGAAATAAAGTTTTAAAACACAATTGATTCTAAGCAAGTTTAGAATAAGCTGCTCAAACATGTCATGGCTTTAGAAATGTCGTTCATGAATCCCAGTATTATTTATAATCTGTATTATATGGCCTAGCATAGTATTAGATGATCTGTGATATAGCTAGGTATATAAGATTTGCAAATTACTCTACATTCTTACAAGCTGGGTAGTGGGCTCCATTCATCATCCCATAAATTCGATTTACATAGTGCCTCGTTTATTCAGTGGACTAAGAAGAGACTAACGCCCATATTCTTAGTTGTTACCTTGAATAATCTTCTCCTCGACTCGACTTCGAAATCGTGCGCTTCACTGGTAGTAGTTTTGATAACTAAAACTATGTACCCAAAGCAAGATTTCGAGGTCGAGTCGAGGCCAGGATTATTCGAGGTAACGGCTAAGAATATGGGACTAAGAAAATTAAAAAAAAACATGGTGAATTAGCTAATGTTTGCCTGCGAAACCTTTTAAAAACGTAGTCTCAAACGTATTATTTTTTTATTTAATCAGTAAACACCAGAACCACTTGCCCGTTTTCATTACCAAAGCAAATAATATAAAGTGCGATACTAATGGATTTGAGTATTATAATTCTGGTTGCAGTGGCTAATGGCTATCTTCATTATGTTTTATACAAAGAAGGGTCTGTTTGCAAAAATAATAAAAGAAGATTAAAATATACCTACTAGCTACTATCAAATTTGAGTGACGCTGACGTCGAAGAAAATACTGATTGCCCGAAGCTATTTTGAAGTTCGATTTCATTTTGGCCAGCAATACTGCTAGATAAACTGTGCCTTGATCACGAATAAAAGTGACAATCGGAAACGTATCGTAACGCTATGTATCCGAGATACACAGCGCGGTGACACTACAACGATTGGCAGTCGAGCTGGCATTGACGCGCAATATAACTCGAATACGTTAGCGCGGCGACTGTCAGATTTGTTCGTGATAGAGGTATAGGACTGGGCCCTGTTACCTAAAGGTAACTTACTCCAAATTTAAACCAAGGTAATCCTTTCCATGTTACTAAAGAGTATTTTCCTCGTAGTGATGAAATAGACGTCACTCTACATCGAAAAGGTTACGGGCTAAGCCACGGTTTAAGCTAGTTAAGCCATAATTGGTTTTAGTCGTGTCGGTCATTCATTAAACAATGGCGCAGGTATCCATTATGTGGGCTGTAATTAGATTTAACCAAATGCGGGTTTTGCATTAATAGTGATGAATGTTGGAAAAAAGCTGGTAGTGTGGAAAAAAAAGTACATATGCAGGATGTTCGGCCTGAATAGCACTGCCATAGATTCATAAACACTTGCTGAGTATTACACTGTAGTGTAGGTACTCAGCAGTCAGAGAGCTTGGTTTTTTTTGTAATTACACACTTACAATTAATTATTTGTGCATTTTTATCATAGAACATAGACTACTCTCGGGGTTTTTATTTTGCTTGAATAATGTATCAACACTTTTGTTTTTTTTTTATCAAGTAATAATCTAATTCTTTATTAATTGTAAGATAAGTACTTATACATTTTGTTGGGCCAAAGCTATACATGAATGGGTTTCGAATCCACGAGTATCCTTTTAATAGGACATCTCCTAAAGGCTATAATATTCCTGTATCCCATGATAAGGACATTATAAAATTGGAGATTTTACTAATTTATGCAGAAATCACTATAAAGCTATTCAAATACAAGATACACATTTGTTTGTTTAGCTCCTAGACCACAAATACCAATCTGTTTACAGCATAGAACTAATTAGCAACAAATATTCAATTTATGCTATGTAAGTAATTGCTAGAAGTCCACTTATCTTTTTAAAAAATAACTTTCAATCCATTGCAAATTATGCTTGATTGTAAAATGGATATACATTATGCAGGTTTTTACACTATAGTTTATAAGTACAGTCTCTATACACGGGGTGTTTTATAATAACTGGGGCTAGAAGCGTATTTATACTGGCCGATACCGACTCCTACACGACACTTGTTTCAACTGTTTCATGTGTATTTTGTAAATATTGTGCATACTGTATTAGTTGTAATTTTCTTTGTGAATAAATACTTTACAAAAAAAATTGCAGTTAGCCCTTTTATTTACCTATAACCAGCTGATACGTAAAGCAGATTATAACCGAGATCCGGACTACACAATGGGTACATACAAAATAGAAATCGCTTTTCTGTCTCACAGATATTAATATAGCTGTTATTAAAAAAGTACGAGCCTCTGTCATCAAGGGAAGTTAGTTTTTTTAATTAAAATGATGAAATTGATATTGCTTTTACGCCGTTACTCGGCAGCTTCGTGAAAGTTTAAAATGAATTTTTGAGTAAAGCCTAATGGCAGTGGTAAGCAAATTCTTCGTAAAGTTTATCAATTTAAAGCTTTTTTTTCTAGGTTGTAATTTTTATGATGAACATTTGCCGCGATCATTTTCTATGGAAAAGACATCAACGCGCTGCAGAAAATAGATTATTTTGTTAATACAAGTTGTTATTTTATGATCTTCATTCATTCAATTGCAGCAAAAATACCCACGTGCCTCCTACCACGTGCCTACGTTCTTTTCGTAGAGTCATGTTCTTAAACTATGATCAAACGTATACAACTCGAGACAATCTACGTCATAAATAATTTTCTCTGAGAAAGGCTCCGGGCGAAACTTAAGCCTGACATAAGTGGGCAATAAACTTCAGCCAATTTGGAGATTCGCATCTGGAGGCTCTTATTAAAGCCCGAAAGTTAGTCCTTTTCATCCATCACTCGTAATACGTGTGTGAGTTATTGTATGAAAAATTGAAGAATAAATTGAGTCGCTGCAGCAGCGGCGAGACATAAATCCCTACTGAGCCCTCAATATTGTTTTAAAGGGGAAGTGGCCATAAATTTTATCAGGGTGGGCCAGAGTGGTGGCGGCGTCGGCGGCGAGCCCGTTCGGCACGCTACAGTGCAGCTCCCGCAATGTGTCGCCGCAATTTTCCGCCTCTGCCTCTGCAGCTTTTGATGCGCCCGCGAATTTATTTTCGTATTCTTTGTTTAAAATATTTTTCGAGCAAGATATAAACAGCTTTAAAACACCACGTTTTAATATTATTGTCAATGTTTATGTTATGCAGTATAATAAATATCTAGGTCATTTAATTCGAGATGTAGTAGAACCTAAGGTATAACAGATATCTCCTCGTGAAAACCTTTGAAATTAATAAAGATAAACTTAATAAACCAGCATAAAATATGTTATAGCTTTTGAAAACATTTCAAATTCTACACAGAAGCAATAAACGTAATACTAAATCGATGTAGTAAAGGATATTCGATTTTCCGTCGCGTCGAATAGCTTAATAGCCGTAACAACGTAAAATACGATTTTGATTACGATAAAGGCTTATGAAATGTTGCGCAGAAGACGGGGGGAAGCCGATTGTAATTCATTGGTCCCGCGATTCAGCAGTGCTTCAACTCTTCAGTTTATTTGACGCAGTCTTGAACAACGGAATCACGGAGCACAATAAAAAATCGCTTATTTTTATCAATACGATCTGGGTGTCGGACATTTCGCATAAATGTGATATTGCAATATCGTTCGTCCCCTTTTTAATATCGCGACGGACGCTGCCGACCGGTTTATGGCACAACCCTTCCAGCGTTTTATTCGCGACCTGTTTGTCCTAATATTATGAAAAAATTGACGTCAGCAAAGCAAATATGCTGCTTACATTTTTTGAGCAATAAACTTGTGTTGCGATTTAATATCCAACTACAGCCAGAACTCCCGCTATAAAAGCAAATGAGTTTTCCAATTGGATCTCTATAAAATGTCCGTACTCTGGTTAGTGTTGCTATAACATTATAACTTGTATGGTAAGGTTTTTCTAAACATACCTAAAGGATTGGTCTTGCTCAAAAAAAGAAATTGTAAACTTACTTGTCACCGGTTCAGATTTATGCATGGCGGGTGGATCCCGAATCATAGTGATGCTGTCAGGTTCTCATCACACAATAAAAGCTGAAACAAAAGAAATACTGCTTTAAGAATATGTGAACCCAGGAAAGCAGTGATCAAATTCTTTAGGTACATAACTACTGAATATTTTTCTGTCATGGAAAATCCCACTGCGCTATAATAAGGTAAATTATTTATTTGCATTGTAGGCGTACAATCAGCGTCAAATGCAAATTGACAGTTGTCATTTATTCCATGTTTTTTTTTAATAATGGTAACTTCACATTAGCGATTGTAAAAGGTAGGTATGTGAAGCAACGCAGAAAACTGTGACTCACACCTTGTTTGAGTTTTTAAAAATGTAGAGTTAGTTTACTTTTGAAAATAATAGATGACTATAATTTGGAAGTTTTCATGAGAAGAGTGAATAGGTATCTTCTAGGTAACCGTGCTACATCGTTGACTACGTCATTGCTTAACATTAGGTGAAATTGTGGTCAAACGGTTGCCTATATCGATAAAAAAAAAAAAATTGTTGATCTACTTTTATCGCTGACTGTACCTAAGTAGTTCTCCAATTGACTTATGAAAGTTGTGCATAATTTAATATATAACAAGCTATTATATTTTAAATTAGATTTGAATAAATGTTAAATTGGCTGCATTGCATAATTCATGAGATTTAAAAAGATTGTCTACACATTAGCGTTGGCCTAAGAACGTGATTTAAATATTTCAACTATTTCAAACCATATTTACATAGTTAAAGTATATTTCAATAATTACAACATTTAATTTATTTGTTGATAAATTAAATGACAGCGATGAAATGAGTAGGTAGCAAAATTTTGAAATAAGAACGAAATGAAAATCATACTAGGTTGTGTGGGCACATAAACAAAGAACATCGGGCACAATGTAGTCCAAAAACTACACTCTTTTCTACTGTACTATCAGTGTCCTGCCTTCCCTTCCAAATTTAAAGCCAATTTTATACCAAACTACTCGGAAAATCCCTGAAAAGCTGGAAGGTACAGCGGACACACCACGCGTCTACCAAACCTCATTAGAATAAACGATATCCTCCTTACGTCCACTCCGTGAGACCTTATTACTCCGACAAACTGCCGTCAAACGGCACTAACCAGCAACAGTGCAAGCCAAACTCACCTTTAGTGCATACTACAGAAGACTACTTTTTCAGTTATATGAACGAGCGAGCTTTCAGCTAATAATATTCTGTGTTACAAATGCGGTATAGAGTTGGATTTCAAACGGCATCAAACAACTGACTATTATTGATTCTTAATTTGAAACTTTACTTCCGAAAGAAACAGATACCTCATGGTTTTGGCGTTACACTCGTAAACTATTATTATTATCCACAAGTAGATAATAATATATCGGTTTTTGTCTTACTAAAGGTATATTTTTATATCAACTTGGCACTTTCTGATACATGTAACATATTTTCTATATAATAATCCTATATGTACAACTGATAACCGATAGTTTGAATATAGAAACAGCCTTAAAACTCAACATAAAAGTACTGGCCACTAATGATTCCTGGTATATCCAAAAGCCATCCTGCATAAAATATTTAAACACGGCATACATTTCATGGAATTGCAATAACATTTTTATTACGAATTATTTTTAAGCAAAGAGATAAGCAAACACGAGAAGGACCACCAGAGAAGCGATTCTGTTATTAAAATACTATTAAGTTTTGAAGTAAATGGTTTATTAATGGGACATACGTTTTTCCTGTTTTACTCAAAAGGTTTAACTATTAGATTAAGTATAAAGAAATGTATCATTACCCTTGTGAGCTATACGGGGTTATTTTGATACGTTTGAATATTTTTATCAATTTCCTTCAAATAAATAGGCTTAATAAATAATTTTTTAGTAACAGTGTAGCTGGTATAGGAAAGACAAGCACTTTGAAGTTTTTTGTCTAACAAATGGATTTGTGTATATAAAATGGTTTTTATACAAACTAATGCTTGTGCTGGCTTTTTAAAAACATTAACCGTGGCAATAAAAACTTTAAAATCGCACACAAGATACTACTCACAGCGTGAAATAAGTAACAGATGAGCAATATAAAAATACGCTATCAAACTGAAACGAATTTTTTTATAACCGCATCGAGATTCCCATCAGCACCTGTTACAAAGGCGGCTATCAAATTACCCGCGACATCCGCGCGCCTCGCCATAAATACCGTATTCGTTATGCATTTCTCATATTCATGAATCTGTTTTATTGGCCCCAATAAAATATGAACATCTCCGAATGGATATGAGAGAACGAGCAAATCTAATATGGATTGGTGTGCGCCGGATTCGGCCAGATTGGCGGCGAGCAGCTGTGCCACGGCTCCGGCCACTCACGGGCTATCAGAATCTGATTCAACTGGAAAATTAACTTTTCCGAGAACAACCTTTGTCGGAATAAATTCAAGAGATATTTGATGACTTTTTTGATTAAAAATATTGTCCGTCGCAATGGAAGATTCCAAATTTGTCTGTTGAAATATGTAATTACTATTTGTAGAAAAATGAACTAAAAGATATGTACACCTACTCTTTTTCTGTGGTTATTCTTTGTAGTTATGGGTATTTGACGACGAACAAGGATAACGTGAATTTAAGGGTTAATATCCACTAAGCCCGCAGAAAGAACAGCACCTCCCATTGCGTGTCAAAAATTCAACGGAGCATCGGGATAAGTGGAATGGATGGCAGCCGACCGCCGGATAAAATATTCCACGTCAAATCGTACGTCACCGGCTCTCCACTTGTTCTCGCCTCTCGCCTCTCGCCTCTCGCCGGGGAGAGTGCTTCGCACAAGTCTCTTATTTATTCGCTTTTATGTCAGTTATTGCATGGCTCCTTTGTGCGCTTTCCGATTTACAAGCACATTTAAATGTTTTATAACGCAGGGAGAGTGCGTGTTAATAGTAATTTTATTCGGTTGTTTAATGAGCACTCGTTACGAGATATTATAATAAACTGGTTTAAGTTCCGCGAGTTTAACTCTAGCGAACCTTTATTCAAAACAACTGCACTTACATCGCCACAGATTGGTTTAGTCAGCGACTCGCCCGCTGCATCACTAATGGAACGAGAGTACTCCATTATACGAAAGTATTTGAGCAATTTGGGGGAGGCCGGCTGAAATCCATTTGGGCACTATCGAGGTAAGCCGGGGGGCTATCTCCATTATTACCACGTTATCAACTCGATCAATTAACCGGCATTACTTAGGCTAAAATTTACCCTCCATCAATTCCGTACTAGCCGGTGTTCGTCAAATCTCGTAGCGAAAGGTGCATCGTGGATATTTTCTTTCCCAAACTTTATCAAGTTCCGCTGTAGTGAATATCAATCCGTTTAATCTGAGAAAATTCTAAGAAACATGGTGACAATTCCGTGTCAACTATCCCACAGTATCCGGCCTGACTCGTCGCTGATCGAATTCATTATTCACTGACAGAGGGCAATTAAACCTCCACTAATCAATCTCAAACTTCAGCCAAACTGAACTCTAATCAAGAAAACTCGTATTCCGTGAAAGCTTTCCGAACAAAATTTAAGTTAATTAAAAATGTAAATTAAATTCGTAGACGCTTCCACAAGCATCAGTCGCCGCCCGCCCGCGCTACCGCCCGCGCCGCGCTCCAGGCTTTTGATTGCAGCTAAAAGGTTTGGGATTAGTGCGCGAAAGAGCTTTCAGTGCATTTGTAGAGCTTTTAAGTGGGAAGCTTTCGCTTAAGACACTTACACACTCTTACAATGTATATTTTATGTAGATGCTTTAGCAGTTTCTTATGTATAACTACTTACTATATGTACTTGCGCGAAACAAGATAATGTTCAAATATTGAGTGATAAAAGAGAGTTTATGTTTGTAATTTACGGCATTAGTGTAAACCAACAGCGCTAAGCGAATGTGTTGTGGTGTGCTCCATCGGCCGGGGGCTAGGGGTGCGCGCTGGTCAAGGAAGTTCGGTGTCCGGAAATAAACCGGCCGTAAAATTGACAATTCCGAGGGCGCCTGGAATCGACAATTTAGAAACGTGCGCGCTCGTCGGCCCGTCCCACGACCGGCCCAACGCACCGCGCTACATTTAACCACTACTTCATTCCGATTTCGACTTTTCACATCTACCTAGTATAACTTTAAACAATAACACATAAATACAGATACACATAAACACATAAATAGTCCGAGTTAGGGTTTATTCAAATACGTACAACGCTGGTACCACGTCAGCAATAAGCGCATGCCATCTGGGTGGGCGCCAAAACAATCACTGTTATTCACTACTTAGTTGTGTTACATTGCAAATAACTATAGGTAAATGCTACATATACGCAGTCAAAGAACCAAATTGAAAAAAGCTAAGCGTACGGAATCATGTAAAAGAAAATTGAGTAGATATTATCGGTACGGCGCGTGTAGATAACACACGCATAACCCATCCAATCACAAGGAGCAGCAAGCAGAAAGCTTATTATCAGGACGCGATGTACCGGCGCCGTAATGAGAAGCGGACGGCAACGGACCCGGAGCGGGCCCGCAACGGACGTGTAACATTTCCAATCCCTCGCGCTTTTTGAGCTGAGATCATTGCAACACTCATCCGTGAAATTGTTTCTCGAGAAAAGGAAAGACTAAAAGATAAATAAAAAGGAAATAGGAAAACACAAGCTAAGATTTGGCGTGAAATTGTTTTTCAGCATCCGACAACGCGACGCGGCTGGCGGCGGGTATGGCGGCGGCGGCGGTGGCGGCCCGGGAATTTCCCAATTACTGGGTGTGAATGTATCTACTTGATTACGTAATGGACACTTTGCAGCTAAAGTGTTTAAACTGCTTTTGCATAATTACACACGAGATGGTATTTCGGTTAATATGAGTTTCTCGCTAAAAATAATTTTGCATACTTTGAACATGACAATGCTTTTGATATCTTAGTATCATACGCAATCACATAAAGTTATAATCGGAATTATATCTAGATATAAAGATTACAAACAAAGATAGAGAAGAAAGCAATAACTATCCACCAAATCGATCGAATTGGGATCTTAAAACACTGTGACATCTCATCCAGTACGTGATCCATTTGGCGAAGTAAGAAGCAATCTCATTCAATACCCTCCTGCCCCACCCAGGGTTGGCACGCTAACAATGCTTCACTTTGTGCTGGTGTATCACGGAACGCAATAAAACTTTACATTCTCCTCTAACTACTTGCCCGTAGTTATCAGACTGACACTGGCAAATTGTGTAAAGGTCAACCTCCGCATTACTATATGGGTGCACAAGATAAAACATCTATTTTGATAGTACTTTAAAATAGAGAATCTTTGCTTTTAAATGGACATCATCATCATCACCCTTGGTAAACTTATAGTAATAAAACGATCAGTAGAAGCTTTTTGTTTTTCTTCCAAGCTTTTATGAAGAGCCAGCCCTAGCACGAGAGAGTATCGCTTTCCCGATTGTATTAGATTCAGCTGCCCTTTTCATCTACATGTCGTTGGAGGGTTGTGACTTTGTGGATACGCCTTCTATCGTATGATTGTTCGGACGCTGTAATTGCTATTTTGTGATGGCAATTTCACAGTAGTTACAGTACAGTGCTTAGGAAGCTAGGTGTTAAAATAGTTTGGCAAGTCCCTAGATGCTTAACTGAAACTATCTACCTAATGAGATTTAAACCGTAATTAACATGGGTAGGGTTAACTGGATTGCAAAATATATCAGTGAACATTTTTTTTCTGTCATCCTGATTGATAAATGAGCTCTTGGTACAGCTAATAAATAGTTCTTATCAAGTTGGTACTTACTTAACCTATTCTGTATGAATAAATTGTTAGAACTGTAATATTAAAAAAAAACTTCGTTTATTTGCCTGCAGTGTTAATGTGCATATGTATAGAAATAGGTATAATAATATTATATTAATATAGAAATAATATTTATTTCTTTTATATTGAGCCTGTTTACATTAATATGTAAAAAAATTGAAGTATTATTTTATTTAGCAAACATTTTCGGACCCTTTGTCCAAAAAGCTCGTAATTGGATTTAGGATAGAAATGTGGTCACCAACAAAGCCGCATAAAATCATGTTCGTGAAAAAACTCGTCTATATTTTCCCGAAAAACTATGAATATGATTATCCACACGATTCCAAAGGCTATCATCCAATAAACCTGTAGGTACCAGAGGTATCAAATCTTTTTCGTCCGTAGTGAAATTGAATATTTATCCGGGTAGTATCTCTATTCCGGAACAATTTTTATGTTGGGGGAATACAATCTCAAGATATTTGGGAGGGCCACTCCTCGCGGATATTGGCAAATACCTTGCCTACATTACCTTTATTGCGTTGCGACGTTGCGTGCGATTTGATCGTATCTACAGATTATTTGCGTATTATTCAATGTTCTCGATGTAATTCCATTACAATTCTTTATTCATACAAGGCGAAAAGGATCTTGTTACTAAAAGGACTTGATTATAGATTACTTGTGTTATTGATGGGCTATTTTTGGTGTGCTAAGGTAATCTCCCATCGTATTACACCATCGCGTAGGTACTGTAAATATCGTTATTTTATTTACAAACGGTATTTAAAGAGCGTTACATTAATTAAACTTAGCAATCTCACGTTCATTAAAACTTGACTTAAGTAATATTCACAATCACAATTTACAACTTCTAGTCATGGCGTCATGAGTCGTGAGGTTCGAGTCGGATAAATGTTACCACTAAACAATAATCAGATAAAGCACCTAGATTCTACTACAAACACACGAGGGGCTAGAGTTGACAATAGAGCTACTCAATGGATTGATTGAAGTTAAAGATGTTTTTGATTTGATTGATTGAAGTTACAGATGTGGAAACCGCAAGACTAGTCTACTTCAGCTACTTTCATAGCATTATGTCGTACGGCATTTTGTTGTGGGGGAGTGCTGCAGATATAAACACCATATTTGTGTTGCAGAAAGAGGGCTATTCGTGCAATTTATAACATGGGTCCCAGAGAATCACTAAGAAATAAGTTTAAAGAAATAAATATAATGACAGTACCTTGAAAGTACATCTATGAAAACTTATTGTATGTTAAAAAAAATATAAATCTATTCAACAAAAAAGTGATAAAAAGTGTTAACACTAGAAACAAAGACAAACTCGCTGTTCCCACCACTAGGCTCTCAAAAATTAGTAAATCTTTCAAAGGGCAATGTGTACGCTTCTTTAACAAAATCCCAAGTGATGTGTCTCAATTGTCGATTGGCAAGTTCAAAAACGTAATAAAACAAAGACTTATTTCAAAAGCATACTATAAAATATCAGATTATTTAGAAGACAAACAAGCTTGGGACGAACTAGCTCCACCTCATCCAATAAAAAAAAAAAATTGTAATCATACCTAATCATACAAAACGTAATGACGATTCAAAGTGATCAGTGAGATTTTATTGAATAAAAGCTTTTTGACTTTGACTAAGTTTGAAAAAAAAAATGACAATGAACAATTCTGCTAGCTACAACTACGTAGGCTAGGCAAGCCATTCAATTATTACTGAATTACTTACACCTATTGTTAAACATCGTATTACAGCCTACAAGAAAGAAACTACAAAAAAAAATGTATTTCTGAGCTACTAATAAGTGTAATGTATGGCAATACCTTATATTGACGATGATCATGCATGGTGGTGACTGATGAGGCAGGCGACGATACTAGAAATATGGTTTTCGATTACCAATATTTTTTTTCTGTTGTCTTGTTTTTTACTGGTCATACTAAATTTTTAGACATTTGTAGTTTTAAAATATTATTTTCTATTCTGTAGGTAACTAAAAATAAATAAAATTGCACTAAAATAAGACTATTTTCGGTCATCTTATTACATAGAAAAATTCGGATACCGAAAATATCACTAAGTTTTACGGGTTCATCCACTAGGTACATAATCGTAAAAAATAAGTATTTGTTATTGTCGCATAATCGATGACTTTTAAAAATCTCATAAATAAAGATTTTATTACCTATAATGTAATAAAAATTATATCAAAGCTTTGTGTATAGGTACTTATTGCCACTCGTGGACAACGGTTCTGAAAACGAGAAGCACGCTGACGACATTGTCCCAGGAATTAGCATTGTAAATGCAATCACAGGTGTCAACTCGCCATGCGCCACTCGCTCATCGAATTTATGCGCTTTCCGCTCCAACACAGTGAATACAACAATTTATTGTGTATAAATAACGATTAACTTCCACCTCCTCATATCTAATGAAGCTATTAAATTGCGCACTCACAGCTGACATTTCCAACTGAGGTGTGACAACTCTAAAGCCTTGGTCTCGTGATCGTAACGCACAACGCAGCGGCACGTAGCATGCAGCGCCGGACACATAATTGTATGGAAAACGTGTAGTAATAGTCTTTAGTTACGTCGCAGTCTGCGTCAGCAGCGAGGAGCAAACGCGGTACTATGCGTTGTGCTGCACACCGCAGCGTTGTTCTTTACGATCGCGAGACCAAGGCTTAAGTAAGTAATTTATGGAGATTTGCTAATAAATAACGCTCGATATTTACCTATTCAAAATAATTCTGTCCTAAAATCAATGTTTTAGTTATTCCAAATGCAAAACAAAGCTCAATTACTTTACCTAAGTGTATGCTTGAACAATATGCTCGTCACATCGGTGACAGCATCTGTAGTTAGAAGGCTCATAACATTGTACATCCTATATCTAAAACACCATTCCAGATGAAAAAAACAATAAAAGTAGATTGCTAAGCTCTACCAAATCGCAGTTTAGTTAAGTTTTTATTATGTTAGTGCGGCCTTTATTCGAGACACTCAAAAGCCCCCGCTATGGTTTATTCTTGGACAAATAAAAGGACTTAGATACCTAATGAAGGTTTAAGTTTACAACCTTTTTACATACAAGGTAATGGTAAGCTTAATGAAGCAAAAAACAAACGAATGACAAGATCACGTCGTTCACGATCAATCGGAAACCGACTTAACCGGTACCTACTTGTTATAAAGCGGATTAAACATGTAAGAAACCAATTAAGGCTTAAAGCCGTCAGTGTAGCGTGTGGGGTACGGCAATGGCGGACAAACTATTAAATCTCATTAAAATAGCTAGCCGACTATCACAAACGTTTATTTACGGCACTTGAGCCGAGTTATTGCAGTCAACGTAAAAGCTAGAGTGTTACTGAAGGTCACGGACGCCGAAACAATGCCGAAGATTGTATGTTATCTCTGTACTGCCCGAATAATGAAACACTACTTGGATTACTATTATCATTTCATATTTCATAGTAATAGGTAAGGTACTAGTATAGTATTATAATTGATCTGTGAATAAGGTACAAATGAGACAAGGCAATTTTAAGTAGTGTTTAAAGTGTGAAGTTTCCGTATTCGGGCGTAAGTTTAGTCAATAAGTCTCTACTCATTTACTTGTACACCCTGCCTCGTGGCGTTAATGTCTTCGTTAATTGTCCGTGATCTATAGGATATTTTCTTTTTATTTCACTTTGAGTTGCATCAGTCTCAAATAGACGATTGCCAACGTAAAGCCGAATCGCACGTGCCATGCCGAAAACGACCGAAGCTGGATAATGTCTCAACTCTAAAAACAACACAGTAATAAGCGTTGTTCGTCTGACCGTTAATTAAGCTACATTATCGCGAAATCTATCGCGACAAGCCGACGGCAGTCATTATCATGGGACATTATACCACAGACATTATAAACGGTTACTTCGTAAGCTGTACCCTTACAACGACAATGCGTGATTGAACTGTACTCTTTTAGGGTTACGAAAGACAGTAACCCTTTTGCCATCTTATTCTTCAAGTCTACACTTAGATATACCTATTCCATAATAGTACATTATGGTACTAGTGTGGTACATTGGTGATTACCGCCAAGGTGCCATTGAGACCCGAGCCGTAGGCGAGGGTCTTAAGAAAGCCGAGAACGGTAATCACCAATACACACGTGTATCATACGACGTTTTCAACACACTTGTGAATAAAATAGCAATAAAATAACTATAATTTCAACAGTGAAAACGCGTTGTGAAAAATGTTGCGCTATGGCGGGAAAAAATAATCAGTTTTCCTATGCGCGCGCATTGCGATCGGCCACAGACTAAAGGGATGAGGTTTTTTTTTTATTTATTTTCCGCGCTTAGGGTTTGCGCCTATTCTGCCACGTAGAAAATGGGGAATTTAAAGTTTTCTTTTATTACAGAGAAAACAAAAGTTATATTTGAGTGAAAGTTTTATTTATTAAACACGTACGAGTTAAAATTATCTATTTAAATAAGAAGTTGCATGAAATGAGCAAGCAATAGGAACATTCATTTATTTGTTCTATTGAACACGATCTTTTTTTTGAATAAAAACTTTTTTAGTAACAAAGCTACTCAACCAATAAAATTTAAAAAAAAAATCTATAACTCACTAGTGAGTTATAGCAATGAAAAAGTCACAGTTTGATTATGGGTGTCATTATGTGCCTAATTGCGGTGACCATAGAGCCACTTTATGAGCAAGTGTGTTGAAAAATATATTTTAGCCTACATATCACTAAGATTTGTTAAAACAGTTATCTAAACTTTTTATTTCTGTAAGAGTCTCTTGAAGCTATATCTCGGTTTCGTAACCTAAAAAGTAAATCTCACATCCTTATTCATGTTCCCTTGTCATTTTATAAAGCGGCTCTATCAAATATTCTGTCAAAGGAAATATAACAATAAAGGCAAACATAGTGCAGTTTAGCTAATGGAGCTCTCAAACGAACGATCAGAATATAAGACAGTAATCTCGAACAGTTTTGTTGACTAAACCGCGATGCAACATAGTACCTCACCACGTTATTAGTGATGCAAAATGTGGTGAGTTTTACCACACTGTGCGATAGTGCAAAACGTGGTGATTGATTATTTTCAATTAATTCGTTATTGAAAGATAAAAACCGAGTACAGCCGAGATAAGCCGAGGATAAGCGGCCACAATCCATTACCGGCCGGTTAATTGATAATTACTTTCTTCCATTACGCTGAGCGGAATTGCCAAGTGGGTGTTGTATAAATTGGTGGTAGGGTTCCAAGAATGGAGTTTCGTGTTGACAATTTTGAAAAAAAAAGGAACCTAAGTCAAAATAGTTGCCCTAGCAAGTTGACATTCTCTCGCTAAAGAATATAAAACTACCTAATAAAAATAATTTCTTTTACCATTTTTCCAGTTTTGCTGCTGTGGCTCCGTTAATAAACGTCTTGATCGATACAAATGCCTGATTATTATATTTATTACATAACTCTGTAAGTGTAAAAAAATAAAGTAAAAATACCACAGGGTTTGAATTTATGTCTACGGAACTTCAAAAGCTTGGTGATTAACGCAGAATTGCTTTAACGAGCCCGATGGGTCGTCGGTTCAATTAAAAACCCTTGTCTTGTCGAAAGTCGCTTCAGTCTGCTAAAGAATCGCTAATTTTGAATGATCCTACTCAAATAATAATACTTTCTAAGTCTACCCTAAAAAGTACATAAAATTATGTTTGCAAGTACCCTAATTTTTTTCACATTCTTCTTCTTATTGCATCATAGACTCGACGTTTTTAAAAGTTTACATTTGCATCTACATAAAAAACATTTTTGTTCCCTTCTACTAATATCTATTCACTCATATTTTTTTGTTGGGATCTTATAACCCTGTGACTATAGATATCCTATATTTATTAGGAGATCCGACCCTTAGATTATAAAAATACACAGATAAAAATGTATTTAATGTATAATTGGTGTATCCAAGAAGCTTCAAAGTATTATTTTAGTGAATATACGAAATAATTTTCCTTTCAGTCACCCGCAGCGCTCTATCGTCGCATATTCGCGAATAATGCTACTCTATTCTGAGAACATTCACTTAAAGGACACAACTTTGTAAAATTTTAAAAAAGATATTTGTACAGTGCTCCGCATTGACAGTTCGAACGTGGAGCGTTACTGTGTTACTACGCAGATTAACTTAAGATACATTTAATTACCGCTGCAAGCTTGATGCTGAAAAATATAAGAGACTGGCGTATCAGGAGAACCCTCTATACACTCAGGCATTACACACTCACACCTTCTCACTCACCCATACAACACTTTTATTTAAAACTTTGGAAGTAGTCGTTTAGTGATGGTCGTTATTTTTACCTAATAGCATAAAAAATGTAAATCCGTTATTGGCTATAAGATGAATATATACGATACCTACTATGTACACCCTAAGAGCTGTGGATTTTGTTAAATAAATAAAATAAAAATATTATTCTTTTAAAGTATGTATTTACAAAAAATACCTGTCTATATGATTCAGAATATTGATGTAAATTGTAACATTTTTCACACATTTAATTATAGCTCATAACAGTAATAAACTTAGAAACTAATATAAATAATCGGAATCGGACGGAAACAGAATCAACACCAATCATTCATTCTTTCTACCTGTAAGATTGGCAGACAGAAAATACTTAGCATACCTACCTAAATGTGCATATATATTTATTGTGCAATAAAGAGTAAGTAAGTAAGAAAATAATAGTATTAAACTAGCCTTAGGTTTTGCTCCTAACGCGAACGGTGTAAAAAGTAAAACTTTATAAAGTAATAACATGTCTAGAGTTAGCTTCTCCTCGGCTCTACCGCACTTCAGCGTAATTTAAATGCATACACATTACTCTGGTAGAGTCGCGCGCACAATAGGTACCTTAATTTATTATAAATACCTTATTACCTTGCCAAAGATGCCGTGATTTGTTTTTAATAATAAAAGAGCTTGTAGTCTTTAATATTTATGTAGTGCACTCAGTATTTTTATGATTCTATTGTTTAGAGGTAAGTATGTAGCGTACATGATAAACATGAATATTTAGTTGGCATTTAAAGTATACCTACCTACTCAAAGCCATTTATTTTTACAATATAATAATGTGTTTTATTCCAGCGCTAACGTTTTTATTTTGTACTTTGGCTTATATTTTTCTGTAAGCAACTACACTTAAAATAAATAAAAATAAATAAATATACACGGACACTTAACACAACGCCTTCTAGTCCCAAACTAAGCAAAGCTTGTACGATGGAAACTAGATGGCTGATAGAATACACACATACATATTTTTTTTTTGTAAATACATACTTATAATACATAGAAACACCCAGACACAGAACAAACATCTATGTTTTACAACACACAAATGTTTGTTCTCGGTGGGGATCGAACCCACGACCCACAGCACGGAAGGCAGAGCTACTACCGACTGAGCCATGACGCCTGTCATGACTTAAAAATAACATAAAGATTTTTATTTTAATAATTGGTTTTTACCGAGCGCAAACCCCTTTCCTCGTTTCAAAGTAGTAAATTATATTTCCTATTAACAGATCTGGGCGGGCGATAAGATATAAATTTATTAAAAGTTTCTCAAAGTAGTTCAATAAACGTCTCAGTTATCTCTGTATAATCCTGAACGACCCCTCTGGTAATCTCCTAGACGTTTAATTTCGCAGTTTTAAATGAATCTACCATCGAGTCCCGAAAACGTTGTATAACCTTGGATTTTATAGACAAAGCCGGGAATATTACTTAGTCAAATTTTGTTTTAGCTTGTGGTAGAAAGTCATACAATGGTTTTAAAACATCAAGACTCCTAGAAATAGTTTTTTTTTTGTTATTTTTATTGACATTGACAATAGAAGTGACAGCAGACTTAGTAGTCATTTTACCTAGTGGATGCCGCGACTGATAGTAATAGAATCGTGCTACGAAGTTGTTTACTTAAAAAGAAAAAAATTTGTACTTCGGTTCGTAAACATAGCAATATTACCTTAGCATACCATAATATTATTAACATAGCATACCTAGAAGTTTGCCCACCGGTTCTTCAGATGTTATAAAATAATATTGTCTCGTAAATATTTCGATTATCTCCGAAATTGCAATTGCAAAATGTTGGTGTCCAAATCCATGATATATCGAGCCGGGAACGGCTGCGCGCATGTTTATGAGAAATTTCATAACTTCGTCATTTATCTTCAATCTGTATGAAGACTACATTTTGAAAGTCAATTTTAAACTTTAGACTAGAATGTGATGAGAAAGTTTTTCCAATATTGAGTAGGTTGTGAAAGATTTGGGACTATTTTTATGTAGTACTAGCCGTCTCCCGCGGCGTTGCTCGCGTTCTAAATAGACCCTTTAGAGTGTGACTTTTCAAAATTCCTTTCTTAGTGCACGCCTACACTATATAAGGATACTACACTCCAAATTTCCTACCTCTAGGACTTGTAGTTTAGGCTGTGCGTTGATTCTATGTCAGCTTCAAAAGAGTTTTATATATATTGATGATGATGATGATGATTGATGATGTGCTCTAAATGGTTGATTAAAAATAAGATGGTGTGGTATGGTAGCATTCTGTGACGAAAATAGGTGACGACACCTCATCATCCTTACAGTAGCAATTCGTACCGTTAGCATATTCGAATGTAACGCGACTGCTACTGCGCGTGCACACTATGCCTATGCCGCTGCCGGCATGAATGCCGCGATTAATTCCGGAATTATTGCCACAGCAACATCGCCTTTATTTTTATACCGCGTATTCTTATGCCCATACCGATTGCCGCGATTAATTCCGAAATTATTGCCACAGCCACATCGCCAAGTTCATGCCCTAGCTCCTTGGTGATAATAAAGGCGATGTTGCTGTGGCAATAAGTCCGCGGCATGAATGCCGGCAGCGGCAATGGCATAGTGTGAACGCGGTATGAGACTAGCAGATTCATTTTATTTAACATTATTATGTAAACAAAAAAAATTTACAATGAAATAGGATGTGTATACTGTATCCGCTGAAAAAATTAATAGCTTAAATATAAAATTAAAATATATTATTATATCTGGTCCAGTTTTGAAAAACGGAACTTATATTAGGACCTCAGTTTACTTAATAACATGACTGTTAGGTGCTAATGGGTTCTGCAACAATATTGCTGTTGCTAATGAAACAAATTCGGCAAACGTCGGCTTTTGACATTCATATGAAAATTGCTAAAGTGCCGAGTTACTGACGAGTATGGAAGCCAAGTAAATACACTTTCAATATGTTAAGTAGACGCTTACTTACAAGAACTTTACACGGCCCTCATTTAAAAAAATATTCTTTCGACAAACCTTTTCTTTTTTACCGATTCAGTTCAGTCCTTCGTTAATCTGTGCTTTAGCTAAGTTGACACCTAACCCCTACTAGAATCGCTACTAGAGCATAGACAACAAATTAAACTTTTTGGGATTGACTTTTATTTTTGAAATTTTCTGGCGATTTCAGAACGTCTATTTGGCTGATAAGGCAGGGTTCGTATGCAGTATGTTGTTTTTGTATGCATTACTCATAAAATCATAAACCGTATCACGCCTGTGTTTATGTCTCGGCTTTTGAGCCTTACAAACGGAAACAATTCGCTTCAATTCAGCAAACTTAATAAAATACAACATCATAACTCACAAAACGAATCAATCTAAGAGTGCATGATAACATCTTCGTAACGTGAGAAGATAGCCGTCTTCCTGTGGGTCACTTGTACCTTGTACCTACTTTGTCACTGACAATCTGCATGGACGTGTGAAACTCTACTTGCAGTTCAAATATCAATTTCCTGCTATATCACTCGAGATCACTCACCACCGGATATAAAACGAGTAAGCGGACACCAGTTACTGCACAACTTACCTACAGCTACATCAAGCACTATTACTAAGTCATCGTTTTAATAGTTTTGTTTGACAGCACGTACAAATAATTGGATTCGAAAAAATTAAATCAAAAAAATTAAAAATAAAAAATTAAATCAATTCGAAAGAAAATTTATTTGCCAACAAATACATTTTTAAAACTTTGTTTGGTTAAATTGTGAATTTACTACAAAATATTTCAAAATGAACTGTGGCACAGCAGTATCTAAGTGCTATTCCTAATATGAGATACCTCGATATCTGACCTGAGACTCTCTCAGTTGCTCTATAAACAGGGTTCCGTATTTTTCAATCAGAGAGCTGTCAAAGCGTTCTGACACCCTCATCCCATCGGCTCGCACTCGCCGAGCACCGAAATTGGTTTTCTACATTCAATCCATACAAAGTTTAATGTTATTCGTTCGCGATATCACCGGGATGCTGCCGATGTTTACCGACGCGCCAAATCATATTGGATTTGCAAACTTTTGTTTGCGGAGTTTAGGTATTTCATTTTTGTGTTAGTTCAGGCCGGAAGACTGTAATTTTAGATATTGTGCCGTTTCTGTTTGATAGTTTAGCTTTATAGCGCAGTAACAATATACAACGTTGTTGGTTCTTAGTTTGCAATGTCCTAATTTGAATTATTTACACAAGTTATGCAACTTGTTAAAAAAGCTTATAATGAACATGGCAATCCTAAATTACTAGGTTTTTAGTAGTACGCAAATAACTCACACCTTAGAAAGTGCTGCAGAATAAACAGACAATTGAATTATTTTATGAGGTAGAGCTTTGCGTGATTTCATTTGCAAACAAAGTGCAAGTTACAAATTACCCGTCCGGATATCTGAGCGAGCTGCGACGGAGGAGTGCGCCGCAAGCGTTTATAAATTGAAGGACTGGTACCTGCGGCTTAATACACCGCTGTTTCCGGTTCATTTCCGGAGCCGCGCGCGCCGCCCGGATATTGCTTTTAAGGTTGCGCCGCGCGTCAGCGTTCACAATAGTCGCGAAACTACGGCGTGTGCGCTTACAGGGCGGCAACAGTGAAAAGCATTAATGAGCTTATTTACTGACTACACGAATGTTCGATCAAGCGTTTTTCGCACGATTTCCGTGAGTTATTGCTTAGACTAATAATTTGAGGCCTGAAATAGTAAATGGACTGGTCAATGGATAAGTAACTCAGCTCATTACTTTCCGACTGCTAAAAAGTGAAGCATCTTATATACTTTAATATAGAAACGTCTACCTCAATAACTTGCTTGGTTACAAATATACAAGAAACCTGATCTTTTCCAGTTAATCCGGAAATTAAATTTGCCCTTAAGTTAAAGTTTAATTAACCTAAAACACGCGAGTGCATGATGCGGCGAGAGTTGATGAAAGACGTGGACGTAGTTAGGAGTTCAGTTAGGGGCACTTAGAAGTTTCTGCCCTCTAGTCTAGGGCACTCGGCACTTGACCGAGCCGTAGAAAATCCAGTTAGATTCTACGTTCTAGCGATCGTATAATCTCCATGGCCCAAATTCAAAGACAGTAGAAGCTGTACTATATGATCTGTGTTAGAAGTCAATCCAGTAATTTTTTTTTAAATGACTAATATCAAATTATGAAAGATTGTATTTGCAGCTACGTAGCATAAAGGTTACAGCAGATCTGCGATTTATTTTTTATTTTGAGTCGTCTTCACCGTTCAGTGCTGAAACTGCGCACAAACATCTTATGGAATTCAAAAAGGTAGTGGTATGAACCGATTTGAAAGTACACCCTGCATATTTAGATGAAATTTGAATGCTTCAATTATTTCCCTCACTAGTGACTTTGTCCATAAGCCCCTCTGGATGCAGTACGCACCTGAAGAGGGGATCACGCGCATCCCATCGGAAGTGCGATTTGATGGACATTCAATTTCAGGGGACGATCCTACTAGTAACGTGTGCACTTTAATTTGCACGCGAGTAACGATTTCTTATTGAGCACGGAGCTAGGATGGATGAGTGATGTTTGAATGAAACTAAAGCAAAGGTTAAACTGTTGTGAGCCATAAAGGTTTAAACTGTAAGAACGAGTTTTTACTATTGTTCTCATTATAAGAAAACTAGAGCACATACTTACTACTTAACATCAGAGATTAATAGTCAAACTATAATGTGTAAAAGATAAAATTATTACTACCGAAAGTATTGAATAGTTATATTAAAAAAACGTGTAAAATAAAACGAACATCTTATTCCACGTATTATTCACAATACCTACCAATAAAATAATGAATGTGGATAAGTGTCGTGACTAATGCATGTTTCGTGTCGTTATTTTTTCCCACTCCTAAATAACAACCATGTGTTATTATAGCGTCATTTTACGACCAAAAAAAAACATTTTAAAAGACTGTAATGGTTTATGACAGATGTTTCTTCGGACTCTCAAGAGAGCATTAATGACAGTTTATTTACATGAGACGCTAATTAATTTTTTTCCTATAAAATACCAGAGAGTTATTATCGTGGTAATAATCAAAATACCATTGCGTTGTATACCATTTTGCTACCGTTTTGTGACATCCCAACAAAACCTCAATGATATTTTACAAGCGTTCAATTAGGTAGAGAATTAACCATGTGATTAAAATCAGCCCGGTCTTTGTCGTTACTATTGGTAAGATATAATAAATAACAAAAAATAATAATGAGCGTTTTCTAATGATAAATATAATTAAGTAGGCAGGCACGTTCACACATACAGGGTGTCAAAAGACAGTTCTAATTGATTATTTGCCGCTGGTCTTGATAATAAGGTAATTTTTAAACAAACCTTATAGTTCCCACTTTTTTTAGATGATAATCGATTAAAAGTGTACGCACCCTGTGTACCCACTTACCTAACATTTTGATTATTTTAATACGATTATACGAAATTGTTCCGGTGGGTAATTAACAATAATCCGAAACAACTTATTCGTAATCTAAAATTATAATCATGCTATAATTACAAAATTATAGGATTTTACCAGATTGAGAAATGTAATTACACTCAAAGTTATTTGAGATAAGATTATTACAAGATTCAAAGACCCATCAATAGGTTCATTTAAATTTATAATTGGGTGATATTTACATAATATTTTATTTATATTATTTATTCACAAAGAAAATTACAACTAATACAGTATTTACAATATTTACAAAATACACATGGAACAGTTGAGCTATCTACAAACCGTTGCAAACGATTTATAGATAGCTCAACTGGTCCAAATCAGTACCAATCGGAAGCGTGCCCAAGACACTGGCTGCATTGCCGCGCTGAATAGCAATGCTGATACGCTGGCCTAGATAATCACCAGCCCTCGGGTCACGCGTCGCTTCGACTAGACGCCCTGAAAGAATTTTGAAAACCCGGAAGGCCTCGGTACCCCACGGACCTAGAGTCTCGACCCCAAGAGGCACAAATGTGTAGGCCCTATCGAGACCTGCATACTTGCGCCTCTTGTGGTCCTCGGCCAAATCTGCCGCCGCACCAGCCTTAACGGAAGTCCTAGGCAGATGTGAAGGAGCAAGGGTATCGACGCAAGTAGCGTCCCACACCAAAGGCCTTCCCAACTCCCAAGGAACAAGAGTCATACCGTCAGGCCGTTTGCCATCGTCACGCAGCAGACCATTCGGCTCAAGAATAGCTGCCACATTCACGCTGGTAAAAGCCCGGCGGATGATATCGTTAAGGCTAGCGTGGCGGGATATCCGACCGGCGGCTCTAGTGCACGATAATCCGTGGTGACCAAGCTGTTCGACAGCCGTACCGCACTGGCACCGATGAGGCGCACAGCACCGCGCACCCAACCGTAGACAGGTTGCAATACGGAACGTGACGGGATCCATTAGAGTACCAGTGTTATGAGAGGGAAGTGCTTGTAACCAGAAACCTGACTCCTTTTTAGAGACGGCTAACAGACGGGCACGATCTGCGGAGTTTGAACACGTTTGTAACAGAGAGTTCCGTGTTAACTCGCACAGAGGCCCGTCCCATTGCCGTTGGGACGAAAGAGATTTGGGGGGAGTGGAATCAGGACAAGCACTATGCCAAGCATTTCTAGCTTCGTCTAGATATGAAATTTTGAGATTCATGCCAGTGAGAGCCAAACGAGACGGATTTAGAATTTTTTCTACCAAAGAATTAGTGCTGTAGACGGAAGACAAGAATGCTGGAAGGGCTACACTTGAAATTTTGCGAATACCTAAGCCTCCTAATCTGACAGGTAGGGAGGCCTGCGACCATGCCCTGTCATCCAAACAAATATTCAAAACCGATGATAATGTATTCTTTATTATGTTGTCCAAGCCTTCCACCAGCTCGCTGTGTTTCCACAGTTGACAACATCGTAAAGAGTATGTAAATTTAGGTACAAAGAGGCAAAACTTAATAATTGTAAAAGCCATATGGCTATTAATTTTGAGCAGTCTATCTGAAGTTTTATTAAAATTTTGAATTTTCTCATCTACAAAAGCCGGAAGAGACTCATCCATAATTGGTGAACCAAGGAGGCGAAGTGAACACTTATCTACAACTGTAATGTTAGAAGCCAAACTATTGAATTTATCTATAATATAATTTTTATCCAAACATTTATTAGAAACAAAGAGCTCACATTTTGAAAAATTTAGTTCCAAACCTATTTTCAGAAATTCATCAGTAATAAGTTTTAGATCACCAAAAACTGTGTCCACATCTCCACCCAGTGTTCCGTCATCCAAATACCAAACATTGAGTTTGGATTGGAGACGTTGAATAATTGGATGAATAGCAAGACTGAAAATGGCCGGACCTAGAGGGTCGCCTTGCTGGCAGCCAACAGCAGACGAAATGACATTGTTTCGGTAGATTAATTTAGAAGGTGAGGCATAACATTGCCAGAGAAATGGGTAAATTTCGGGAATTTTTTCTTTAATTTGATTTAGCAAGGCGCCCCTGTCTACTGAATTGAAGGCATTTTTGATATCTACCTTCAAAATAACCTCCCCATAATTTTGATCTAAAAAGGTTCGAAGGGAATGTACCGCGGCCTCACAACCACCTCGCGAGCCAAAGCCTAGCTGAACAGGTCGGAAATAGTCGCCTAGGTAATCGGCTTCTTTCCGACAGCAAACTTTAGCTGCGAGGCGGCGATAGGTGGTGCCAACGGCTATGGGTCTTATCCCGCCATCCTTCTTTTTGAGTGCGCAAAGGTTCGCACCGTACAAGAGCTCTGTGATCTCGCCGTTGACTCGACCTGACAACATCAGGTTGATCAGAGACGTCATGTCCCCCAGAAGGACTTCACCGGCATGGCCAGACCCACCAGACAGCAAGTCTTTTAGATGCTGTGGAGTCATAGCATCCAGGCCGCCAGCAGAGCCACTCTGGAACGACATGACGGCCCCAAGCACATCCTGGCTGGTCGTGTCCACGGCGTCATCACTATCTTGCGGTGGATCGGGGAGGTTCAGGTTTGGACCTGCGGGCGGATGCTTACTCTCAAGAGATATGAGAGTATCATTAGAATTTGGAGCTATCGTGTCGCTAGAAAACAAAATACGGGAGGCACCCTTGATGTCACCATCGCTGAGTTTACTCTCCACAAGTTTGTAGATAGTAGACTCAGCAATTGGTTTCTGAGATTTTGAATTTGTTTGTGGGTCCTGATTTGTATTCAAAATAAGCGTGTGCTCTCCGCGTGCACTGTACCTAACACAATTTTGTTTAATCCGAACTGTTAATGATAATTTATTGCCTAAATCATTCTGTACATGAAGTACTCTGTAAGGAAATATTAGCAAATGTTCCCAAGCTTGCTTCGTATTTTTAGATACAGCATTCCTAATGGCCTGTGAAAGAGCAGTAGCGACAGAGATGCGGGCACCTCGAGGAATACGTTTCAAAACAGGGGTTGAAATTTTGCACTGGCTAATCACTTTCCAAAAAGGTTGTAAATCAGGCGCAGAAATAGAATTTTGAATCGAAATATCTACCGCTCCTGCAACCGGTGCAGACAGCGGGATAACAGGGTTGCTGTGCATTCTTTTTTGATGAATTTTGAGGCCTCTCTGTCCCTTGAAGAAGCGGGCCTGGGGACATTGTGTGCACTCTACGAGAGGCGACACAGACACGATAGAATGGATCCCAGAAACATTCCTAATTGCATTCGATGGTTGTGTGCACTGTGCCATTACAATATTTATCCTTATTAAATAACATACAAGTAAAATAAATAAATACGCGATGACAGTCCGTCGGAGCGCAGACTCTGCCGGCACCAAGGCAACCGCGCTCCTCCCTGTTGACACAAAATAACAAGAGCTAAGTCTCTGTCAAAAACAACGTAAACAAACTACAATGAGAGAAACCACCTTTTCAATTTCTGTAGCGCGTAGACCGTCCCCGGTCTGGAAAACAATACCTGATGCGCCCCTGTAGGTGGTCTCCCGGCCCTTAGGCTCCACACTCCCCCAAAGGCTCTAAAACAAATATTTCTGAAAAAATACAAACAAAGATTAGTTCGCTCAGTGACAGTTTTTTTTTTTTTTTTTTATTTATATACCTAAAACATTAGTTGGTTTAATAAATAAGTTATCATTATCACAGAATTCGTTTCATTAATAGTTTCCATTACTTTGAGTAGAATTCGATGTAAATGTCAAACGTGCCACCGATATCATAGCAATTTATTTAAATAAAAATACATTTAGTGTTAATGGAAGTCGGTGAAATGATTTGTAAGTTACTTGTTATGTTTTGTGTCAGAAATAGGCACCGCAACATGTAGCGTGGTCAGACTCTAACTTCCTTGTCAAATCATCAAAAATGTGAGCGAGTTAGTGCCTTTCCATACGTCTTGGTTGCCAGGTAGCCGGTGCCAGATACCCGACAGTGAAGTGTATAGAAATAAAAGCTTCTTCTTCTTTTATTTAGTATTATATTTAGTATCTAGTGAATTATGTATTATGTATTTAAAATAGTATAGTCAAGTCGAGTCATTCTCTAAGTCGGCTGCCGTGTGTTTGAAGGCAAAATGGTGGATATAAAAGTAGTTGTTTGACAGACTAAATATTTTTTTTTTACTAAAGTCCCTTGCCAAGAAATTTTGTCAGGAAAAATGTTATAGCTAAGTATAAAATTAAATCTGTTTTGTAACTAGGTAGGCATAACTTGAAACGCCATTGCGTGCTGGTGAACACCCCCATAATTTATGCATGCAACACACAAAAACCAATTAGGCGTTGTGCGGGTAATTTAAATTCAATTACTAAACATTTTTGAGTACTTTTGCACAAGAAATAACAACTAGTAATTGTATGTTTTAAATAGTTTCCTATATCTTATAAAAAGTTAGAGTAGACATTATGTCTTGTTTAACATACGTAATCAGGACATAATGTCTACTCTACCTTTTTATAAAATAGGGGGCAAGTATTTAGACCTAATTGTAAATAGGTAGGTACATAAAGTACTACATAGTTACCCGCTGTATGTTCTACCTACATAAAACTAAATTATTGGGGTATACCTAATTAAGTACAGTTAGCAACATTATCAACTTGAGTTTCTAAAATTCACGTTAATGAAGCCGTAAAATGTTATAAGCAGTTCTATCTATAATAAACTTTTACAATAGTTAAAGAATCTAGTCTAATAATAGTTGGACAATTTTTTGACACTCGTATCTAATGTACTTACTAAATAACTTCTAATATTTTACATAGCACTTGCATTTCTCATAAGTAACTGAAGTGTATTCTTTTTTTGAGAAATAAAATGTCTGAAACCGTTTATTGGTGACTGTACTTAGGTAGAATAGATGCGAGCTAAACCGATAAAAGTGGGATTAAGTTATCGACCAAAACACAATCTTCCGTTCTAAATATTATGACAACCCCTTTTAATACGATAGTATTATGCCTCTATCTCGCGTCTGCAGTCACACACGACCCTCGTGCTAATTGAATTTAAGGAATAAAATCCAATCGCCCCGATTCTTTATTATTCAAGATCCAATTTGGATAAGGTCTGATCGGTCTGCGGGCGAGGGGTGGCGGGGCAGTGGGGAATAAAATTGGTTTGTCACTCAAAACATAAGGTTATCTACCTGTTCGATTCAAACTCGTTGCTATTCAATAGTTCTAATAATAAAGTACTTACCTACTTCGATAAAGGCAATCTAAAGAGCACAAGTTTAGTACTATTTTATCTTCAGTTTCTTATTTTAGCAGCATGATGACGGCATTCCTTATGATGACGGCATTCTTTATGTTATGTTATACAAGTGTGTTTTTAGTGACCACAGAAAAGGGGGGACTCTTCTAACACAGGTTAGATCAACTTAAAAGAAGAGATCCCAACCCTATTAGTTATATAACTTGTATCTAACAATAAAAACAATTTTGATTTTGATTTTTGATTTTTGATTCCACTTTTGCGCACCAAAAGATGCGCACCAAGGACTTCCGCACCTACGCTATTCCTTTTATTGCACCAATCGATTTTAAGCTTGGTGCTTAAAAGTGGAATAGTTTGCACGCCTTCGATATGCATCGATTTATTAAAAAAAATGTAAGATCTTTTTTTAGTTCCACATGTAGGTACTTCTTTAATTGTGACACTGGCATGCAGTTATGTAGTATGCAATGTTTGCTAGGGTTGTCTCAAGCAAAGCGGTATCAGTAACTTACCCTCAGACTGCACTCTAGGTAAAACTAAAAGGATCCCTAGCGAAGCCGGTGCTGTCAGCCAGATGCCTACCAGCTACAGTATTATGAGTTGTCAGTGTTGACACTCAGGATATTGAAAGCGCGGAAATTAAATAGCCAACCATATCCGAGCGCTGAATGCTTCACATTCACGCATCATCGGATTGACTCGAGGAATCGCGCGGGAAATGCATGAGCAATAGGAAAATACTAAACTACGGTACCTACTAAGTAGCTTTTCTTTTTTATTTATCTATGCCTTAGTGAGAAAGGCTACGATACAAAATTTCAAAAAAATATATCATGAAATAATAATTATATTGTGATTTTTTAGTAAAAGTAAAATGTACACCTAGGGGCAGATGGGATGTCTAATGTAACTAAACAGTCAACTTTCTGTGTCAAATTTATATTTGAAATTTTTGGTGGAGCTCTCATCTGAAGAATTGTCTCATATTTTTGATTTAATGAAGTTTTTGTAATATGTGCTCCTGTTTACACTGTTGATGATGAGCTTTACTTAATATATGTTTCCGTTTAAAAACGGCTTTACAATCTCAGTTTTATAAGCTTTAAACTTGTATTAGACCACATTGTTGCTTTAAACATAAAACTTTTACGGTTGCCTGGAAGAAATCGCTTTCAGCGATAAGGCCGCCGATTGTACTATACAAAGTTAGTTTTAAGATTTGTACGTACCTTACCCTTGTGTACAATAAAGTATTATCTATCTATCTATCTATCTATCTTTACCTTTAGAAGGTACCTATTGATAAAACCATATTTGGACTTTGGCAGAGCATAATTGGATAGATTTATCTTGTCAAATATAATTAGGGATCGTTATCGGTGTTATTCTTTAGTGTAAATAGTGATTTACATCAATTTATTGACGCAAGCGCATAAAACGTGCGTGTTTGATAGGCCAAGAGGTTACCATTCGTTTCTTCACTTTGCTGTCCACAGCATCCAGTTTATTCTTATTATTTTTCTCTATTCTTCTTCTTCATGTCCTTTTAACATTTTAATTGAAGTGTTTTATTTTTTTAACTGTTTTTTACGTCACAGAGTGATGGTTCATAGGAGGCATCCACAGTGGACGTGCTCGTTAAGGAAATAGATGTTATACGACTAACATCAGGTGAGCCATCTGCTTGTTCTATTACTTATTCTCATAAAAAACTTTTTGGGTCCTCCTTTTATTATACTCAAACACAAAAAAAATATCTGATTCACTAGATATTCGAAAACGTTAAAACTGGTGCTACCATAAACATCGCGAGGGAATTAGGTATTTTATTTACCTACTTTAATTAAACAGCAGTAATGAGAAAACGGAAACGAAATAAAATATAATGACTTTCGTAGTTTTTTTACGTAAACTTGTGTATTTAATAAGAAGCCGACTAATTAGTCAAATTATTATTCGTTATTACTAGCGCGGCTCTCATTTGCGTTTGCGTCATTAGAGAGGCCACTCTTTTCTATAGAAAATTTCGTTTGCATTTATTAATTTAACAACGTGACTTTATATAAGATCGAGGCAAGTCGCAAGATCGGAACTTTATTTTGACTCGTACTTTGTAAATGTCAATGACCAAAATAGAAGCATGTGTGTGTATCAATCTTTCTATAAGGTACTTAAATAGAGCGTTTTATAGAAAAGCAATGTTTAAGAGTCCCAATATCCCGGAACGATTGGAGAAACTGTCACAGAAGTGACACGAGGCATTCCCACTGTGGAAATGTTGTTATTTGGGTAAGGATATTGAAATAGCGACAGGTGTTTACGAGAATTCGGGGCTGATTATCTGTTGCTTTGCTACCTTAGTAACAGAACATAGCCACAATCAATTGATAAAATTTTACGTTGAAAATGATAGGTAGGTATAGTTACCGACAGTTTAACAAAGAACTTCTACGAAGCTCTTATCGTTGAGTAGTTTTTGAACAAAAACAGCAATAAGTAATTATGTTACACCACTCTTGAAAGACACTGATCGGAACAAGATTAATTAGAACTTGGAAAATGTCTAACATGGCAAGGGTTAAAGCCATAGTAGGAACCCAGGCCGGGAGCTGAGTCGATAGTCATGCGTGTCCAAAGCAATAAATAGTTTTCTGTAAAACTAGCGACAACATTGCATTTATTGCATGCGCGAGCATGAACTGGTTTACAAGGCAAAAATAAAGAATATCAAAATGATCCATGACATTCTGACTTCGTTAATTCGTTGCGATGATGCATCTCGTCACAGAGCTGCAATGTGTTTTGGCCCTTAGCGCAGTGAAGCCAATTAGGTGTGTTGTCGGAGCGCCCGCAGCGTCCCGGCGGCAACAACCCCTCTGCCCAATTAAATCCTGCGCCGGCCGGCAACATTGCGTAAAACACTCCAAACAAACATCCACTTTTTACAACGCGCCGCTAACAATACACTCACGTCAGACACCGCAAGAACTCTCATCCTATTCTCCAGCGAAGGTATACTATTGAGTTGTTAATTAAATTCGCGCAAATAATCGCCAGTCACTCCCACAATAAACCTTTATTACAACGCCGTAAGGTTTCATTCGGAGTGACGGCCTCGGACCGGCATGTACCGATGCCTCTTGTTTAATTACAACAATAGTGCCCCTAATGAGAGTTTGCGCTAATAAGCGCTGCAGAATGTAATCAACATGCCTCGTCGGTCTAATGAGCCGAGTTCCTGGCAAAAACAAGCGACGTCAACATTTTACTGTAGATTAATTAGGCGTTCTACCTAGTATACCAAGTTAAGCAGCCCGGTTCTGCCGGAAGGCCTTGTTTCTAACTTGTTAGTTGCTGCTTTGCGTTTTTCTCAGAAAGCGGTAATACGAAAACGCGCCTTAGATCACTTAGGAATCATTACGCGCGCCCGCTTTGCGAATACTGCGAACTCGGAATCGAACTCCTTTTTACATCTCTCAGAACGGTCTAACCGTTAGCCTTTAAATAACTTCTATTGACAACAAAGTACACTGCTGAACGTCGTTAACTTAAATAAGTACCTTTGATTACGTCGTAGCTACCCCATTAAAACTTAACGAGGGGCAACCCGGGGGAAAATAACTAACCCAATTTCCCTTTGCCGGGAAATCATTAAAAGTCTTAAAAGGGTCTTTTCATATATTTTTACCCGGGAGCGTACGTGCAAATAAACACATTTTTACATACTCGAACAAACAATTCTCCTAACGAGCCGAGAGCGGAGTAACGAGGTCGGGCGCGGGCGTCGCGGTGTCCAGCAGCAAGCGCATACTCACTACGTAGCCATCTGTGCACGTACACTCAACGACAAAAGACATGGGGTCCTGTAGACGTGCATGGCATAAGTTGCTGCATCAACTCAATCCCCGAATTCGGTTTGAAGGGATACTCATTATAAGCTCTACAGAGTATGTTGTAACTTAGATCTCTACATGCACTACATAGCTCTACCAACAGGTATATTTAGCGCTGGTATTTATTGCAGAGTTTTTATATAAGATCGTTATGTAGGCCTTGTTATCAAACCCATTTGAATGCCAGTTATTTCCATCCCCGACTGTAGCATCGGGTTCCGTACGTTGACGCTAATTGGAAGGATACGTCGAAGTGTGTCTCGTTACAGGCGCCTACCTGCTTCTAACAACACTCTGATTTATTAGATCCTATACATTTAAATTGACAGTTGAAACAGTACTCTAACCCGAAAACTAATTTGTATGAACCACGCTTGTAAGAATTTTTACAGGGTGCTTTGAATTGTTTTTATATGACCGGTCAGCATGATACTGCAGTTGCCAACTTTATAAATGGTTTTGTTTCGAAAATCATTCACCACACTGGTTCATCTTTATTGTAATCGTGACACAAAAATAAGTCATATGAGCGCGATCACTGGCTGTATTTATTGCGTATTTATTATACGACGTAACTTTTGTAATTTTCATACCTATTAGGGATATACCTTACCTACTTCATTTACATTTACTGAGCTCATTATTATAAAAAATAAGTACTTAAGTATTAATTCTAATTAAAATATTCACATTAGGTAATAATCGAATCATCTCATCGTTATTCTATAATCTATCAATGAAGGTAAATTAATTAATAGATTTCCAATTACTGTTCGCAGCGTAATTTATGGATGTGTGGTGTATTAGCATCGAGAACAATTTGATTCGAAGCCTCGCGGTGATTACCTCGGAGCCATACCTGAAAGGAGGTGATAATTAAACGTAGAACGCGATCCGCTAGTATGAGAATTTGCGCATATTTCACAAAATATTAAGTGAACCAAACATTTATACAGAATCTTTTGCCGAAGGAGTTCTTTTTGCAGCTACCGCGACGGGGATAGCGAAGCGGATGGATTCAGCAAAAGATCTTGTCATTACGTTGGCATAGAATTTCTTCAGTCATTATAGTAATTGTACGATACAAATAAAGCTGACACCATTCCATTTACTTTTCAGATTCTGTGGCAATTACGGACGAGTACAAAACAGGACGGATCCCGAGTAATTGCTGAGAATATTACGGCACTGAGCTTAATTGTTCGCGACTTAATTAATTAAGCTTTTGTTTGAAACTAACAGCAAAGTGTAGACTTGGCAATTCTAAATTGGATCTTGTAATTACCTCACCCTCCATTTAAGGCTCGTTTCTGGCCATTCTAGTAATATAATTTGTACTTCGATGGCTTCTTTTAAGCCTCAAACCCGACGGTTTTTTCTGATACCTTCTTACTTAATCGAATTTAATGATTTAGCAAATCCATAATTATGATTAGACCAGGAAATCTAATACTACAACGATACTTGTAAAAATTTTGAAGCAGATGCACGATTATCTTAATTTTTTTTCCCCTTTTCATTGTTTTTACTTGCACCTATATTTACCGATTCAAACAAGACGCAAGTGCACTTTCCAGTACTTTTTTAAATGTATGTCATGTATAATGTACATTTCCTAAACATCGTAAAACTAAAGGTAAAGTAAGATCATTATAATGAAACCTCTTCATTTAAACAAAGCTTGCTAATTAAATTAATTATTTCATACAAACGCTAATTAAGACACTGAGTTATTATTTTGCGTATCTTCGCATAAATCTTTAGAACAGAAAGCAGTTTGGTGTTAATTTCATTAGTCGAGAGCCACAGCGTAAACAAAGAGAGTTAAGTTACTTAAATACCACAAAAATTATAAAGTTTAAGTAACCTACTTATGTCAACTAATAACCCTTCAACTGTCATGTGATAAACTATTCTATCAATTTCATCACAGTTTGTCACTATTTGATAAATTCAAACCGTCTTATTCTTAAACGGATCTTTGTATCAAAAACCATTAACCCTTGAGTTATTTCTGTAAATCCTATAGTACAGCCCAATATCTTGAAATGATTAGTTGACTTAGACATTGACTGTACTACCCATTTTTATATCGTCCGTGTCCAGTGGAACTATTTTGCTAGGTATTTTTGAGCTGTGTTCGTATACGAAAGTTCAAATAAAAAGTCAAAATAATGAATAAAAATCACATCCTCAATTTATGCTAATATGAAGATGCAATAATTAAAATAACAAGTGTGGCAGGTGACGCATCAGTATGCGAGTTCGTGGGGTCGCATAATCTAAATACGCTAGGGTTGGCAGGGGGTTATATTGAATGTTGGTAAATATAACAGAATTTATGACATCTACACGGAGCCTCCTGAAAACTTTACATGCATCAAGTTAAAATATTCTTTGATAATGTTACCATCATAGATAGATCGGATATTTGTCGAGGGAATCCATCAAGATCCGTAACCATAGCAACGTTGTCATTTTACTGTGTGTATAACTTTGCTATGAAGGTAGATCTTCAACCAGCGATGAGTTAGAATAGAAGCGTACGCTGGAAATCAGTGCACGTGACAACCTTAGTCTTAATTAATCTACTAACATAAATTATGTGAGCAACCTACCTACTCACTAGTGGTAAATTGTCGTGTTCATCAATATTTGAACAATCAAATCTAGACGGTTTGAAATATTTTTTTATTCAACCTGTCTAGTCATGTTAATCTCTAAAACACATTTGAATTACCATAAAAGACATTTGTAAGGCTGCCAGCGCACTTGTGGCCCTGGCTGCAACGTTGGCCGGAGACTATAATGGGGTCTCATCCAGTTTTAGCTGTCATACTAGAAAAACATGGTGACAGAGTCATGGAATTCGTCAAATTGAAAATGACAAGTCGCTGGCCATTTGTTTGGCCCCCAAGTGCGCATGCAGCCCAATGCTTATTCAGAGTTTTTATTTTCTTGAAATTGTTATTGTAAAATATGTTGATTCATTTGTCTCATTTAATGACATTTTTATCTTCACAACAATGATAAGGAAACCAATATTACGAAGTCTTAATTAACGAAAATATATAAACTGATAGGTTAAAAAGTTAATTATGTAGATTATACAGTAAGTCGGTAACTAGGTACGAGTACCTATTTAAAAACTAAGTAGACAACGATGTGAATTTGACAGCATAAATAACAACGTTAGCCTAGAGTAGATACCTATTAAGAAGGGAAATATATAACATATTAAGGAGAAGTACTAAACACAATGAAAGTAAATAATGACTTACAATTTAATAATAAAATATACTTAGAAGCTAGATTAAAATCTTGACGCGTGCAATTTTAAATTACTAACAATAAAAAAACACGCATTACGCTCTGCCGCGTATACGATAATATTTTACAACTTTGTAGTCTTCACCCATAATTATGTAAAGACTGATCCAATTAGAGTGTTTTATTACATAATAACAATGAAAAAAATACATATTTGAAAGGTCAATGTTAGTCTGAATCTCTATATTTACGGAATAAAGGTTTTCCATTGAGCTCTCAAAGCGTTAAAATTTTTTGAAAAACCACAGCTAATAACGCTACGAATAATAATATAGGTAGGTACCAACCAATAACAATTACTGATTAAATATTAGAGATTGTAATTTGTCAAATTACAATCAAAATAACAGTTTACCGGTAGCTAAAGTATCATTATAAACATCAATTTGACTGTAATTTGACAGATTTCGATAGTATCAAAAGATAAATAATCGGATTGTTTATAATTAAAATTATAGGCACAGATAAGTAATGCTTTTAAAAATAAAGAAGATAGCTGTTCATTTGGCCTGGCTAAGCTGGGTTCCCACGGAAAACGCCAAAAGCCGAAACCGGGTGGTCACGTATTCGGCGTAATTAAGCAATTAGTCGACCAATCATCGCATTTTCCAATTTGGTACTTTAATACTCACAATCCACACGCACCCTTGCCACAGAATAAATAACGGTAATCATGTTGAGGAAATTTATGTGATTTAGATAAATCCATTATTTTGTTTTTATAGGACCCTCGAGGATCTCTACACAATAAAGAAAATCCATTAGATCTCTGCCATTTAAGAAATGCTACAGACGTGATAAAAATAGAGACAATTATAAACCATCTGTATTAACCCTTCCCACGTCACGTATCGGGTAAAAATTAGTCAAGTCATTATTAAATTATTTTACTTTATTTTTGTGTTTCCAGATTGCTCTACCGACATTTTTCCGCATCATAACAAAACCAGCTTTTATGAATGTACTGCTATAAACCTAAAAAAAAATCGGTTTCTTATGGATATAATGCATTGTTTATTTACGAAAATAGACTCACCACAGGTAAAGAGTCCTTTCCGCAGAAGTAGACAAACGAAAACCCACTCCAAAACCTTGTCTTTCAATCACCTCAAATCAAAACAAACCACAAAAACACCAATTTGTAACTGAAACTGTTCACACGAATTCACTACGAAACGAAAATCCAAACGAGGTAAAGCTAGAGTCCAGAGGTGATCAAATGTCCAGGGGTTGATACGATGAATGTTCGACTTGTCGATTTACCGATATCGCGGGTAAAGTTTGCGAGTTTGCAATGGAAGGCCACGCGTCTGCTCGTGAGGAGGGCTCGCGACGGAGTGAGGCAGAACGTAAAGGAACCGGTAGTGATACCAACTTGAAAGGCTGTTGTGACTGGATTTGCCCAAAATTTTACGTTTCAAGACTGGAAAAATCTTTACCTAAAGGTGCTTAGAAGAAAAGTAAACAGGACCTTAAATTTTTGGCTGATTTTCACCAAAATGTGAACTATACTTAGAGGGTTAATTCAGCTCCCCAATTACCTACTATTGTAGAAGCGTTTTTTTGCAGCGAATAATAATTTACCTATGATTTGTAAAGAACTCCATGTTCTTGGTCTAAGTTTAACTAAAAACATTGTGTTCTAGCAAACACCCAATTTCATGTCTTCCGATTTTTTTATGGTAAGTTTTGGTAAGTATAAGCAAATGAGATAACTGATGTTAAGCGGTTAACTCTGCCTACACAGTTTCTCAGAGGTGAAACATTACTGTCCATCATTCTAATAAGTAAAAACGTGTTATTTCACATGCCTTTAACTATAAAATGATACATCTAGCCAAATTGGGTCACAGTTGGCAACTGCGCCAGTCGGAGGGCGCCCGCGGGGTGGAATGGAACAACACTCTAATATAATGACAGGGTCGGAACACTTTAATACTCTAATTGAAAAAGTATACTCCATCGGCTTTTAAATGTAATTAAGGTTACGCTTTCGAATCGAAAGCGCTAAGAGCAGGATTAGGATGCTTAGTTGATTTTATTATGTCGTGTTTCTGTTATGATCGTAGCTGGTGATATTTTAATAGTACCTACTCCAATGTTTACATTTGCTGAATAATCAACTCACCTACAAGGTCTTAAGATCTTTCCGAACCTCAGAGCCCTGAGTCTATGTCCGTGTTGTGTTTTCTTGCTATTTTTGGCATTCGGAAACGGATTCGCAAAGCGAACAATTTTGTATGAAAACCGGATAAGCGCCTCTAGCAGGAGATTTGGGAACTATCAGGTTTTCATACAAAATTGTTCGCTTTGCGAATCCGTTTCCGAATGCCAAAAATAGCAAGAAAACACAACACGGACATAGACTCAGGGCTCTGACCAGTGACCACGCTTCTTGATCACTGAAAAAACTCCTGTTTTATGAGTCAAAGTAAAGATTGCAGTAAGTAGAGAATAAAAAAGTTTAGATAGCCGACACTTATTATTATACGATCATAATCTGAACATCCTCAGAAATAAAGCCATTTTATTTTGATCTATCAATCGGCAGACGCAAAGAATTCAGATATTCGTTAAGCAATAACCATCTTCCTAATACTCGATTCCTACATTCCAACAAAATCGATAGCTCGGTACCCAATAAAAGTAATCGGCAGGAGCATCACGTGCCACTACCGCTACACATCTACGGAGAAATATCACAAACACAGCCTCGCTAGTAGATCCCGGCCTAAATTCAATTCCACCCCTTTCTCCGCATCCGTTCGAGTAGGAAACCAATCTTCTTTACATTCCCTCGCCGACAAATTTATACACCTCCATACGTCCTCCCTAATACTCGGCGGACTGGTGAAGCAAGGTGGCCGCGTAAATTATTGAGCAACCGGACGGTGGTGACCCGCAAAGAAACGGCAAGTGTGTCCGGTGCCGTACGGCACCGCTGAGAATTTAATTTCCAACCGCCCCCTCGCCGCCATTGTCCGCCCAGTATTTCATTACGGCTGGAGCTTTTCTATTAATAAATCACTCTTCGCCAGCTCCGTTTAATTACGTCCCGGATCCGGCCGTCTGATTACACTTTCATCGAACATCTAATTAGAAGTGCAGTCGGGAGGCACCGTGTGTATTCCTTCTTTGTTCGAGATATTACTCGGCCTATATTACACGAGCCACACTTCCTCCGAGCTAAGTTCGAAATGAACGAACTTTGATTAAAATCGACCGCTGCACTGTCGGCTAGTAGCTACTTTCAAGGAAACGATATGTTTTTAATTAAAAAGTCTACGACTCTAGTGTAAAATTAGTTTGCTTTGCTGGCTGCTTGGTTAATTCAAAATACGTTGCGAAAACACTCAATTAAACCCACCTATATTGTATAAAAAGTTTGTCAGCCGATAATTCATATTATAATAACTTTACGGCCTGACATCGACTAATGCTGTTAGATCAAGTTTTTTTTTAATTTCCTGAGAAGGCTAGTCCTTGGGGGTTATTCTCAACCAACCTCAAGTTTATTTATCTAAATCGGATGATTTAACATTACATGATGTAATGAAATAGAAGTTTGAACCGTTTTGCAATTGAAACCATATCCCAGTGCACCTGCCCTGGGCTGAGTAGACAGATCTTGCTCGACATTCTACTTAGCTCTAATAATAGAGGTTTTAACTGGAATTTCAACATCTTTTAGCATTCAGCCTTTGACCTTTTCACTGCTTTGGCTTTATATTGAAAACTATTGCATCATCCAAAAACGTTGTAAGTACGTTTGTTATACTGAAAGTTACACCTTTAAAAAAAGATGTAAAACCGGGTCTTCATACATATTTGCTCCAGACCCTTTACGTATTTCGTTGGACCGGTGTTGGAACTGACAGAGTAAGCCAGCGGCCGGCGAGCCGGGCCCGGGCCGGGCAGCCCGGGGCCGGCGAGCCGGGCCCGGGCCGGGCAGCCCGTTTAACTTATTGCCACGGTTAACGAGAATACGCCGTTGTGTGCCGGCGAAATTGAAGGATTTACTCGGCGGCCCTCCTTTATTAAACGTATTGCACACTTGCGTACGTGTGTGCGTATGTTACATACACACACACATGAAAACGTGCTACATTCTGTATTATAGTAGTGTCAACCTACGTCACTAATCTATCAATGTAAAGAAACTTCAATAGAATTAGTAATTCGGTAGACTGCCACTAGCGCGCTAGCACTCTGAAGCTAGCAAATGATTTTTAGAAGCAATATTTCAGCTAAAGTGAACCTTTTGTATTTTGAAGGTATAAATTATTCTGTGGCAGTATGCCGAAATTACATTTCACATGACTCGTAATAACAAGGGCGGGCGTAAATCACTAGCATTATTAGTTTCTCCTGTTACTTGTACCATTTGTCACTTTGTATTGATGTGAAAATTCGTTGGGACACGCTATGAAAATATATTGCTTTTCTAATACTCCGGTCATCCATCAATATATTTTTTCAAGAACTCCTTAAAAGAGTGAAAAGAAGTTGTAGAAAATTTAGAATATTATATTTACTGTATCATGTTATTAGTAGGTCTAAAGTTAGTGAATTCCTCAAAGTGATTATGATAAATTCTGTAGGGCGGGCGTGTATAATTTGGGCGGGCGGCGACTGCGACTCAATATCGCCGGACTTCCTGTAAGCTAAGCGTATCGCTCAAAGTTTCGCAATATACGCGAGACCGTCCTTTATTAAAAACTATTCTCACATTTTTAATTAAAACTTGTGTTCGCTCAAACTTTATTTTAGCAATAAAGGAGAGCAATTAGCGGGGCTGTCCCCGTCGGCGACTTCACCTACTTTCTGGTTTAATGAGTGTTTTTTTTTTTATAAAATCCGTGCTGTGCAAGTTTATTAATTTAGTAACTCGTGTCACGGCAGCGGGGCGGTACTGGCCCCACCCGCGTCAACATAGTTTTCCATTAAATTGTAATGAAACTTGTAGATTTCCTAGACGGGTAAACAGGGTAAACCTGGTATTATTTTCATCATTATTCGCAGCCTGACTTCATCAACTGTTACTTAGCTTTAGACCTCTTTTTATTTGTCACCTCCATGGTCCTGCGCTAGTCTCATCCAGGTGCGACTCGAATATTTTTGCGAATACATTGCGCATATTACCTACTTACTCATATTTTTTTACGCAAGCTAGTTACTAAGACGAATACATACGCTCATCCTTTCCGTACATTTCTGGTCCACCACCATTAGGTGTCAGTTCCATCACAAGCTTTACCTAAAAGCTTCGACGATACAATAGTAACTATCACCTCATCTGTGGCGTTGGGCAATTCTCCCTCGACAAGTGTTCCGGCCATAATTACATTCCCGTGTCTAACAAATGGAGAATCGGTGTTGATTTGTGTTTAGCCGAGCGATCTTGATCCACGGACCAGCACCCTTACCGCAATACTCAATGGAGTTTAAAAACTTTAGTCAGTTTTTTTAGCATTACCCAAATAAATAAAACTGAATAGGAATACTTATTAGTGACTAGTTTTAACATAATATATGTTATACACATTGTAGATTTTACGTGTGTTGTACAAATGGCATCCAAAATTTTTGATTTCATTTACCATTTCGCTTCGCGGTAAGCATGCAAGCGCAGTCTGGGGCTATTATTGGACTTTACCATTTTGTAATTAATGCGGTGAGGAGTTGTAATGTTTTGAATCCAGACCGACATGATTATTAGTAAGTGTTCTAATATGCTTGAAAAAACGTTTTTTATAGAAGAAAGTCAATTAGAAGTGTACCTACCTAAACGTAATTAAGTAGTTACCTACTTATACCATCTGTTTTATTTAAGTTTTTTTATAATTTAATAAAGTTATTCTTGTAGATGCGCGATTCGTTCATTATTGTTACAATTTCAAAAATATGGAATAGTATAACCCAAAGTTAGGGTACCTACATAACTTAGACTGGTTTTCCCATAGTATTGTTTGTTATATTGTGATAAAAGCTTTATAAACTGTAATAAAAATAAATGTATTAAAAGCGGCTCGCACGAATAGGCCGCGCTAAGTGGAATACGACTCGATCGGCCTAAAAGCTGCGGCAGATTGCATCAACACACGGCTTTGCCATTACTCGTTAGTTCTTTCATCATCATCATATCAGCATGTAGAAGTCCACTGCTGGACATAGGTCTTCATGGAACTACCTCGTTAGTTCTTTAGCACTATGGAATTTATGTAAAGTTTAAATTGCGTGTACGGTCTGAGTAAAGATGATGAAGCGATTTTATAATGATTTCTTTACGTTGAAAAAACTCAAACTATCAAAGTAGGCCTAAGAAAATAAAAGAAATAAATTGATGGTTTTTGATCTCCAGTCAACGCGGTTGCTGATGGTAACCGACACATGCCTCTTGATATTTTACAGCCTCGCAAACTCCACTCTAACTTTTCATTTTCGTCTTCAAACTGTTTAAATCAACGTCGTCAGTGTCAAATTAGAGTCATGTGCTTATAATTATATAAACACGCGACGAGAATAACCCGAGAAAGCGAAGTTTATATCTCTTCGAATACATCCCTTTTTTCTGCTCTCTGCTTATGCACGTTCTTATTACCTACCGAACTAAACTAACGAGACAATAGTCGGTAAGGGGCTGCAGTAAGTGGCTACAATAAAGCTCTCGGTACATTAAGCTTCCGCCAGCGAGCCCGTTAGCGAGATAACAAGAGCCACTGCCCGCTCCGCACATAATTTATACCGTCCGAGCTCGTTAAAAACTTATAAAGACGCACATTGTTAGTGCGGCCAATATTCGCGGTTCTCTAAGGATATACGACCTCCCTAACGATACGGACCATTGCGCAAACGAAGACTACTTCCAACTGCGCGATATACATGCATGTATGTCTCATCTCACGCTGTGTTGTTTGTGTAGGACATCTGAGATTCCAGTCTAATTTAAAACTATTTTCAAGAAATAAGAGATCAGTGAACGCTTTTAATATTAAAAACTTCTAAGTTATCTTTACCTCTCAATATTCTATTGACACTGCGTTGGAATAGTTTCATTCGTCCTTTACAAACGTATAGGGAATAAGGCGTACTTAAACCCACAACAAATTCATTGGAAGTAAAATTCATCCGAAACGCTCCGAGTGGGTGCTTAAGAAAAGCGTGCTCCGAGAGCTTTGATTAAAAATACCAATTAAGATTACGAGGTTTTTATTCGAGTTCTAATCAAACAGTTAATTAGGGCTTAGCGTAAGGGCCTTTGTAGACACGCCGACGCCGCGCCGTACCAGGTCAGAATAGATATTATAGTACTTCACCATGTCTTAAATCAGTTACATGACAGACGCCTCTTTTAATTTATTTTATGAAACTATGCCCTGAGTCCTGTCTGACTGACTCACTGACATACCAGTACAACGCATAGCCTCTAGTGGTGATCGTAGAGATTTGGAGGGATTTATATTATATCGTTGGTGCGTCTAAACGACAGAGATAATAAAAGTCGCAAAGGATTACTACTTCGTAAGTATTCCAATATGATTTTACAGTGTATTAATAATACGTGTTTTACTTGGCAACATATGAAAAGACCCTTAGGTAAGGCCCACCACGGCGACCACGGAATGTCAGAATTATGGCTCTCATTTACTCGGAGCTGGAAGGTCAGCTGAATTTCCCAGCTAATAATGGATACTAATTAATTTAATAGGCCACACGTTTATAGTGACTGTTATTGTTCTCTTCTCGCCTTGGACTAAGAATGTTTTAATTAAAAGTATGATTCAGAAACTTACCTATGTATACCTATTTCCTCTGTATGTAGGTACGTGCGTATATAAAGCAGGTGATTACACTTACATAACAATGCCCGGATCCAAAAACAATGCTCATGTCTGATTTTTTTTGATTTTTTTTACTTTATTTATTTGATTACTTACGGTTTTAGTCAGGAACTATAATATTTTAGTACATCAGGTCTCTTCTCTCTACCAGTTCCTTCTTTACCCCTTCTTATTTACAAGCATCACTAAGTAAGCTTTCGCTAAATTATTTAAATGTAGATATAATTCTAAGTCATATTTCAGTAACAACTAGCACTCTATTTGTGATTGCACAAATATAGAGTGACGCTATGATATAATATATTTAAGTGAATGTCTGTTTGTGCTGCCGTCGTCCGACCGTTGTCCAGATAAAAGCTTCTACATAGCACGAAAAAGCACTCACTCCAAATATTGATTTGTTACTTCGCCGCTCCTAAAATGGGAGAGATATGTCTTGGCTTTCGTGTGTTTGTTTATTTAAAGTGACGGCAGTGGATAAAGTTTTGGGATTATTTCACTTGATACAAAATAAATAAAGTAGGTGACCTTATTCAAATAGGTAAACTAACCTAACCAAGTTAGCGATAAACCCAGCGTAAGCTGATAATTGTTACCTACCGTGTATCGGGCCGCAATTTATATTTTAGCGACTCTTCAGAAACTAGGTTGACAAAATTAAAATATACAACTTTATTCGTATAACAAATCTCAGTTATTGTTATTGTGTAACTAACTGATCCGGACGTTTCCCAGAATATTTAATTAACCACTGCACATACTCACAATACTGACTAATGGAACTCCACCGCGAGCGTTAATTATTATCTGTGGAGTGCTCTTTGTTTAGTTACCAACTCTAAATTAGTTTTCGAAATGGATCATTCACACCCCCACCCGGGTCGGGTCTCAAACACGAACAAATCTGACAGTCGCCGCGTTACGTAAACCTCACGTATTCGACTCTTATTGCGCGTCAACGCTAACTCAACTGTCGAACATTGTTGCGTCACCGCGCAATGTAATTCGAATACGCTACCGTTACGATACATTTACGATTGTCGCATTTATTCATGCTGAGGCCTCTGTTCTCGGTAATTGGAACGTTCTGAGATGACACCGCTAGGCTGCTTCTAATCACTTTAACAAGAAACTCACTACATACAATATTGCGAGTGTGCACGAGTGGGAATCGTAAATTCATCAAATTCAATTATGGTCTAGTTAGCTAAGTATATTAGGTATGTACTAACTGTTTGTTTTAATAGTGATGTCTTATTTTTGGGTTTTTGAAAGCCGTCAGATAGAAAAGTGACCACTGTTTTTAAAATCCGAGTGTACTACAAAACACAAGCAGTATGCAAGTACGCGATCTTAAATACTAAAGCGGACCCTCTACAATAACACTATATTAAATTTACGTTAGAGCGCACTGAACTGATTTTTTTTAACATTTTAGCAGTTGAAAAACTTTCATTTTAAGATTAGACCTACTAAGTTCTGCTAAAACTATATTTTTTTTAAATAAAACACAGTAAGGGTCGATGTTTTAGAGTACAAGTATATGTATATTATCATTATCATCATCATCATCATCATCAATCATCAATCATCAATATATATAAAACTCTTTTGAAGCTGACAGAGAATCAACGCACAGCCTAAACTAAAAGTCCTAGAGGTATGAAATTTGGAGGGTAGGTTCCTTATATAGTGTAGGGGTGCACTAAGAAAGGAATTTTGAAAAGTCACACTCTAACGCGAGCAACGCCGCGGGAGACGGCTAGTTACTTATGTAAAACAATGATTCTTTCCGATCCATTTGTTTGTGACACAAAAAACCCTCGGAAAGGTTTCAGAAATTATCTCATCTTGTTTTGTTTCAGGCACTCAGTGTAAGTAAGCACTTATCTTTTCAGTTCCTGCATTAAGTCGTCAACAATTAAGGCTCATTAAATTTCATTAGTGGAATGGTCCCGTGGTGGGGCAGTGGGCAGGGGGACGCGGGCCGTACTCAGGAACTCCGGACATAGGCTTGGAAAGTCAGTGGAGAAGTTATCGGTTTAAATCGGCTCTTGTTTGGTAAACCCTGTAAACTAGATGGTTTTAGATTTTTATTTTTTTTATTTTATGATTTTCATTACCAATTTTTAGACGATCTTACATTTATTTTTTGACATAGCTTTCTTTTCATAATTGAGAAAGCCAATTAGTATTTTCTGCCCCCACCAGGTATCATTTGCTGGTTGGTACGGCCTTAAAGTGAGGCTGAGAGCTGCAACTAACATAGATACGTGTCTTATTTACTGACAATTCGCCATGACTCGCCACCGAATGCAAAAGTAAAGCTTTCTCAGTTCTTTGTATTTTTCAGTCTTCACCAGAGATTGACCTTTCAGAAAAGTTCTAAAAAAGGAGGACAAGAAGCTGCAGCCAATTTGTTTTGCTAGCTGCAAAATAAGTTATTTGCATAGAAGTTCTTTTTATCGTTGGTTTGAAAAACATTTTGTATCTTCTAATGAAATGTTGATCTCTTCTTCTTCTTTGTGTTTTTTTAACCCCCACCACAAAATTGGTGCCCTTGAGTACATTCCTGGCAAAGTGGGGCAGGGAGCTGCGACTGGCCCGTCGCTTAGACGGATAATCTTCAGCTGTCAGCCGCTAATGCGTTTTAGAGTACGTAATTTGAACCGTCGAGATCCGAGGTAATTAACAGCCGCAATTAAGCTAAGTGATTATTAGTTATTAGTTGCGTGAATATTGACTGAGATGACAATGTTGTGAAACATATTCTGACACCTCTGTCTTTAGCCACTTCCTCTACGTTACGGTCTGTGGATATGAGTGGAAAGCCTCTTTAGTCACTCTTTTACTTACTCATATCTATAAGCTTAAGCTACTGGGTGTCATCGTGTCACTATTTTATAGACACTAGTACATGATGATGATGATGATGATGTCTTCCTGGCCGGTTTCGGCTACGGCGACGTTGTTGCTGCTTGATGCCTATGATGGGCTCTAAGTACTAGTACATAGCCTCTATATTATAGAGTATATAAGGTAGTATTTAGAAACTAACAACCTTTTTAGTATATTTTCCATTACTTACCTCTTACAAACTCAAAAGAATAAAGTTCTTAAAAAATTCCCAACGGCAAACGGAACAGGAATGTTGTGTTACGTAGCCAATAAAACGTAATTTGAGTGAAGATTCACACGAGAGTCGAGTGAAGGCTTTATGTCACTTCAATTTTGTTAAAAGTAAGTGCCTCAAGTAACCCGGAGGCAGGGTAATGTATTCCCATACATACATAAGTGAAAACATTTTAAGAAGCTCCACGGACCCACTGCATCACCCTCGGGGTTAGGGCCTAAAAGCACTATCTCGAGCCAAAGCCTTACAACTCTTCTCAAATTCAAGTTACTTTGCTCTGTAGGTGCCCGCACGGATGTATTATACAGCGTCGGCTAATCTTGATACTTTGTATTACTCCTAACAATTATTGGGCATTTTAACGATGATACAAGTATTGTGCTATTTTAACGATGATGAAAATGGTGTCGCGCGTTGATGTCTTTTGTATGGAAATTAAATTTTTTTCACAAACCATAAACTTTTTTGGTTGGGTATAAGCTCACGAGTCGCGACCCGCTTACAGCTTTCATCCGTAATTTCATCTCCATGGGTTTAATTTTCCAAAATATCAGTAAGACTAGATGCTTTCCGCTATGAAAATTATTTTCTTATTTTGTTTAGAATGCAATTATTATAATGTGTAATTGTGTAGTCTTCATTGCAACCAATTCAGTAAAGTGGATATCGGCAGAACTCATTTAGGTACTTTCTTTAGCAAAGTACCTACCTAAGTATAAAAGTACCTACACATCTCAGCATATACATTATAAAGTAATTTTGAGAAGTTAAAAGTACCAAGACATACCAATGTATGTAGTTTCCAAATAGAAAACACGTAACGAATTCAAGTTTAGCGTCGTAAGACTCAAAGCCGCGTTCCGAGGAATGCGTCGTCCCTGACTTGGACTGCGCAAAGGATTGAGTCTTGTTAATCCGAGTACTAAGCACATCTTGTGCACAGCAGGATACGAGTGCATCCCTTTCCGATACATTCTAATAAGTAAGCAGGAAAAGAAAACCGCGGTCGAACTTTCCTTTCTCTATGTCACGGCTTACGAATACGACTATGCTCGATTTCATATAAAAATAAATTGAAAAGTTTTCGAGTTTAATTCCGTCTTCAAGCCACCGTCAATTCGAGCTCGCAGCGGCGTGGCGGAAGCGAATCTCGATGTTTTGTAATGGAGCTTTTTAAAATGGAAGTCGAACTTTTGTCAGACACTTTTAGCCGCGCCGGAGATACATTTAAGCTTTTTAACTTTTCCACTCCGGTAATGTATCCCGCAGTTTCTACGTCTGTAGTAGAGGTGTATAAGAGTTTTTATACGGGCGTATGGATGAAGCGAGTTACTTTTTTATTTGTCCTCGGCCTCAGTCGCTCGCAATAATCTCTCGCCAAAGAGCTTCTCTATCCGACTTTAGCGCTCCTATTTTTTTATTGTTCGACGACAGTGTAAACATTTTGCCTACGATCCATTAAGTAAATGCACTCTGGCCGCCACTCGGCACTGCATTAATATTGCAGTTCTAACTCCCCCCTCCTCCCGGCGATCTCAACCCCTTTCAATGGACATTAGGTTACGGTCATTGAAAGGGGGTTCCTTTGTTGGGTGAGAAAGAATACAAAGATCCTGCACTAAGTAGCACTAGGTAGGTACTTAAAAATACTTAACGATTGATGATAAATTGGTTTTTTGATTGTTTATTGCACTCAAAAGACAATAAAATTAAAAACGTTTTATATTTTAGTCTAGGTACTTGTATTTCAATTTAGAGTCCAAGAAAAAACAAATTTTTCAGCTCATCTCATCATCGTTGCGTTACTTTAAGTATATGACTGCGAATCTATGTTTTTGGTGTAATCTACGTACAGAGTTCGAACCAAATATTATCAATACCAAACGTACGCCTCACGCGGTCTCTACAAAATCGACACGGGATCGCGACGTCCCAAGACGAGACAAGAAGTTCGTGCAAACAAAGCATACGTACTTATGCAACACATTTCGTTTCGAATTACATCAATCTCTCAAAATCAATAAGTGTTTGTAGCTAATGTAAGCTTAACGAGCCGCGAGCGGGACTGAGCGGATCAGCAAATGGAGTGCTTCATGCATAATGTAGCGCAAGCTGAGTGTTGTTTTGAAAAGCGTTCTGAATTTATTTTCGTCACACCAGGTGATGCCCAAGCTCCTCATGAAACATTAAACGTCTGTCATTGCGTATAATGTACTTATCTACCTACCTCCTTCCTGCCTACCTACTCTGCTATGTAGGCGTAGGTATGTATCACTTGTATATTTTTGTCCTTATCGGTACCAACCTACTTACTTACCTGTTACTATATATTGTGGTATATTGTGGTGCCTAGGTATGAAATAAGTATATTATAGGTTAGGATTTCTTACTGGTTCAGTCAATATGGCATGGTTAGCCAATGCAGTCTATTTTCAAACAATAAAAAAATATTGATGGAAAATCCAACTCATATTTTGTCTTACGCGCAAACTAACTCAACCAAAAACCAACGATAAGTAAATCGTTGGAATTCAAATAAATTATGCCCTACTCTACCTAAGTATAAGTAGAGACGGGTAGGTCGGCCTTTAACGAAATTTCTATGATCCTTACGTAACTTTATTAAATGATAACAGGAGATAACCAGCACCTCAGAATTAATTAATCCACTCAGAGATTGCATCTAAAAGCCCGACTGCCCCGCGCGCCCCTCCTAACAAAGTAAAATACTTAGTACCCCAGAAGCGCAACGTTTGCTCTTTCACACCACAGGAACGACACATGTCACTTAGTTAACTAAATGGAATGAACGTTTACATCCTATTATAAATGATTTCAATAACCTACCCACAGAGGCCACCTTCCCTAACACCATAAATGATATATGACAGTGTTAGAACGATGTGACAACAATTTCACAGCTACTATAATTATTTCACTACAATGAAAGACTTAATAAAGCCTCTAGAATAAAAAACATGAAACTAAACCACCTCTATGTAAGCAAGCAAGCTCGTATGAGTAAGTGGCCAACTCTGGTTAGTTTTTAAGCCCTCTTAAGGCCTCTGTCCTGCTAGATCTTTAGGTTATTTATTAAATAGTATGTGTAAGAAACAAAACCTGTACCTACCTACCTACTCTATGCTCATTTTATAAACTACGATGTAGGGTAGATACTAGGTACCTCGCTCGTGGAACACCTCGCACGAGGAACGCTCGTGGAATAGGTTGCTTAGTCAATCTTCACCGATTATCTAAGTTAAGCGACGTTCTGCCCGATTACTATTTGGATGGGTGGCCGTCAGTGGCATTTACATTTGAGCGTTTCCGTGCTTCGGAGCGCACGTTAAACTGTCGGTGCCGGCTGTAGCTGTTAAGCCATGACGGAGGCCTTAAAGCGGCCTAAAAACTCCGTTACCAGAGTTGACCACTAACTCATACGAGCTTGCTTGCTAATAGGTACTTACCTACCTAGGACAATTTACTTCAGGTTTTTGGTCTTGATCATATTGTATGTAGATGCATATCTTGTTATTGGTTACAATGTGCCGGGTCGATCCGTTTCCAGCCACTTAAACTTCACGCGGCGCGCTCTAGCTTCCGTTTTAATTACAAAATTAATTCAAAATGTAATTAAAGTTAACAATAAGGCTGCAAACAATTGAAGTTATTTATGTTAGTTTATGCTTTATGGCGAGCAACGCTGCTGAATGCTAGTTCCTGAGCAACTAGGCATAGTTGCTCCAGAATTCGTCTTGTACCTACCTAGGTACATACTAGATAGATAGGTTAGGTTTACCTAAGATATTTTATTTCCACAAAATATTTACAAAAATCACTTAGAGAAAAAACAATCCGTAGTAAAAAATTACGTATTTATGTATATACCTTACCTCTGCCTACCTCCCTAGTCGTTTATGATGACAGGCATGGATGCGAATACCTACTTAGAAATAAAAGGTAAGTAACAAACCCTTTCGCATATTTTTTTTATCTTTCGATCCGATGTAGGTATTTGTTTTTGTAGACAAGAGTGTTGACTCCGGCAAAGATAAGTTATTGGTACTCAACGATATTTCTTTACGCATAGCTGCACCACCGTAACCACACCGTAGCCCTCCCGTAGCCACGTCGTAGCTGTATCGTATTATAGCTACGCTGTAGCCATATCGGCGTAGCCGCGTTGTAGAGGCGCGCCGCTGCCGCCGGCGAAATTCAGGTGGTTTCGATTCAGGTTTTTTTTTCGGTTCTGGCACTGAAGGTTTGTCCTTTTGCCAAGTGTTTTTTGGTTTCGATTCAGGTAAAATACGAGGCTTACCAGCCGATAATGTTCACTGGTAGGTTCAACGCGGAAGAAACTAAGACCCCGCGTAGCCTTGACAGCGCTGAGCGTTATTTAGCTGGGTAAGTAACCCCAGCTAGAGGCCCTTACTCCGTAGTCAGGCGATACGGCTAGGACAATGGTAGGTACCTAGGTACCTATATACCTACATAAAAATATATCCTAAAATTTTAAGGTACGAATTCCAGTATTCTTGGTACGAATATAAGTAAACTACCTCTTGCTAAAGAGTATAATTTTCTATGGTACAAAAGATCAAAATCTAGATCCAGGCCAATCCAGGCACTGTTCCTGCTTATAGGTGTTCGGTGGTACCTGCCAAAGTACCTGCCACACGCGCACAGCACACGCGAGAACAAGTTTATGACAGAAAACTTTGACAACAAGTAACTTTTTCTCAAACATGCTTGGAAATTAGAGCATTATTTTGACAACCTTCTTCGAGATAGAAGCAACAGGTGGGTTACTCTCGAACACAGTTCCAATCCGGATCCATAGATTTTGACAGAAGTCCTGTCATTTTTCAGTACAAAATGACACTAAATCTGTCAAAATCCGGATCCAATCTGGAACGGCGGTGGTCGAGAGTAGCACTACAGTAGGTAGATACTTCTTCTTCTTGTTCTCTTCAATAATGGCCTGTGTCCGTCATTTCGACAGACAATTTTGCCAATGTCAAGTGTTAAAATAGTAATAAATAAGTCAAGTCAAGTCATTTGTCAAGTCGGCTGTCGTTTGTTTTAAAAAGAAAATGGTGGATTTTCTCTTCAAAACCTAACACGAATTTTCACATTCAGAAAAACCACTTTACACACATTTATTCCAATGGCTCACACTTTATGTTACGACCTAAGTATTATTGGTTAAAATTCCACCAAAATTAAACAACAATACTCACAATAACACAAGAAAAACTATTAAAATAAAAGTGCTATGTGTCGTTTCAAAAAATGTCAAAACTCTTGTCCAGGTAGATACTTAGATAGATAGCGTAAAGATTCAATTCAATTCAATTCAATTCTTGTCTATGGCCTTTGCAAGATAGCATACAATATTGTAATTGAAAAGCTGAGTATGTCATATAATTTGTTATGTCAATGTCAAAACCACGCGAAACTACTTATGTCAATAATGATACAAAACAATCACAAGTGTCTTTTTGCTCGATGACTATTTTCAGTGTTGCCAGATCAGCTCCAAAGCCCGATTTGCGGCCGATTTGCCGATTTGCGAAAGTAATGGTGATGGTGGCGCCACTGCAGTGGCACGCCGCCGCCACCGTCGATGCAGCGGAAAGAACCTTCTGAAAAGATGGGGCCGTAAGGTGCCTTTGGTCACATAATTGTTTTGGTAGCTTGTTTGTTGAAATGAGTGCGAAAATGTTCATGTCACGACTCGTTTCGTCTGCCATGCCCTATGTATTTAGGTACTGTTTTATTTGGATAAACTAGTGAGCATTTTTCTAACATTTTTAAATACCTATATAATGTGGACAGGATTTATTTATTTTACCTATTTATTTATGAAATATCGGCTGTTGCAGTAAAATTTTGACCCTTTAGATCTGGATCTGGCGTTTTTTGGATTTACGTGCCGCTGGCAACCCAAAAAGCGGGTGTTTTTTAATATTAGTTTTTTTGGTTTTATTTTCATTTCTATTTGATTGATTTAGGAAGGGTGTTGATAGCAAGTTGATAGATTAGATAGTAAGCTATCTATAAACGTTTACAAACAAAACAAAACCGGTGAATAAGTGTTGGATAATGCCAACTACCCGAAAGAAAGTAATAAAAACTGTTTACAAGGATGAGGAAAGTGAGGACGAAGCCGGTGATTTTAGCGATTCCAGTTCAGAAGCGAAGATCTCAGAAGCAGAAGCATCAAGCACTGAAGAAGAAGAGATAGAAGAACATGAGCAATCTTCGGGAGACGACTTTCGTAGCAAATCAAATAAAAGAAGTAGGAAAGTAAATAAACCGCCTATTCAAAGAAGAAAACCTAAATTTGCTAAAGATCTTGTTAACAAGATAAATAAACAAGTAACTACTGAGGGAGATGATGGTATTGATTGTCCAACAACTCTGTTTTCTGTCAAGGATCTAACAGATGCTGATAAACTACTTCCTTCATTTCTGGACTTGTCGGAGAGTGGTAATTACTGATTTTTCATGTCACGCTTATATTGCTTACAGTACAGCCGGTAGATCTTGGCAATGGGGAAGTAGCCGTTTCGGTGCGCAATGGACCTTTCAAACAAAATTATGTTTGGGCACCACTAACTAGGTACATGGCTGACAAGATCTGCCCAGAATTGACTAGCCAAGACAGCTCCGCCTATAATGTCTGAGTTGAGACTCAGAGCGTAGATTTTCTTAAACAGTTTTTATTAATGAAAATCAGTGGTATTCAAATGTATGCCGAAAACAACTTGAATTCATGCTTGAATTTGAGTGGTTTTTGAGCTAACATGCAGTACTTAAATGTAAAAGAATTGGTCTGAGTGTCATTAAAATGGTTTATCATAGAATATTATTTCAAAAATCAAAAAATTTCAGATAGCAGCGATGATGAATCCCAGACACTGGCTACTAGGAAAAAACCTGTCACCCTCACTTCCATCCAAGAACATGACTCAGATAATGACAATGAATATAGAGATGTATGTATATTTTATCTTTTAAAGATAATATTATCTACCATTACTCATCATGAATAATATGTAGGTAAGGTACAGATAGCCAACTGATTTTCTCTTTTTATTACCTAGAACCAGTCTTACTTATTTTATACTAGCTTAGGCCTGCGACTTCGTTTTTGTCCCATTGGAGCCGGTCGATTTTCCGGGATAAAAGTAGCCTCTGTGTTAATCCAAGTCACGGACAATATATACTCTCAAGTTTCATCCAAATCGGATCAGTAGTTTTTGCGTGAAAGAGGTACAGACATACACACACACATCCTCACAAACTTTTGCGTTTATAATATTACTAGCCGTCGCCCGCGGCGTTGCTCGCGTTCTACCCTTTAGAGTGTAACGTTTCAATGTTCCTTTCTTAGTGCACCCCTACACTAATAAGGATACTACCCTCCAAATTTCATACCTCTAGGACTTATAGTTTAGGCTGTGCGTTGATTCTATGTCAGCTTCAAGAGTTTTATTTATTAAATAAAAAATATTAAATAGGAAATAGGATTTATTGGTATTTTATTCCAATGAAATGTTTATGTGTCTTTTAATATATTTTAGGTATGGTCTAACAACATTCAAGATGACAGTGAAGATATTGCTAAAAAGACCTTTATGGAGCTGGAAAAACATAAGTCAGAAATCGAGCAAACAAAAGCCTCCATAGAGAATTATGTATCTAAAAACCAAACTACAGTAGTAAATGTTTCAAAAACCAGTACTGGAGAGTTCAATGTAAATGACCTTCTGGCTCAGGGTGAAGAGGTAATTGGCAAAAAAGTTCCTGCCAAAAACAAAGTGAAGGCTAGAAAACGCAGAGATGATAGTGATTCTGAAGTTGAAGATTGGGAAGAAGTTAATGGTAAGAAAAAGTGTCTGTGTAATGTGAATAGTAAGGATGGAGTCTACTCTTACATTGGTTGCAGTTTCATCTTCTTTTGGTTGATTAATTGGTTTTTTGATAGTTTTAGATAGTGAGTAAGTAAATAAATGTTTGACTATTGGAATTAATATCATTTCAGAAGCCAAAAGCATACCTCAACAAGGTTTGCAACTTTTTGTGGAGTTTCCAAACACATGTAGAAAGAGCAAAAAAGTTGATCTTGAAATGATGATGAAAAGAAAACTCAACCGGGTGAAGAAGGAGTACCAAGTTTACATGCACAAAGTGCATGTACTCTGCTGGCTAGGGCATGGTAACTACGTTAGTAGAGTATTGAATGACCAAGAAGTTATGGCAGCAGCTCTAGCTATGGTCCCAAAAAATTGTTACCCAGAAGAAAGACTCACCACAAAATACGTTGAGCAAATTACCACATGGTACACAGATAAGCTTACATTGAAACATGACAAAAATGAACATAAATTCAGACCGAAAGCCCCACCCCTGAAAAACACTATACTGAATCAAATCAAAAGTCGCGTAACAACCGCGAAAAAGTATAAAACCTTCATTTTTGTATCTATGCTACGAGCATTAGGCTTGCAATGTCGTGTAATGTTTAATTTTGTAACATTACCTATCAGACCACCTAGCTGGGAACTATGTTCTCTATCAGTCAAACCAACAGATCAGAGTACAAAGGGAGCTGATAAGTCTGTAGAAAATGCTAGTGAAAAAACCGTTAAAAACAAACCCAAAAGCGCAAGTAAATCAAAGGCCAAATGTACTAAGAAGATAGCACAAGTTGATGGAATTTATGATTCATTCTCAGAAAGCGACAGTGAATGCGAAAATATCATGCAACTTGATGGTAACAATGATACAGAAGCAAAAGCGAGAAGCACTAGATCTAGGAGGGCTAAAAAAACTGAAATCGATATTGAGAAAGAAGAAGAAGGTGGTGTATCACCACCAAAAAGAGCTAAAACTAAATCAAATGCTAAAAATATTTCAGATGCCACTAACACCAATGACAAACCCACAAAAGCAATATCCAATATCAGTAAAGACAAATCACCAGAACCTCCGAAATCTCCGCTTAGAAAAAGATTGAATCGAAACCAAACGGCAAATGCAACAGTGACAAAACATTGTAAACCTCTGCAAAAAGTGACAGTAGGTAAAAAAGTAACAAAAAGTAACCCATCTACTAAAGATAACGCAGATGATTCGAAAACTGAAACATCCAACAACAGTAAAACAGAGAACATGAAAACATCAGATAATGAAGTTGATGCCACAAACACAGGCAAAAACAAACAACAAGAAACAAAACTACCTCCTAAAAGATCTGTTCGAAACAGAGCAGCTTCCAAAAGTTCTTCATCAAACACAAAACGTGAAACTTCTAAATCACCTCAGCCAAGAACCAACGGTGAGAAAAACGATAAAGATCTGGAAATAACCAATAAAAATAAAGTCGCAGGAGATAAAAGACCACTGTCCCCGAGTCTTACACAAAAAGCAACCACTGGTGACGTAAAACCTAAAGATGCGGAAGTATTTAGCCCTCGTAAAACTAGATCAGATAGACTTACTTCAGAGAAAACAGATACAACAAAGCATATTTCAACAGGAAACATAAAAAACAAACCAACTGCTATTATTGTCACTGATGAAAATCAAAAAGATGTTGAAAGTAAATTCTTTTCCGAAAACAAAAAACCAACCAAACGAATGAATCTCGCAAGAAAAAGGTCTCACACCAGTGTTGTCACTCAGAAAAGTCAAGATAAAAGCATTAAACCTAAAACTAGGACCAAAAGTGCTCCTGGACTTGAAGAAAAGAGCAAGTATTTTGATAGTGAAGAGACTTTGTCAAAGAAACCCAAGCTGATTGTTCAGAACATAAGACAATCGAAGAAGGAACAAATACAAGAAAACAAACTCAGGGTCAGCCACAGAGACTTGAAGCAAAAAATGAAACCCAAAAATGATATCACTGAAGATTTAGTTGACATTATCAAAGGCAGAATCAAGATCGAAAAAGCTGAGTCCAAGAAAGGAATTATAAAAGGTATTTTGTCTTTTCTTTTGAGGCTAGTAGGTAGGTAATCAATGACTTTTTTTTTTGTATAATATAGGTAACCCTTTGACCACAATCTCACCTGATGTTAAGTAATGATGTGACTACTATTAGTCGGTACGGTACCAACCGCTTTTACCTTCCTTACAAAGCATGAAATCATTAAAAATACCACTAGTGGTCACCCATCATAATGACATAGGATGAACAGTCTGCCAAACGAACAAGTCAACCAGCATTCGTCTTGCGCAGCGCCTGAATCCGCCCCTAGAGAAGCCTCTGCATCGTTAATGAACTCTAGGGTTAGATGAGATTTTTTTTTTCAGAAAAAATAAAAGACGATTCTGATGACGACAGCGACTTCCTACCAGTGGAAGACACAAAAAGTCCCATCGACAGTGACGATGACTTTAAACCGGCTAAGATCAGTCCTAGACCAAGTAAAATTCCTAAAGCTAGTGCAAGTAAAATCCCAAAAGCTGGTAAAAGTAAACTGGATAGAAGAGTGTTATCGTCCGACGATGATGCTAGTTTGAAGCAGAGTAATAAAGTAGATGTGTGGTGCGAAGTTTACATTGAGGAGCTGGAACAGTGGATAGCTGTTGATGTTATGAAAGGGAAGGTTCACTGCACTGGTGATCTTTATGTAAGTACGTTTGTAATGTAAAATTCTAAATGACCCTTGTGATCGATAATATAATATAACAAAAATGCAGTTCATACTTCAGGGTCTAATGATGACCATGACCGTATTGTATGGAATTCTAATTCATTTGACAAGCCGACAATCGAATTCGAATTCTAGGTTTCCGATATCGATCCAAAAAGTTTTCCGAATGAATCAGAATAACACTAGAGGGTACTTTAGAGGGGTACGACTTATGGCTTCCGCCCGCGACTTCGTTCGCGTCCCGTTGGATCCCGTTGATTTTCCGGGATAAAAAGAACCCTATGTGTTAATCCAGGTCACGGACAATATATATTCCAAGTTTCATCCAAATCGGTTCAGCAGTTTTTGCGTGAAAGAAGAACAAACATACACACATACATCCTTACAAACTTATAGGACATTGATAGGATATCTTGGATTATCTCCGCACACTTGGGTTTGATGTAACCTGTGATGTTTTAATAGCTGGGTGTTTTCAATTTCTTATTTCAGTCTCAAGCAACCCACCCAATATGCTACATAGTTGGCTGGGACAACAATAACTACCTCAAAGACGTGACGCGCCGCTACGTGCCACATTGGAACACAATCACTAGGAAACAAAGAGCTGAGCCTGCATGGTGGAAAACTGCCTTACAACCCTGGCTGGGGCCAAGAACAGCCCGGGACAGAGAGGAAGACGAATACTTAGATAGAATGCAGTTAGAAGCGCCGCTGCCTACGACTATTGGCGAGTAAGTAGACTAAAATACTTTTGAAGGAAGTTTCTAAACTTGAATGGGTGCTGTTTTAAGAAAAGCTTTGGGTTACTGCTTAGCATGCTAGACAGATACTACGCAATCACCTCTGCCATCAAAGCCTAACAATATCAATATTTCACAACCCACCGAGAAGGTGCACTGTGTAGCATTGCACTCTGTTTCCGATTATCCGATTCTTCTCGGACAAATGAACTCTCTTACGAAGGGCTCTACTACCACAGAATACCTGATACATAAGAGATAAATGTGCTACTACTACCATTGGTCACTATTTTACTACCCACTTAGTCACTAGTTACTATTTTACAGATACAAAAATCATCCTCTCTACGCACTAAAACGCCACCTTCTCAAATTCGAAGCGTTATACCCTCCCGATGCAGAAACTCTTGGCTTCGTGAGAGGCGAGGCTGTGTACCCTCGTGATTGCGTCTTCACGTGCCAATCACGTGACAAGTGGCTGAAAGAAGCGAAAGTGGTTAGGCTGGGAGAACAGCCTTATAAGGTGGTCAAAGCGCGGCCTAAGTGGGACAGGGTATGTACTTTTGACGTAAAATGACTCTTGTTTGACTATTTTGTTTTTCTGACTAAAAGTTAGACTTTCACTAGTCAAGACAAATAGTACTTACCGGTAACTATTCTGTCATGTTAATTATGTGTATTTGTTTAAAGACCTTGATGTCTGAATACAACTAATTGTAATTAAATTTTCCTTTTGCACGTCAGATCGTGGGGTCAGTTCTCATCCTGGGCAAATATAATATGTGCAATAAACAGATAAACATTATTGCTCTGGGTATTATATTGTAGATTTACAACATAAACAAAAAATGTGCCAGCAGTTTTCTGTCTCCCACAATTTTGGGACTACATTAGAATATCCACAAATATATATTTTTTATTTCAGCTGTCCAATAAATGCATAACAGACAAGCCATTAGAAGTGTTTGGTCCGTGGCAAGTGCAGGACTACGAACCTCCGACCGCTGAAAACGGTATCGTACCTCGAAACGCATACGGCAATGTGGAGCTGTTTAAAGATTGCATGCTTCCGAAGAAAACTGTTCATATCAAATGTAAGTAAACTTACACAGCAGAGATTAATAGTTGTTACAAGACTTGAGTAGATATCTTGTAGTTGTAATATTGTGACAGGAGTCACAGCTCAGTCGATAATAGCTTTGCCTTCAATGCTGTGGGTCGGAGGTTCGATTCCCAAAATTGTCCTTCGAAATGATGGACAGGGGCATTAAAAGAGAAGAGCCCGTAGATGACAGCAGAACTGTCGCAGAATAAAAGTTATCGATTGGTGACCACAAACTGGAAGGCGACTGCGTTCGTCCCGTTGATTTTCCGGGATAAAAAGTAGCCTATGTGTTAATAATCCAGATCCCGGACAATATATACTCTCAAGTTTCATCCAAATCGAATAAGTCGTTTTTGCGTGAAAGAGTAACACACATCCATACATCTTACAAACTTTCGCATTTATAATATTAGTAGGGTAGGATATAGTAGGAAGATACTTTGTAATAATCTTGATCAATATTTTCCAGTGCCTGGCCTAAACAAGGTCGCAAAGAAACTGAACATAGACTGTGCGCCCGCCATGACCGGTTTTGACTTCAACGGCGGTTTCTCACATCCTGTGTATGACGGTTTCGTGGTCTGCGAGGAATTCGAGGAAATCATCACTGAAGCTTGGATCAAGGTATACGTCACCCTTGTTTATCGAACCAGTAGTAACTTCATAGACATATGTACTTTGGCAAGTATGTATTTACAAAAAAAAAGAATATACCTAAGTAGTAAGTAGGTATTCTATAAGCAATCTAGTTCCCATAGTACAAGCTTTGCTTAGTGGTTTAAAAATATCCGTGAATATTTATTTATTACTAGCTTCCCCGCCTGCGACTTCGTTCGCGTCCCGTTGGATCCTATTGATTTTCCGGGATAAAAAGTAGCCTATGTTTTAATCCAGATCACGGGGAATATATATTCCAAGTACATACATGCATCCATACATCCTTACAAACTTTCCATTTATTTATATCCCAGCAGTGGATTTCTACAGACTGGGATGATGATGATTATGACGATTGTTTTTTTTTATTTTAGGAGCAAGAAGACCAGGAGCAAAGAGAACATGAAAGGCTAGAACTACGAGTGTACGGTAACTGGAAGCGTCTGATCCGTGGACTGATGATTCGGGAGCGGCTCAAGCTAAAGTACGGATTTGAAGAACCGACTGCTACAGCTAAGCCCAAGGCGAAGGGACCTCGGTTAGTTGTTAAAAAGAAATAGCAAGCAAGCTCGTATTGTTGCGTTCACACTATGCCGCAGTCTGCAGGGACTCGGGCAGGGAAGTGGGCACGCGCATAGTGTGAACACGATCATGCCTCTGTTCCGTCTCCCGGCCCAAATTCATGCCCTTGCTTCGTAATGAGAATAAAGGTGATTTTGCTGTGGCAATAATGCCGGCAGCGGAATGGGCATAGTGTGAACGCGGTATATGAGTTAGGCCGCGGTCTCATTACGCAAACTGTTCGCGGCTGACTGTTCGCTAGGTAACTCTGAGTGGCGTATCGGTCGCTAACACTATGTCAAGTGACTGCTGCCCACTAAAAAGCCATTTTTGTCGAGATTAACTTCCATACCAGCCAAGCCAACAATATTCTGTTTGTGTTGGCTTAAAAAATTAGATTATGGATATAAGTAGGTTAGGTTTAGTTACCTCCAAGAGGTGTAAGCTGTAATCTCTATAACGGGTACAATTATCAGCAAAATTAATTTATTTATACACTTGTGGAAGTTAAAAGTGTCTCATACAGTTGTTGTAATGTGGAACACCAAAGGTTCTACACAATCATTAAAGACGACCTTTCTTTGCATAAACTTTTTTTAAAAGAAGTATAAAAAAGAAGTTCGTATCGGTTAAAAATACCACAACCCTATTCTCAAACAGTTCTCAACAAACAAATCTCAACTTTATAAGAATCTTTTACCAGTCGAATAAAATCCTATCTCACACTATTTTTTTTTAGTCAATATAAAAGTGATAAACAAGAATATAAGTTACTTTATAAGTTTTATTTTTAATTCTTGCATGTGTCTTTTAATCGTGTTACTTATATTTACTTGGTTTATTGTTGTTTCATTTAAAACAAAGTACAAAAAGAATTTCAATAAGTATTAATAGCACATAAAAAGAGCCATTTTACATTTTTTTTATGAGCTATACCTAAGCATTTGGCTGCCAGCACACCTGGTGGTAAGTGTAGCTGCAGCCTAGGATGGAGCACGCTTAGCTATAATCCACCTATTCACATTAGCAAAGCTATAATTTTATTTCATTCAAGCGTATCTCAAATAAAATAGTAATAGGTTGGTAGGTACGTACACCATATCTGCTTACATAACAGTTGCAAAATACTCAAATACGTAAGGAATTAAAAAAATCTAAAATAAGATGTTAAAATAGATCAATATGTAGCATAAATCATGATTGATAAAAGCTGGTTCTTTTTAAAAATAAAACAAATGTATGTGTATCGTAATATTTATTTATTAAAAATTACTGTAACTTACATAAAATATGTCGTCCAATATTTATATAATTTAATTACATAGGTTTTTTGCAATAAGCTGCCTTTTATTTTACATTACTGATAATGTACCTGTTAAATTAGCAAAAGCTTCAAAAGCATAAAGTTAAAGAATATTACTCTGGCACAGCCCAGTGCTAAGCAATTAAAAATATTACAAAACTATGTACAAAATACTTGGTGTAAAAATAATAATGTAAGATAGATACAGACAATTCAGATCTTTTAAATAATAAAGATCTGGTCGGTCGAAACAATTACAGGATAGTTTTGCTTTCCACTTCCATACCGCAATGCCACGATAAAGGAGGTGAAATCACAATGCCATTTTTTTTTATTTTCACATGCCAATTATTTCCTTTTTTTTTTGTTCTTTTTATAATATTTTATCTTAAAAATACGTTAAGTCTATGTGTCTTATGTTCTATATTTGTATATTTCATGACGAAACTATAAACTAAGGGCCCAGACACATTCATCACAATTTTTTACATAATAAATGAAAGGAATGTAACCTTTAATTTATATCTTCATAACAAAATACTAGTACATTCTATTACCATTCATTAGTCTCATTTAATGTGTATCAACCATTATTAAAGCCAGTTTAATAAAATGGTAAGATCAATTGGGTAGCAATATGCTAAAAGTAGTAGGTAGGTACATACACATACCCACCTAGATTATATTCCTTTCATGCTACCATTCTGCTAAAATGGTTCCTATGAAGTCCAGCTTCATAGTATGTTCATTATGCCATGGTTAATGTGCCTGCACCCATACCAAAACCTACGCCCTTCGGGCCGAAGTTCCTGCCGTAGCAGCCTCGGCAGTAAATCTCACCATTTGGTCCATCGTTCAAGTTGGTGGAATCCTGCAATAGGTGATAAATATAAATAATAATAATAGGTTCTTATAAGTAAAGTAGAGGAAACATCACGCTGATGTCTGATAGTCTGATGTAACACTTGAATATCATATATACCTACCTACCTATCACCTGTATATTTTATCCTTTTATTGACTGTCATCATGAACTTTTACTAGTATTACCTACCTATAACTTCTCTACTTAAGTTACTAAAACGTCGTCGCTTATGAATACGGTCCCCTATATGACATTTGCTGTTTGGTAAAATCTGGTAGAATCATCTGAATCATGGTAGAAAGTGGTAGAATGCTCAAACCGCGCGTTGCTGTTTTGCACAGACGAACGTCTGTGCTGTTTTGAGTTGAGCATGACGTGTATTCTGAATCTGACAGTTCAGTGACATTTGAGTTTTGACGTTGGAACAACAACAAAACAAATTCAGCCAGTTTTTCTATTCTGCTGTGTTTCTGCTCCACACGAGAAAAAGTTACATAAAATGATTAGTTTTAAGGAAGTCCCAGTGATAGTTTTGTTGGCTTTCGTGCTAGGCAGTAATGGCATCAGCGCAGAGTTTTCAACTGAAGATTGTGCGGCGCTTGGGTTTATAAAAGCTAACCTCCTATGCTCTTCCTGTGACCAGTTGAAAGACTTCAGTCTTGATCAGATTATGGATCATTGCAAGCAGTGCTGCCATAACGATAACACAGCATCAAATGAGAAGAAATACGCTCGCGCTATACTAGAAGTTTGTACCTGCAAGTTCCCCGCCTATCCTCAAATACAGGCATTCTGCAAAAGTGACCGGCCCGCTAAGTTCCCTAATCTGCAGATAAAGTATGTCCGTGGCTTAGATCCTATCATCAAGCTTTTAGACAAAGATGGAATAGTGAAAGACACAGTTGCCATTGAGAAGTGGAACACTGACTCGGTTGAAGAATTTTTGAAAACCCATCTTGAAAAAGAAGAAGAAGATGATCGCCACTATTTGAAAACTAATGAAATATAATTTTAATTTAATCTACATAATATAAGAATTATTAATTATACTTTTTTAATTCCAAACAGTTGTTTCAATTAACATGGTTAATTTAGTAAAAATAGGAAGGAATACTTACAAGAGATCTGTGGCAGTCAGCGCAGGAGAAACACCTCCTGTGCCATGAACCGTTCTTGGAGTGCATCTGTTCAGCAGCATAGACGGGGAAGCCGCAGCGGGGGCAGCCGTGGCCTTTAGCCGCTTTGGCTCCAGTGAATGGAGTCTGTTCAGTGCTGTTAACATGGAAAGGCGTGATGAAATGTACAATAAAACTATGTTAATTTTATTACATTATAATAGGCCTTTACATCTATTGAAGATAATTTATACAGCATCAGGAGGAAACCTATGCCTACACTTAACAGGACACTAGTGCCTGGGACAATGTTTATATGGAGTAGGCAATTTTACATTACCTGCCTCATATTCAAGGTGTGTGATGGTATTGATCATTTATAACTTGTTTTGGGTATCTATGTATCTAGGCACATCAATTAATTATCATGGTTAGATACCTGCTTACATAAAGTTTAAGTTGACTGGGTAAGTTAAAAGTTAATCCCTTTATCTACTAGTATTTACATTTTAGACTGTATTTTCTCTAAAAATGCATTTTTTTTTTCAGAAACCCTTAAATTGAACTTTTTTATGGATGTAGCCACACTAAGGACATCATAATATTGGAAAACTGCAAATACTGTGAATCTATGTAAGTACTTATCTATAAAGACAGATATAACATGACCTTTATTATCAACTTTTATCTCCTGCTTAGGTAGTAAAGTTAATTTTTAAAATTCATAGGACAATATTCCTTTATCCAATATTTCATGAAAGATTTTTTTAGTTAAATTCTCCAGTTACTCCAGTAAAAGTAGGGCTAAATGTTGTGTTTGAACTCTTTGGATGTGCCTTTCATTCAAGGGGGTACCTAACCCTTACAACTTCCACAATGTATCTTAATTTTACTCTGAATCCTCTTTGATCTCTTGGTATGTAGTGTTGTATCTGAAAGGATGTCTGTCTACCCTGCCTAAGAATAAAGTCGCGACAGTGTTTAATTTTTTTTTAAATCAAGTATTTTCTAATTATTTTCAGAAACTCACTATGAGGCTTGAACCTCGTTGCCGGTGCAAACTAGAGTGGGGGCGTGGCCGAATCCGAATCCTTTGGGTCCGAAAAGCTTAGCGTAGCACGCTTTGCAATGGATCTCCTTGTCGGGGCCATCACAAGCCAGCATAGAGTCCAGAGGCCGATGGCATTCCGAGCAGTTGAAACATTTCTTGTGCCACATCTGAGGATAAACAGGTATGTTTTTAAAGCATGCGCCACTTTGTAGAGCTAACACTAGTCTACGTACTAGATTAGGTGTATTTCTAATGCCTGGTCTTGTCTGCAAGTTGAACTGAGCTATCACGGAGTAATGACTATTATAGTAACACTACATTCCCTAGACACAAGCTAGACTGCAAAATAGGGTTGCTTGTTTACCCTGGTTAACATCTACTTGTCTCGAAATACTGGAAAGAACCATCGAAGTATGTTAGGCCAAACCAATCACTGCTTAATTTTACGCAGCATAGTCACTTTTTGGCCCTGTCGTAAATCAACTACGTCAAGTTCAAAGTACTCACGGTGCCCTTAGCCAGTTGTTGTTCAGCGGCGAAGACCATGCCGCCGCATCGCGGGCAGCCCTGGCCCTTAGGCGCCAGGATAGATGTGGTGTCGGGGTTGTAGAACGGACGGCTAGCTGATATTTCATCTTCACTGAAAAATAACATCACCATAAACATACTACCCTGAGGTATTATTCTAGCCTACACGGTCTTGCCTTAAGCTATATACCTATCTAGTATTTTATAGTCTTATGATAGGGAGAATTAAAATAATGGTAATGATCTGAATAAAATCTCACGGGATGGAGTATGAACACAACTAATTTTGCAGAACTTGAAAATCTAAAATTTTAAAAGTGCATTCAATATATGAATTATGTCATTTTTATTTTCTCTTTGGTGTTGTGTTACCGTGTAAAACTTTTTGACAGAAAACATGTAGAAAATATTCAGTATAACGAATACCTGTCGGCATTTTCTAATTGCATTGCTTGTCAGCAATGCACAATCTGCACATTGTTTTAAGACACGCATTATTGTATGCCGTTTCTTTTATATATTCATTTCCGTGATAATAGTTGGTTGTAATGCATGCTTCAGTAGCTGCTCAATGCTCATGTGTTCAATTGCTTACCTACTATTTATTCAAATCATTTTATCGTCGATTGATTACAGCTTTACCTACTTTTTATAGAAGACCTAAATTTTTTCCTACTTTCATTACTAATAGAGCACGACAAGATTTCTTCTCGTAAAGATTTCAATCGCTCATTCCACAGATCACAGTGACCAGAGTTGAGTTTACTTGACAAACGCTTTGTAACGTCTGTTCATTAAATTTATGCTATACAATAATTAAGAGTAAAATAGAGAGAGGAAAATCTAAAACCTCTATACCAATGGTTCAATAGTAGAAGTACTTATTGAAAAAAAAAAAATTGGTACTTACGTTAGTCCATCAGTCTGCAAGAATCCAGAACCGCAAGCGAATCCATAGCCGTGAGGTCCCCACCTCTTGCCGTAACATGTCTTGCAGTAAACATCAGAGTCAGGGCCATCGCACGCAATGATAGAGTCCAAGGTTTTCGTGCAGTCTTTGCATTTGAAACATTTGCGGTGCCATTCGCGGCTCTTGGCAAGCACCTGCTCAGCGGCGAAGACCATTCCTCCGCACCTGGGGCAACCCTTGCCGGGCGGGGCCTTGATGGAGGTGGTGTCGATCAGCGTTGTCTTTGGTGCTTGATCGCTGGTGGAAAGATTGCCGATATAAAAACGTCATGTATTTTGCTAGTCGTATCGTGCATGCTCTTGGTGAGATTTTCTAAATATGCGTAAATGTAGGAAGGCGAGAAAAATCACTACATGAGTGAGAAGTACCTATACATATAATATCGTTGAACTAAGCATTTAAAATCTTAAAATTACTGTCTCAAGACTCAACAGTCAGTATCAAAACTCCTGTGCACTATGATAAAGTGACTCCATTTGTAACCTTAAAGAAAATCCAATTTAGCGGTCTTGACATACAGCTCATTATAATTAACGGGCATAATCTCATTACAATTGTCTGGCGTAGCCACGGGTAGCCTAAAAACGTTCCAAGTCTAAACATTTAAAAAGAAAATGAATGTACTTCATTGATAAATCTATTATTGTAAAGTCTCAGTACAGGAATGATCTCATTTAACCCCATTCCTCGAAGAGGATAATAATATTACATGGCTGGATAGCATGTTACGTGCTTTGAGCGCGTGGCCAGTCGCGCCGTTATTAAAATTAGTCTGATCGAGAGCGGAGCGCGTTCTATTTCGGCTTTGGCACGCTGCCATCTCTTGTTTGTATTATAAGCTGTTTTTATGAAAGTGACTATGCGATGGAAATAACCTAACCTGTCATGTAACCTGAGAAGTCTAAATTATGTTACTAGGGACAAAAAAAACATGACGGTTTATAAACCATTCTTTTGCAAGAAGTTGACTCCGGAGAATAGATCCGAGGAGATAATTGCCCAAATTTTTGGGTACCTACCCAAAATCTGTGAATGTAAACTTTAAATGGAAAATAACAACTTTGAATTTTGATAAAATATGTTGAATGTCAGTTATGAGTAGCATTTTAGTAACAGTTGGACACTAAAACAATTTGCTAAAGCATTCTATAAGCAAATAATAAATGTTAAGTTATATGGTTGTGTTAGTCATGAAAACTGAAGGCTCCAGGACTGGTATAGATTCCTTTGGGTACTTGGGTTCACATAAATTTTATTGTAAGTACCTTTGCCATTCCATATCCTTTACATCACACATGAGACCCAGGGAAGACATGCCTCCGTGTCCAATGCCTCTAGGGCCAAATTTTATAGCGTAGCATCCTACAGCAAAAGCAAAGAAGCGTTAATATTCATCTGATGAGTACACAGCTTTACGAGTAAAGTACACACATCAGTAGCATCTGATATACGCTGTGCCCTCGCCAGACGAGTTGAACTCAAGCCGATTCGTAAATGGTTCTTACCCGTTGGCGTAAGGGTCACTCTGCAACACACCAGCTCCTTTGCCGTAACCATAGCCCTTAGGACCAAACTTCTTGCCATAACATACTACACAAAGAAACATTGGATTAAAACATGAGACAATCGGGGTAACGTGCTGTGATATTAATAAACTCAATTATAAAGTAAATCTGACATAAATTAATCTGTTGCAATGGTAAACATTGAAACACAGCAAAATGAGAATTCTGAATCAAAGTATTGTTATAAAATGGTGAACGGAAACGAACCTGTGCAGTAAATGTCTTTGTCAGGGCCTTCGCAACAGTTCGTGGAGTTCAGTCCTTTGTGGCAGTCACCGCATTTGAAACACTCCTTGTGCCACCCCTGGACATACAGTGAATCGTGAGGGTGTGTCATGCAGGGATAATAAATACAATACACTAACCTACAGGTGCACTCGGTTAACACACTGATATACAATGAAGTTATTGTGCATACACATTCAACATTAATCAATATTCTTGCTAAAGGAACTCTTAGATACCTCGACAGTATATTTCGAAATCTGGTCCATCACAATGCGTCATTGAATCGAGTGTCTTGTTGCAATTAAAGCATTTGAAGCAACGTCTGTGATAACCCTATGGTACAAGTTAACGTGGTATCAGTATATGATCGCATTATTGCATAAGCTTCAATCTTATGGTATTTAAGTTATAATGTGAGTTATTATGAAGTTTATCGTTCTATGGTGACGCACCTCATAAGGAGAAAACGTAACCCGGAAGAATTTTCCACCTACTTTGGTCTAAATAAGGCTCTACACTTTGAATTTAAGCAATGTGCAAGAGGTCGGTTGTCAATATGATCTACGTAAGGCTTACTTTTCCACGAGCCAACATCTGCTCAGCAGCGTACACGTATCCACCGCAACGAGGACAACCCTCACCAGGGGGCGCCTTCGCGATAGAACGGGACTCCATGCACGCTCCATTGGTCCTGACGCTCCTGTACACAAAACCTCATTGAGAAATTGGACAGTGACGAAGTATTATCCAGCAACGTTGCAATAACGGAAGAGTAGTTAAAAGCCTGGGAGACACCGGCAAGCCGGACGCCCTTCAACAATACTTGGGCACACTGATCGCGGCGAAGCAGTTTGCTGTTGCCGGCGGCGCACCTCCGCCGTAATGGGAGAAGGTAAGGGTTCCCGGCCGCCCGCTCCGCCCGGCCTCGCCATTGCACTACTGATAACGACATAGAGGGCGCTTTCCTTATCCCATCACATCTATCGACTTTGTTAGAGCTAAGACGTAAGCGTTATGTGAGTTGTTAGATTTTCGTTGTCAGTGAGCGAAGAAAGTTAGAAAACATAGGGCAGAGAATTGGGCGCATGCTTTCTAGTTGTGCGTTCGGAGCGATGCGAAGCCGTGCTGAGGCTTACAGATTGGTTTCTCACCGTTGGTCCTCCTAGTAAAGTCGCCTTGTGGGAAGGAAGGAAAGGGGTGCGACGGATACGCCCGAGCCGACGCCGGCGCCGACGAGCCGCTTGCGGCTTCGACTGCGCCGGCGCTGGCTTGGCCACGCTCCGCTTCAACATCTAACTCAAGTTTTGGAGTCGACTCTTTTATTTTTTTTGTATAAATTAATTAAATAGACCGATAAACAAAATAAACTAAGCGAATGCGAATAAATATCCCTAACTAAGGTAATTTAAATTACAAGTATGGCGTGCGATCGAGGCACCGCTGGTTGGCCGAGATGTGTGTCGGCGACTGCTGGTCCGCTGGACGGCCGCTCGCTCAATTCCTGTTGCGACATAAACGAAGACTGGTCATGCAATTGTCAGGCGGCGCGTAATGTACAGCCGAGCGCGCTCTAATTATGAGTTTTATGTACACGCGGTTAATATTGTTACATACGGGTCGTTGCGACCTTAGATAAGGAAAGACCCTCAGTGGCGCTGGGCGCGGGCGGCGGGGTGGCTGTGGACTCTGGTACTTACGTGTCCTTAAGGTGGTCCCCAGTGTCCATCGACAGGCAGCCAGCGCCGCCGCCGAATCCGTAGCCCTTAGGTCCGAACTTGCGCGCGTGGCACATTTTGCAGAAAAGTTCGCCTTCGTGTTCTGTGCAGTTGGTAGAGTCCAACAGCTTCTGGCACAGACCTGTAATAAGTTAGATGACAAATTAGTCAAGGCCGTCAATTGGGCAAGGAGATCATTGGAATGAAACTGTTATTGTTTGTTTGTTTATCTTTAGTCATAGTGTCATATTCGAGATGATTTTGGGCCAAAAAAGTTTGAAGTTGAAAGACGGTGTTCAATTAAACATAACATTCTTCAAGGCTTTTCATATTGATAGTACTTTTTTATCAGTTTATAGGGTCATTGAAATAAAGTCGCATCTTCGATAGTTACCAAGTTGACCAAGTGGTCAAACATAAACGAACATAAATTCAACCCCTGGTTCGTCTAACTCAACTAAAAAAGATCTCGCTTCGCTTCTTTAGTAAATAACAATCTTCTACTGTGGTGCCTCAAAGAAAATTAATTTTTTTTTGAAAATATATTTGTTTATAGTATTTTATCATTACCAACCTAGTTGTCAGTGACGGATGCGGGTAGTTTCGTCGCTTTTGACGTCATCTCGCTTATGACATTGAGTTTTTTCGAAATGTTCCGAGCATAGGGGTTGAAGACCGGGGATGTTTAAAAGACGTATTGAAAGAATGATAGTAAAACTGAATATAATACATTAGTTGATAAAACTCTTCAATAAGTCGTATACGTAATAGAAACCTTTGCACAGCTGTTTTCAACGCAAGTAAGTTTTATAAATATAATATTTATGCTGAAAGGCTTTTTATTATACGACATGCTCTATTATTTACTACTTTCGATATATTTTGTGAAACTTACCGCACTTGAAGCACATTTTGTGCCATTTGAGCCCTCCTGCGACTCGCTCTTCAGCCGCGTATACTGATTTGCCGCATTTTGGGCACTTGGGGTTATCTGCTGGTTTGAAAGGCATTGTGCTCGCTTAACTTATCCTGAAACAAAATATTTACTGTTGAGATTCTAGTCCAACAATTTGCTGCTTCAAGGAGAGGCGACTTGAACTGCACGGCTTTTGTTGGAGTCCGAATGCTTATGAACACAATTACTATTATCCTTATTCACTACAACACATTGCACTATCATGTGGCATCGTCACATCTGAGCACCATGTTATAAAACATTGCATCGTTATCAATTATTCTAAATGCAGAATCCGCTGGCCTCAATCCAAGTCGCCTGCACCACTTCAATGCATCCGAAGGCACTTTATTGCTCAACGATGGCACGTTACCGAACGTTATATTAACACCGCGGGCCTCTTCCGAATGCTTGGAATCGCGCGGTATCAAGTAAACTCAGACGCTACTAACTGGAGCGTAGGGCGGACGAGGTTCCTGCGCGCCTAATTTGGGGCGTCCAGGTAAAGTTACGCTGGAGAGCGGTTGCATCGCTAATAATAGTTCGCATTAGGAAGAAGCCGCAGGGTTCACTGGTGGTTATGTGAGGCATGTGCACTTTCACCGGGAAACGGACCTGTTCGTTGATTCGCTACGAGAGTCGAGCTCTCGAACGCGTGTACAGTTTCGGACGGTGATGCCGAGACTGCGAAGCGCGAAGTTCGAATGATGCACGAGGGCAGCGTGCGACCGTAGTCTATGCGCGCCTTGCACACGGCCCCAGTAGGGGGGGCGCCGCCTTCGACTTCCTACTACCCCTAACTTCACAACACACCCCCATATCCCCGACATCATCAGCCTGTACCCACCCTATAGCTCCTACACGATATATCATGCAACTTTACGGTTTACTCTTAACAGTTTGTATTCAATTAGTCTTGCCAAGTTTAAGAAATTGAAAGTATATCAACCGTCTTATAACTTGTTTATTATTATTCTAAGCTGATGGCTTTTTGTTATTACTGTGTTATTAACAACAACACCAACTGTTAAAAGTAAAGTCATTGGTAACAATACATTACTAGTGGTCAAAAATAGAATACAGCAATTCAGTTTAAATTTTAAGTACCTATTGCTTGCGTAACTTATATTTGTTGTGGTTAAGTCCTTTCTCGGGATAAAGCATCAACCTATATCGTATCTCTATAGCCAACGAAGCATAATCTACAATTGATTTCAGGAGGTTGTGAAGACAAAAACTTGGCTTAGGGGTGATGCAATTAGAATCATAAGCAAAAAATTCAATAGATCAATCACCAGTCGAGGGGTTAAGTGATGACGTAATCAAACTCGATTCGATTGGTGCAAAATCGGAAAGAATAACGTGCTGAGGAGTATGTCTAATGTCCTTCCCAGGAGTGGCTGAATGATATGTGGATGGAGGTCTCTCTGTAGATACATCAAAATTCCCTATTTACATATGGCCATATTGGCCATTTCCAATGTTCAATCCGTCCCTGGTTTTAATAGGAACATAGCTTATTTGGTCAAAATATGTATGTATGGCTTTGACGCAGATCGCTATCGTTACCTCTAGGTACCGAGGATTGTGTATTTATTGGGCCGATATTTTCATCACTAGTGTTGGATAGGTCAGAAGTAGGTACTAGGTACTTAGTTATTGATTCACATAGTCTTTTATCAGTTATCTAATTCATGTCTGTTATTTTTATGATGACACCTGTTTATAACCCCCGACCGAAAAAGAGAGGGGGTGTTATAAGATTGACGGTGGTCAGTGTCGCCTGTTTGTTTATTTGTCTGTGCCCTCGTAGCTGTGAAAGTAAAGCTCCGAAGCTCAGAAAAGTGATTCATAAAGTGTCTGGAAGAAATCGCTCCCTAGCGATAAGACCGCCCATTGTACGTAATGTAATGTAATTTAGTCTGTCTCGCATATTAGTTTGTAAGGTGTACCTACGTACAATAAAGTATTTTCATTCATCCATTCATTCATCTGGGATGCTTCTTAGCCAGGTTTAGTGAAAGTTGGTGGAGCCGTTTTTAAGTTATCGAAGATATTCATAAGCCCTGAAAACCAGTTTTGAAGACTCAAGCATAATTGCAGTTTGAAAGATTTTGTTTGACAAACCGGAGTTTATGCACGAAAGCCTGAAGATGATCAGCATATGAAGAGGATCCCGTGCCGACATTAGAGTTGTATATTACAGGATATTACTGCTAAAGTTATTATTAAAAGACGTCATCAGTTGTTACAAGACAATCTATTAAAAGAAGTTATTCATTCCAAATGTAGTCGCATTGGACGGGTATAGTATACAAGAAACCTGAATCACTGTTTTGGCAAGCAGGTTCCTTCCCTAATTGATGCCGGTAATAAACCATGGTCATCACTGAAGTAGAACTAGGAGAGTTACCTGGGTTTGCTTATTATAATAACACAATATCATAAAAGTTTGAGGCTTTAGTGTCTGCGTTTGTGGTCTCTTAACGCCGAAAAGAATTGTCCATATTTCATGTGGAGTTTTCTATGAAATGCTATAATTTTGTGGCATATACCTACTGTGGGTGCTTTGTATTTTTGAACACAACTATGCAATAGTTGTTTCCAGTTTCTGAAGAAAGCGTTTCCATGTTCTGATAGGGTCTCAGACATACAAAAAAGCCCCACATAAACTGGAATCCATACTCGATAGAGTATGGATTCCAGTTTGGCGTATGTGAGTCATATATGACCTGCGTAAAACCTTCTTCGGACGGACAGCATCAGTGTATTTCTGAGGCTTCAAGTTGTTTCAAGTTGCTTCAAGTTGCAAGATACCCAGCATATTGATTCCATAAAGAAAATCTTTAAAGGTATCAGTGCTAGGAATTGTAGTGTATGTATTTTATTGATATTAAGTACTTGTTTACAATCAAATAAATTCTAATTGTGTCTCATCAGATGCTGATGTTATTATGAGCGGTGTATTCGTTCGGAACAGAAATAAATAAAAACACCTACCTACAAGTACCTACTTATATGTAGTTTATACGCTTACAATAGTCCAGGAGAGTCACATTGTGGCAGAGCAGAACTCCTGCCAAATTTACCCGCACCTGCCCGTCTATTAATAGTTTAATAAAAATAACTGTTAATATATCAAAGTATGCGTATAATATCTGAGTGTAGATAATTATCGTGTCCCCTACTTAGTTACACAAACGCTTAGATCTGCTAACTAACTGAGAAACTGGTTTACTTATTCTAAAATACGATAGGTTCATCATGAGTAACCAGATAGATCTCGTTATAACTGAAGGTACGAAGAGCTACCTAGACCAGCAGCTTTTATCAAAAATAAGTCCAACTAATGACATGCTTTTGGGAGTAGTCTATTTCAACCTTTTTCTCTTGACTTAGACGAAGTCGCGGGCTATCTTTAGAGCAAAATACAGGTATCTAAGAATGACTCATGCTTTTTAGAGGTAAACAACTGCATCGGGCAAGACGATTGTTTCCAAGTGCATTTGACGCATTTAGATTCAAAATTGCAAAAGTTTACCAATTAATGTCTACGTTTGATCCTAAATTTAAGAGAAGAGTACTTTGCTACTTGATTACAGAAGTAAGTATTATCTAAAAGAAAGAAACTTCCAAATATTGTAAACCGATGCAGCAGTTTTAGTATAACCATGAGATCAAAACATCTGTTGCTTACAAAAGCATTGAATCACAACTTAAGTAACGAGTACAGGGCCACAGAACCGACCGTTAAGGACCTTTTATTCCGACACGGTGCCTGTCGCTGGTTCAACAAGAACCAACATTGTATAATATACAAAACTAACACATAAGGAATCAGAACGTACAAAACATGTGACTGTAGAGGAAGTAGTTCCTCGATGCTCATTCGATTAATATTAAGGACCTCCAATTGCTTACCAAAAATTGATTTTCGAGAGTCATCAGCTCTCCCAAACGGTCTATCTGACTTTTCGCTTAAAAAATATTCAGATGTATTTTACCTCCCCATTTAGACAGTTTCAAGGATCTTGGACCTGCTAAATAATCTGGAGAGACTGTGCATGGATGTTACAGCGGTTCTGAGCCTATTTCACAATCTATTTTCAAGAATTTCGTAACATGTTTCGTTTAGTTTCTTGGTTTCGATTCGGTAGTGGGTGAATGCCCTACTACTACTACCGGCTCGTGTCGTAGCTACCTACCAGATCTTATTATAGGAATTTAGTTCTTTCGTAACGCTACCTGGCAATGATTTAACAGGAATCCCTAATTTTGTATCTAGAGACGCAACGTCTGAAAACATCGTTATTTTTGTCCTAAATTTTATCAGTGGCAACATAAATTTTATGACCGTGAAATAGTCTCTAAAAAATTACTTGCGGGAAAATGTAATGCTGGCACAATATCAAAGACTAGGTGTGCCGTGTAAACCTAGGTTTTGACACTTGTCTATTTTTTATCGTCAGAGGTGAGCCAGGACGATAGGTATACATAAATTTTACTCATTGACCGCGTATTTAGGGTTGTTCCCTTTCTCGCCACTAAATAGGACACCAGCGGGGATTATGGTCAACCAATGAGTTTTACGTCAGTTTTAACAAATAATTAACGTAGACTACGTAACGTATTGTAATGTACCTAGAGTAAATATGACTCTGCCACTATTCCTCGTGTTTTCTTGGAAATTGGTGTGTGACATTGATTTATTGAAGCAGCTCAAAGATGATGGATGTAAATAACCGAGGCAAGCAATTTTAATTAGCAACGTTTTTCATCTGAACTAGCTATATATTTTGGTGGGTCCCGCAACCACTTACTCAGACCTGATTCAGTTATACCTACGTATTTATGAACATAATAACTTTGAGGAGTTATGATTTGCAATTTGCAGTTTGCATATCGAGAAAATAGCGAGATAAATAAATAAATACTCTTGGACATAATCACACGACGCTTTCTAGTCCCAAACTAATCAAAGCTTGTACTATGGGAACTAGATCGCAGTTCTAGTGAGTTTTATCGTTCATATTAATCCGTAGCAGTGTTCTTTTACCGATCGCTAGCGAAAATGCTAAAATTTAGTAGGTAAATAACCAAAACAAGGTTTCTCTAGTTCTAACTTTTTTAAGAAAGTATGTATATTTTCTGTACAATTTGTATCTGTTCATCACTCCTCCGTAAGTTATAGACTGCATTTCAGGCCAGGTACCTACTATCGAAACTCACACAATACTAAATTCGGGATTGGTACCGCCGCCCGCCAATTAAACTCCTAAAAACGCACCGAAATATTTTGTTATCCCTACTGAACTCCAATTAAACCCACTCTGCAAATAAATACTTTTTAGATTTCGTTAATGCGTTTCACAGTAATACTCGTTGTTTTACTCAATGCTTGTGATTATCAGAATGAAAGTTGATTTCTGGTAGTTTCCGACAGTAAAACTTAGCGGGCACCCAATAAACTGCAAAAAATCATCCAATAAGCCGCCAATAATCTCAAATTGGGATTGGTGTCTAATCGAGTAACAAGAGTATCCCTCAGCTACCTATACCAGACGTTTATGCGATGTTTCAACGCGGTGTGTGGGTGCCAATATTTAAATACACCTTGACCGCCAAAAATTGTTATTGTAAGAGCACTGTTACGTAAAAACAAGCAATTTATCTGATGCAGTGATTAAAAGCATTTCCAAAAATTCTCGAATTAAGTTTAGATAAATAAATAAACACTGGCTGAGGTGGAGACTATCGAATTATCTGAGACTGACGCTGCGTTATATTCACCCAACCGGAGGTTTGAAAATTTACCCTGCGATAACATTTATGTACTTTGAATGTCAGTAGTTAGATGTGAAGTTATTGTTGAAATCTGTTCTTATGCTTTTTTGCTGGTTTTTCCCTCTAAGTTAATTTTATTGTCTATTGTTTGACTGACACTATGACATCAACCGGAAAAGATCACACTTTTCTGCCGTCGCGTCGCAGGAATAAAATGATAAGTATCCTTGAAAGAGGTTAGGACTCGCGAGCCACAGAACTCTTAGATATACGGAATGGCATGCTATGCCTTAAATCCACCTAAAAATCTGTTCTATTCGGTATTGAATAACATCCAGGTGTTTATGACTAAATTTTCCCTCGCAGGTGTGGTATGTCCGCGCTTGTGTGGGCCGATGCTAAAATAAAATGGTAACCACCGAGTGGTTACTCAGCTCTGCAAAACTTTGTATTACTCATGCTCCTAGCTAGTGGGTAGTTACTCCCACGCGATATCAAAATTTCAGAGGTAACCACGCATTTGGACGCGCAATCTTTTCTTTGAAACTGTTTTTCGTCGAGGTGGATCTTGGATAATAAAAATTTTATTTACTAAATTTATACTCAGGATTTGTCGTAATGATGTAATTTGAGAGGAGAATAACAGAAAATATACTATCAGTATATTCTGTTACCTACCTTTATCTGTTGGTAGGTTGCTCTGTAATAACATACCTACTTAAACAAACGACATCAACTTATTAAAATTGAACTTTTTGGAATTACAAAATCCCATTTAAAACCAAATAGGTATTTAATACGAAAAATTCTGTAAAACCAGTTCCATTTTCAGAACGCTGCTGAAGCGAAGTCCGCTGTATAAATATTTCATGAACGTTTCAACATTATGCACATCTCTTGACAATATCAAATAATGGCTTACTACAATTAATTGTTATGGACATTTGAATCTCTTAGTCACCAGTCATAGCAATTAATCAACCATATTATTAGTAGCTAATATTTATTACTTTGTTGACGTAAACACCCATCCATTTTCTTAATGTCCGCAATTTTCTTAATGTAGTTCAGTAAGCACATGCATTTTCAGTCCTCACTTCACATCTGCAGAAATAAATCAGTTTAAAAACCTATTTATACATAAAATACTCTCATAATTAGCTAAATCAAAATCGATCGACCGAGGTTTTTTATAAACTACCTACTTAGTAGGCACAAAAGGATACGGCCCGCCTAATCGTGTTTACTCGTATCTAGGTTAGGCTGAGCGTCTTCCGTAAGAATTTGTAAGTTTAAAAACTGGAAAAACCGACTTCAATTTCATACGCCTTTGTCATTAAATGATGGCTTGCTTGGTTGCTTATTAAATGATGATGATGATTGCAGTTCATAGGGACTTTTGTTGCTACGATCAACTACCTCAAAAAAGTCATAGGAAAGCAAAATACGAGTACGTGTGCGTGGATGACGTGTTTTTTCCAGCTATTCTTATTGAACTGCCAAACTACTGAACCGATTTTGTTAAAAATATTATGGGACCAATCAGGAAGTTCAGGTAAAAAAAAAAATTTCAAATGTGTTCATACATAACGGAATTCATAAAAAACAACGGAATTGAAAATCCCCGCCATTTTTGAAGTCGGTTAATAAAGCGAAGAAAACGCGGAAAAGACTAGCTTAACTCTTGTAACAACGGGTTTGTCACCAGTTTCTGCCTAGTATTCGAACTGACATATGTAAAAAAATAAAAAATGAAAGAAAATGATGCAAATGGGTCATCCGCAATTTGACACTGTTGACTTTTTAATGTCGTCCAGCGGTCGGCAATTATATGAATCTCTTTTACGCACAAAGTTGTTTACAGCAGTAGGATGCATAAATCAATTTTAGCACAAGGGAATATTATTAACCTACTTGGCAGTGCGGTTACTTAGCCAGATCAAATAATACTGTCTCGATTATTTTTAAGAGCAAACAACTAATTAACCGCATTTTATTACTAACCTGCATTTACACTTGTCGGCGAATATTTGTCCTGCACTGGAATCGAACCCAGCACTGTACTCTTGGACAGCACTTGATCGACAGCATGTGTACGAAATGAGGCTAAAGCAGTGATGACATCGGCGTTTTATAATTACAGTCATTTGTTTTAAATATTTTCTTTTATTTGTGGCTTCCATTGGAAAAGTCCAATGTACTCGTAAAGACGAGTATTATAATATAATAAGGTTCCATGTTTTCCTGTTGGGAACCCGAAATATTGTATAACTTGTGTATTTCATAAAAAGTTCGTGGGACATGCGTCAGACTTGTAATTTTGTAGTAAACAAATGGGTAGGTACTAGTTATTTAGTAATATAATAATATTTTCATAAGCTCTTCTGATGTTTTCGTCGCCGTTGAAAGATAAATGCTATTTTTCGTCGAAGCACTAAAGTATTACACCATTTGTGTTGAAAATATGTTGCCAAGCACTCTACTGCAATAAAATTAAACCACTCGGGCTATTTTTAACCGATCGCTGGTTTAAATCATTCCTACAATGATTTCCTGATTCTCGTTAGGTTACTGCGATTCAATCTAAATTATTTTATAGAGTCAGCTGTTTTTACACTGATTTATATAGTTATTTAATGGGATTTGAGCCGATCATTATCTGTGTTATGTTCCAATGTTGTGAAGAATTGGGTTACGCCACCAGCAATCCAGTCAGATCCTACATTTAGAATCTAAATGCGAAGCCACAAAAAGAAAATGAGAATGCATGTTTCCTGCATTCACGTTTGAAACAGATGCAAACGAATCACATCCCATCAACCCGTCGTTGTTTTGAACCTTATTTGTATCGCAGTACAGTTGTTCAAAACAAGGCGCTTTCTGCGTGGAGTACCTACCGGTGTTATTTCTGAGCGTGCGCGGGCGGCACTGTCCGACTGGAGTCCGATTATTTTCTTAGAAAATCCAGATTACAGCACATATTTAACGTAAGAAAAACGGGCTAACTATAAACACCTGGTGAATTCTTTACAATGTTATGTTGCTGTTGGTAGGTATACTTGGTACATTTTTAAATTCAGGAGTTTACTTACACCTGGTTTATTTTTCAAAATGATTTTTTTGAGTGTTGAATAAATTTCATCACTAATTACCTTTGTCGGCCTGTGTTATTTCCAAAAAGCTATCCAAATAAGGTGAGAGCTGTAAGTAATGATTTTGAATAGGTACATTTTTATAGACCAGTGCGCTAGGTAAATTTAGGTATACCTTGGAAATTATTACAGAGAGAGGCTCAGACAAGGCTCGACACATGAAGCACAAAGGTGAGCTGTCATGGAAACATAGATTATGATCATCAAATGAGCAGACGGGTTCGTTGACAGCACCTGTTTGAACAGGCGCGTGCGTAAACTCCGAATATTGACACTAGCCACAGAGAAATACCTCAACAATTCCATGGGACCCTGCCAACTCCGAGTACGTCAGTCAGTTTTTGTCGAAGTCTCTGTCTGAAATACATAAATGACTAATTGTGGGTCGAGAACATTCTTAAAGGTGACCTTGGAGAGTGCCCTTTTTAAAATAAGATTGTTTATCGTCATCATATCAGTTTTTAGAAGTTCACAGTTGGACATGAGCTGAGCAGAGCATCCTTCATAGATTTCTAGAAATAACGATTCTAGGCCTTCCATCGACTTTACAAGATCGTAACAGTACCTAATGTTTTTCTCCTTTTATTTGAACAGTTTTACTTTATCTTTCAAAGCTTCAGGGACAATAAACTTTTTTATACCTACTTACAAATGTATTTTCTTTACTCGGTGATGACTCCCTCTAGCTTGATGAATTGTTTTCAAGCAGTCTATAATCTTTGTATGCTCTACATTTTTACTCAAGTAGGATTACTAACAATAAAACACCTTATGAGAATCGCAAGTATGAAAAATATAGCTGGCTGTTTTCCCTGCTCAAAAAAATAATATACTTATGTACCTACTAGAAAACCTTATTAGTGTTTTTTTTTTAAATAAACTATCGAGAAGTATGTAGGGATATTATTATGTAAATAGAGATAATTAACGTGCAGTAAGAATCAGATATTAGTACTGGTAGCGCCATCTCTGGTAGGATACGCAAGAATGGAATGCCTTAAAATTGTATCCGAATTATTTTCTTATATTTACCAAACCTTGTCTATACCATTGTTTTAGTTAGGGTGGACTTAGCATTTTAGGATGTTATGGCTGAGTTAGGTACACCTATACAAAAGCACAGATCATATAATACTATACTAACAAAACTAACTCACCTAATTCAGTCTTCGGTACAGGTAGCTCTATCTTGCGGCGAAAGCTTAATACTGATGGCTTACTGGACAACCACGTTGTCCAGTAAGCAGTTCCATCTCACGGTACCCAACAGAACTAAGTAGTACTGAATGTTCTTAGGCGCCATCTATACTGCGAGCGATGCGGAAGGCACCGCTGCCTCCGCACGACTGAATCGTGAAGCCTCACGCTACTAATATAAAACCTACGTTGTAATCGAGACGAGAGCTATTCTGAGCGTCGTTGTAACGCCGCTAGCCGCTACTCGCCCGTTGGTCGTTATTTTCGTTAGCTTTTAAGGTCGGCGCCGCCGTTCGTCGTTTCCCGCCAGATGGCGAGTTATTTGCGTTTCGTAACGACGCACATTGCGAAGATTTACGACTTTGTACTCGATGTCGAGTTCAAAATAGATTCGCACATTTATGATGGACTAATTAGATACATGTACTTTTTAATGCTTCACTTTTATAATCTGCAGAAGTTTCTCTATGTTCTAAAATAACCACGTTAGGGTTGGCTGGCAGACAATGCTTTCAGCATTAAGTCCACCCTTTGTAACAAATTTATAATTTTGTGCAATAAAGTATTAAATAAATAAATAAATAAAATAATCCTGATATATAAACGCAAAGTTTGCTAAATCTATTTTAATGAAATAATTTAGCTGCATATTTCAATTTGAAGATAAGGTAGTTTTAGGTAGGCAGTATTTTTTTAAATTGAAATCCAGGACTATGATTTGAGCCTTTTTTCAGAGCTTCAGATAAAAATACAAAAAAAAACATTGAAGCTTTGAGATAAGTGCCTTAAATTATTTGAATAGTACATAGCATTTAGCTTTGCCTGCTGAATAATGTAGGCAAAGGTCGGTCGAACCTATTTCATCAACCTCTCCTCTCACCTCTGTCGTTCATATTTTTATGCTTTTATCAAGGGCATTTTTTATCTTTTTACCTCGCTCACGGTAGCAGCAACCATCTTTTATTTTGGAGGCAACACGGTGGTGGTCAATTGCCGTGAGAGTACACGGTTGCATAGAATTTAGCAAACTTAGTCCACCTAAAGAACGTTTCAGGCAGTACAGCGTTCCTGCTTATCGGGGTATAGGTAAAAGTGACCCATGACGCTGGATAAATCAACTAGATTAGATGCAAAGGCCTGTATCGGTACATGTTAGTTCTATAGGTATTAACTTTTTAAATCATAATTTCAATTCATTGAATACGTTAATTTCATACACTACAAAGGTCAGTAGTTTCTCTATTAATAATTCAGATCTATACAATGTACCTATACTACCTACCAGCTAACCCGAATTTAAACTATCTAATTATATTCTGGCAATGTCGCGTCGCGGTAATTAGAACAACAGGTGCTCATTGTAAATACCTGGATACATACATACCTACAATATAATAGGTGGGTGTGGAGCGATCAGTGATTTAGTCAGCAACTAGTCAGCAACATGCAACAGTCTCCTTCTTACGTCATAGCTTTTGTCTGTCATTTCGACAGGCGGTTTTTTTTTCATCTGCCGGTGGGCTCGATGGGAATAACCCAATTGCGCCAGTGTCTTCTTCTTCTTCTTATATTTATGGCCTCATTGCGTAATACGACAGACAATTTTGCCAGTGTCAAGTGAAATATGTTTCTCTAATAAACCTTACCGTGTGTGTTTTGTCAAATAAAGTTTTTCTTTTCATTTCATTTCAAATAGTAAAGTCAAATCATATATTTTGAAGGAAACTGGTGATTTTTTTTTTCAAAACTTGGAAACGAATTACATTATATACCAAGTATTATTGGTTAAAAATTAAACAATTACACAAAAAAATTAGTACCTAAGTGCTTAGTTGCTCCCAAAAATGGTAACACTAGAATCCACGCAAATAGTCATTCTTAAAATATAAGTAGGTACACTGACGGCTTCCAATACAATGACATTATACTAACCATGACGGATCTGAACTCTTTTTGCTCATTTTTTTTATTAGTATCATTTGGATGTTACTGACTGGTTGCCGACAACATCGGTAATCACTCCACTGTTCTAACCAACCACGTAGCGCTAACAACCACGCTGAGTGGTTAGCGCTACGCTACGACCTACGTCAATCTAATTGAATATTGACTGTGTGAGCTAGTGACCAACTGATGAAGGAGGATATAGGCCGCCCTAAGGCCTACGTCCATTGATCTAGTAGTTACGTCATAATGTAAGGAGCCGGAAAATACCCACTAAAGCACGAAAGCGATCAATATGTATAATGAAAAATTACAATATTCAGTACATTCATAACCTGTAGAAGTCCACTCCCAGACATCTATACCTAGCTATTATAAAACTGTAAAAAAGCCAAAAACTAATATTAAAGATATGGATAAACTAAATATGCAGATCTACTATATAAACGATTCTGATTCCGAAAATCGAGTTTGTCTGTTTATCTGTTTGTTTGTTCGCGGATCACGCCTTAACTACTGGACCAATTTCAATGAAACTTATACTATTCGGAAGAACTTTTACCGGATTAAAACATAGGCTATATTTTATCGAAATCAAAGACGTGGATTTTTAGATCCAGCTTGAACTCTCTAAACCAAAAACTGCCAGTTGCTACGAGGTTCATCGTATGCTGGCTGACTGATATTTTGGTGAAAAGTGTATCAGCTAGTCCTTCATAAGTTTTCAGGAAGAGCATTCTCTATTTACTAACTTTCCGCGATCTTTACTTCTTCCTCGTTCGTTCGTTTGTGGGAGGCCAACTTCGCCTTCCAGTTCGTGCTCGCCATCTAAGAAGTTTTGCACCCCAGTGGTTACGACGGTAGTTGCGATTGCTAGTAAATTCAGTTGGTGGCCAATTCTGATGGTAGAGTTTTTAGGCCGCCCTAAGGCCTCCGTCATAAGTAATAACTGCTAGGCTATAGTCGATACGTGTATGGACCACGACACGGCTTAATAGCTCTGACCTTGAATCCGCAGAAGTTCAATATTTATCTCTGGCTGTGCAAAGCACTCTCCCACCTTCTCTCCATTCAAAGTCAGAGCTATTAAACCGTGTCGGGAGCTGTATAGCTGTATACCCTTATGAAGCACAACAGCAATGTATGTGCAAATTGTGCAGTGCCATTAAATAACTAAATACTATCATCGTAGCAAATGCTACGTGTGCTACGAAAGTGCTACGTATGCTACGCGAAGTCCTACGCTTTGCTATTTTATACCACATACCTAATATCTTATTTTGTTATGAGTACTTATTTCAAATGCTTTATTATTTTTTAATTTAGATTACTTTTGAAATATGTCCTGGCAAGAGCGGAATCTCCTAATACAGTTATTTCTTACTTAAAAAGAGAGAAAAATATTATCAACACCATTCATATTTTTATTATTTGGAAACGATACAAAAATTTATATTATGTACTTATCAGTTATTGATAAGAACAGCCCAAGACAAATGGACCGAATGTTTTACTAATTTTTTTATAGTGTATTCAGTTCCTATTTTATCTTGCATAGATTTCATTGTACAAAAATTCGAAATAGGAGGGTAAGTAAGTAAATAAAAGAGATAAGGAAGGGCCTTAGTTTAAAATAATAATTCCACACCTGTATAAGTTTGTAAACTTTTTTCGAATTTTATTATAAAATTTATAATAAAATAGAAATAAATATAAATTCTTATGACTAAAGACTTATGCACAAAATCATTGGCGCTATTTGGAATATCAACAGGCAAAGATAAATACTAACAAGGTAAACTGCTTGTCTAACTATCACGGTTGACTAGATATTCACAAAAGCTTGCAGTCTCGCATAGCGTCCATACACTCAGTTTTGTACAAACAATACTTATAGGTAATATCACTGGTGGCACTTCACTTGCCGAGGAGGATTTTGCGTCCGGCACCCATGTTGGATCCCGCCTGACTGGCTCCCTTGTTGGAACCAGCCTGGAGGCCGACGATGGTCTGGCCAGCCTTCAGCTGTTCATCGGTGAAGTCGCGTTTGCATTCTTCCGAGGGTCTGGGTCCTAGGTTGGGGCCGGTCCACTCGGGGTGCCTGTATGTCTGAAGGCAAAACAAACAAAATTGTTACATTCAGTTTGCAGTGAAGTTTTTTTGCAGTTAAACTAATGATAGTGATGATAAAATTACTAAAAGGTGAGAAATACCAAAGAGTGAGATGTCGATCCCGCTCGGCCTCCACGAAATCGGCCTTGGATATTTATGAAAACTGAGATAATGTTGCGCGATACTCGTAAAATTTTGCTGAACTTGGCGTGTGGCCAGTTCTAACGTTTCTTAAACTAAACAATCTGTGAACACGATATTAGACTAGGAATGAGGTATTTCCTTTCGCGCACACTTGTTTACAATAAAGTTTAAGAATAGAGTACTAGGTATTTATTCACTTTCGCGTTTGTGAAAGTGTTACGTTGTTGGTCTGGTGTTGGCGTCGTCTTCAGATTATAAACTCGTGACTTTGGATAATAGACAGCTCCACACATATTCAACATTTTCATGATGATAAGGGAATGGGATCATTAGATGCCTACTTCGTCTAAAAACATGCATTACAGCATTGCGTACCTGACTGGAAAAATGTGTTTAAAATCTTAAGATAAATTTATTTATGTAAAACAATGTAATAGTGGTAACTTACCTCACGGCCAAGAGCGAACAGTGTGCTGACAACCTGGGCAATATCTTTCTTCTCCCAGAGGTCGACAGTCTGGAACACATCGATGTCAGCGACACCGTACGCTTTGATAGCCGCCTGGAAGCTGCGAAAAAAGAACACATTAGTAGAACCGAATATAAAAAAATACGCTCACGATTGGTAACCCTATGAATCATAAACAAATTTTTGGTATATTATAAAAGTTGGTTTGTAAAAATGCTTTAAAATTGAAGGCTAAACGCTTTCCATCAAAGCTTCTAAGCCGAAACTCCATACATAGTTTGTGTGGGCTATTTTGTTTAAAAAACAAACTAGTTCTAGACTAGTACGAAAAAATACAATGATTTTAATATGGTCGTTCAAAATAATAACTTTCGGAAATCAACGAGCTGCCAAATGGTTGCCAACCATAATTTAATGGGATGCTGGCATGTTTTACATGGTTCCTGTTGTACCAACATTTTCATATAAACATGATTTATTATGACTATATCTTCTCTTATATAACTTTATTCATCTTCTCTTATACAACGTGACAGCTATGTAAAGTGACGTAACTATTTTACAAATTGTGGGTAGGGTAGATGGCTCAAACCTCCCCCCCCCTCAAACTGGAAATCCTAGGGTAAGTCCCTGCAAACCAAAATCCTGGAACTGCCACTAGTATGTGCCTTTAGAAACCCCTGTTCAGTGACGATTTTTAACGTTTGCTAATAATATTTGTTATAACAAACTCTAGATATAGGTGCTCTTTCTTTCTTTCTCTGTTATTGCGTCACTGGTGATTCCTTGGTCTATCGTTCAAGGTCAGTGACTAGCTTGAGGAGATGACCGATGTTACAACCAATCTGATAAATGGATCTTTTTATGGAGATTTTATTTATTTATTTTTTGATTTATGATGGGATACTTGATTTTATTGGCATAGTGAGGGATAAAGAGATGTAATTGAGGTTCTGCATTACTGCAGCACTCAAAACTCTCATAAGATTTCATGTAAGCTCAACCTGGTTACCATGATACTCTGATACCTGGTACTGGATGTCCCAAGAGGTAATTAATAGTGTGAGACTATTTGGTGTGTTACTTACTTGGTGATGTTCTCCATCATCTTGAACTGTCCTCCAGATGTGTTCATCTTGTTGACGGAACCGGGCTTGATCTTGTTGATCAGCTGGCACAGAACGGTGCCGTCCTTGAGGACATCTTCGAAGGCCTCACCAGGGGGGAACTTGGCGCCGAGGATCTCCTCGATCCAGCTCTGGGCTTCCTTCTCCTGTTCAGGGTTACGCTTGGAAGCGAGCTGATAGAACAAGAAAATAAAAATATTAATTTATTTTTAATTTGAAATTATTTTTTAAAAATAATAATTGGTAATAAAACATAAATTCAGGCAAAATATTGGGATAGGTAAGTAAATAAATATAAAAATATTTTTAAAATAATAATGTTGTTTGTGTTTTTTTTACCTTAGCGCGGACTTGACGTTCCAGAGACATGGTTGTGTATGTGTTTATCTGGAGTGTGGAGCTAACGCGATCAGTGCACGGCTAGACTGAACTCCTGAAAACTGAGACCACGTATTTATAGTGCGGCGAGAGGCTGCGCCCTTCTGGAAAACTCGAGCGCACACCGCACCAACCACAGTACTCCTGTAAGCAGTGATTCATCTGCATGCAAATAAACTTTTGACAGGAATAATCTTCGGCAGCTATGAGTGATACAATTTTCATTTTTATCAACATCATAAAAAATATTAAAAAACACATTTTTTTGCGACAAACTGAAATGTTAAAAAGAACAGAAAACTTATAAATTAGTTGAACATACAGCCAATGTTAGATTTATTTTCATAGTTAACTGAGGACAAATAGGGGCTCGATCAATTAAATGAATCACTGTACTATAATTTTTGTCAATTTTGACCATTTCAACTGCTTTTTTTTCACAAAAGATGTGGCGCTTTTTCAACGTACAGCTTGTGTAGAGTTGTGGTACTTTTAAATGCTCTACGATGTCGCCGGTGATCGTATCCACGAAATAAGCATATGATTCAAACTTGATACATTCATACTATTAAATTGAAGTGTTTATTACACCTACTTGTAATCTCTCTTTTGATATATTGCATTTTCATTGGTTATGCGGAATACCGTAACACTTCAAACAAAAACCAGATGCTTATAAAATCAAGACGTAGTTGTAAGCAGAAATATACATAAGTATGGCATCTTACAAGGTGTAAATAACCAACACCTACCGTAAAAATAACCTCGTACTTGGGTGTTATATCGAAACTAAATGGATTTAGTTACAGACATATTTAGATGAAAATTTAAAATGTACTTATCTTGTTTGAAATATTTTCTTTCATGATTACTTGTGTCTTGCCATTGCTGTGAACTAATATAAATAAATCGGTTTTGTCCGATCCCAGGTACAAACAGTTATATTTTAGTCTTGTTTTCTTTTATTTATGTACTAGATACTCAGAAACTGTGTTTTACAGAAATCATCAATCAATGCTACGCTCTGGTGGTATTGGTCGAAAAGCATTATAGAAGTAGTTATTATTCAACTTGTATTTTTTAGAGTTTGCAGTCAGGTAAGTGCGTAAGTATGGCTAGGTTCATAACTAAGACATTATCTAAATCCAATACCATACTTTGTTTTATTATCATTTTACAAGGATTCTTAGCTAACAACAGGTGCTAGTTTCAACCATTTCAAGTTAAAACCACATCAGTCCATATAATGGTTTAAGCTTTCCGTATGCGAAGGTGCTACGTCCCCTATGCAAAGCTACGCTGCGCAGACGCCGCCGACGCCGCCGCCCACATTTCGCGCGCCTTTCAAATGAATGCTGAGTTATCATTGTCGCCATTGCCCACGCTGTTTGGATGGTCATGTCACAGTATTTTTTACTTTTCTATGAAAACAAGAGTCAACACGGTTTTTTTTGCAATTTTTTGTCTGTTTAAACTAATTATTATTAATTTAAAGTATCTGTCAGTTTATTACAGTGTTACTATTACACTGTTGAACAGATTTTGAGACTACATAGATTTTTTAGAGCAGAAAATATCCGCGGAAAAATATTTCGTCAGAAAAATGAAGTTCATAAAATTAAATTTTAGTCTATCTTCTTCTAAATATATAAAACTCTTTTGAAGCTGACTGACAAAAAACGCACAGCCTAATAGGATCAAAGATTTTAAACAAATAATGCGTACGCTGCTATATACCACGCGAGCAAAGCCACGGGCGACAGCTAGTATATAATAAAATAGTTTTTGGCGAAACTGACTTCGTAGTCATTAGTCCAACGAATTCGTCGAATGAGTAATGCAACGATAAATACGGTGATAATCCAAGATGATCTGTGCTGGCGGTAGTAAATCGTAAGCTCGTAAAGTAATTGATGTTCACATATTATTCTATTTTGGAGTATATTTTATGTCGTGGTAGTTTATTCTAATATTTTGTGTAGTTACTTATTAACCTATACTTTGTAGCTTAATTTCCCAACCGAGTGGTACTGTGTTGTTAATCTATTTATTTAAATAAACTAAGAGTTTCTGTAACGGTTAACTTAAGTTAATTTTTTTTTTAGTTTAACCTAGACATCGACTATCTTAATGTAAGGGTTTAGCTGGTTTATCAGTTAGGTACAGCTGATGAACCAGGAAAACCTATACGCACAACTTTGAATAGGCACCTACAATACCTAAATAGCTTTTTCATCATCCCGTTTTTTCCCATTGACAAGAAAGATTTTTTTACCTCCGATTTTATGTAAGTACAAAAATTTAGTGAACTTGACCAATTTCCAAAGAATTACCCTTCAAAATTATCTACAAATACACGTGTTGACAAAGCGAGTGCGATGTCCCTTACCTTGGATACAAGGTTAGCGAAAGAAACGCATGGGCATTCTTCAAGGGCAGGTCTCTCATCGTCTTTTTAGCTTAATTTGTTTACATCGACCCTGTTACCAATATTACGACCATGCGACGTAAGTTGCTTGAAATACTTGGAGATACTTACCGTGTTTTGTCTTTTGCATCGATAAGCAGTTTCGAATTTAAATAAAAAAACAAAATATGATGTACCTACCTAACTATGTTAAACTTACGCCATCCACTAACTAGAAGGTTATCTGCTCCGTGTTTACGCCTTATTCATGAGGTATGGTAAAATGTAGAGCATGAAGGCGATTAAAATAAAATTTAAAAACAGATTCATAATTCACTTTATTAAAACCCAACAATTTCAACAGTGAAATTGTCGATAATTACATACATGGAGTACAACACTACTTATCCTAGTATTTACAATTAATTTATTTTGCAATATCTAATTCACTATTTACAATTTTTGTAACTCTATTCTATCAGCATAGCATGACCTTAGTCAGATCCCAGCTTGTAGGTATTTGCACTATTATGTAACTAAGTAGATAGGCTATTCGAGTTAAAATAACGGTATTCTTTACAGTAGGTATACTTGTAAACTTATAGCTCTATAAAATGACTAGAAGGTGATTAGTAAATTATAAGACTGATAATGCACTAGGTCCCAAGTATTCCCAATTCAACAATTACCTATGTGTCAGGAATACTGTGTAATGTAGGCTATGAGAAGAGGTCTCGTATTTATTTATTGTTTTTCAATAGTATACTTTGTTAAACGTATACACACAACATTTTGGAATGTTTATTTACAAACATTATCACACAACACTTTATCCTAACATGCTATATTTTAATCACACATACTTTAAATAAAAACTATGCAATACACCCTTTGTACATATCAGTGGAATGTACGTTTTATAATAAATACTTCTAAAACTTATAGTTTTAATAGTTCGTTATTGCGATAACATTTAATGGACACGATTCGGCACTTAAAACTACGCTCATTTTCAAGTCAATATACAAATTCGTCACTATTATCTCACAAATTCAAGTTCTACATCCGTAAATTCTACGGCTTACTTGGAAAAACTCACTGTCATCTCAATAGGTACTTGATATTATTACGCAAATACCGTCTTCAACGTTTCCAGCAATAGAAAAACTTACAGTCACTTAAGTCACTCACTTTTCCAGACCTACAAGTATAAGTTCACTCACTCGGTCCGTAGTATGGCGTTTGGACAGTTGACTCCGCGTTGTACAAGAACTCCCAGTTTTGTTGGAAACGGGTTTGGCATTAGAAGAGATGGTTGTTGGATTTGGCGAGGCTTCCTAAATGGTCGGAGAGTAGATAGTTGGGTGGTGCCACCCCCAGGAGAGGGAAGCCGGAAGGCTGGCGCAGGAGGCCGCAGCCGCCGGCCCACTTGCCGCCGCCCGCGCTGCTCACCGGCGGGAGTCCGCCGCCGAGACCGTTCAGCTCGTCACACAGCTTGTTGGCTAAGAAAAAACAGCATATTTATTTTATGTAAAAATACAGGGCATTGTTACGGGTCATTTGGAAGAAAATCAAAGTGAAAAAGTTCACGGCTGCAGGCACGATAACCATTCGCTCAGATCTTTTTGTAGGCTTTTTGGTGACCTTTTGAAAATATTTGGAGGAAGCATAAAGCAAGGTGGTACCAGGAGCATGTTCAAATATTAAGTACATTTAGTGCATGCCCGCATTTTGCCAGAAATCCATCAGTAATAACACTCGTAATAAATTGTCTTCCTCGACCTTTAGAATTGAAAGTTAAATACTATAAAAAGAAACAAGAGACAATTAAAACAAACGAATAATTTAAACAATTATTAATTTATCGTTACCCGACTGTTTTGCATAGTACCTACACAGACACACACCGTACAATATTAATTAAGTGCAGTCGCAATCGAGAGTGGGCAAATTGCACAGACAAATAAGCAAAACACTGGCGCATTCAAATCTGACTAGAAAATCAGACTGGCGGTGGACGGCGGGCATGAAATAATCGTGGTAACGCAATTATGCGGTAATCACCTAATCCTAGCGCGCGTTGTTTATTCAAGCCTGAGTGACAATCGCGCGCACAATTAGCGCAAATGAGCCGAAGTGGAAATCTGGCGGTTGCTCGGTGGGCGGTAATGTGATTAATACGGCCGCAAGTCCGCCATTGTCAGGTGAACTGCAATGCCTCCGCGCAACCCCTAACTGGCAATCACAAAAACGCATCGGAGCAATTTAGTGAGAGACCAGATTGATGCAATCCTTTCCGTTGGATTAATATGTTTCAATCTACTCTTTTAAGTTCTCTTAAGACCTATTTTATTATCCGAAACATTTAGGAATATATATTTGTAGTTGTTGATAATTTGTTCTTTTTTGAAATAAATAATGTCTACAATCAAAGAGTTTTGTTCTTTAATATTACTTCCTATCTACTTTTTCCTTTGACTGTACTTTTCTGCCTTGGACAATAGATTTTTTCGATCATTTCGAGAGCGGTCCCTTTCGCCGGAAGAAAAATAATAAAATTAAAGCAATCCGGCGAAAGGGACCGCGGTCCTATACCTACCGGTCCCAATCGACGGAAGCCTCCATTACGCGCTAGTTTTTTGCGTAGGTAGATGGGTTATTTTATTATAGCGATATCCGAATTAAAGCGTTTATTAAAAAGAATAGCACTTTTCTTTCCAACAGTATATATTTTATAAAATATGAGTCCAGTGGAACTCTTTGGTAGGTGTTTCTAAACCGTGGTCGTCCGGTATGAAGCCGGGGGTCGGGATCCTTCGGGCGCCACTTTCTAGCTGGTAAATTCCGATTTAATATTGTAAGTGCTATATTTAGTAGCTTTTAATGCTAACAACAAGAGGTGATTTGAATATTTTTTTTAGTTTTTGTCATTTATCATTTGTCAAGTCCACCTACAGTTTTCTTCACTGCTAAGCTTGAATAAACTACAAAGAGCTCAAATTGGCAGTGAACAAGATAGTGCGTAATACCTATTATTACATCTACCGACGAGTATTGTGAAGAACCGCGTTATGTTCTAAAAGAGCCTTGTTGTCGACACCCACGCAAGCCTGCGACTGAAATAGCGCGATGAAGCGTTTCCATTGGTTGGAATGCATGACTCACGCTTGCTATTGGTAATTTCAGCGATCAATGTAACATTGAAGAAATATGACCACTAAATATATCCACATGACATCACGTTCTGGCTATAAATATAGCACTATAAGTTTTTTGCGTTGCAGTGGTGGTTATTTTTATGTCTATTGCGGAGCTTTCGGTAATTGATATCTCTGTTGACGTTTTATTTATAAATCTTGTTACCGACACGCTGATGCATAATTCAACTTTGAGAGAAATGAGAAACAGACGGTACGGCTAAGATGCAATTACTTTTTCGTTTTTAAAATACTAACTGAAACTAGAATAATATTTACTGAAATATTATCAAGATTGTTTTAGAGTAAATCCGTGCTAAATTAAAACCTAACTTGGTTTTGATTTAGTCATTAGAAAGCGTTTATAAAAAAATTGTGGCATCCGCCATTAAACGAGTTGCATCTAGTTTTTACTAAAAGCTCTAAACTTTCACGTCATGCGATTGCCAAAATAATTACACAGACTTTCACCACCCAGTACCCACGCCCGATTGTGAATGTACGATGAAATGCTAAATGGATTCCAATTTATTTAATTGAAATATGTTGGATGCTTGTTTTTATCAAAGAGAAAACCAAAACGAAAAAGTTCTATCCATTTTTTATATTATGTTCGTGGTAGACATAGAGCGTAAGAACGCATATATTATAATAGCGTACGTAAGTTGGGATAATCTCGTACCCACGCTTATTATGTGTATTTTTGGTATGTAAATTATTGAAATCGTAATAATCACAATAAACTATAAAAATTCTAAATCCAACATGATTTGAAGTAAGCATAAAAACTTTCAAACCTTGCTTAGAACCTTTGTAAAGGATCTTGTTTGTTTTCTTTTGTCTAAAGGACTAGGTATATGAAAATATAACCAGATAAGGAAATCAGTACCTACCCTTATTACAGTAGCCTTCAAATAAAGTCTGATAAACATACCTGCTGAAGTAATAGGCTTAAGGTCAGGTGGGGACAGATGTGGTAGAGCGTGATGCGCCGGTTGGGGCGCGGGCGCAGTGGGCGCGGGGTGCGGCGACGACGATGGCGACAAAGGCTTATCGCGCTTCCCCTCTGACTTCACCGGAGCCTCACCAGCCTTCTGCTGCGCTAAACGCTCTTGCTTGCGAAACTTTGCCCGCCGATTCTGAAACCACACCTGAAAAACCAACAATCAACTTTAAATCCAAACATAAAGCTGCAAATTTTGCAATTCCGCTTAAAAATGTAAACGACAGGTCATCGCGAACTCGTACAGGCAAACAAAGCGCTCGACCTGACTAATGGGAACGCATCCCATGCATCGAGCGCCAAATTTTAATGCAAACCGTTTTATATTCGTTCGGATGCGCGCAAATCCGAATTGATCATAATTCGATTTGTTGCGAGAGATAATTGCAACTGCCACGGGCGCTGATTGGGCACAGTTGCGAATAAAAAAATGGTTTGTCGACGGGTCGCCAGCACAATCACACGCACGCCTGTTTGCCCATCGCATGTGCGCTGATGATGTTTGCTCATCTACATATTTCTTCGTTTGTAAAATGTAGGACTCGCAATCACGATTCATTCATTTCATGCTTGCAAAAACAACGAACAACTAAAAATCACTGTATCAAATAAAATACAATGTAAACTACTGAGAAACCTGTAGTTATTATGTTTTACGATATCTACTCCTACGCAACGACGACCTTGAAAATGTCTTCTCATTACTCAAATACAAACGCTAATGACCTGATCAAGCAAGTTTAGAATGGTAAATTAAAGCTAATGTGTGGTAGGTACATAACATTTCCCAAAATAGATGATCACATGGCAATACCAATGCAATGACAGATTCCCGTAAATTGTGGGCAAATGTCAAGAAACATTAGCATAACTAGCAAATCATGAACATTGGGGGTGAAGATATATGGATGATTGGTACTCTTGCTCGCGTAGGTCTTCGTATACCTAATGAGAGCGCAGCTGCAGCGTGCATCACATCTCATCTCTATAGATATACGCGGAAGACTCGCCACTCAAACTAATGTGACAGGCATGTGAATATACACTACGACCCAGCTTGGAATAAAGCTCTTAGTACAACAAAATGATCAACATTCGACGGACAGAGAGTCAACATCGCGGTATGCATTTATGATTGACTGATTGTGTGTGCCAACACCTGTGCACTTGCAAACAACCTTGCAACACAGCACAGCAACAGAATGACTAATGGATCGTTGTGCAAAACCGTTATTATTTCAAAATGAACTTCTAGCAGCAAGTACTTCCGGAACGTTTTGGTATCGGCAAATGAACTCGAAATGGTAGAAATTCATCATTTTATCGTATAAAATCAGTGCTTTTGAGTGGAAAGGTCTCACGTAGATACGTGCCCGGGGTAACCAAGCGGCAAGGCGGGCGCCGGCTAACGAACATACCGCTCGGCTCGGTTGATTGCAGCTCGCGAGCACGAGAGCTGATCGCCCGGAGCACCACGCGCGCCGCATTATCTCCGAATTGGAAAAAATCAAAGCTCCCACAGCGTATGCGGCATCCGCAAACAAACAAATAACAAAATCCACCGCCAATACAAATGAGTACCGATACGACGCCGAGCGGAATGCGAAGTCGGTGAAGCCGAGCGTGGGCCCGCGGCAAATAAACGTCCACCGATGTGTTTGTACGAATTTGTTGCGATGTTTATTGAATGCGATGCTCGCTTCTAATGTACACATTCTTCAAATCTTGTTATTAGACTTAGCTTAGACGAATCGAATGAGAGTAAAATGTAATGGTTATTAAGCAGAAGAATAATGTTTTTCGATAAACAAGTAAAATTATACACAAAATAATGACAATAATAATTAATGGTTCGCAATTAAGAGCAGGGTCGGACAATGGAGCGCGGCATCGAAATGCACTTTGCAAATGAACCGATTGGGCGGCGAGGGCTCTGGGTAACTGCCGTGGCAAATGTAATTAAATACGAAACACAAGCTCTGCAGATGCCCGATCTGGGAGAGATGGACACGAGATAAAATGACGATTGGTAAAATAGATTGATTCAGTGAATAAATACCAAACAAAACTTGGACTCTCAAACTATATAAGTGAAAACTTTTCATCATACAAAATTTTAAAAGAAAGTAATAATGTTTCTTGAGAAATAGAGTTTTATATGAATTAGTCATTCGCGTGTCAGACCTTTTTTCTTATTTTTGCTGCATAATCTGACAAAGGTATCATATTCGTACGGCTTAAAAGCCCTTTTATGTGATTGGAAAAGTTATTTAGACTTCAAATGGATCGACTTACAGCTATGGCTGAGTTATAATGTTACTCAACCACAAAATACTGGCTTAGGGATTTTAACATGCTCTACCGTGAAATATAATTTTTGGAAGGAGTTAATCAATTGAATTCTCAAAATAAATAACATAAGGGGCAGTATTTAGCAAGAGATCAGCCGAGACACATGGTAGCCCTGTTCCCTCCTCGCAAGTAACAATGGTTGAGTATTAAAATAAACAAAGGCACGTCGCCATGTGGCGCTCTGGGTAAACAGCAAACATCGGTTAATGTATTCGGTCGCACGTCAACAAGCCAGAATTTACAAACTTCATGTTCAACTTCTACACCTCGGCTACTCAGCAACGCTGCAGAACTTTGATTTCGTAATGAACGTGCCAAAACTAAAGCGCACTATCGTTCTACTCCATTGTAGGTAAACACACCATTTACCACCTTGGAACATCATGGGTTGAACAAACAGGAAACGCATTGTTATTCTTTAGTCCCGTTTATTTTTCTTATCAAGAAAAATATATCACCTGAACCGTTCTTTTTTTATTGATTTAAAAAACGATGCAATGAAACCTAGATTTTACTGCAAAATAATCTCACTTCAAAACTTACACTAAAACTAAAAAGTAGATCAGGGAATAGATCAATGGCACTGCTCTAATGCTTAACTCGGACCTTGAATAAATACCTATTTGACTCTAGAAGTGAGTATTTTAATTCCACGGTTGACTGCCCAACTATCCGCAAAACCGTAGCTATTTACCTAGACCAAACAGTTTACATTATGTACAATACTATTTGACACGTCGAGGGTGGCTGCGAGGCTCTGAGGCGTATGAAAAACGTGAGGCCGCGCGAAATGATCTAATTGTATTCATTAGTAGGGGCAGGGCGCGCAAATATTGACTCTACTCGTCCTCGCCTCGCTTCGCCTCGGGCCAGCCTCGCCACGCTTTGATCCCACTGCTTGCTAGATATTACAGCTACCGAATTATGAGCGTCAACCTGAAAACCATGGTAGTAAATTGCAAGTAAGGAATTTTATGTGCGAAAAACGAACATGAAAATTTTTCGTGAGTTTTTAAATTTTTGAACCGAATAAAGTTTACCAAAAGACAACTGTTTTGTTTAGAGTCGCAATCTTCAATAAATATTGTGACTACGTTTTAAAGTAAAATCGAAAAAGCATTTTTTATTATAATATTAATTATTTAAAAAAATACCCAAAAAAATTCAATAAAGCCATAAGTTCTTTGGTGTTCTTTTTGAGACACGGAATTCTAAAAAGATGACGAATCATTACAGCACAAACTCTGCAAAAGTATATTGGTAGGTAATAGAAAGTAAATCAATCTATAGAACAGCGGTCGAGCGAACACACCCTCCTGTTTATACTTAGCGGATGAAAAGGCAACACCGAACGCCCCGAAATAATATTAGCTACCCTCGATAATCCAGCCAATTCTATCATCTCAACCCTCGCACAGTTTAATAAACCCTGTTTTAGACCCGCTAAGGTCTACTTTAGGTTGAAATTGTAAAAGTAGATTCGCTGTTTTTGGTTTGTTGTGTTACTTTTTTAGTAACTGGTAACATGTGTTAACATTTGATGATAATCCTGGATTAACACATCATAATAAAGAGATGAATGCATCGTTTATTCAGGCCGTATGTCGGCTATTCGACAGCATTTAGTTCGCGAATGACAGGTGTGTTAACGCAACTCATCTTATTTGATGTAGCATATTGTTTTAAATATTCAATACTCTTGTATTTTTTGTTTATGTTTAGCATAACACAATGTTATTAAATCTCTTAATGCTATGATATTTCTTAATACTTAATATTAATCTTAATATTTTTTCTCTTGTTTACATATAGAACCAATGTATGTAGACTAAGAGAAAAAAAATTGCAAAACCTAATGCTTAGGTTTTGAATCAGTTATCATTTAGTTATTAGATACTAGCTTCCGCCCGCGGCTTCGTTCGCGTCCCATTGAATCCCGTAAATTTTTCGGGATAAAAGTATCCTATGTTACTTCTAATATACCTTCAAAAATATGTGTATAAAGTTTCATGATGATCGGTTAAGTAGTTTTCGCGTGAAAGCGTAACAAACAAACTTACATTCACATATATAATATTAGTAGGATTTATATTTATGTACTAGTTTATCATGTAATTCTATAAAGATATGCTTTCGTGAGTTTTTTTTAATCAGAAAATTAAATACAGAAATACTTTCAAAAGTGAGTGAGATCTATAAAAATGAATCTTATTCTCCTTGTTTATTCCATAGAATGTATAATACCCCTGCCGCCCGAAGTAATCACAACACTTGTTTATAAAAATTGTTTAGTCATGGGCAAAGCTTATAATAAGAGTTTGATAAATGGTAAATCTTGCAATGAATGTATAATGTTATCGCAAAAAGTCGCGGCTCACGACAGATGTGTCCATGGCCCTACGCTCCATTACCCCGCAACCCCTCTGCATCTATTCCGTAAATAAAAACGCTTGAACTATTAACTCAAGATATAAATGACCTATTGATATACTACTCTAAAAATGCTACATCATAAAATGTTACAAAGAAAAAAATAAAACTCTTCCACTACTTAAAATCAATTGTGAAAGCAACATTATATTTTGCTGCATAGTTTTCGTTACATATCAACTTCAATTCACTTATAAATGAATAAAAAACTGTTAGTTTTAAAGTTTAAGTGGTTTCCCATAAGTTACTTTACTACCACGACTTATATGATGCCAGCCTAAAAAATATTCTGTATAAGGAACCTGCTCATATAAAATGATCTCCACTTTAACATTTCATAAATTGCAATTCCTGATCTCTAAATTTTTTTAATTGTGAAATTAAAATGTATCTACTCTGCCTCATTACAGTACAGATACATTTTGTAATACTCCCAACTCCTAATCAATTAATCATTCGTAACTGATCGGCGCGTCACTTCCCTAAATCAGCCCTCGTACTTTCAATTAAAAGTATACCGATTTAGAGAGATATTGATGAATCACCATGATTAGGTGATCGGCGCTTCCGCGACAATGCTGTAATCAGTCGATCGGCACGCGACTCGACAAATCATTGATACATATCGGTAGAAACGGCAGATGTTTCTATACAACACCTACCTACTGTGTTTGATTAAATTCAAACTGACCTTGCAATTTGTAGCTGTCTAACTTTTTTCTCAGCTTCACCAGTATGAAAAACCAATGATCGAAATCGATACCAAAAACGACGTGGCCTCAACAAAGCTATGGGCTCTGCCCCACCAGTGGGCCAGCCGGTGGACTCGATGAGAATAACCCTGATAAAATAGATGAATGACCTGTAAAAGTATTTTTTTTTATTATGGTGTCCATAACCTATTTTTTAGGATTTCACTAGTAAAAACAATTTACTGTTGTCCTACTGAATAGTGATTCTAGCGATGCCTTTTTTATTTTCTCTGCAGGCTGATTGTCAAAAACACCCTAGCCATAGATACTCGTACCTAATCCCGAGATAACTAGTTACACTCACATTTCCACAATATTTTAACAATTTTCATTGCATTTACACATTTTTATTCCAATTCTTTGCGGAGTTTTACATACACAATACTTTTAATGCTAAATAATAGGTTGCATGAAAACAAACCAAGTGAACACCAAATGAGTCTCGATCGGTTGGATGATAAATGTAACGGGGAGGAAGACAGGAGTAAAATATAGTTATATTTAATGTCAGTAGGAAGAAGAGTGTTCTATGAGTATAGTTAATGTGACAATAGGCTCACTTGTCCCGCGCAATCGGTAAATGGCGCGTGAGTGCTGTGCAGTTGTGATTCAACAAAATGTAGGGCGTTTATTAAGTTAGGTAGGTACTATAGTTGAAGGTTTAGATAAAAATATCATTGAAACTCAGTAGTATACCGACGACCCCACATTTTTAAGATCGCCGAAGTCTTCGGATGGAAAAGGTCTGAAATAGTTTTTCCTGTAATTGTATGCCTACGACCAGTAGTGGACTTCTACAGGCTGATATGATAGTGGTAGTATCAAACTAAAGCTACTGTGTATATGGTTTTGGGGTATAATAATACTTATACGACAGCTGATGATTTTGTTTTCTAGAAGTACAGGTTTTGTTTTGGTTTTGATCATCGTAAATTGATGTATTCTGATTCACGCATTTTGTTTATTAACATTTCCAACTACATATATAAAGTACTAGCCGTCGCCCGCGGCGTTGCTCGCGTTCTACTCTTTAGAGTGTGACGTTACAAAATTCCTTTCTTAGTGCACCCCTACACTATATAAGGATACTACCCTCCAAATTTCATACCTCTAGGACTTATGGTTTAGGCTGTGCGTTGATTCTCTGTCAGCTTCAAAAGAGTTTTATATATATTGATGATGATGATGATGATCTCTAAATATCCGAGTTGTCTTCAGTATTTCCGTCGTCGTTGAGCTCTCAGTTGTAATTTAGAAAAGTCTTTACTCACAGCCGTTTGAACGTCGGCCAAATAATAAGTAAACAAACCGTTTATCCTCTAAATCACACATTGCCCCGTCGACGGCGGAGGGCATCGGTTATGAGGTCCATATATCGCGCTCGCATGATAGTGTATGACGGTTCGCCTATGCTCCCCCGCTACTCCCATCCGAATGGAGCAAAGATGAACTTACTCTTTTGTGCTCCGATATACCATTTTGTCAACAACAGACTTTATTTCATGTAGATCTAATGTTGCTTTTGCTTGTTTAGAGATCAGTATTAAGTTCATTTCACCTATTTCTTCTTCAATTGCTACTGACATATAATTATACTAAAAAAATTCACGGCATGTCATGAATATTTAAAAAATAAATCCTCTGCCAATGTTTTTTGCTGACGTAAGCTAAGCGAGCCGTGTGAATTATCGAAACGAAATCAAACCATGCGAAATCCCACATTACAAATCCCGAGACGCCGACGGATCGACTCGCTATAAAACAATTTTCTCACATTCAAATTGTAGTTGAAATCTACAGGGACGATAGCTGCACTTGATCGCGTCATCCCCAGGGACCTAGCGAGTCGCAAGCTAAATGAAAAATAATTGGCCGGGAACTTGCTCACTGAAGGGTGAAAAAGACAATCGAATGTAAATATCATAGGTTTGATAGAGATGGGTGTCACCGTAGAATCTCTAAGTACTTTAGTAATTGTGGTTGCCTGTGGGACTTGTTTATGTGAGAATTAAGGGTGGAATGAACTTCTCACGATATAAAATAATTATCTATGTTGTATGGTAAAATACTAGACAGCGCTGACTATAATATCCCGACAACTCTCTAGGGTATATTTATCCTATGCATAAACAATTTATACTTTACTTTGTGTTTTTCACAAAATATTATTGAGTCGCCCGTCGCCGCGCATATTGAACTTACACCTCTTGTATCTCTTAGTTCAGTATGTACACGAGCACAAAACTTATGAAATAAAATAAAAAGAAGCAAATTTTTTTTATTTGTTTCCTTGTTATCCTTCAAGATGCGTAGCACTTCGCTACGCCCTCCGTAGATCCTCTACGGCAGCGCTACGACATTTACTTTTTAATCGCTCTAAGTGCTTGTCCGGATTTACATGTTTTCTTCCTATGATCAAAAAAGATGACGCATTTGAAAATTAATATTTTGCATTTGAACTGATGTAATGCCATTTTCGCAAGTCATATTTTGTGAATCAATTTGGTAAATTGGCAACTGCAAGTGAAATATATCAAAGGTATTTTGGTTGTTATTTATTTTAAGAATACTTTTATGGGTTATAATTATAAAATACTAGCTGGGGCCCGCGGCTTTGTTCGCGTGGTAGCACCATACGCATTATTCGGTTAAAATCTTTGATCCTAATTTTAGACCCTATAAGGTGCGACTTTTCAAAATTCCTTTTTAGTGCACCCCTAGACTATATAATGCTAATACCCTCAAAATTTCAAACCTCTAGGACTTAAAGTTTAGGCTGTGCGTTGATTGTGAGTCAGCTTCAAAAGAGTTTTGTATATTTAGAGAATAAATTATAAAATATACCGCCTGTGAGATATACCTAATCAATGGTGCCTTGCCTAGGTTTGTACTGTGGCACTCTATTGAGCATGTGTATTTGGTTTTTGTCGAATTGAGGTCCACTTACGATGTCTTATTTTTATGATCATACAACTTACATTACGACCAGTATTGGTCCTTTCTGTATTTTGACTAATTTAGATTTGGTGACGATTGGAGGCTCGAATTATCCTAGTGATTTTATTTCAAATATATGTTTAACTTTTGCAACATGTTCAAATTAAAAATTAGTCTATGTAGTGGTTCAGTGAAAGAATATTCCGAACACGTCAGGGGATAAAGTACTCATCAATATGAACAACTTTTCCAGAGCGCAAAGAAATCCCGCTGTTCCGTACAAAAATGCAATACCTACTTGGTAAAAAAACCCGATATGTAAGGAAAATGTACTTAATTATCCGCTTCAGCGTGGATAATTTTAATATTCCGGGCAATTCAGCTTCACTAATCTATTCACACGTCAGTCACCTCCATCGTGCGAAAATCTCATCTCGATAGTAATCGGGCGAGACGAATTATCAGATCTCGCACCCTGGGAGTGCATGGTGCGCGGGCGCAATCGGCCTTCTCTTCCCACGGCTTGTCCATTCTAGTACCGTATCGAATGTCACGCCTCACTCCATTGAATCGTTCTGCAGATTAATATGTCCGTTTGTATTTAGACATCATTTGTTTCTGACTTTATTTGTAGGGTTGCTAATGAAAATAATAAAATCTCAACACGGTGCTGGTCGGCTATTCTACCACTTTATACGTTAAAAAAGTTTACATATTTTGAACAACTATAGAAGGTAGGTAGGTACCATCCTTCCTATGGAAGGTATCGTAATGACCCGTAGACGTAGACCCAGTAATAGGTCAACCTGCCAGTTGACGTGGACTTGTTCACGGTTAACCCACATGGTCCACGATTATCCCTATCAGATTGTCCTAAACGAATACCCTCTAAAATCGAAAGTGACCAAGATAATGTGCTCAATGTCAAGATAAATGTTAGCATAATATTAGGTTAATGTGACAAAAAATATGTACTCGTACTTGTCAGTTATTTTTTTCGCCTTGCTGGAACGTCTCCAATAACGACAGACATTCATTACCATTAATTATGTGTTTCAGTGCGGTCATTGTGCTGTTGCTGACTGAAAGGTCATCGGAAAGGTCAATGATATCGTGAGCATACAAAAAAGTAGTAAAATAAGCTCATTTGAACTAGTAGCAAAGTCTGATGACAGAGTAATTACAGGCACACGTCGTAGAGTGCTGGACACAGTGCAATGGCTTGCAGGGCACGTCCTCAGTGGACGTCCTTTGCTATAGACAGAGGTAACCATTTAGTGAAGTGGGTGATCGGCTTGTTTTGTCGGTTTTTTCTATATTCAAAAAGTTCTCATGGTTTAACGATTGGTAATATAGCTGGGTCAAACAAAAGAATAAACATTGATTAAAATAATAAGCGTTCATTTTACTTGAATAACTATTAGTGTTAAACGTGTCTAAATCCAGTTTTTGCCAGCTACATGTCTCAGATCGTCACCCTACCTAGCCGGAGGGCGTCCTACACTACGCTTGCTTAAACGCGGCCTCCACTCGAGTGTTAGTTTGCTCCAACGATTGTCGAAACTGGATGAAGAAAACTGGATGAAAACTGGATGAGAAGAGCCGACGACCGGGCTCAGTGGCGCGTCTTGGGAGAGACCTACGTCCAGCAGTGGACCGATATAGGTTGATGATGATGATGATGATGTTTCTAAATCTGATGAGAATCTTATCGATAGCAAACCCTATCCAACTTTTCTGATGATGAGAAACAAACTAGCAACAAAGTGATTTTTGGCGTCTGTCTCGCCGTACAATCACTATGGAGGGACCCACTAAGTGATTACTTAATCTGGTTGTATCGCGACCGAGCTGGCAATCAACGCGATTAACTAAGGGTTAACTAAACCGTCCCATTATTGCAACGCTCTAATGCAATTTACGGCCCATATCTATTTATTATTAAAGTAAACCCCGCGCCGGACTAAAGTATTCAAATACATATTAGGTAGAGGACACAAATGCTTTTGTATCTTGAGGGCGTTAAAACAGGCGTTTGATCTTACTTTCATAAATGAATTGGTTTTGGAGCATTTACTAAAGTAATATTTTTTTCTGAAAACTGGAAAGCCAAGCTTATGCAATGACACTAATTTTGGCTGTGCCTTTTTTACCCATTCGCAAATCTTGAATGAACCACAATAAGAAAATATCATGAGCCCATTATATTTTATTCCAAAACACAATCATCGCCAATCAGAGCAATAACAATATTATGGTTTCACAACTGCTTTCCCAAATAGAATAGGATCCCCCTTGATAGATGGAGCGACAAACATTTGTGGCAAGTGCGTCTCTGATGCCGCGTGCGAGTCGCGTGCCGACGCGTGCGCCACCTGCGCGTGCTTGATGCCCTGGCACGAGTGAAGTGCTCAACGACCCTTGTTCATAACTGAATTACTTGATATCAATCTCGAGTTTTAATCTGTAATCATCTGGTTTATTATTTCTTTGAAAAACATGTTTATTGCTGCTAAAACCATCGATCCGAATTTGTCAAATAGTGTCAGACGTCGCTAAGCTGAAATGAGACAGAGCGAGGCACTCTTCCGCATGTCCACTGACGCGCGGGCCATATGTGCCCTATGCCCTAAGATAGTGGAACAGCGTCATGGCAGACCCTGGAAACAATGGCGAGACGAACTTGATGCTTCTAGCAACTAACGCTGGGTCATGTAATCTGAAAAATACGAGGGAAGGCTTTTGCGGACAGTGTATGCTAACAACAACATCTTTGCATCCAGAACATTGTATGCATGATCAATTTAATATTTTTGGCACGATAATAAGTAACTTTATTGTCTCGACTTTATTTTTCATCTACTAAGCAATGCATACATACCTACTGTACATCTTAGTAGAAACATTCTGACATCAGTATAATCTATCTGATACTAACAATTTCTTGTTCCAGTACAGCCATCATGCACACAGTAATTATGCACGAGGAGGCAGCATCGCCAGGGACGATGCAGTCCCCACGGACACGACCGGGATCTAAGATCGAGAGGATTGACACAGCAACCCCGGCGGCCGGCATGTCAATCTTTATTGCCTAGCGGGGCCATCACTGTCAGCTGACCATAGCACGAGTACTAGCAATAACGAGAGTGGATTCCTTGGTTATTATTATTACTGTTAAAATTTTATTCAATAGTAAAATCGTATTGAATGTTAAACAGTAAGGTTCGGGAGTAAAGAAAAGTTTTTTTGGCTTTTTAAAGTGAATTCTTACTTATAACAATGCAGAGCTTTGAAAAGTATGTACCTGTGCACTTTTATCACACACCAACAAAACAAAAATTGTACAGATTTTGTAGCAACCGTGTTACAATTGAACTTTTACCTAGCAACTGTATTGTTTTAAATTCTAAAATTCAAGCACAAACGTATACTGGTACTCACAAACTAAATATTCTTGTTTCCCTGCCTCGGCGTAGAGTTTAACTAATATCTCTCGCCGCACGGGAATAACAATAAAAACAAAATCGTCTGTGATAATATAGAATTTATTGACTGGGACGCTACCGTGCAACGGTTGATGGATTAAATTGCCCCGTCCCTATGACAACGTGGCCAGAAAAATACGCTCCGTATTAAAACCAGCTGGTCATTTTTCAAGCGATTCCTTTTGCTCTGCCAGGCAGGTGGCTATTTTTTCAGCTGTACTAAAAAAGTGTAAGGCATATTTAGTCTCGTAGTTTCACTCGGTGGAGGAGATATCATAACCCGATTTTTGTGCATTAATGAAAATAAATAACTATTAACCATAAATTTTAATTCATAAATTTCTATGATAAACTGGGCCGAGCCGATGGACTTTTACCTCGTAGTTGGTAGCTCAATAGTAACTATATCCTTTAGAAAGGTTTAATTTGGTCATTCGTCTTTTTCCAGTATTTTTGTTTCGTGCTAAATGGGCATCGGATGGGGAAGGTTTACGGTTAAATTCTACTTTTGTTGAACTCGCACGCCGCGTCGGGCGGAGCAGTGTTTGCGAAGAGCCGCTGATGAATTTGTGTAGCGTGTTGAATTAGGACACATCGTCGGTTGGAAATGTGTATTTTTAAACTCATGAATAATAGAGTGAAATTAGGGAATTTTATAAATTAAACATGGATTTTACTGACTGTATAATTAACAACTTTCGTCAGTCGTTTTCCGTCTTTTTGAGTCTGAAAAATGTTATTATTTTATCTAAAACAGCTTGGTTGTACATTTGGAACACATTGCAATCAAGTAAAAACCATAGTGTAACCCAGACAAAGTTTACACTTACGTATAGATACCTATATACCTACTTGTTCTAAGTACATAGTTTCTTGCCGATAAAATAAAAAGTAAAGTTCAAACTGAAACGCAACTCAATACGAAAACAATTTCACTCTTTTGTTTACGAGTACCTATACCTATTTAAATATACTACGGTAATATGCTCCAAAGTAATTGTATGAATGAAACTCGACAAACACGAAACAAATCAAATATTCCCACACACCTACCGCGCAATATCTCCCAAAACATAGCAATATAAAAATTAATTTTATATTCGGCGAATAACGGCCCACTCGTTGCAGTTACGTTTTAATTGTAATATGTGAATTCGCATTTTGCAGGCGAGTTTTAATTATCAGGAGTCGTGCGCGCTTGAGTTACACGACCGCCCGCAGTATTTATGGCACCCCCGCCATCGCCACCGCCATTCCAATACACTTTTTAACGTAATGAGCGCTCTCTCCCCTACCTCCCACATACCTACACAAACACAATTGTTTTTCCATTACACGGCTATGTATTCAAACAGATCGCGCTTTTATTATTATCGTTTAATCGTTCAGTATCAATACCTATACCAAATAGTACGTTTTGAATTCGAATTCGCTGTTCCAGGATTTGTGTTTATACATTTTTGATAAACACAAGCTCTTTCCCATGAATTTAAATAACATGAGGTCTAAGTGATTTAGCAAAGAGTAAAAGGCTATTACTGTACGCGGCGTGTTTTTTGGGTAGAAGGATGAGAGTTGGTAGAGTTGGCCGACCACTGAGTGATACCCGTTTGAAGTGTGCTTTTAGATACAGAAGACGTCCATTACGACGAGAATCTCAAGATCTTAGGCTGAAAATGGTTATTGTACGAAACTAGAATATCTAGAAGACTAAAACGAATAACTCTGAATACAGAATTTAGGACACCGGAATTGAAAAATACAACATGAAAATTACATCCCCAGAATGGAAAAGTAAATTCGAGACAATAAGCGGCGGTCGCGTCTGGGGCGTCATATCCCGGAATAACCGAGCAGGTCGCGAAGTCGAGCCTCTTACGTGATCTGATAACAATAGAACCAAACCACTACCTGATTCTATTAAACATTCAGAAGCATACGTCGCACTCGGCTCACATAAAAATGAGCGTTTATTATGAAATTAGCTAGGCGCTCCAGTCTGCTAGGCTTTTTTTCGTAGGCCCGTCAGCCACAGTCGAATTACTAGACACTAATTGGACTGTAGAAATGACGGACGGCGCGGGCAACCGCTCTTTTTTTCTCTTTTACTAAAATAATCCCCTAAATCAATTTTGTTTGCCTTTGTTCGGCTCTTGGGTTGCACGTGATTATCCAACGAGGATTTAAAGCCACCGAATTGGGGTAAAAATTTTACTACTGTCAGTCCTGGTTAAAATAATTTTGTATCAAAAAAAAAAATTATTAGCACTTAGATCTATAAGTAAGTTTTGACCTAAACAAAATTTTACGTACAGAAAACAAGGCTTATAGCATTTTTCTTAGACTACTTATTTCGAGGTTTCATGCAACCACAATCCATAACTAGTTCATAAATACTATACTTATTTGAAAAATAGAGATGTTAGTAGGAAATAATAAATACCTGAACCCTCGCTTCAGTGAGGTCGATCTTCATGGCGATCTCCTCCCGGGTGTAGATGTCTGGATAGTGCGTTTCCTGGAAGGCTCTTTCCAGTTCCTTGAGCTGAGCTGACGTGAAGGTGGTCCTGATCCGTCTCTGCTTCCTTTTCTCTGTTAGTGAACCCTCGTGACCGCCGTATACTTTGTATGGAAGACCCGCTGCGAACAATTAATGATAAGTTATGATTGAAGAATAATGTGAAAAGTAAAGAATTTTGATGAATCGAAAACTTTTTTATTCTAAGTAGAGTCTAATAGAACTACCTACCTACTGAAAACTTCAGGAGACTAAGGTTGCGAAGTTTTTCAGATTAGTCTTATACACCTTGTATAATCACAAAATAAATCTAAAGCAACATATCCACGTTTGAAAAAAAACAGTAGACTATTCTAGTTAAGGAATAACAACGAAATCTTAGATTAATTTTATGGTTTTGTACCTTTATTAATTGTAAATAAACTGTAGCGAGCTGTAGCTAAATGAAAGTAATTTACCTACTTACTATATTTTTACAGTTACATTTGCCATGAACAGTGTAACTTGAATAAGGCGTGCAATTTAAGTAAGGTGCAGGCAGTAGAACGCGGCCATTTTTGTCTCCCCTCCGACAGACGTACCCTCTTCACTACATATCTACACTCTGTACATACTTTCTTATTTACAGTTGGATCCTCTGACATTATATTAATTAGCCATGTTTTAGATGGCAAAAGTTATTTTAGTTATGTGAAATTTGAAGTGTAAATCTTCATAAAACTACTTGATAATCTTACATCCTGTAATATTTGTTACAAATGACCGATGATCGAAATTTACTCATAAAAATATTAAACATACATTGCTTTAGACTTTATAAATCAAAAAATGAATTACATTTTCGATAATCATTCTGCCAAGATAAAACTGTTCCTAAAACTATTTCACAAATTTCCAAAAGCAATATCTAGATAGATACGTATCAATAAATACCAAAGTCATCTCCCAAAATAAACAATCACACATAACCGCATTTACGGGCTATAAATACATAAAGTAAAGTGGAAAAACCCTCGTAGCGGTGGATGTCGCGTAGCGTATCGATCGTAACATTCGTAGTGGGTACCGCTACGCGATTCCTACGGGTTTCTTTCTATTTCGCTTACTTTGTTACGTCTTGAACTTTCTGTGATCTTTTAGAGTAAAATGGTTATTTTAACTTAAGTTCTATCAAGATTTTATTATTATTCAGAAATACACAACTATCCAATACTACACAGAGAGAAAATTGGGACTATTATTAGTTTTCAAAAGCAACTGTGTATTTACACAGTTACTTTTATAACCCATTGCATTATTTTGGAAGTTAGGAAGGAAAGAAAAACGAAAATCTTGAAACGACATTAGTAAGTAAATACAATATTCAGCAAAAGCACTACAAAACGTGATCCCCTGAAACAGGTCTGACGTCACGCATTATCGCAGTCAGGGCACCGCAGACCGCAGCCGCAGCGACAATTACCTCAAATGAACCGGAATTAATCGAGACTCGCTTCTTGGCCGAGCTGCGGTCTCATTTGCATTATTAATAGAGGCAGCGGGCGCGGGGGGCTGTGTCACTGCCCCCTCCCCCCCCCTGGGCCCCTCGAAGGGGAGGGGCAATTTGCGGGACCTAATGAAGAGGATCCTCGCAAGATGTTTCTGTTCATAAGATGTTTAATTTGAGTTTGCAGTTCGTGGGTCAGACGGTTTCCGCTCATTGTTATTGCAGAGTTTATGTTTTATCGAGGCGGGTCGGACTCTAAGCTTTGCTGTTTCAGGTACCTGTAATTTCGAGGTTTGTGGACCAGTACAGTCTATGATTGAAATAGAGAGAAGCTTGATGACGTGCACTACTTAGGACATCGGACGCTGGAAGTGATTTCATTGACTATTGTCTGTCACCTTTCGGCATTATCTCTCTGTCTATTTGCAGGATTGACTTCTATCCAAGCAAGGAGAGTTTTTTGGTAGACTTTACATTGCTCAGAACGCGTTAAAGTTTCCGAGAAATTAATTTTTGAATGTCATTAAATCTTTGAAGTATTAAATCCCTATACCCACCAGGTACAGATCTGGTTCTATCTAACACGTAGAGCTAATTAATCGTCACAGGCCGATTAATTCACGGGTGATATGAGCCGCGACCCCCTCGCCTCCTCGGAGGCTTTGCTTGTAATTACTAGACGGCGAGACTGCTTCACTTTAGGGACTTATCCGAAACATCGATAGAACTTGTTTTGGAACTTGGAAATATAAAAAAAAATCACATAGCCCGAGCACAAAAATATTATACCTACCCTTATTTGCGTTAAGTGAGGTTATCAGCATACGATAAGAAAAGATTAGACAAAAAAAATTCCCCTGAAGCTTTATGGTTTAGATATTTTCTAAACTGAAGCGTTCTGAACGATAGCGCAGTAGGTATACGTAGTGTAGTGGTAGTATAATTATTATCCTACTATTGTAGGTAATTTTTAATGTTTTAGTGTAGATTTTCATGAGGAAATTCCCAAAAATTTACCACTGAACATACCAATCCGTCTACGTTAGCTGTGGTTCATTTTTCTCGCGTCACGCGAAAAGTTTCCCGGCATCCATAATGCAGGGTGTCGGCGCGTCATCGCGCCATATTGCCGAGTTGAAGGGTTGGAGATTAATGAAGCCAGTTTCACGAAGGAAACCCCGTTTTGAAACACGTACATTCAACTAAAAATATTGTTTTTTTAGAGTTCAGCCTAATCTACTCCAAGTTTTTATTGTCACGGGTGTTTTGTTTAGAAAACTCTGAATATTTTTCATTTCTTGATTCACAAAAATAGCATAAAAAAGTATTTATAAGTACATAAGTAGGTAGGTATAGGTAATATAGACTTTCGAATTACATAAAAGTTATGAAACCATTTCAAGAGTAATACTTATTATTATACAGCAGCAATATATTTTATATTGCAAATAAACATGTGGATAAATTTGCGTAATGCCAGTCGTAAAATACCAATAAATGGAGCATTTTTCTCGGATGTTGGTGTGTACATTCACGAGTTCGTTTTTAAGTAATATTGAATCCACTTATCTGTTTATTTTCATCTCACCAACAGAAACTTGTTAAAAAGCGTTCAAAAGGGAGATCGAATGTTGGAGTAATCATTACAATATAGATACACTCGATAATGAAAATTAATGGTCATCTATTTCAGCTAGTACCTACCTAGGTATTCATGGAGTCCACGATATTCAAGTTTTTATAGAACCCTAGCTTGTGGCCTGGATTAGTTAATATGCTTTTTATCTCAAAAACTCGATGAGATTAGATATTATATTAGTAGAAAAAACGCACGGGCTCGGTAGGATAAGCCTTAAATATGAATGAGAGTAAATCTCAGTGAAAACCATGCGGACGAAGTCGCTAAGTAGATGTAGATACGCTAGCTTAAAATCTGCGTGCCTGAAAGCACTTACAATTCAGAGTACAAATTGAAAACTAGTGTTGATTTCAGTTTTATTTTATTATGGCAAAATATCCTGGTCTTTTTCATAATGCCAAATTATATTACAGCACACATGTAGGTATTCGTATGTTATAACAATAGTTCAAAACGTTCAAGAAAACAATATTTTTTCTTTTCTAAAAATAAAAGTCGGTTCTGTTGGAATATGCCGCAGTAACATTGTAGAAGTTACGATCCCGGCTCCGTCGCTGCTCAACTGTGAGATATTACCTTTTTTTATAGCCCACTCTTCTATACTATACTGGGACAGAATAGATCACATGATGCGATAAAATATGGCCCTCCGTACTGCCACCAAATCGAATTAACCCGTCCACTTGCATACAAAGCCGATACGTGAATACGAATTGAGATATTGAGTTAGGACACATAAATATTTTCCCTTGGTGCTGAGAATTTCTTGAGCGATACGTTTCTTTTTATTTTTCTGTTTATTTTTCGGCAGATGTAAACACGTAAATACCTAAAGAACTACTGCTGGATTTTATGTTCTTTCTACCGGAAGCTGAAAATCACATAGTTGGAAATAAGTACCGTTCAAAATATTAAATATCGTACATATTGTAGCGTCATACCACCACATACGCAATCCAACTCTTATATCCAATTACGCGCAAAGTAATGAAAGTGTAAGCCTATCTTAAACGTAATTTTGTTATTGTACTGCAATTAATACACAAACTTGTAATTAATTTCCGCATGATTAACGGGTATAATCCGGACTTACTCGAGATTACGTGAGGTGCCCGAGGTGAGTTATTGTGTTGCGTGGGCGTCAGAGGGGGGTTTGCGGGACGGGGGGAAGGCCGCAAGACGTGGAGGCTCGCTGTGTTGTCCTCCCTTTAAGATTCTCGCGGACGCCGCTGCCAATTAGGGGCGCAATAGCTCACGCGGCGAGAACTCCTCTCCCCCCCCCCCCCGACCCTATCTCTATCTCAACTACTCTTTGTTCCGCATCCGTTCGTCGCAGCCTCCCTTCCACTTGTTCGCTAAATGAAAACGGTTTCACTTTAGCATTACTGAGTTAGAGCGATAAAGATAAAGTTTAAGAAAGGTTTTTCACCTTTTGCGCTTTGGTTTTAAAGTTTGTTGTATATTTCACCTGATTAGGGGATGTTATTATGGCAATACCTAGACACACTATTTTCTATCACTAGCTTTGTTCAACGTTATTACCTAATGCCAAATTCATTATAACCGCCGTAGACGGAACTACCCTTCGTAGAAAGAAGCTACTATAGTTTTATTGTGATGGTAGGGTAGTACAGGTAACTACTGTAATACTTGTGCTGAATGAAAATCATGACTTTCAGTGATTTTTACAGGCATCATCTATCTATACTATTATAAAACTGTAAAAAAGACGAAAACTAAAATTAAAGATATGGGTAAACGAAATATGTCGATCTACTAAATAAACTATTCTGATTCCGAAAATCGAGTTTATCTGTTTGTCTGTTCCTGTGTTCGCGGATCACGCCTAAACTACTGGGCCAATTTCAATGAAACTTATACCATTCAGAAGCCTTTTTCCGGATTGAAACATAGGTAGGCTAAATTTTATTGAAATCAATGACGTGGATTATTAGATACACCTTGAACTCTCTAAACCAAAAGCAGCTATTTGCTACGAGGTTCATCGTATGCTGGTTGACAGATATTTTGGTGGAAAGCTTCGCACGTGTACGAAGTCGCGGGTATGAAACCCTCATACCACGAAGTTTACATATGTATAGGTAGGTTGATTGATGCTACAAGTTGCTCTAACATCAAGTACATTTATATATTATGGAAAATTTGGAAATACCTTTAGTGGTTCTAAAATGCTAATAATATTTTAAAGTGTTGTGTTGTTATCATCGGAATGTAATGTATGTATTTGAATACCTACATCACAAAATTAAAGTATTTAAATTATATTGCTAATAACTAGATCTGATTGATTAATCAATTACAGACATTTTGCAATCGCCATTAGTAACCTATTATCAAATTCCTTTGTTTCCATATATAAATGCATTTGCAGTTAGAATTAGCATCAGTTGTACTACATTGGTCAACTTTGTGTTATCAAGATTTCATTCCCCGCTATCAAAATGAAATTGGTAAGTATTATATCACTGTTTAGATAAACCTATAAGTTTCAAGGTTTGTTTTTTGTGTTTATATTTATCTATTTCCCTGAGTACGTAATCATTACAGAAATCATTGCAAATGTTTAATTGCATTTATCTTCATTATGATTGTACAGTACTCTTAAATAAAATTGCCATAAGGTGGGTTACTCTCGACCACAGTTCCAATCTGGATCCATAGATTTTGACAGAAGTCATGTAATTTTTTTGTACAAAATGACACAAAATCCGTCAAAATCCGGATACAATTCTGAACGGCGGTGGTCAAGAGTAGCCCTACTGATAGAGAGGCTTTGCATCAAGCTGTTTGATTCAAATCTTGATTTATAACAACTGCGTTTGTGTTTCTCACCGATTTTATATTGTTACAGTTCATCGTAATCTGTTTGATCGCCGCGGCCTTAGCAGCACCCAGCTTAGACCCCAAGATCGTTGCGCGTCGGTTACTTCCCGCTCTGGAGCACAAAGAAATCCACGACGAGCTTGGTCAATACAGTCTCCGCTATGTCACAGCTGAAGGCACCATTGTCACCGAAACCGGAAAACTAGTCCTCGACCCTGACAGTCCCGATGGTACATCGCGTGTGATGGTAGTAGAAGGCGAGACTATGTTCATTGGAGACGATGGTAAGACCTACATCACCAAGTACTCCGCGGGTCTCGATGGATCGCATATGGCAGGCGCGCATTTACCGGAATCTGTTGTTGCTGAAGTGGTTCCTGCATTTGTTTAATAAACTATAATCAAAAAAACAAATGTGACTTTTATACTTCATTTATCCAATTTGAGGCAAGGTCAATCAAGTTCTAAATAGTCTTATTAGCATATCTTTTTACTCTTTTACCTGATACGTAGTCTTATTTCTTAGTCATGAAAATAAAATGTGTAGGTACTATCTAAAAACCCGCTTTGACAGTCAATTACGCTTGGGTTTTTACATAATTCGATGACAGGTATTGACTAATACCAATTTAAATGTAATTAGGTAATTAAAATAATAAAAGAAATCGAACAACAATATAAACGAACCTAGATACTTAATAGTATAATACAGAAGTGTATATTCATTATCAGGATACCTACGAATAAATAAATGAATAGATAAAATGTTAGATTTACAATAAAAATGTGTTAAACTAAAAATCTTTTCTATAAGAACCATTTTTTTAACCGACTTCAAAAAAAGAAGGAGTTCAGAACTCCGTCAATAATAAATCAATTTGAAAAACTCTTTTTTATTAATAAGGTAAGATTGGTCCCATAAATATTTTACCAGAATCGGTTCAGTAGTTTGAGGTCTCTAATTACTTAGTCCCTATCAACATGAATAACTTTTCTATGACGACGGTGCAGGACCACAAAATATTGTGTGAACAGGTTCTAAGAGTTTCCTTTCACATCTTAGATTTAAAACCTTAAAAATATATTATCAAAGTTACTGAAATCGTCCTGCGTTAGTTAACAAGTAGATAGGTACGTACTTAAGCATTTTTCAAGATGGCGTCGAGGCGTTGCTGCCGTTCGCCTCATCGCGCCGTGCTCGCAAGATAAGTAGTAAATGAGCTATGAAAGTATCAAGTAGGTACTAATAGTAATTATTACAAAGTATTATTCCAAACTAGTATTAGTATTATTCCAAAGTATTTTCGCCTTTTCAATTGACATTAAATAAGCTGAAACTTTAATCTGCATTGCCTACTGAATCAGTTTTGAAACCACATCCTGTATTTTAAATAATTATTTATCGATTTTACAACAACAAATACAGCATCATGATGATGAAGATCAGCAAGAATTTAAAATTGTTAAAAACCTAAATCGGTATTTTTTCTAAAGAATCAAATTCAGGTTTGGAATCCTGTTACTTCTCAAAAGTCATCAGAAACTGGCTAAAAATAGAATAGAACTACATATTATGTATAGTGGGTCTCATATATACGCCAATTCGGCTCAAGTAGCAAAAAACTTAGTAATTTCTTATTTACATGAACAATTTGTCTACGCTCGCATTTTTTGCCGTCGGCTGCGAGTTTTCACGAGAGCACTCGTTGTTTTTCTCGGAAGCTGATAGAGATAATCATCACGTGGTTTTTTAAAATTTTCTATTGACTCTTTAAAGCGTAATTATGCTCAACTCCAGGTTACCACCGTTTTCGTTATTAATGAAACCAGTAACCCGTAATGAGCTCGGGAATTTCAAGAGCGAGACTAGGTCAAGTGGGGTATTACGTGGAGGATTGCCACATTACTTGACAATTTTCATTTAACTTAGCAACTGGTTTGTACCTAAACGTGAAAAAGTACCTAAGCCAATTTTTATAATTCAAGCAATAATGATATTTTAGAGCTTACGGTTCGACGGTTCGAAAAACTAAAGAAGCCATCCGTGATTATTTTCTAATGACGTTGATGATGACTATTTTTAAGGAAAATTTTAAGATAAACGGTTTTTAATTAAAATACGTATCGTTTATAGTACTACGCCGTAGAAGGACTGTAGAAGCGCGTATGAGCGGTTTTCTTAACTTGATATTCAGGTAAAAGTAAAAAAATGTGTTTGATATTACTTATATTGTTTACGAAGAGAGTGTTTTGATATAGGGAGAGATTTATAAAAAAATAAACAACAATTAGTACCTGAACTACAACTATTATATTATGTATGCTATGACGTTTTCGTAGCACCGTCGTAGCAAGTTGTGCGTTGATGTCTTTCTTATAGGATTTAGTAGGAGCTACAAATAAATTAGGTATTCTATATTAACAGTAGGTACCTCATGGTTTTTGCATCAAATCAATAGTATCTTGTACAGCCTATAACAAAATTCAAAAGTTAAACAGTGTGGCTATATAAGGTGGGTGGTACTTACGTTGCAAGTTCATGGATGGTGGGAATATGTGATGGTTCCGCATAGCGGCATCCTGGGGGCGCGTGCACTGTGGTGGCGGTGGCTGGTAGCGCATGCCCTGGTAGCGGTACGCTGCCTGCGACATCTGTCCGCACGAAGCCAGCTCGCCCCACGACAGCTCGCCGCCGCTTGCCCCCAGGCAGCCGCCTTCGAAGCCCCCGCCGGCGCCGCTCAAGTACCCGTACTCCATGACTCCGGCTATCGCACCAGCTCAACCATGTGTCCCGCGATCTATCTTCACGGACCAAAACAACCGGCGTGTCCGCCGCGCCGCGCGGCGCGCGTCTTTTGTCGAAGGGCGAAGGCGCAAAAAGGCTCACAGCCGCATAATTGGATGAGCCGCGACTATATTGAATTATACCGATCACAGACGGTATCGGGAGCCGGTGATAGTTTTTGCCGACGTGGAGGACCGCGCGCTCGCCCCACTCGAAATCGAATGATAAGCCTAATTCAATAAGGGCGAGCCTCGAGGAGGAGGCGGGGCGCGCACCCCCGAGCGCGGCCAATGGTCGGGCACGCCGGCCCGGCTGCCGACCCCCATTGGTCTCTGGAGCACCCCCTCCGCGCACCGAGCGAGGGGTGCGTGTCACGACACTTGTCTACTTTTCTTTTCGCCGACAGTTCCTTTGTCATTGAGGAAAATAAAAAAGTTGTAATTAACGGCCCAGGTACCTCCATAATGAATGGTGCTAGGTAAGTATAATAACGCTTACCTGTAGTTATTAAAACGCTTTGAATTAGTTTTTGCTGACGACCTACCTCAAGTTATGTTAAGTTGTATGAAATTACTTTTCCAGTGCTCACCCACTTTTACTACCTATAGCTGTTAAGTATTTAAACCTAAATAATACAGTGCATCCAAGTTATGCTGTGACATAAGTAATTGTGACCTAAGATTGGTTTTAGTTCAAATAAGTGGCTTTTGGAAACGGCGGCGGTTAGGCGATTATACGCTGTAAATTCAGAGTTTCCAACAATCTAAATTTTCACACAAAAACACATTTGCAAACATTAAAGTCATGTTAACACTCTAGGGATCTAAAAGTGCGATAGATGTGTGAGAAAGCAGCGAGTGTAATATTCACAATATTGGAATGAGTAGCGTCGCGGCGGGACACTCCCTAGGGGCCTAGCGATGGCGGACGGGTGCCACGCGCCCGCTCCCGCGCACGCTCGTGACAGCGCCACACACCTTATTTATTATTTATATTAATTACACTTGCTACAACGCTTTTTTGCTGTTGTTTATTTATTGTCTTCGTATTCCAATATAAGCTCATAAATTCTAAATTTAAAATATGTTCATTTTAGTAGGTATCTCTGTTATTACTGTGTTAGCACACAGGAAGTCTAAATGAAAAGTCTCAAGGCCATCAGTAGTACCTACGGGAAAAGAAATTGTAAGTCTTTCAACTTGAATTACCTACGTAGGTATACTTACTTGACTACTAAATTGGTATGTGAAAAACTTTGACCTCACTAAGGTCAAATTTTTTACATATAATAAGTACTTACGAATAGTAATTTTTGTTGGGTCCCTCCTTAGCATAGAATATATACCTATAGGTATATCTACTTGGTAAATCTACATAGTCGACCTATCCAAATGAATCCTATGTGTAACATTCCAAAACGATATGCCAAGCTTATGAAATAATAATAGAAACATTTCAATTTGACAACATAACTGAACCCAAATTAAATTCATAGGTAGGCACTTACAAATTATTATTATAAATCGTGCTACTTTTGAACGTTACCTATACCTAGATACAAAAAACTTTCGCACATCACAAATTAACAAAAATGAAATGACAAAATCTGCAGGAAAAGTCGATAGTCGTACTATTCCATTGTTTTTCTTATTTTTTTTATTGACTACCTACCTTCTTTCATAAATAAGGAGTTCCAGTAGGTACCTATTAAAAAGTTTATGTAACGCAATCATGTTCGAAATTCAAATGTGAGCGAGCGTAACAAATGAAATAAAACATAGTAACAGTAAGTAGGTACCTAGTTCTATTAGCTCTTGCTATATACCTAGGTTTCATGTAGGTTTAGTAAATAACTCAATATAACTTTAGTAATAACTCGTAGGTTTCAAGTAGGTTGGATGGCAATATTGCATTCTCATAGTTTCTTTAATCTTTGCTAAAAGGTACTTAATCATTTGGTTATTTTCCTACCTGCTTTTGTATTTTTTTTAAAGATCGCAGTTAGCAATAAGGCCGCCTATTGTACTTTTTCGTATAATATAATTTAGTTTCTAAAACCTTATTATATTACCTAATATAAACATGTTACATTATAAATATAGGTAAACCGAAATACTAATATACATTGCATTAAAATGAGTATCACGTACTCCTAAGTATTCACAGTTGAAATTCCGAGATGAAAAACAAGTCTACCCCGTGAAATATGTGATCACTTAGCGACCTGCAATCAAACAACACTGCCTCTTGGTTTTTCACTCGGCGACAAATAGTGTATTTTGTTTCCTTTGTTTTGACAAATGAACATACCGAAAACAGGTTCGCTAGTGCAAACCCTTAGTTAAACTAGCTAAATGCTTAGTTTTTGTATGGTAGGCAGAAAATAGTTTTTCTTTTCCGAGAGAAAACACTAGTAGATCTAAATTACCACACCTTTTATTTATTTAATTGTTTTAAAATTATTTACCTGTTAATATAGATCCTCTTCACATCGAAAAATATTATAGCTTAGGTATGTAATGTGTATTAACTTATAATTTTCTAGCAGTAGTTTTGTAGCTAGAATCATTACAAAAGCTCTCAAACTTACATGCAGATAATAGACGCGTTCCAATAAGCATGGTACTAGATCGAAAATTGTTTTTCCGACCTTGACCAAGTGGAATTAGAAGTCACAAGCAAGTCTTTAATCTGATAATACGTTGGTTATGGGCGGCGTGCGTGCCCATTGCTGGCATAGCTGGGAGACAACAGGGATAATTCGATAAGCACCCCTCAGGCCACATGCTGCTGCACCGCGCGGTCGCAAGTCGCCTGTTCTTAATTAACGATGAGAAGCCTACGGTTAAATTTCTTGCAAGTCATCGCAACTGATCACTATAATCTGGATGTTTCAAGGCAAGAGTGAATAGGAGTCTTCCTAGACCGTCTTGCTCCATCGTTGGCTTCATCGTCGCTAACCACCAGGTGAGATTGAAGTCAAAAGATGGCCTATTTCATATAAAAAAATATTGGTACGAATACAATTGGTGCGAAATATGAGTCCATCATCATCATCAATCAGTTGATGTACGTCCACTGTTATAATTTCTCTGCATAGGTATTCTAGTAAGATCGATATCCAATAAGATCAATTTTGGACCTTTTTACTTGACGGACTCACTGCCGTCGATTCCTGGAGTTACTTACTGTTGTAGAATCTTTGTTTCCCAGTGGTTGTCAAACTCCACAAACAATATTGGCCACTTCTACTTCAACTTGCTAAGCAATGTACTATACAATGCTTATCTTTTACATAAAAGATCATTGGTACTAAAGGTTTGTTCTTAGTCACGCGGACGTAACGACACAACGCAACGAAGCTGAGTACGTTGTCAAGAAATTCTGCAATTCAGGATGGTTTTTTAAAGACGTTCCTTATCAACGGCAGACGGAAGCAGACAGCAGAGGGGTAGCACAGAACGAGGGGGGGGAAACAGCACCTGAGACCGTGATTGATGAGAAGCCATCGCCATGATTGCGAGCTGACGTCACACTGCACATCCATTAAGCTGAGATCTGAGGTAGGTAGGTGCTGTGACAATTTGATAATATTCTGGTAATCTTAGTTACAGTAGAGGGTGTAAAGAAACTATTCTAGAAAATTTAAACGGACGGAATAGTAAGAGAAATATATAGCTGTACCCTTTAGGGTGCGACTTTTCAAAATTTCTTTCTTAGTGCACCCCTGCACTATATAAGGATACTACCCTCCAAATTTCATACCTCTAGGACTTATAGTTTAGGCTGTGCGTTGATTCTAAGTCAGCTTCAAAAGAGTTTTATATATTTAGAAGATAAGACAAATAAATTGACTCTTTGTGGCAAGGTTTCAAGAGAAAACTCAATTTTGGTACTTCAATCAGCATAAATCTGGATCCATTTTCAACTGAAAGCCATACCTGCTACAAATAGGTACCTAGGTAGTATCTACCAGTCAAGTACCAAGTTAATATAAACAGGCATTCTTTCACAGTCGGTACATAGGTCTACAAGGGTCGCGGGTACATCCGCAAACATTTTCACTTGCTATCATATATTCTGTGTCGTTTGTACCAAAAACCCTCGGCTTGGGGCGTTCAAACAAACGTCTCAGGGGACCCGCTCATTAGTTGTTCAAACACGCCGGCGGCCACTTTGACAAGCCAGCCGGCCTGTCGCCCGACGATCTTCCTCTTCACTGATCTAACGCTAACTATAGAGTCCTATCGGGACAGTCGGTAAATACGAGCTCGGTTTTATTTACTCTGATGTTCTATGGCCTTTGAACAGTGCGGTTCTACTGGCAAGACTGGAGGCAAGCCGAAGGTAGCCATTGTTTATACAATCATCTACGCCTAGTAAATTCATCTACGTCTGTTCGATGGGGTTTAGCAACAAATTACTGTGCTAATATACTTAAAATAAAACATCAACAGAAGAAGATTAATTAAAGGCACAAAAATTAAAGTAACTAAGATCACATCTTAGTTACTTTAATTTTTGTAAGTTACCAAATGGGTTAAAGTTTAACCCATTTGGTAACTTAGTTTGCTAAAATAGTCGGTCAAAGATTAACAACAGCAACTGTATTTTATCTGTAATATTCTTTGGAGCATCGTATTCTTTTTGAAATTTCGGTTTAGAGGCGTCATAATTTTACGAAGAGTACACGTGCAACCTTCATCTCAGCTAAAACGTTGAAGGTTTGTATGTAAATGCGCATACCTACGTAGCGACTAGCAAAGCGACAGGCGATAGAAATCGACAGACACAAAACTTTCTGGACAATTTAGTTGTTCATGCGTGGGCGCTCTAATAGGCATGAATGAACACAGACTGCACCTCATCGCAAATAGTCTTCTAGTAAACTTCTGTTCGAAATGCATGTTTGCTACGAACTTGCTACGGAGTGCTACGAGACTCTACGCAACCTTCATTTGATTTTATTACGGAACTTTTATATAAAAGCCACATCATTAGAATTATTTCGAAATTTTGTAAAATAATAGTTGCTCGTAATACCCTACCTCGTTAACGATAAGGTACAAAACGAGTACAACCTAACAAAATACTAAAACCGAAAAAAAAATTGTGGCTGCAATCGCCATCTATAAAATTATCATCGAACTTACAATTTTGTACCTCGATAAATGCAAAAAAACATGGGTCGGCATGAAAGCTCTTCTTCAATTTTAGTTCTGAGCTTATTCCACAGATGGCGCTGATCTAAAGTTTAATGTTTTACCAATTTTGGTGGTTGTCACAGCGCAAAGCGACAGGTTAGCGAAAGCTCACTCACTTCAGTTCTATTTGAAGGGTTATTGGATAGATGGCGCTGTTAAACCAAGTTGGCAAAATAAGTACGTAGATACTATGTAGAAAAAGATCACTTTTATAAACCACACTTTTTTGCCGGAATCATTTAGTATTAGTGCCCTTTCTGCCTCCGGGTAATCAATTTAGAAACTTGCATGTATTAAAAGGTTTCTTAATAATTTTAATATTTTCTTTACTATTTATTGTGTAGATAAATAAATATTATTTTTTGTGTATCTTTCTTTAATTTTCAAATAAAATTCGGGAATATTGGCTAAGTATCTGTTTATTTAAGAAAAAATACTGTACATAAATGAAACTAGTAAATTAGAACATTAATTCTTATCTTTACTTATTCTGTACCAACGTACAACTAGATTATAATAACAATTTAATAACTAACTTTTTATATATTAAACAAACAGGGTTTTGCCATCAAACTGACATTTTCTAATAACAATATCTCAACTTCAGGCATATTTAGGCATATTTTATTTTTTTAAACCGAATAAACTCATAAAAAACTATTTTTTTTATGAAAAGGTTTGAAAACTACTTCAAGGTAAAAATTCTGAGCTTACTTATTGTTGCCTAAAGGTTGTAAAAGTACGGCTTCCAAAAAAAGAACTTTCTCTGAATAACTTCCAATTTTTGTTTGGATCGTAAAAAATCATAAAATAATATCCTATTTGGAAGTAGCATTATTACAACCCTGAATTAATTTTTATACAATATGTATACATATTCTAATTGCCTTATTCACAAACTTAGAAGCCTTCAACAGCGAAAGTGGTTTAAAAAATAATAATATGTTGCAGACAGTTGCCAATGTTGCCATACGTTTCGTTAATAAAAAATTAAGTAACGTAACTATGAGCACAGAAATCAAAGGAGTAAGATTTTACACAAGTATAATTGTTATTCTAAGATTCAATTCAAACTCAAACCCTTTTATGACTTGAATCTCGACATAATAATCGTTGCTTCGGATGCAATAGGTAAGTACATACGTTTTTATAATAAAAAACCCTTGATGTGTTTTATAGTTTTAAAAATACGAGCGATAAAAAAGCAAGAATGAAGTTTACTTATATTGAATCGCGTATTAACTAAGTAATTTTTGCTACGCACTATGGAACTTCTCCTTTATCTGAAGAGAAAAAGTACTAGGTACAAATCTGTGTACTGTGGTACATACGGCCATACATCAGTTTAGACTTCCAATATTACCAAAACTACGTTGTGTACAATGCAGATAATCGTTGGAAAGTGAGCGCGATAAGTAAGCGCGCGGTGATTCGCGACGCTGAAATATTATACGGGCTCAAAGTTGAAACGGTCCGCCGCCGTCCACCTCTATTCCACATTGGATCCATTGGATTTTGACAGACTTCTGTCAAAATCTATGGTTCCGGATTCTTCTTCTTTTGTTGCTGTGGCTGTTCGGTGGCTAGGGCTGCCACGAATTTGCCAATGTCAGTGTTTAAAACAAACGACAGCCGACTTGACGAAGACTTGACTTTATTATTTAAAATTCACCACTTGACACTGGCAAAATTGTCTGTCGAAATGACGGACACAGGCCATATAGGTTTAAAAGAAGAAGAAGAACTGTGTTCAAGAGTAACCCACCGTCCAGCTGTCGCCGTGTGTACTAAGCAATCCTACGAAATCAATAGTACGAATAACTGAACGAAGACATCGTTACGTTTGCATTACACTACGCAGCCTGATGCGTTGCGCGCGTTCTTTTGCAAATCTGTTTATTGTAACCTATCGTTCTACGTAGCAATACTCTGTTCGTACGTAATAATTACGAATCCACACAAATGATAAATATTCAACACGAAATCCAGAAACTTACTTTTATTTTGATACAATGCTCAGAATAACGAAACGAGTGGACAGAACTATAAACTACGTATACACACCTACTTAAAGTATAATCCGACTAAATAGTCTATTATTTTAAAACTATTTATAAGTTAGGTATATATTATACTAAAATCAGTTTGGTCGAAATCAGGAATGTGTAAAACGCGTGACTAGAATTTACTAAACTTAACACTCGACCTAATAAATATGACAATAGTTAACATTTTCCACTCAACACCTTATCTAAGAAACTTATTTACAAATTATGTATTTGGAATTTGCTACAGTGAGATCTACACACGAACATTACAGATCATTAAAGTTATAACAATAAATCTAACCTAATCTACAAACTTCTGCCAAATATTTACCATAGAAAAAAAATAAAAGTATTCTGACGACATGATGAATCCGAAATTGATTTTGTTTTGGCAGTCAGTCTTACTTTTAATATATAGGGATGTATGGAGGTCTAGCTGTATAATTATCATCAACAGTTCTACACATAATGAAAACTCGCTGTCGCTACAGAGCGGAGATCTATTCATAAAATAAATGTAATACTACTTTAACTTACGATATATTTTACATAAATAATTTGAGATCAATGAACAAAAACTTTTTTCTTATTTCAAAGTCGATAAAACATCCAGCATGAAGACGTTTCAATACCGTGACTTTTTTTTCATTTTGAATTGATTTTTTGTACTTACCCAGGTGCGCGGAGCAAAAAATATATCTAATGATAACAATGAAATGCTTTCGAGAACGGCTGAACTGGGGGATCATACTCCAATATTTAGCTGCGGTGCCCAATAAATGTGACCTTAATTCGCACACTTTCATTAGGATAAAGTTTGAGATCCATGTAAAACCTACGCTCGGTTAAGCAAGGACAGGTTGAAAGAGCGTGTCTTCAAACAACCGTGCAAAAATAACTTTGAGCATGTTCAGTTTCAGAATAGAACATCCTGAACATCGGTGGGCGTATTCGATAGTTGTGTTTGTTCCGGTGACGTTTGCTTGTGAGCTAAAGTGTGCCTTGACCTGGGTTCTTGAGGTTGAGTTTCCCTTGCCAGCACTCGTTCGACATGTCGCGCGACTAGTTCCGCGGCGGCGGCCGGCGTCCGCGTCAGCGCGCAAAGGTCGCTCACTGACATGCGCACTCGCAAGCCGCGAGCAGCTGCTGTTATGCATGCCGCAGCTATGAGAGATGGAGGCACCAGGAGGAACTCGGTTTCTGTTGACAAAGAAAGGCTTTCGTTAAGAAAATTATAAGTACCCCCAATAATAGTGTCGTTTAATAAAATCGGAGCCAGAATGTCGGTTTGGGAACGCCTAAAACTTAGGCTTTGACCTAGAATTTTGATATGACGGTGGCTTGACCCAGCTGTAGCGTTTTTCTTGACAAATCCTGGTCCACCTTTGGATATACTCGGAGCTATTAGATCGTGGGAAGTCGATGGAGGGAGAAGGCCCAAGTAAGGTTTCTGTCATTTGGAGAAGTCCAGCAGTGAACTTCTAAACGCTGATATGATGACGATGATGATCATATCTGAAATTTACTGCTGACACGTGTCTCCCTCATAAATTTCCAGAAAGAAATAAGTAAACCTCTATTAATGTACTACCGCGTCATGTCAAAATGTAAACGAGATAAAATTATAAAATACAGAAACAGAATCAGAAACAACTTTTACGTAGGTAGGTACTAGGCCAGAGTTGTTTATATATTTTTTGTGAATTCAAGTTTTGTCTTTAGCCTACAGATGCAGAGCGCAGGTAGCACGCATCTGTTGCAAGATAATTGAGGCTGACAGGTGGCTTGGACACCTTGCACCTTGAAGGATAAAATATGTGTATCCTCGATACAAATATTTTATCCTTTATCATTCGAATCGAATATACTTCGAAGCCTAAGAAAGTGTGTGTCTAACTAAATCTTAAAATGTTTCATGCTCTAGAGCTTTTTCAAAAACCTACAATTTAAGAATAGGTTAGACGAAAATAAATATTAGTTTCGGTCGTACAAGAAAAGGGTCCGCGCAAAAAAACGCCATGTTACATTTTGCACAATACGAGACGCTTATTGTTCGACAAGGAAGGAGTCGCGCAGCTGCCTTGTGCATTTCGTCCCCGTCTGCATCTTTGTACCTACCCTAACAATAGCCAGGGAATAATGGTAATTTACATCTTAAATCGCCTAGCTAAGGACGCAGCTGCGATTTCGCCAAGAGTAAGGAAAGGACCCTATTGTTGAATGTAGTCTTCGATCACAAGTCGACTAATCAATACCCTAGAAATCCGTTATTTTTTGCTCGCCTGACTTTTCTGGACACGTGGTTGTATAAGCTGCAGCGCTTTTATCTTTTAAGAATTTATTTATTTATGTAAGTAGGTATAGGTAAATAAAAACGTACATATTAAACCGCCGAATAGACCTAGAAAAAAGATTCAAATGTAACATTTACAACGTGTAAACTCATTAAAGTCATGAGTATTTATAAATTATACCTACAATTGATATTTAAAGGACGATTAAATAATTTTCTCTTGGATATTTCTAACGGCGAAGGTATTGAAGCGAAACGCATGGATGTTACTTGGGTGTAGGTAGCTAAGGAAGGCCGGCGGCGCGGGCGCAGGCCAAGACGGCAGATGCCACGACACCTGGCACGACCCTTCCGCTCGCACCTACTTACGGCTACGAACAAGGGTCACTGCCACCTACAAATGCTTTACTTAAGTTCTGTGCCCTTATATAAGTCTACCACAAGAAAAATATTCGCCACACGCGAGCGCGTCATAACTTTAATCAGAAAAAGTGCCCACACTTTAATTAATGTAAGTACTCGAGCTTACCAGCTCGTAACTGCAGGTCAATGAAACCCGCTAAGATAGGGTGCACTTGATTTAGATCCCTTGCAAATGTTAATAAAGCTCGTTGGCACTCTGAATAACGACCACGAGTCAGACCGACAGCATGCTGTATTGTTAGTAAAAATGAGGTTGAATAGGAAATGTGAGCTTATTAAAAATCAAAAACGATCGCGGGTCGTGTATCTACGGCGATCTCGGCGTGGCCAGCGGAGCGTCGCCTTCCGTTGCGCAACAGGTTGTCTGTCAGTTGGTGCCGACATCTGCTGCCGAGACCTACGAACCCAAGACATACACCACGGCACACGTCACTCCCTCGCGTCTTGCCCTTCTAATTACCCCACGTAATATAATGACGATCAACAGTCATCGAGGACCGTTAAGTTCCGTTCGGGAAACCTGTCGACCCCACTCCAAATAGTGAATCCCTATTGTCAAAAGAATGCAAATGCAGGGGTTGCGAATGTCTAATCGTGCGAAAGCGACTGTGTTATAAAATTTTATGAACTATTGAATTTAATGTGTTATTTTGCAAAAACAAGTTTAGTAAGAAAAGAAGCACGTCTGTAACATAAACCCTGATCGCTAAATTATAGTTGCACTATTTGGTAGAAGCTTTTGTATTTATTTGCAAAGCTTTTGGTTTGCAATGCAAAAAAGCAGACTAACTGCAGAGACATCGCCCATATGATTTTGACATTCACAAACTGGTACAACAAGTCGCGTTTACAGATCAGGAATTACTTGTAAAAGCTCGTATTTATAAGCATATCATGTTTAACAACGGATGAAGGTCTCGCCGAGTCGAGAATAATAGCCGTATGATTTGAGAAGTCGCGGGTTAGGGGTACCGAGTCTCAAGTCCCGTTAGCCAGGTGCGCGTCGGGACGATTTCTTTCGACTTTTGTCGTCGAATTTGAGACAGGGTTTGCGCACAAAGACCGCGGGACGTCTTCGTGTATTGTCCTGAGTCAGCTGTCGGTTCCCCTAGACCACAGAATAAATAATAGTAGGTATCTAAAGGCCAGTGTCGTAAGTTTGTCGACTAGCACATGATTAGACATTGATCAAAATCATAAGACGACGGGTTTCATTAGTCTCCTTGGTAACAACACAGACACGTTTTTTTAAACATAAAGTAGTAGCCTCTTACTTTTGTAGTATGCTTGGGCGCACCTAATCAATTATGAATTTTGACGCTTTGTTTAAATGTATACTTAAAGAATTGTAAATGAGCCCCATAATTAATTGTAATATTCATTGTGAGAGAAATAAGCAGGGTCAAATTGTGTTATTAACCCTTCACACCTTCAGTAATGCACGATCGGTTACCGACAGTAATTATCCTACTTCCGTTTTGACACCGACAGAATTTGACGCCCTTATGCTTTTAAATCGTTCCTTACCGACGACGGTAGATAAAAGATACAGCGCAAATAGATTTTATAAAGACGTACTGTGTCGTGGCGATTCGTTCTACATTCTACATAATGGATAAGTAGACTACCTACGTATACGTAAGGAATTAAATGTTCTTATCATTTATTTTTCACGCTCTAAGTTCTAATTTTAAGATCAACGAATGAATTTTTGGTCTATGAATTTTGAATAATGAATTACTGATAAATAAATGAACATTAAATATCAGTATCAGAATCATGCTCGAGAGCTTTAAATATGTTTCCAATGAACCAATTAGCTGTGGCATTTGGACATAAATAATCCTTATCAGGATCCGAGGGCCATACGGGCAGGCTGGGTTAAAAACCATCAGATTCCCTATTGATTATGTCATCCATAAAAATACACAAACACGTTTGTATGTACCATTGCTGATATGAGTTCACTATGGGATCAAGGTTAAATAAAAATTAAACCTAAAGATATTAAATTATCCAAGGTACTCCGTAGTATACTCCATGTTTGACTACTGCAGCAATCTATCTCAAATAATATGTATACAGAAGAAATAGTCAGTTGCGTACTTTGGCCCTATTAAGACTAGGCCTAAACATTCCAAAACAAAGCACAAAACGTGCTTCGTAAATTATTTGGGTAAAAGTTCTGTAGGCTGTAACAAAACCGAACTATGTTGTACCTACCTATGTAGAACTAGGTAGACTAGACAACGTTTAGGGTGCTTTTCCATGAAACCTAAAGCTAAGCTACATTGCTAAGGATGTTTTTCACATCCACAAATAGTAATTGTTCAACCAAACCATTCCTATTGGTGGATTTCAAACACATCCTTAGCAACGTGGCTTAGCTTAGCACTGATGGAAAAACACCCTTATTCTAACACCAACCACCTCTCAATAGCATAAAAACACTTCGAAACGGTTTGGTACACATGCCAAGTCTATCGTTTCTAAAGGTCATCGAAGACCAGCAAAGCTGTTATGAACTTTTTTTTAAATGCTCGTGATCGAGCAAGCGCAACCCTCTCTAGGGTTGTAATATCAAGGGTCACTGTTGGTCAACATTCAACCGACACTATTTAATATACCATATCATAATAAGTCAAGAATTTTATTCCTATTAATGTCCAAGATTTCAATACTGCATCTGGATTGAGTAATCCAGGACTTAACACTGTAATTGATTGTCAAAACAATAACGTGGTTATAACAAAGGATAAGTAAAGTAGTTACCATTAAATTTAACAATACGTTTTACTGCTCATAAAATAGGAAAAAAGTGTAATGCATATTAATTTGTATTGAATTATTTCCATTTTATAATGTCCTTCCAAAGTTCCAACACAAGTCAGCACGTGCTCGGTTTATGACGCTGACATCGGCAACCATTTGCATAGATTGATACCCAACATCAAACTGGTTTAACTACACCGATTGTAATGTTAATGGACGAATGACTGCTTCAGAGCCAGATGCAGATCGAAGCTTCTGCCTCATTTGGAGGTAAAACGGATTATTGTAATTTATAACTGCGCAGTTATCTACCTACAGTAGGAGTACTAGGCGAGGGGTCAGCATTGGGGTGGCACGCGCAAGGTGTGCGCGATATCAGTGCGTCGGCATGTGCGTTCCGATACACGCGGCTCCAACCCTCACTCACACCCTAAAAGCTTACATGTCCTGTTGACCGCACGCACTATTCAAAAACAAAGGGAGGCTTTCCCTCATGTTTTCCTAGAGCAATGCGGAAAGCGATAAAACAACACCTAGATACAGCACTTATCGATTAATGGTAATTATCCAGGAAGCCAATTCGACCCGCATGTTAGGCACACGCCATTAGAAACTCTTGCTAAAATTACGGTACTCACCGGTGTAGCAGACTGATGTCAAGGTCAGCGCATGGACCCGCACCAAGGGATTGCTCCTGCCCCACGGCACTCGCGCCAGGAACGGCTCCACGAAGTCGAAAGCGGTCGCAATAGACAGCTGCCAGTTTAACCGTTGAAGAAGCAAAACCTCCCATTGCTGCAACAAAAGAAAACGTTGAACTCACGAAGAGTCTTTACAAAGTGCAATAGCGCATCCCCTAACAAGGTCGTGTGAATATAACAGAATTGCATGTCTCAAAGAATAATTTTGCTTCATTCAAAGTAGCTTAGGTTTAAAGAAGGGTCAAATAGTGCGTATTCTTAGTATCTAAGGATCGTAACCGTCATACTCGATGGGTTCAAGCGGAAACCGCAAAAAGTGGCAAATAACATTTCAATTAGCTAACCTCTTCAATTGAGCAAGTAGGCTCTTGGCTCATTTCTATGTATGAATATTAGCTATTTTTGTTTTCAAGTAATCTAAAGGGATTGTAAGTGCTGGATAGAAAACTGATGGATCTATTGACCGCAATAAATCACTGCCATCAACAAATCATAAAAAGCTAGCCTTTATCATGAGCACATCAAGTTGTGATGTCACTGGGTATTCAATAATTCAGTGAGAACGAAAGTAACAATCTCCAAGTTCAATGTCCTTACACAGATAAGTAAGATGTTTCTAAAAGATCGAAACAAAGAATGTATTATGTTGACGCGTGACTTATCATTTGAGCCCGATAAGTAAACCTAATTCGTAAGACCAGTAACATTCTCAATAAGAGTGATAATTTAGTGCTACCGTACCAGATGGAACCGTATCAAATGACCTCAGGAGGCTAATTACAATGTGTGAGAGAAGAACTTTAATTGATCGCACGCCCTGGTATTCAAACTGTCTAGGGTAGAATTACAAAATATGTCAAGGTATGAGAAAGTGTCCGTCCTCGAACCATATGACATCATTAGGTATGCGTAGTGCACGCATATCGCGATCATCGCTAGAATTAATTGCAAGGAAGTATGGGATGCCATACGGCAAGGAAGGAACGCCGAAACGTTCTCACGCTCATCGTACATTTGTAAGTCACATTATTATGTTTATTTACGTGCAGGAAAGTTTATCAGATCAGCTGATACGGAACAACGTACGATCCAAATGTGGATCTGACAATTGAACATGAAATTAACGCAGAGGTCGGTAAATACGTACCGTCACCTGACGTGACGTATGATAGAAGCGTGTGAATTATAGGGACTTTGGGGACAAAGTCACTTCATGGGTTGCAAGCGCAATTGATAGAATCACACCTGCTGAGTACAGCGGTCACAAATTTGTTATCATTAGTTCGTAGGTTCTGTGGGAAAGGGTAATGGTAGTCCAACCACACATTGAACCATCCGTCGGACACGTCACGGTAATTATGTATATTTTTCCCAAATGAGGACGACGCAACGACGACGCCTCCGTCCGCGTCCGAGTGCGTTACTCTCGTTTAAAGTACGTAAGTTATGACCGGCACTCTAACTAAAAATACCAACACAATTGTAAGTATCTAATAGACGGTGCCCTATCCGCTCGCTTACTCATATTTCCGTCGGAAGGATGTCTCGTAAGTAATTTTGTGACTTCGTCACAGGTAGTAGTTACATGGGGGTGACATCTTTCTTGCCCTCTTGAGCGTCTCAAGGAAGGAGTACCTAATTGCCGGAAGCTCACTTGTAGGAAACGACTATTTAGGGTGAAAAAGTGACATTTGACTCGGCCAATCGGGTTCATTCACAGTAAAATCAAAACAATGAATCTTGCGGTCGGCGCAGGATGTAAGTTGTGCGGCTGCTCGAGGGTATCGAGTGATTAGCCGGGTTAATAGGCAATTATAACAAGTCCAGAGTTTTTGTAAAACAAGCCCTACAAGAGAAGGAAACCTCAGTAGGTCGGGCGCAGTGTTTTGTTTACACACTGATCTGATACGCGAGAGGTGAAGTCCACAAAAACATTCACACGTGCCAAGTGTCTGGAGTTCCTGTGGGTTTGTCTTGACCAAGGTAAAAACGCATCGCACCTTGCGGTTGTCGAATGGTGTCAGAGTAAAAACTCTCTTCTAGCCTTTTTGCCATTATCATCTTCTAAAGCAGTCATAGGTTTCATGCATAATTTGGTTTATAAAAGGTACAACACTTACTCGAACTTCATTTGGGTAAACTGAGTTGTCTGTATAAGCGCATAGTAATTCGACAGACAGTGGATGGCACTGGCGGAACTTGGAGGCTAGGAGCATGGAGGTGACAGCGAGGAGTTGCAACTGTTGTCGTGAAATGGCGCGTTGAGCCAGAAACCGGTCCATGTAGCTGATGGCCAGGGGAAACACCTGCTCTTCACATTGTTGTTCCTCGCACACCTGTGAACGAATAGGTTTATTTAGGATGGTAGTTTTTTTATACTGACTACCAGTCAGTAAGTTTTGTTTTGTTTGCTGATAGGTGAATTTAATTAATTTCGTTGGTTATTAAGTGAAAGAAACTTGGATGGTCATGTATCACTATAATATCTTAGTTGTATTATAAGGTACCTAAATATATAAATAATTTATTTTATCAGTACTTTGGATAGGTTTTCTAGTTCTCAAACAACAGTTATTTAGCCTATATTCACTTCAAAATCATTTTATCTGACTAGGTCGTTACGTCACACTTATGATGAACTAGCTGTGCCCGCGACTTCGTCCGCGTGGAATAGTGTCTTTGGGTACCGCTTTTTTCCGCATTAAAAGTAGCCTATGTCCTCTCTCAGGCTTTAAACTATCTGTGTACCAAATTTCATTTAAATCGGTTCAGTAGTTTTGGCGTGAAAGCGCGACAGACAGACAGACAGACAGAGTTACTTTCGCATTTATAATATTAGTTAGGAAGTTAGGATTGATGACTAAAATAATTAGCTATCATATCACTCATCCCTGTAGCGTATGTGTTTGTGGTTTCGAAGCAAGTAAAATACTCGTGCTTCCGGCATGAAACTTGTCTATCTATAATATTTTATTATAACTATGTGTATCGTAGCACTCGCAGTTACGAGTTGCTACGTCGTAGCACTATGTAGAACCAATCATAATGCAAAGTCAATGAAATTGTTAATAAATCACAATTATTGTTCTCAGTATGCTAGGTACCTAGTCTAGAAATAAATGATTTATACAGCGTCAGGGGCCACTTCTTACCCATGCCCTGAAGTAAGTAATGCTGTTGCAGCGCCTGGGACGTTTTTAAATAGCTTGTCAGCCTTATCCACAGAGAAGTCGAGGTCAAAACGGGCTAAGCCCGTAGGAAGCACTAGGTATAATTTCAAAGAAGTTTAGTTACATAGCGACACAGAAAATTAATCAACCGCTTATCAACCGGGATGGAAATGACTTCGTTAATCTCAGGCCTCACTCGGTGGTTTTACGTTTTACTACGCTACGCTACGTTATTAGCTATAGTTACTGTTATTCAATCTAGGGTGTATTCCCATGCTTACTGGTGGAACCCCGAAATTGTACCAGCGCTTTTTCAAAGAAAACAGGCTACACGCGCTTATTACCAGACCGGGGTGGTGGTACTAAGTTGCGCTCGGTGTAAATATTTAGAGCTATTTCGTAAATACGTACCTAAACCTTAAATTTAGATATGATTTTATGAACAAGTATACCTATACATAGAATAGGTAGGTGGTACTTATTTTAAAAAAGAAATATTTTAATCTAAATAAAACATAAGATGTACCTACCTAGGTACCTAGGCACATAAGGGACGTAAGTTAACCATTTTGAATTAATAATGCAAAGTTAATAGTTAATTTAATGAATTTTATTGTATTATTATTATCTAATGACTTATGTGTACCTAATTTGACTGTCTTTAATTAATTAGTGTAATTGGTTAATCCCGTGCTAGTTATTAAATAAATAGCTGAACGATCAGCTCATTAGGCTTCCTTTTTTCTTCATCGTAGTCGGGTAATGAGACCTTTCGATTGGTAATTTGATAAAACAATAAAAAACATAAGAAGAATATAGGTGTCAAAGTTAGAAGATACCTAATCGAGAGCATAATTAGTTTGGGACTAGAGAGCGTTGTGTGTAATGTCCAAGGATATTTATTTATATACTCTACTTCAAAATTAGAGAACCTGCTGGCGGAAACTAATAATTATGGTCTAACACCTAGTACTAGAGTAGACTACCTGCTTTCTACTTGAAAGCACCCGAAAAGATGAGGTTCTGTTGCGTCACTGTGAAGCCATGCGGTGGGGTCATTGTCATTGATGCGAGAGAAACTTTCTAAATAAGTCAAAAATGCTTTATTTTTTTAATGGTTATGAAAGCCTAATTACGTGGCCTTCTAAATCTATCAAGACACGAATGTCTTATACCACTTACTACTACCCCACACGTCGTGATCTGTTTAGTTAGAGAAACGAGCCTACCGAGTTCCAAGGTTTTGCATGGAATAAGAAAGAACCGCCTAAAAAACTAAAATAAACTTGGTACAGTACAGCCAATAACCAAATGATCCTAATTTATTGAATCTCAGCTCCCACAGCAGAGTAGCTCAAGATGAATCCTAAGAAAAGCTGGATAGTGATAGTTTGAAGGTATTTCTTACTATTATTAACTAAGTATGAAGTAGCGTAAAAGAATGACAAAAATGTTAAATAGGGTAGCGTAGACGTTACAGATCTCAATGGATCAGCTGATTAAACAAACAAATACCTAGTTGCAGTAGGTACAGTGCATCATCGTCCTACCGCAGGTGTAAACACGGTAGGTATTGGTAATCAATGATAATCATCATACACCGTGAAAGTAAATGGTGTAAATAAGATATTTAGCAATCTCCTCAGTTTAGGTAATCGTAGATACATACCTATTACTCAACTCAAGTTCATTAGGTTAGTCGGTACCTAATAATTTGTTAGATAAAACATTTATCAGTCTAAAATTACCTCCAGCATCCAAGTAGTGACCACCTTTCTCATAAAAGGCTGAATATCGATCTGCACGTTCTGAAAGTAGTCCGTGTGGAGTGCGTGCGCCCTCTCTAGGGTTAGCAGGTTCAGAATGACTCGAGGATCCCGGTCCAAGGCGCGGTCTGGACCAGCCACACACATGTCCACCGCTCGTCTTCCACCGCTGTTCCCAGGACTCTGCATGTTCTCTCCGCAAGACAAATCCATCGCCACTATCACTAAGTTCGTTAGTACACACAATAAGTTCGCTGATCGAAGGTAGGCACCGGCGTTCGCGCAATATTTTCGTTTGTTTACGTTCGAAGGTAGCGCAGCACACGGCACAACCGCTTCGCGTGCGGCTCAAAGATAGTGTCAAGTTCGGCGCTTGCGCATGTAGGGTAGGGTTCGCCTCGCCTGGCAGTAAAGGCATGTCCACTCTCCTCGTCCCTCTCGGTCCCTATTGTACTCCTCGATCCTATGGAAACTATGGTGTAAGCTATGCCTTAGTAGGTAGCAAGGGCCCCATTCATCGCCTGTATGGGAATTTATTACATAGTACTTACATTAACATCATCTTGTGCACAGTGCTTTGCGTTGCGACATTTTCAAGAGACATAATATTTAATAGTAAATACCATTAGGTAGTCTCAGCTACAGATGCCAAATAAATGTGCATCGAAAAAAACACGTAGGTGCTGGGATCTACTTCGATATACTCCCGACATCCAGACCGCCTGAGACCCCATATTTCGCACCGGGAACGAAACACGTAGCTCTTACGTCTCAGCCAGATAATTATACCTACCAGCTTTGCCAAAGAATCAGAAGATAAGATATACGATCTAAATCATTTTATCCTACATGTTATCCAAATTACATGTTGGTACCTAATCTCAAAAAAACCAGGTGCATATTCACGCTTTAATGGTTCAAATTTATAACAAAAAAGTAATTCGTACGGACAAATAAAATACAATAAACATAACAATACGCAGAGGTCCTGTTTGTTCGGAGGGCGCTGGTCGGAGGGCGGAGGCAGCTGCGCACGCGCCGGCTGCAATGCTCAGTTGACATTATTATACACAAATCCGGGCACACCTGATCTTGGACCAGTTAAAGGAGTAAAAGCCAGTCATTATTATAATTTCTATTCTTTACTGTTCCCTCTCAAAGTATGTACATAATTTTCGACGCGTGCTTCGTTGCCCTCCTTATAAAATACTATAACAAGCTCATCCACCATCACCTGTTCCAAAAACTATAGCGCGTTTCAATTTCATAGTCTTGATTTTCAACAATAATTTTTCTAAGTCCTTGGATTCGTAAACATTAGGTAGGTATTCAATAATAGTGAACAGCATGTTTTTCTTATGATTTTCAATTTGATAAGATTAGAACTAGTCGCAGCCCCCCCACTTGGTTCCTTGCTTGAACTTGCCATTGTAGTAAGGGATGAACGTCACCACGGGCTTCCAATCAGTAATATAAGTTAGGCCAATGAAGCTCGCCAGAGCGAATGATATCGCCGTCACCGTGAACCCAGATAGCTGTTCCAGTTGCTTCTTGCCCAAACCCATGGTTAATCACACGTTGATTACCATGTATCGGTATACTTATCACTTGTAAAAAAACTGTGTTATTAGGTAGTACTTAGTTATTTTGATTTTGAACTTCTTGGGATAATGTACCTATGGCTTTTGTATCTATTGTTATTTGCTACTGAAGCATAGAAAAAAAATACTCAATGCACTAAACCGAATGAAGAACAATGTGACACAATGTGATGTCATTGGTCAATGTTTCGAGGTCTCTTTTTTTGTAATACGTAAATAGGTTTTTACCAGGATTAAGTATAAGTAGGTAGGTACTACCAGAAAGAACCTTACCTACATACCTAGGAAGGACCCTGCATTATTACTATATCTAATAAAACTTGAGTACCTATGACTTATATGTAGGTAGGTACCCACTCTACATAATGTCCGTGTGCACTCGCGGAACCAACATTTGGTGTCCGTTCTGGGATTCTCGTAGTTCCCATCGCAGCCCGCCGCCGCCGCCGCGCCGCTAAGCCACATGCCATTCTCGAATTAGGTACCTAGCCACAAACCACTAATTAAGTTTCAATCTGCCATCAGGGTGTGTAGATAAGTAGGCAGTTACCTACTGTATTCGTATTCGTAATCTAGACCATTTTGACATTATACTGGAAAAAAATTGGAATAAAATGACCTTCTGAAATCAAAGTCGGAATTTAAAGTTAATTTTAAAAATAGGTAGGTACCTACCTAGGTAGGTAAGTTGGTACAGTCAGTACAGCAGAATAAACTAATTTCTCAGATCGATCTCTATAATAGGTACCTACCTAAGTAATAATAATTATGAATTTAATTAATTAGATATCTGTCTTCTCTACATAGGTACTTCTGAGGTCGAGAACATTTTTGAAAAAAGCAATGCAAACTCGCCTTGTTTTCAAAAAAACCGGCACTTCGGATGGAAAAGCAGCCCATTACATAAGGCATGAAGCAGACCTGGAACGGGTTTTTGGGACCACTCATGTTTGATTTTGTCTATTATTGTAAAACTGAATGATGAATGTATTAGGTATTTAATGCATGGTTATTGCGTACGTATTAATTTGAATATGTACTTTTTGTTTCCTTACGTTAGTTTATTTGTATTATTTTATTTGTTTTTTTCTCAACATTGTGTAGGTTATATTGTGATGTTTTTGTATAGCACTTGTACACATATATACTGCTCTTCGCACACTTTTCCTTTTAGTTTTTGGTAAGCTACTAAAGATTGGTTTGTACAATCCAGGTTCCCTCGGCACTAATCATGACAACTTCATAGCTTCTGTTTTACGACATGACTTGGATGTTCTAGCAATAAATGAAACATGGCTCAGCTTGCAACAAGACGGGCGCGCTCCAACGCTATCAGGGTACCGGTTGCGTCACACGCCTCGACCTAGAGGTAAAAAGAAGTGCGGGGGTGGAGTAGGGTTTTATATCAGACGTGGTATAAGCGCGCGCACTTGGTCCCATCCAGTAGATCCACTTCATACGGAGGTAGAGCAATTCTGGCTAATTCTTTCGATTAATGGGAAAAAGCTGGCAATCGGCACAGCCTATAGACCTGATTGGATCGATATTGATTTATTTTTTGATGCTATGACAGATACAATTAACTCGTTACCTACTTATGATAACCTAATTTTACTGGGAGACTTTAATATAATCAAAGATAAATATAAGTTTGACTCGTTTCTAACATGCTTTAATCTCTGGCAGTTAGTAACATCACCCACTCACTTCACAAAAACTTCCGAATCACTAATAGACGTGGTGTGTACTGATTTGCAAGCCAGGAGTATAACACTGGACCATGTAGGTAAGCTTTACGGACATTGTCTGGTTGCATGTGAATTCAATATCAAGCGTGAGAAACCATTGCCTACCACGTTAGTTTACCGTCCAATTAAGAATATTAATGTAACCGATTTTAATACTGACCTAAAGGTAATAAGATGGGAATTAATTCCAACACTCTCAAACGTTAATGAGATGGTTTATTTGTTCAATAGTTTTATCCTGGAAATTTTCGATGTACATGCGCCCATTAAATCTGTTGTTATAAAGTCCAGATCGCACCCGTGGATTACCAGTACTGTCAGGCTAATGATGAAACTTCGAGATGAAGCTTCTTCAGAATACCATAAAAATAAGCTACAGAGCAAGAAGGAATATTATAAAACTCTCAAGTCCACTGTTAACAAAGCACTTTATCACGAAAAGGTTGCCTTTTTTAACCTCAATATAAACAACAATATTAAAAACCCAAAACAACTTTGGAAGAATCTTAAAAATACCCTTTTACCGAAAAAAAACACAGAACTGCCCCCTCATTTTCAAGATCCTGATATCATTAATGATCACTTTTTAAATATACCTGGCAACTCTCAAATATGTAGTCGACAGCTCGCTTACTTTAAGTCACATAAATTTGGTGATGCCATTTTTCATATAGAGCCCGTCAGTCTTGACAGAATAACTAATATAATTAAGAGTTTAAAATCAAATGCAGAAGGTTGTGACCTAATTAGCTTAAATATGCTCCTTATGACGTTACCTGATACGCTTGAGTCAGTAGCTGCTGTGATAAACAAATCTATTACCACTTCTATATTTCCAGACATCTGGAAACTAGCAATTGTCCGTCCTCTGCCGAAAATAACTAATCCTGTTGATTTAAAAGACCTCCGACCAATAAGTATCTTGCCATGCTTATCAAAGATTTTGGAAAAAGCTGTTTCCACGCAGCTATCTGACTATCTAGAAAAAAATAATATACTTCCTGAGGTACAGTCAGGCTTTAGAAAAGGACGAAGTACGGTAACTGCTCTACTTGATGTTACTGACAATATACTCTGTGCGCAAGATGAAGGCATGTGTACTTTACTAGTTCTTCTAGATTTTTCAAGGGCCTTCGATTCCATTGATACTAACCTTCTCATTGCCAAATTAGAATATTACGGGTTTGATGAAGACTCATTGCAATGGTTTAAAAGTTACTTAACTGATCGTAGCCAGTACGTTAGCTTATCGTCAAATTCTTCAACGAAGTTTTCTGAGAAGTTACTTGTTAACAGAGGTGTACCTCAAGGTTCGGTTTTAGGACCAATACTTTTTATTTTGTATTCGGCTGATTTGAGGCAGCACATAAATCATTGTCAGTTTCATATCTATGCAGACGATACACAAGTGTATATTTCCTGTAAGCCTTCTGAAATTAATAATGCCATCACCAAACTTAATGCTGACTTGAAAAACATAGCTCTCTGGTCGAAGAATAATAGCCTTTTATTAAATCCCACTAAGACTAAATATTTAATTTTTGGTAGTAAATTTCACCTTAATGGCTTAAATCCGTCTTTGGATGTTATGGTTATGGGTGAGCCTATTGAAAGGGTTTACAAAGCCCGTAATCTTGGTCTTCAGATGGATTGTGCCCTTCGATTTGAGGATCACATTGCTGAGGCTGTTGGAAGTTGTTTCTATAGGTTGAAAGTTTTATACAGGATGAGACCATTTATATCGGAGGAACTACGTATCAGATTGGTGGAGTCACTAGTGTTATCTAAACTAAACTACACGGATGTAGTTTTCGGACCGCGATTATTGGCCAAAACGCATAGACTTCTGCAACGAGTACAGAATGCTTGTGCTCGTTTTTGTTTTAACATTCCATTTAGAGGTCATGTTAGCCCATTCCTTAATGCGCATTATATTTTAAAAATCAAGCATCGTCGCAAGCTTCACCTAGCGTGCCTTTTATTTGGGGTTATGAAGCACGGCGCGCCTAAGTATCTTTTCGACAAAATTAAGAAGTTGCCCAACATAAGATCCTGCGAACGTCGCCAATGCTCGATGCAGCTCTCAACACAGCGGCACAGGTCAGCTGCTTTTAGAGGCTGTTTCCGCTATGCTGCATCGAAGTGTTGGAACAACATTCCTCCGCCGATCAGGAACCTGCAGAGTTCGTACGGGTTTAAAAACAAACTGAAAATGTTTCTATTAGACTGGCAGAAAAAGCAGGAATGTCTTTTACATGATACAAGTGCTATATAAAAAATATATAAATAAAAAACACTTGGATACTTACTTGTTTAATATCATTACTATTGCTTGGTTTTAGTTTACAATCTATCAGTGTTGCGTCCACAGTTTATTTGATGTATATTGTTTTGTTTTTGAGATTGTTTTTGACTGTTTTTTTTTTGTTATTCTTTTTGCACATTTTTATTTTTATTTTATTTTTTGTTCTTATTTTGCACTTACTTTCATTGTTTATGTCCGCTCACCGAAATTGGTCCTAGCGGAAGACCAGCGTGGGTTGTTCTCAACCCGCATTATGCTGAGCTAGGATCCATTTTGCAGCACTATGTTTAGTTTGGTTATTATAGGTAATTAGGTATTTTTTTTTTAACTAGGTTTTGGTTTATTTTATTTATTTATTAATTATGTCATGTTTTTAGTTTAGTCTACCTACTTATGTTTAATTTTTCTTGTGTTGTGTTGTAAATAAATTATTTTTCTATTTCTATTTTCTATTTCTATTTCTATTCACTTCTTGGAGTTCGCTGATGTCAACACAAGAGAAGTGGCAGCCAGCCAACTTGACGTAACCAGTTTACTTGACATGACATTGACAATAATGATAAACGCCATTAAAAAAAAAGTAAACAATTAAACACCTTAAACACCTTAAACACAAGCGGAAAATTAAAGAAATAAAACTTTTCATAGTAAAACAAAAATTATCTGAGGTGGCACCATAAAACGTAGGACAATACTATTTTGTATAAATAAACCATTTACACTCTACATAAACAATGGCTACAGACAAAGATCCACTTGTTTGTGAGAGATCTGGAACCGTCAGGGAAGTTGGGAATCATGCTATTTGGAGCCTTTCTTCTTGCAAACCAGGTAAATTATACAACGTAGAAACCCACTCTTTATGTGATAGGTATTTACGAACAGAAGATACCTACCTACATAGTAATAGTAAATATAAATCAATGATTCACTTTTTTCAGGTTTTGGTATTGACCAGTTGAGAGATGATTGCATGGAAACTTACTGGCAATCGGACGGGCAACTCCCACATCTAGTCAACATTCAGTTCCAACGTAAAACCATGGTGTCTCATATCTACATCTACACGGATTACAAACTAGATGAGAGCTACACTCCGAGTAGAGTATCTATAAGAGCAGGCACACATTTCAATGACTTGCAGGAGATTGAAGTAATTGAGCTTATAGAACCTGATGGTAAGTTTATTCATTTACGATGACAACGACAATGATTTACATGGTAAACCTTTGTTACAGTAGAATCCAGTTTTTATGACAGCTGTATATTCTTTACTACACTGTATATTCCTGCAAAAAGCCATAACCATCCTATGTTATAGGATTACCTATTAAAAACAAAAAAAAAGCCTATACATAGATATGAAATCAACTACTATTCTCCCTTAGTTTGTTGCTTTTGATACAAACACTACCAGCCTTTAAAGGGAAATCCAGTCATTACTAAGGTTGTGTTATTGGTTTCAGGATGGGAAATAATACCCATAAAAGACATGCACGACAGACCAATAAGAACATACATGATTCAAATTGCTGTGCTCAGCAACCACCAAAATGGTCGAGACACACACATGAGACAGATTAAAGTTCACTCACCGTGTGAACCCACATCATTTGACATTAACAAATTCAGGAATTTCTCTACTGTGCAGTTTCAGCAGTATGCTACCATTCGTTAAGATTAATTTAGAATAATGATAAAATATAAATTGAAAATAATCACTTATAAAAAGTTTTATTCACTTATGAATTACACCAGTTAGACCAGTATTTAAAAGAATTTCTTTAAAACTTCACAGTCATTTTATGTTTTTAGTCAGACTCTGATTCTTCATCAGCTTCTTTTAACCACTCAAAAAACTTTACAACAGAGGAATACTGTAGTAGTGGGCTGTTGTTTTCCTTCAGATCTTCATAGAATTCCAAAAAAGAATCTTCATCTACGATGTCAGTATCATACAGCATAAGAAGAACATGCCCGCTGTTATCTTTCAACCATTCACTTTGTATGCAAGTTTCCTGTAAAATTTACTTTATTATTGACTAGTGGACCATCCCGGCTTCGCACGGGTATTTAACAAAAATTTCTTAGGTAAGTAATTTTTTTACTTTACGCCTTAAGTTACATTATCGGAGTTATAGTAAGGATCCCTAATTTAAAAAAAATTATAATTATAGCCTATGTTACCCGGGGATAGTGTAGATTCCCAACAGTAAAAGAATTTTCCAAATTAGTCCAGTAGCTTTGGAGCCAATTTAATGCAAACAAACAAACAATCACATCTTTTCTCCTTATAATACTACTATAGAAAAGAAATATTGCTAAAATTTCTACTAGCAATCACTAATGGGTTTAAAAAATAACATACCTCGACAGCTTTCAAACAATCCATTATAGAAGATTTCGTTTTGATATAATTTGCGAAAATTGGTCGGAAGACCTTGATAACATCCCTCATAGCCACTAGGAAGTTGTCTGCTCTTGTAAGATGTGACAAGCTGAGTAAAGCTCGAACTACATAAAAGTTTACTTCACTTAAGTGGATGTTGTAAGCATATCTGGAGGAGTTGATTTCCAAAATGAGATAGTCACACTTTAGCTTGTCTTCAAACCCTCTGTTAAGACTGTCTATCACTTCATTTAGGAACACTGAAAAAACATTGTACTTATATAGAAAAACAGGTTGCCTGTGTCTTAGAATTCCAATAATAAGAAAAAAGTTTATACACCAACTTTCATAATTATATAATTCCAAACCTTGCAGATTAGTGTAGCAGACATTCTCAAGAATCGAGGACCGAAAACGATGATTTTAGAAAATGGTTCTCGATTCACCCGCTACGGGCGCTTATCATTAGTTTATACAAAAACATCCTAGATTTTAGGCAATACATGCATCCAAATTAGTAACAGGTTCTGAGAAAACAATCATCTTCTATAGCTACTGTGGACTTGCTCGTCTATCCGCCGCAAAAACACACTCATAGAATTGTAAAAAATGCTTACTATTGGTATCTTCGGGAATAGATTCTTCGGCAACGGAGGTGTACTCAGTACCATCAGATGAGTAGCAAGACTCACTGTCGCTCCACACTTTATCAAACCCAATAAATTCGTCTTCACCACTAGCGCCGGATTCGTTCTCCCACTCCGTACCAGACTCCGATGTTGATGGTTTAAGCTGCTTTTCTAAAAATTAATAATACCTTTGTAGGTGAGTATAAAATTACGGGAAAATTAAGGTGCTTAGAATAAACAGTCAAGCAAGAAAACGTTGCATAAAAGAATGGGTGGTTTAAGACTATTATATCTTTGGGTCTAGGGTTAACCTATGTTCATTCACCAGCCATGGAAGAGTGCGAAAGCGTGCCCACAGCCCCGGCAAGAGGTGTAAGACGGACCCCCGTTGGGTTTTAGTCGGTAAGAGTCCGACATAACTCTTCTGTCGCTCGCCACGGCAGAAGAGTATCCATGAGGATTTCCCAACGTTAAAAAAAAAAAAAAAATGATCATTCACCAGCAGTTAATTATGATAGCAAAATTTGAATAGGTAGAGAAGAGTATCCATGAGGATTTCCCAACGTTAAAAAAAAAAAAAAAATGATCATTCACCAGCAGTTTATTATGATAGCAAAATTTGAATAGGTAGGTACATAACCTACCATTCTCAGAATCATTTTTTCCCAAAATAGTTCCATTTAGCTTTGTATCTTGCTGTACTTTCAATTTTTGTGCTATAATAGAGCCTTCAATAGTGCAATTTTCTTTTATGAAACACTCCTCGTCAATGAACGAGTTAGTGATTTTAACATTGTCTTTTATAACAGCCTTGTCCATAATGTAGCTGTTTTCAATAATAACATTGTTGCCGATTATGACGTTTTTTCCAATAAAAGATTTTGAGACAACTGTGTTATCTCCTAAGAAAGATTCACCACCAATCAGAACATCTTCCATAAGTCTGCACGATCTGAAATACAGCAGGCAGGTAGTTAATTCGTGTTATATAATCATACCTTTTCTAATTTATTATTATAGGTATGTTTCATAACTAAAATTTCATTTCATCTTGTCTTCTCTTACCTGTTTAGTGTAGCAGTCTTGTTTCTGTAAATATGCTTTCCCAAGTACTCAAACTCTTTATAAGTACCAGACTCAATTGATAGTGGATATGCCCAGTTATGCAGAATATCATGACTGTAAAGACACAAAAGATATGAAAACAACAATGCAGTTTAACATCAACATATCAAGTCATAAAAAATTTTTAGAATATGATGTATTTATTTTGTTATTTTTACAAAGGTTATGTTATGTATTATAAAATTAAATCTTAAAACTAATTAAAAATAACAAAAATGGCCACCACTCAGCATGGTGCCAGAGCAGGATATGTTAGTACCCTGCCCAGGCGCTGGTTTTCGGTGGCGCTAGTTTTCTCTTGTGGGTACCTACTCTACAATTCATACTATTTGAAAATGTGAATACCAAGCTATACTCACCAAACAGTTTGATAAGTCTTCCAGTTAGTTACAGCAGCAGCATAATTGTTGGACTTCACGAATGTGTAGTATAACGAGTCTGCTAAAATATCCTCTTGGATAAGTAAACCATGTACGAAGTCATCTCGTGTTTGGAAGTCAAAGTTATCGGCAAACAGAGGCGGTACTGATGGAGAGCATACAGCAATATTTGGGTCAAGCAGATTATGATGCAATTTAACCTCAGAGTTGCTGAATATGTGCTTCTGAAAGTAATCATTTTTATATACTTGCAAAAATATTGCAAATTATGCAAGCAAAAACAGGTCTTTATAAGAATCAACTTATAAAGACCTGTTTGTAAAATGTTAAAACTGTAATACCTACTAGGAATAAAAAAACGTTTTTTTAATGATTTTTGCACAATATAATTAATAAATTTGCAATACAAAATAAATACTATACAAAAAACTATAATGTTATGTAGTACTTACTGTGGGCAGGGCAATAGTATCCACATTTGATTTTGGCTTGAACTTCTGGTGAACTAAAACTTTTTTTGTTTTGCCATCAGAAGCTAAAAATACTGATTTGTCAGATTTTACCAATGCATGCTCCTGAGACAGCTCTTTGTAGACCAATGTCATTGCTGCTCCCTTATCTTTTTTAACAGTTTGTCTAAAGCAGGAATTTAAACATAAATAGTTGCAGGTAATTTTTTTAGAAACTTATTGCAGTATAATAATATTGAGTATTAGCTTCCGCCCGCGATTTTGTTCGCGTCCTGCTGGATCCTATTCATTTTCTGGGATAAAAAGTAGCCTATGTGTTAATCCAGATCACGAACAATACCTATATGTATATGCCAAGTTTCATCCAAATCAGATCACTTGTTTTTGCGTGAAATAGTAGCAAACATCCATACATTCTTACAAACTTATAATATAAGTTGGATATTTACTTATGTTGTTCCAATAATGATGCAAAGTCTATGTTTGTGATACTGTTGATGCCCATGAGGATGAAATCTCCTTTGGCTAAAGACGCAGCGTCAATTTCTCTCATAACGTCTCCCACAGACTGGCATGTATCTGATGACTTTACTTGTACATCCATTGTATATTTCCATAGGCCTTTACTATCTCTGTAAAATAGGTATTATTTATTATTTATAGGTCGGTTTGGAGTCTTAAACTTTCAGCAGGTATATAGGTGTACTTAGACCACTCATGGAAACATTGGAAGTGCTCACAATGTTCGTATTTATAGAAAAAGTTGTTCATATTGGTCGGGACTTTCATTGCCCTAATTTTTGGAAGTGGTCCTATGTTATGGTACACAAGAATCCTTTAAAAATTTAGTAGGTGGGTAGGTACTTACTTCAGATATTCCTTGATCCTATGCGGTTCATTACAACAAAATAATATGGTTTCAGTAATTCCACCTATAGCCAAAGATTGTAAGGCATACTCCATAAGAGGAATACCAGCGACCGATAAGAAAGCCTGGAAAAATACATGTGCTTATCAGTCCGGTTATGATTTTTCATCAGTAGGTATTTATTTATTCAGTAGGTTTTAGTAGGAATCATGCAAACCATTGGTTTATAATTTGCGATCGGCGAAAAGTTGTTGCTAAAGGTGTCCATCAATACAATGGCTTGGAAAACATCTTCCTTATCAATTTCCATTTTCTTCCTGTTCTAGTTTCTTCAACTTCGTAGGTGTTCGTAGGTTTATTTGTACGAATTCCTTTCTTTTTTGCCGACAGCGACACAGCGACAGGCACAGAACCACCGAACACCTATATCCTAGCACAGAACACTACTGCGAAAGGTTGGAGTGGGTTGGAGACAGGTTGATACACCAGTTGATAGCGAATCACTATCGAATCGACCACTTTGTTATTGGTGTCGATTCTGTTATTCTTTAACTAATTTGACAGCGCGGTTAAGAAGAAGAGACGATGAAAATATTATTTAGGTTAGTTTAGAAAAATGCAACAACAATCGATGCTGTTGTTATGCTGGGACCACACTATCGTGATAACGCGAACATTTACGTTCTCGCGACACGTCTGGCCAAAGAATTCGTCCAATCGCGCATCATCTTCGCGATTCTTTGCCTCCGTATCCGTAGCATTACGTTACTACTTACTGCCTGCACGCACTGCACAGAGCATATTAGTTTGAGTTTGACAGAAGTTTGATACAAATAATCGAAATCCGGAAGAAACACAGGGAAAGGAAGAAAACACGGGATTGTCTGTGGCTGTAAAGACGTCGTTCTATCCGGTACGAACATTTCCGGTAGCGAGTCATTGCACTATGTTCTTTTCTATGTCAACCTTTTGCTAGCGCTTTAAAAGCTATACATACAGGTGGATCCACATATTGACATTCAAAGAAGAAAAAAAATCCCCACACTCGGATATATTATATCAAAACTTATTACAGATATTACTTACATAGATAGGTACTTATTTAGAAGTAGTGCCTACTACCTACACAGTTTTATTCGCAGTTTTCTATGGAAAAAAAAAGTTATCCACTATTTAGTGAATACCTACCTAGTTATGCAGTGGATGGTTTTTAGAAGTAAAGGGTTAAAAATTTTGAAATTAACAATAACTGATCTAGCACACTACTATACTGGGTAGGTACTTGCACCACGGCTTGTACTTGAGCTGAGTAACCATGGTAACTAAATAAAAACAAAAGAGGTTCAATAGGAACATAGGTAATTATCAAAGTAGCTCAGATTATATTCTGAGCTAGGTAGGTACCTAATTAATTAAACTATCTTCATCTGTAAAAATATGGATTATGAGTTTTATCGAGTCGATTACACAATTTGTGGAATAACGTATCCGGGAACATTAAAAATTTTACCATCAACTGGTCCAAAGGCGGAGCAAAAGGTATGTAATGTACCTATCTACTTTACTTATACCTACTTACCTACTTATATTTCAATTACGTATTTTACAGTTTGCCGTTGGTGATAAAAATGGGATCTTGCAATGCCTAAGTATAAAAGACGAAGAGCCAATTGTTCAATTTAAAACTCTTCCGGGAAAATCGATTACTTCGGTTCAAATTGCTTCTACTAACAATGGTAAGTCCTACCTATCTGAATACACGAAGACCGATTCATTTATTGAAAAATTTAAGGTAGTAAAGAAATCTATTTAAGTACCAATAATAACATGGAATTATAAACATTTTACCTAAGACCTTCCAGATGACTGATATTCATAACGTTGTTTCAGATACTCATTCAGACAAAATATTTGCAGCTTCAGGAAATGAAGTGAAAGGATATACTAGGAAAGGAAAGGTTTTTCTTACGATAGAAACAGCCCTCTCTGAAACAATCACATCTATGTAATTATTAATTTATAAAATATCGTGTGCTTGCACAATTCAAGTTAAGGAGAGCATAGGTAATGTAAAATATTGCTTGGTAGTGTACCTACCTGTACCTATTCTTAATCTTCATCTCAGACCTATCTGTCATTTAAGATTTTCAAAGATAATTTTGCAATAATAATATTATACTGATAATAAATAAATAATGCAATGTTGAATTCCAAGGTATTATTCCCACAGATCTGTGGTTGGAAGTTATTTGATCCTTGGCAGTGGACGCACCATTACTTTCTACAATGACTTGCAGGAAAGCAACTCTTACACGTGTGAAGATAGAGTATTAGACATTGCAGCATTTTATAAACCTAACGTAAGTTTTACGTATGTTACAACTTAGAACTTTTTAGGTAGGTATGTAGAAGTACCTACGGTACCTACCTAGTTACTCCGTAAGTACCTACGCCACCAATCTATGCAGGCAAGGTACCCCCCAGCTATTTTTGATTTCAGAGTACGAAACTTCGCCTTCTTGTACTTATTGCAAACAAAGGAACATCTGTCCTTGAAAATGGTCAACTGCTAACTGGCATTACAATATCTTCTGGGCCTTCCTGTCTTGCCGTTACTCCATCCAATCACACAACTGATATTTTTTCATTTTATGGAGCAATAGATGGATCCATTGGAATCATCACCTACGAACAGTAAGATTTGGACATCATACCTAATAAATATGCTATTTAAAATGATATATTAAAACTTATATTAAATATTATATATTACTTATATTTAAACTGATTTGGACCAGTTGAGCTATCTATAAATCGTTTGCAACGGTTTGTAGATAGCTCAACTGTTCCATGTGTATTTTGTAAATATTGTAAATATTGTAAATACTGTATTAGTTGTAATTTTCTTTGTGAATAAAGTAAAAGGTCTTTAAAATGCAATTTTCTTAAAAATACGTCTGAGTACTTTCTGTTTGCAGGTCTACGCTCTCTAGTAAATGCCTGATCGAGGGACAAGGGCTTGGCTCCGTAGTATGCCTTGGCTGGTACTTTAGCAACGGTAATAGCCATTTGGCTGTGGGGCGTCATGATGGTTCGGTGCAGCTTTACCTCGTTGATAATGATAATTTTGGCAGTAAACCACGTCTTAAATTTACTTATGTCAGTTTTTATTCTCAAAAGTTCTTTGAACGAATACTTACATAATACATTGTTAAGTTCAAAATGAATATTTGATGACCACCAAACACTATTGCAGTTTTGTGGAGAACCAGTTACTTCTATACACGGAGGATTTATTGGGACAGAAGATCAAGAACTGCTCGTAGCATCTTTTTCAGGAAGAATATTTGCACTTCGCCCTGGACATCAATCTAATGCAGCTGCGCTGTCTAAACTACCTCAAGATGCTTTAGCTGCAAGACGGGCGAAACTTGAGTATGTAGTACCATTTTATAAACAAGACAGATTTTAAAATCCTCTGTTCAATCTGGTTCATTATTATTTTTTCAAACCTTATTGCAGACTTGAAATTTCCCGTTTAGAAAAACAAACAACAAACGAACGTGAGAAGTACCAGCGTAGCACACGTTCCATCAACTCTAGTTTATCTACTCCACCCTTATTGGATTTACAATACGAGGTACCTAGAGATACTAATAAATAGGCATCCAACGATATAAATAAGAAAGGTGCCTGCTAAGTGCCTAGCCATTTAAAACGTCTGATGACATGAATAATAAGTAGGTACCTAGAGGTTTTTTTTTTATTTTCAACACAGACAACAATTCAAATGAACATTTTAGATGTTGTACCCTATAAACCACAAAAGGAAAGGTGAGAGTTGGTATTAGATCCTGAATGATATGGTCTGGTAGGAAGTATACTCACCTATATAGGTAGGTAGGTATCGTTTATTATTTTAATCAATTTCATAATATGCACTTCAGGTTTTGGGAGCATCTCAAGATGGTTGGCTAGAGACAAGACTGATTTCTGCTGTTCCGTTGGATATGCTGTTTATTTATTGTAAAACAATTCTCATTATGCAAACTGATAGTGCAGCAGTTTTAAGTGTGTGTCCTCCACAGGTAAATATTGATACTCAAATGCCAGTTCTTGAAATAAAATCAAATTAAATACTTACACTTTTTCTTCATTTTATTCAAGGAAAAGTCTGAAGATTTTCTCGCAACCGTACGATGCCAGGCTAATACAAGACGATTATGGGTTCGAATCCGCAGGGGATTGAAAAGCTCAACCCCTATACCAGAATCAGTACATGTGCTCATTTACGCACTTCCAGCAGGAGCTCCGAGAGTCGCTCGTGTCATCACAGTTAGATTGCCACCATTGGCTTATTACTCCCGATGTGAAGATTTGGATTGTGAAAACCAGTCGAGGCAAAGTGTTTTTGATTCATAGACTAGGGCTTTGCCAATCGCTTTATTTGTCATGCAACTCGATTTGGGTTATTGGATTAATTATTGCTTACATGTTTGCTATGTTAGGCCTATGACTAATACCTCTTGAGACCAGAATCATGGTTTTTGTTATGTTCCTCTTTAAAAAAATTAAGAAAACTGAAGAGAATAATTATTATTGTCTCCGTTCGCTGTTTTCGTTTGATTTACTTTAATGTTTGATATGTACTTAATGTACTTTTTTTATTAGGACCTGGTGTGAACTGAAGGTTTTGGGGAGTTTTTCTGTAGCTGAAATTACTTCTTGGCTTACTGAAGCTCTGCCTGGAGATTTACCCAGACCAGCCACCGTTATTAATTTTGCTCGATCTCATACCCTCATTGGAACCTTTTTAATATGCAAATATCAGTGAGTGAGATATTGCACTGTTTGAAATAATTTGATGAGTGTTCAACTTGATAGTGGCAAGTTTATACTATTTTCTTAACTAGTCTACATATAGAAAAGGTCCTTTTATTTGATTACAGAAGAGGTTCAGCTATTTTTATATCTGATAACGTGTCTACGATAGCAATACTAAGAAGTGTTGTATCAAAATGCTCAGTAGAAAAAGGTATTAAAGCAGAAATTTTGTATGGTTGGTATATTTAAGAGTGCTTTTTTATTTTTTCGTATCTCTATGTTCGTGAAAAGATGAAACTTCCTTATTGTTTTTGTAGATGTACCACAGAACTGTCGGATAAAATCTTTTAATTATCTGGAACACCAATTTTTATTGGAATATCAAAAGAAAAAAGATATCAACTTAAGAAATGCAATAAGGTAAGAAATAGATACTTACAACCAAAGAGACTTTTCAACTCTTTTATTCTGCGAAAATTAAATGCTAACTACCATGATTCGTCGTGTTTATGATATTATCAGCGATAATAAGTTAGGTATGTAGACGGTAGTAATAGGTAACCTTTTGTACCACGACTACCTAGATCTATTTGAAATTTATTTGAATTAATTACAGTAAACTGGATTTGGAAACGAACTCAACGAATAATGATGATCAACTACTTTGCGACGAATACATGCAAATTTTGAATTCAACGGCTGATGAGCCGGATGTTACGCACATTGAAGAACTCACAGGTAAGAAAAATTTCATTTAAAATTAATGGTCTTATTAAATAAATAGTAGGTATGGCATATAAACATCTAGTTTAGACAATTTTTCTAGTTAGGATAATGGCTAATATTTTTTTAATGGTTAGATCGCAGTGCCATTATATTACCCTATTACCTATATAGGTACAACCTAACTTATCAACTAAAACCTACCTACCTATATAAACAAAAGAAAACATAACTTAATCCCTAACTAAACCTACTTCTACTAACATAAATAGCATCTTGGCTTCGTCCGAAAACGGACTAGCCAAGATGCTATTTACCATGCCCACCACCATTGCTATTGCTTACAGATATCGTGTTACAGTGGAATAATGATTGGCATATGCTGTCACTAAGTGGAAACAACTGTATCAACATGAGCGAACGATTAAAAGTAGCATTGCAAGAATGTAATATTTCAGAAATTTTTATGATATTATCAAATTATGATGTAATAACGTCTGATGAATTTGATGCCTAATTTTAGAAGAAACTGCTTATCTGCTGGACCGCCCATACTTTTTCACAAAAAATACTTGCTCGCTCCGACGCCGCCACTATAGAGTTTTACCGGAAAATCAAGTTGATATTTTTTTTGCCTTACTGAATAATGTTTAGCGATAAAATTTCCTATGTCATAGTTAGCTGTTGAACCAAAGACTATTTGGTTCAACAGCTAACTATGACATAGGAAACTACAGGTACTCTTTGGCAAAGAGTACCTGTAAAATTAATAATGTCTATGATAAAGACCTAGGCTGTAGGTATCGATATTAGTAAAAAAATTGTCTGATGCTGATAAACTTGTCCTATGCGAAAAGTAGGTACCTAAGGTGGTTGTTCTGGGAAATATTTATTATTTTGAAAATAAAAGCAATACCTAGCATGATGCTATTTTGTTTTATTTAATCAGTTTAAATAAATAATATCTTTATACCTATGGAAAATTTCTCTTGTGTGAACACAGCACTAAAAAATATTTTTTTGCTCATACAAAGTAACGTCTTTCTCGGGCTGTCATTGCTGGGGAATTTATATTCCAATCCAAAATACTCTGAAAATATACAAAAAAAACTGACTGGCAAGATGGTGGCAAGGCATGAAAAATACAAAAATCTGCCCATGGGGTATTTTCAGATAATTTTGAGTTTGGGGAATCAACGTTTTTTTCCTTGGACGTCACTATCTGGACCATCCTGTAGGTGAAATATAATAATATTATGGAGAAACAAAACTGGCCGGCAGGAATGGGATGTTGTTTTGGGCTTTGCTAAAAACGCTTAGATCCGCTTGTTTTCTAACTTATTTTTTTCTAATTATAATTTTTAAAGAAGCCTCTATCTATCAACTCTTAACTTTTTTTAAAAGCTAATACTGTATGTTCATACTGTAGAATAACGCCATGGAAAAGGTTCTGGTTATGTTATTTTATTTTTATCTGAAATTGAATTCGTGTTACCTTCATTTGCGCGATTGGATAGCTTAGCTTTTCATGTAGCGAGATAGATGGCGCTACAGAGGCATAGATTTAGTATAATCTATGGACAGAGGGCATAAAATATAAATACAAGAAGAAGGAAGTTTTGTTTCTTTTGACTTGTGATATCGAATAATTCGGATAGTCAAACAAATTTTAATTTTATTAGAAAGAAGTTTGCTTTGTCGTGCGTGTTTTGTGTCGTTTGCAACCGTGCCAAATATTTGGTATACGAAACTAAATTGGATTTAGTCAGCGCAGTCGTGTTCATTGCAAGTACCTACTTAGGTAAGTGTGTAGGTACATGATTCTTCTGTTGATGGTTCTCTCAGACTTTCAGGTAGTGCAATAGGCAGACACAAACAAAATTCTTAGAGGGCTCAGTCAAAACTCATACGTGTTGACTATGTTGGAAGGCCTGACATGGTCCATGACGGACGGGCAATGGACCATACTCCAGTGCAATGACGTGTTCTGTTCTGTAGGGTACATTTGTTCCTACTTACCCAAAACATAAAAACTTTGACTTCATTTTGTCTAGGAACTTATTTTCTACTTTGTACCTACTAGTTCTGTGAAAGTTGTGAAAGCTTGGGAGTGATTTAGATAGAAGTAGTTTGTGCAATCACAATAATTCACGACTTATCTGGATCAACTCAAATGAAACTGAATATAAAATATGTATAGTTGATGAATTGCTTAACAGTTAGATACCTACCATTCAAATTACATGAAGGAAACTGAATTAACCAACTATTTCCTGTTAGGTAGGTACATAATTTAATGAATTTGGTACCCTAGTAGGTAGTTTTTACTTGTTTTATCTCTACGCCAAAGTATGCATTCCTGTTAGTAGGATAGTGCAGGTAGGTACAACAAAATTATTCTCCAAAAATTATTTACTTGCTGACCTGTGTGAACTTCATTCTGCAAGATTTTTTTTTATTGATGAATATCATATTATTTTGATACTTATTACCCTATTCCGGATGAAGACAAAATCTTAAAAATTGGTCCAGCCGTTCTTTAGTTAAAAATGGTGTAACTAACACGAGTTTGTTCTTTAGTAATTGGTAAAAGTATTCCAGAAACATGACATTCCAGTCGCCAATGCCGAGCAGGGAGTTTTTGTGGGATATATTTAGAAGGTAAGATTAAAAATCATTATCAATCACAGTTCAAGTGGAATGATCAAGAATCTTGCACAGAACTAAGTATAAGTCTAGAATAGGTAAGGTTTACTAGCCACCTAGTGGCTTAATATATTGTTTGTGCCATATCAGGATTCATATTGGAAGCTATCACATACTTTATTTAAGATCCTTTGTACAATGGGAAAGTACTAAAGGACTTAAACCACCAACTGGAATATTTTTTACAAGATAAAGACATAACATAAAGTTGATCTAGACTAGACAAAGAAAATGAATCACTGAAGGCCATGATTCATGGCATAGTAACAATATTTGTTATTTTTCAGAGTTGATAAGGACCGTAGTGGCCACATATCTGCCGATGAACTCCAACAAGCTCTATCTAATGGAACATGGAATGCTTTCAACCCTGAAACTGTGAGGCTCATGATAGGTAAGCTTAAATATAAACTAAGATCTTACACACCCTAATCTAAAACAAATGACTAATAGAGCAAAAACCATTCAATTACCTAAGTTAGGTATTTACTAAAACACTAATAAAACATGCAACTTATGCCTAAACACAAACATGTTGTGGGATATTGATATTGGCTTCTAGAACTTCATTAGCTAGAATGGCTGCTAAATCTGTTTCAATGTGATGTACCTAAGCATAGATTGAATACACTAGTTGAGACAAATAAAAGAGTTTTGTTTAATGAAGTTTTATCTTCTTTCAGGCATGTTTGATAAGCAGAACAGAGGTGTCATATCATTTGAAGACTTTGGAGCACTATGGAAATATGTCAGCGATTGGCAGAACTGCTTCCGATCATTTGACCGTGATAGCTCTGGGAATATTGATAAAGCTGAGCTGAAGAATGCACTCACTGCCTTTGGATACAGACTTTCTGATGAGATAATTAACGTTATGGTGCAAAAGTTCGATAGACTAGGAAATGGCACCATTTTGTTTGATGATTTCATCCAATGCTGTGTTACTTTATATGTAAGTACCTGCCTACAACATGTATCAGATTTTCATTCATAGTGGGGGAATAAGATAGACATCTCGCGTTGGGGTGTATTGTGCATTGTCACCCTGCTGACCTCACCCCAGCCATCCCAACTCCTTAAAGTAACGGAGAAGGACTTTGGGTTGATGGCAGCAATGTCCCAGCATCCCTGAGGGTGTTGGTTTATCACTGTCTGTCTGGTTTAAGTCATTTAGTCTTCAAGTAGGAATTACTACTAAAAAGTTTAGTTTCAATTTGTGTTAAACAGCACTTATTTCATCATATTTATGTTAAGTTGAGTTGCGTGATTCATCTATTTGACCGGCGTAATTGTAGATACCGCGTTGTGGTTATTTAGCGCAGAATACTTTATAGTTACTACACAATAGGCTCAGTTAGTACCTCAGTATGTTTTTTTGTAAATAGAACTTTTACTGTACTCACGATGACGTGTTTTTGTTTCCAGACTCTGACATCAGCATTTCGGCAGTTCGACACTGACCAGGATGGCGTCATCACAATCCATTATGAGCAGTTCCTCAAAATGGTGTTTGGCCTCAAGGTATAAATCCACTGTAGGATATTAATAGCCCAGAGGCCTATTTGAAAACGACCTCCGTTGATTACTTGTCTTAAATCGGTCGGATTTAAGACAAGTACCTTATTCAGTTGTATTATAACTGGATAGTTGAAAGTTACATACTTATTCATGAATACTCATATTAATCTTCTAAAACGATTGAATAAGTATGAGCTTGTAACTTGATAGTCTACATTTGATGAATAATAATTTAAAAAGGTTTGGGCTTGGTTCAATAAATATTCGTCATACTGATGGCTAAGCTAAGTTATTCTTGGACCTGGGCTAGCTTTTATTGTAATGTTGTATTTAAAAAATACATAATGTAATTGTATTTTGTGATATTTATACAAAGACATTTATGCCTTGCCTTGTTGCTCTGTCGTTCCATAAAGAGCCAAAAATCTCTAAATAAGCACAAAATGAATCCATAGTTTCATTTTAAAGTGGTTTAATTTCACATAAGTTGTAAGTAGGCAAGTTGCTTTTAAAATACTTTGAAGTGTCCAATTCGTTTTGTACCAAGTTATGCTTTCAATTCTCAAAGTGTGTATATTATTAAGGTGATCAAATTGTAATTGTTATATAATAACGACAAAGTATCCGTCCGTATTCTCGGCTTCCATCAGTTTTGTTATAATAGGAACATTTCTTTTTATTTAGTGTTGGCCGTAAGCGACGTGGGCATAGTCTGAATCTGAAGAAATCCACATATTCCTTTCCAATATCTGCTTACATAGGTACATAATTTGTTTTTATATTATAAAGCATGCATTTTATATATGTTAGTAGTTAACTATAGCGCACTAAATCATGTAGAGTAGGTACCTATTTCTTATTTTTGATGTTGTGAATTAGATAAGTACTTGCAACTCTTTTTAATTTTATTCTCTTGAAAATGACTCATCATTTTAATTTCACCATAAAATTATACATTCTTAATATTTCACGTAGACCTCCCTAAAATAGGTAGTGAAATTCTACTGTCAGCGTGTTGCAGTAAACCGAGACACGATTGCTTGATTAATCCACTGTTGTACATCAAAACGGTTTCGGTGCATGGTTTAGCCTAAACCGTTCATATACCTAGCTATATTAGCGTGTACGCTATAAAATCCGTAAAACAAAGATCGCCGATAAAGCTATTGGAGGTTTGTGTCCAGTAATCTGAGACTCAACTTATTTACCTATACTCTTTTTGGCCAAATATTATTTGAACTCCTTTGCTCACTGTCGAATTTTAGCAGTTTTATATATTCTTTATGAAGCGTTTACTTGTAGTTATATTTCTCGAAGGTGTGGATATGTTTGTATGCGTAAGCTCCATAGCACTCGAACCTACCGAGATAGAAAGAGAGGGGGCGTACGATATGGTGTATGTGCATTATGCATGCACTACCACAAACAAACATAGTCAAACCGCCTTACTCTTCTTATAAGAAGTTCGTAAAGCCTACTATGTGGAGTAGGGAGACCCTAATCTATATAGAATGCTACCATAGGGTTTATTGGGCAATGGGTATGTATTTGTGCCTATAGAGCATTCTTATTGCATGTAAGATATTTTTATAAAAATCTTAAGAGCTATAAAAATAGTTACTTTTTGTAAGCTTTATTTTAAATAAGTAAAGATGTAAGCTTTTATATACTATCTATAAGTAACATAATAATAATAATAATATAATAATAATACATTTCCAAATAAGGTAGGTAACAGCTGAGCAGTTGTTGACTCAATTGATTAAAAAGCTAACAGAAACATTCAAAATTTGAAAAAATATTTTATTGTATTGTCGCTATGCTGTTTGCAAACTGACGCAAACTATCTATAAAACTATAAGAACAAAATCAAAACAGCATAAATAACTACCATAATAACATTAAAATTAAATGGTATCTTATCAAATGCCAAACTCTCCAAATACCTAGGTACCTACATCATGTTATTAGTGCAAGCGTAATTTTCTTTTAAGTATAAGAATCTTCCTTAATTTGGATCATACCACCTACAAATATTACATTGCAAGTTGACGGTTAAATTGAAGAGCACAATTATTGATTTTATAAACACTTACGGCCGAATACTCAAACGCCACTTAAATTAAGTTCACGCTTAAATTATTACCATCTCTTACAAATAAGTAATGTCAAACAGAGCAGAGCAATTTTAAGTGGTGCTTAAATTTGAGTAATGTTTCAGTATTCTGGCCTTTTTCAAAATTGAAGTAGGAAACTAAACCTAAACTGAAAAGCTAGATCTTGTTTATTTTAAGAAAATATTATCTCTACATTTGTCTCTGTATAAGCTTCGTGAATGTTTTTATGTACCTTGTCTATGTGTAAGTACTTTAATAATAAATATACTTTTTGTTTACTTACAACATTTTTTATTTTATCTTTGTCCTAACCTAGCTACAAAATTATTTATTAGAAAACTTGTGCTTATTCCGATTTGTCATTTGCTTTGATTTTCCACGCTCCAATAGTATATTTTAGCCATATAAGGCCTAAATCACAGCCCATTTGTATCCAGGATATTATAGGGGTTACCTTGGAACCTTCTATTTCAGTCCATCTTACTGGAATTTCTATAATTGGAATGTTTAATGTTTGTGCAATGTATAGTAGCTCCACATCAAATGCCCTGAAAAAGCAAAGTAGGGAGATAATTATAAAACTAACTAAGGTACCTCATAATATTTACACAAATAAATGAAAGGAAAATATCTACCTATCTCTACAGTAAAAGCTATACATATTTTCATAAGAATGAGATAAGTACAGTCAGTAACTTATGTCAATTAACAAATCGAGTTTATAAATTGGAAGTGAATGCAGTAATATTTCGTATGTAATAGTTCTATCATTAAAATTAATGTATAAAGATCAGAGGTACATACCTACATAAACTCTTGCAAAAGTTACAAAGCAGTATCATCAAGTTATGTGGCTGACTGTATAAATAACAATAAAAGCCAAATGATTGACCACTAAGTAGTTTCTAGGTAAAAGTGAAGACCATGACGGTACGTGCCAGACCTTTTTATACACTCATGTGAAACATACTAGAAAAATAGTACATATAAAATAAAATAGTAATATAATGGTTGCATACATACCATCTATTAACATGGAGACTTTGGAAGCAGATTCGAGCAGCTCTTCTGGTGAACAGCTTGAAGCCACACTGGGTGTCCTTGATTCCTTTCACCGTAAACAACCATACTAGGAAATGGAATCCATACATCAGTATATTTCTGTAACAAGTGCCAAGTTATTAGGTTTTTTATGACAACGATGGAACAAGCAGATGTCCGACCTGATTTGGCGAGATGTGATTTGTGGAGTTACGGAACTTTGATTAAATAATGATATGTTGTACTAGCCGTCTCCCGCGGCGTTGCCCGCGTTAGAGTGTGACTTTTCAAAATTCCTTTCTTAGTGCGCCCCTACACTATATAAGGAACCTACCCTCCAAATTTCATACCTCTAGGACTTATAGTTTAGGCTGTGCGTTGATTCTATGTCAGCTTCAAAAGAGTTTTATATATGTTGTACTAGCCGTCTCCCGCGGCGTTGCCCGCGTTAGAGTGTGACTTTTCAAAATTCCTTTCTTAGTGCGCCCCTACACTATATAAGGAACCTACCCTCCAAATTTCATACCTCTAGGACTTATAGTTTAGGCTGTGCGTTGATTCTATGTCAGGTTCAAAAGAGTTTTATATATTTAGATAGATATATTGATTGTATCATGTCATTCACTCCCAAAGACTAGTCAATCCCATATCCACATTACACTTTGAGGGTGTTATTTATAATAGTTTGGAAAAGCTTTTAAAACTTTGTCTCATTTATTACATATGTATGTAATGTACCTAACCTACTTCCAAACTTATTGGTAATTTTTTTTTTATTTAATTCTTTTAAACATTAAGGTATGTCACGACGTGCCAAGCTGCCTAAGCCGCAGGTTTCCTCACATTTAATTAAACATAGAAATAGTTATATATACCTGAAAAGGCTCCTCGTCGCTAAAGATTCTTGTTCTAGGTGAGCCCTGGAGCCAATTACTAAAGCTACGCTATCACTGATTTCATTGGGATTAGTGGTTGGGTCCTGCTTCACCAAGTCTTTCAATGCAATCTCCAGTTTTGTTAAGTCTTCAAATTTAGACGCACCGTCAGCATCCCCAAATAATATTAAGGCACCTCTTGCACTATCAATGCCCTGGAAAAAGTTATGTGTTTAGTTCTGAATAATTTAGCAATTAATCAGCCCGTAGAAGTCCACTACTGGACATAATTATGCCGCCCCATTGGTTTCTCGAGAGAATGATTTTGCCGACTTCTCTATTAGTCCTGCCAACTTTACTATGATTTTGGTCAATATTGTACACTTCTCTCATTATTTATAATATTTTTTTGAGACATGTCTTTCCTTATTTCTAAATACTAACCATACGGACAGCTCCTCCCTTCCCCCTATTCTTGATAAGTTCCAAACACCTAACTTTCTCACTTCCATACTTCTCCGAGTAGGACTCTGCCACTTTAACGGTGTTATCTTTACTGCCATCACTTACTAAAATGACCTCATATTTATAACTAGGATTTTCCTTTACTCTGTTTTCTAAAAAGGCCAAGGCTTCTTCTAGCATTGGTGGAACTAAAAAAAAATGTGTTAGTTCACTTAGGGTAGAATAAAATATGAGAGCCATTACAGACTGGAGGTTTTTTTTTAATGACTAATAGATTGGTTGGAATCCTTACCACTATTTATTTATTTAATTAATTAGAATAGTCACACATAACCAATTACACTAATGGGTTGATTAATTTTAACAGTAGGCACAAATACAAAGTATGCGGTCTGGGATGGAAAGAGTAATAAATGAATAGAAGCAATAGCCATTTATAGTGCACTATTTACTTACGTCTTTCTTCTTCGTTATAAGCAGGGACCACCACACTCAAATGCACACTTTGATTCTCTTTTAAACTTGGAAATTTGAGTTTTTTTTTTGTTTTGGGATCATTGTATGTTTCCTCTTCTATAAACTTTTCTATTTTAGGGTATGGACTGGTAATTATAACCAAAATGATTGAAAACTAGAACAAAAAATATTATTTAAATGTTTAGGTAGGTTATCCACGTACCTAGGTATTTACCTACCTATATATTTCAGTAAGCCTTACGTGTACACTTGTATTCCAAATACCTATACACCACGTAGGTAGGTACGAACAAACAGTATAGACGGAATCTTTGAGTTTTCTGGACACCAAGCAAAATTAACGATTCTAATTATTATTAGGTACTAGAATGAATGAAGTTCATAATTAACAGTACAGTAAAAAGGGAGGTTTAGCTTACCAAAACAACAGAAAATATTCCTGCAAGCACGGCATAAATGAACAGTGTAAATAAATCCATTTGTACGTAATTTTAAACTTTACACATTAGGTACAAGACTGAATTGGCTGCCTATCGCAAAGAGAATGCAAAAGCCTATCGGCCTTCTGAATTATGAAAAATAAAAATGTTGCAGGATAAAACACGTAAAGGTTCTGAAATGTCTGAATCTAAATCAAATCCCCTATTACTTATTATACTCTTTGATCAAATCTAAACAAAAAACTTTTAAAAAGAAATGTGTCTATGTTCTTCTTCTTCTTCTCTTCATTAATGGCTTCTGTCCGTCATTTCGACAGACAATTTTGCCAACGTCAAGTGATCTAATTGTAATAATATAAGTCAAGTCAAGTTATTTGTCAAGTCCTGTATCTACCTACGCTGACTGACACTGACAACCAAAGACAACTGCTGAAATGAAATGAATGAAACCAAAGCTGAAACCAAATCCACCATTTTCTTTTCAAAACAAACGACAGCCGACTTGACAAATGACTTATTTAGACTTATTTATTACAATTTTAACACTTGACATTGGCAAAATTGTTTGTCGAAATGACGGACACAGGCCATTACTGAAGAGGAGAAGAGAAGAAGAAGCTGAAGAAACACCACAGTGCGTGCACCACAGTTAGTTTAGTACGCACTCGCTCAGTGCCCACGCACAGATGGAGCCACACGAGACCGACCGGCAATGCTGCCAGATTCGAAAACACAATCTGCGTTGGTTGGAACTGCTTCCTTCCTTCCTTCTAACCAAGAAGTTGAAGTGTTTGTACTACTATATCATTACTTTATCTACTGTACTGTGTACCTACTCTACTGTAGGTTCCACCTAAAACCTTCACAACACAACCCTTTCAAACGATTTCTTTTATTGGGCTAGCGTTTCTACCAAAGAACCTGTGAGGATACTTCCACCATAGAAAAAGTAATACACATTACCTAACTACACCAGAAATAAAACAAACGTAAACGATTTGTAATACAAAAGTTTACTAGGTACAGGCAGGGAGGGGAAAAATCTGTCGGATTAACAAAAACTGTACTTACCTAATAATAAAACCTAAGATGCATGTATTTAGGTACCTACCTAGTTTGCCAGTAGACTAGGGTACTTGTGGTAGGATAAAAAAAAAATACCTACCTATGTATCTATCTGTATCTACCCTTCTGGGCAGGAGTGAACAACAAGTAAGCTGTAAGCTAAGCAAACTATACATCGGGGGAGGCCTTTGCCCAGCAGTGGGACAGAGAAGGCTCATAATAATAATTCGTATGGATATCCGCGCGGGAAGTTTATAATGATGATGATTCCATAGAAATTGTAGTCGGTTTACAGTTTTCTACTCAGACACAGAATAGTTAGTGACTAGCAACTGGCATTTTAACAAATCGTTCAGCTGAATATTTTTTTCTGGAGGATCTTTTCTTTTAAGTAGGTATCAGATTACCTCGGTATTGTTTCACATATTTTACAAAATTAACTTTTAATTTAACATAAACTTAAGATAGATAAGTAACCTAATGTTAAAATAAACAACAGTCTCAGTTATTAGCTATGTTGGTGGCGTTTATACATCAATAAAATGTTTATATTTTATACTATTTACAAGAAGTTATTTATAATCGATCTTTTTAATATTATTTTCTACAAACCCAAATTGAGTTTAGTATGGCACAAATGTAGCTGTAGAACTTCAAGGGTTAAGAGACAATAAGGAAAGGACTAGCCTTATTGTTCTATTAAGGTCATTTTTGTTTGAAGTTCCGTCATAACAGAGGCGTTTGAACACCCTAAAATCTCAGTAGTCTTGCCAAATCATTTTACAACAGATATGTCAAATATTCTAATTATAATCATTACTTTAATACAAGGCAAATAAATGAATAGGTACTGAAAGGGTAATTGTCATTCCGTTTCATATCCTTTGGATTAGCAGAGTTGCGTACCGTAGTTACCATACTAATACAAGTCAAAACATCAACAATATTTTTAATTGTAACTACCACTATACTAATTTTTACAATTTGTGTTATCAATTACTTATATTAATTATATATTTACAATTAATTTATCTAAGCTTATATCTAATGAGGCACAAACAATGATATAGCACCACACTGGTTTTTTTTGCAGTAATTCTTATAATAAAATCCTAGCGCCATCAGAATGCGATGGTAATTTGTCAAAGTTCGATTTACCTACTTGACATGGTTCCTTCTGATTCTGATCGCCCTCATTATTCCTGGCAGGCCTGGCAGCCTTTGATGTTGAGATCATGATCAATTTCTAAATATTCATCAGTTTAACCTACAGTAAAATAGGCGGTTTTAAAAATTTGATCAATAGATTTTGTACTCAAATAGCTTTGCCAATTCACTGCCGTTTTAATCTACTTATTTTATCAGTTTTAACAAATTAATTTAATTTCAGTGTTAATCACACACGCAGGGACCATTATAAAATTAATTATAATTTTTCGTTTCTATTATTTTTTTTATCAATAGATTTATTCTCATTTTCCGTCTATAAAATCTTTTTATGAAAGTTATTCAATTTATAATCACTCGGTTGGGACTCGTAGCCGACTACATATTGTAGCATTAGGTCGAAATAATTTTAGAAGCTCGCAAAATACAAAAAAAAACATAATAATATATTTAAGTTTAAGCGTCAATTCCATTAGTGAATATTTCTTAAAATTATTAGTTAAATAGTCACAAGTTCGAAATATTTTCGTTAACTTGACAGGTTCCGGGACTGGGTGACATAGGTTTTTCATCAATAACTTGATTGTGTTCATGTTGATAACCTTTGGTTATTAAAAAAATTGGTGATTAGCCAAAATATCTAGAGTTAGGATGAATTAATTTGGCATTCGTCATTAATTTGCAGGTAAAGGTTTATGTCAATATACGCGTCTATCTCAAAGTTGGATGTTTCTGTTTCAATCATGCTGCAACTGCTGGTCCGATTTGGATGAAACTTGGAATATACTCGTACATATATATAGCTCGTAACCTAGATTAACACAGGCTACTTTTTTTCCTAGCAAATCAACAGGATCAAACGGAACTCAGACGAAGTCACGGGAAGAAGCTAGCAGATAATAATAGTATCGCGCTCGCTCGCATTCACTTGATGCTAGACTCGTGCGCCTCGTAGGTACGTCGTTCTTTCGGCTGCCTTCGGGTACACTTGGCATTAGACCGCAGTGCCTGTACTAGTGCCTGTGGTCAGTAGGGGAGGGCGGGGGCGCACGGCTTGCAGCTGGCTCTGGCTCGGACTCGCAGGCGTCGGTAGAAGCAGGCGTAGGCGGTGGCGGCCGGTTGATAGCGCGGTAATGTCGGTAGGCGCGTCTCCTCCCCGCGGCGCCGGCCACACCGCCGCCGCTGCTCACTGTGGCGGGGCTCGGCGGCGGGTTCAGCGTGGGACGGGGATACCGGCCGCATGTGCTCTCTGTAGTCGTTGATGTACTACAAATGCAATGAACACACCATTATTTATTGTATTTTATTTATATTAGTGTATGTATATTCTGTCAGCAATCTAGTTCCAATAGTACAAGTTTGGGACTAGAGGGCGTTGTGTGATATGTCAAAGAATATTTAAGTATTTATTTATTATTAAGGTACATTCTAATTACAGCATTGAGCGCTATATAAAAAAATGTTATTTGACTCACTCAGAGTGCGCGTGCTGCGGCGGTGGCTTGGTAGCACAGAGCGGCAACGCCGCGGGGAGCGGTGCACGACGTTGCTTGCGTCGCCAGCGTCGCACCAGCACCCAGGCGCCGCCGATAGCACCGACACCGCTGGCAACGCCGCAACATACCACTAGCGCGTTTGATTGTCGACCTGCCATCTCCTGCGATACAATTAGCACGCATCATAGCTCAGTCGGTAATAGCTCTGTTTTCCGTGCTTAAGGTCCAACTAGTCGCCCTAGTTCTATCAGCAACCTAGTTCGGAACGGCGGTGGTCAAGAGTAGCCCTACCGAGCTTTGTTTGAGTACGGGTTGATGTTTCTTACCGGTTCTTTGGAGTATCCACAAGCTGAAGGCGCCTCGTCAGAGCCGTCCTCGCAGTGTTGTCGGCCGTCGCAAAGCAACGCCGGCGATAGGCAGAGCCGCTCGTCACATCTGATAATACAAATACATATGTTACTCGTGCACACAGACTACTGTAAAGGCTTTTAGTATTGTCTTTTACAAAATTACTATTATTTTAATGTATTTTTATGGTGACAATCCTAGAGTTTGTTCAAGTACTTGGAGACTCCTCCTATTACGTCGCGGTACTGGGTAGTTGCAAGATGGCGGCTTGTATTTTGTATCTACTGTTGTGCTATGCGAAATAAAAGCGCCGCATCCAACGACAAGGTTTTAGTTATTTCGTATCCCGACCCATATAAAATAAATATTCACGGACATAGTCTCAAACTAAGCAAAGCTTGTACGATGGGAATACATATTAACACCCAGACACAG